>JAHRIK010000013.1:0-600000 GCA_020085045.1 Pythium oligandrum | reverse complement strand
ACTCGAGCCAGAAGTATGACACAATAGAGAGCACGATATAACTCACCGCGAACACCGTCCACGTGTAGTAAATCCACTTCTTGTCATCTTCGAGATCGAAAGACGCGAGACTGAACTGGGCCATGTTCTTGACGCCGTAGGTTGTACAGTAGTTCAATCCCTTATACTCGCACACGGCATACTTGCTTGCCGAGAATTGATTCACACTAAGCGCTCGGATACACCACGCGATGGGGTTGATCCAGTAAATCCAGATAAAATAGTCCGGAATGTTGCTCTTGGTCACCAAGAAACCACCAAAAAGCGTGAACAGCAAGATGGAGACGGCCATAGCGGGCTGAGCGACCACCGGGCTTGGCGCCATAGCCGCGAGCAGAAAGAAGAATGCCGTGAAGCACACCTGGCACAGAAACAGCGTGAGCAGGAACACTAGGAAGTGGCCTGCATGCGCTACGTATCCACCCATCCAGTAGAGAAAGCTTCCGTAAAGCACAGTCTCGAAGAGCGCGTATGGGAGTTGCGTGATGCAAGATGCAAACACATACGACGACGTGCGGAAGAAGTTAGCACCGCGTTGCTTGTAAAACACTTGTCGACTGGCCATGAACACGGGGATCTGGGCGGCTTGTCCAAGCGAGAGGAACATCGTACACGAGAAGAGCAGACCGAGCACGAGCTGCGGGTTGTTGTCTTGCAACTGCCAGAACGACGTGCCGTACAGCGCACCCATGATCACCACCATGACGGTTCGAGCGATCAAGAACGCCTTGTTTCGCACGGTCAAAAGCCACTGACGACGCAAGAGCAAGCCAAGGTCTTCGCTAAAGCTGAGTCGGAATGGCGGCATCACATCCGGTGATGGGACGTGCAGGTCCCGCGACTGGTCATATGGCGTCGCAAGGAATTCTTGCGTCGCCTGGAAGAGCGCCGAGTCTTGGAACGTGGTCGCAAACTCAGCCACAGTCCGTGGTGGTAGCGCTACGGTGACTGCGTTGCTTTGTCGGTATGGAGCTTGGTTATCTGATCCAATTTCGAGCAAGAAGTCGACCACATCCTTGCGTGGTGGGCACTCGTAGCCGAGACTCGCAAAGTACGGCAAGGCCCCCTCACGAGGACCGTGGTAGAGCACCGAGCCTTCATGCAACAAGAAGATGTCGTCGAAGAGGTCGAGCACTTCTGGGGTAACCTGAGGCAACGACACCACGACAGTGCGATGGAAATGCTTGGCCATGCTCTTGAGCGAGTCAATGATTTCGTATGTTCCATGGGAGTCGAGGTTGGTGCTTAAGCCGTCGAGCAAGTGTACGTGCTTAAGACCAAACGCCATCTCACCCAGCGTCACACGCTTCTTCTCACTGGCAGTGACACCAGGGACAATGGCGTCGCCGACCAAGCGGTCCTTACTGCCTTCCAGGTCGACTCGCTTCAAGACCAATTTTGGTGCATGGCGATGGTGGGCCGTCAGATGCTCCAATGCCTCTGGTCCAGCAGCGGCGAGTGGCTTGGATACGTATTCTGGGAGTTCCTTGCCCGCACAGCACGCATAAGCGAACTGGAGTGTCTCCTGGACAGTCATTCGTGCATAATGCGCGTCCTGCTCGTCGACATAGGACACATAGCGAGGGAGACGGTCACGAATCGACTCGCGGGAGAGGTTGTTGTACGAAACTTCGCCCGAGACTTGGACACTTCGCGAAGAAGGGAAGCGACCACCCAAGATCTTGAGCAGCGCCGACTTGCCGGATCCTGGCGGACCGAGCACGAGCGTCAAGCGTCCGGAGCGGAACGCTCCACTAATTCCTCGAAGAATGGGCTTCTGGACGACGCGCTGACGTCCACAGAGTCGTCCAATCACTCGCTTAGCCGGCGTCAGCAACGTAGGGGCTTGGATCGCATCCGGATTCGTGGTGATAAACTCACTAACGGTCGCCGTGACCGTGAGGTTCTCAAAGCGCACATCCATACTCGGGAGTGGCATACCTAACGCCTCTTCCACAGCCTCCGCGAGCGTCTCGTTCATCGCGTGCAAGCCCTTGGCCATCAACGAGTCGGCACTCGAGAGTAGATCGTTCTGGACGTCGACGACCGTGTGCGCCGTCTCTGGAACCACTGCCGGTTGCGGGTCTTCATTCCCGACATTGGAGATACGCTTGCTGTTGAACCGAGGGAGCTGACGACGCAGCACGACCTCGGGTTGGCTCTCCTGCCGTCCGAGTCCTGGCTTGGCGGTCATCCTCAGTTGGTAGGTAGGACCCTAGAGTTAAGTGAGACCGTGGTGGTGGATTCCCAAGTGACGTGGATCGACCAGATCAACCAGATCACCCATGTCTCGACTCGTGGGGGTGACGACGCCACCTGCTACGCGCTTTCGAGTCTCTCCATGCAAGAGAGACGCACGCAATTCCACCCATCCGTCTCACCTGGTTCACCGTAAACAGTCAACTCGACAACGCCCGCCACATCGGTAAATTACGGATCCCTCCTCAACACGGTATTTTATTTTGACGGATTAACCCAGAAATTACGGTATTCGAGGTCCAACCGGCAGAAAAAGCGCTATTCGCGATTGTTTACCCGACAAAAAATTTATTGGAGACTTGGCGTGGGTGGATGATTATGACGATGACTCGACCTGAGTTCTGGAGCTGTTTGACGCAAACATGCGCGCAATCCACTGAGACGGAGGCCTCGACGCGCGTGTTGAGTGTCCCAGAAGTGCCGAGTAGTAATCTCTCGCCGCTCTGCGTCGACTGGTACGTAATCGCGTGGGTTCAGAGGATCCAGGAAGGGCGTTACCGACCTGAGGATTGTGGGTGTCTGGTTTAGCTCGACATGCAAGCTGCGGATGGTCTCGTGTGAATGCTGTCAGCTGCTGCTGGCTGTGGAAAAGGAAGTGGACGGCGTGCTCTTGTGTCGACGCTGTGGGTTTCTCTCGGTCTTGGACGTGAAGCTGCGGGGACTGGTGCAGCTTCCGCCGGTCAGCCGCATTTTCCTCGTGAGTTTTTCCATGGTTTCGCTGGTGTGTCGTCGCTTTGGACGCTAATGTTCGTTGGAGCTTGTGTAGAATCACTTCACGCCGTCGGTGAGCGAGATTGTGCGTCTTGAAGCGCAGTATACGGAGTGGATTGAACGGGCCAAGGCCTACGAAGCCAACTCGGCGTCTCCTGGTGCAAGTGAATCTGCTCGGAAACGGCAGCGCGTCATCGCGCATGATGGCAACGTTCCGATCCAGGTCCGAGTGAGTCAAGAGCTCAAAGACGAGAAGAGGAAGCTGGAGACGGAGCTGCAGGCCAGTCGCGCAAAATGGAAAGCTTTACTCGACGAAGCAGCGTCGGAGAAGACCTCGACAGCTGAGTTGCAAGCGCTTCAACAGAACTTCTCGGCTACTCATCTCAACGTAAGCACGCAACGGTTTCGATGACGCGAGGAAAGGGAACTGACGATCGTTATGTTGGTGTGCGCAGATCCTTCGAATCATGTATCAGACGTCGATGCAAACTGCCGAGCTCCATGAACTCGTGACTCAGATCGAGCGATTCCTACTGCATCAATCCACGATCGTCAAGGCCAAGTACGATGTGTTGTCGTCAGTTCGAAGCTGTAGCCAAGTGGACGTTCTGAAGCGCATGGATACGAACATTCCCGACGTGATCACGTCAGGTCACGGGCGGAATGAGACTTCCGTCGACGACAAGTCCACGACGGACGCAATCGAAGTGGTCAAGCAGCTGACTAACGCGCAGTTGCGGCATTCGCACCGCGAGTTTGAGCGTATTGCGCGTCCCTACCTACAACTCGTGGGTGTCGCCAACAAGCACTTGTTTGCGCTTTACAACGCCGCACAGAGTATCGCCAAGATGGAGGCGACGCAAATGGAACGAGACGGATCGACTCGATCCAATGGTGGTGTGAACACTCCGTCCCCTTCGTTGCCTCTCATGCCCGAGAACTCGCGCAAGCGGCGATTGTTCGGTGGAGGAGGTCATGCCGTCTCTCCTTCCGGCGGTGACTTGTCACGCGTGCAGCATGACCTGGAACTGCGGCATCGGATCTCGGAAATCTCGAAAAAGGTCGAACTGTGGCGAAGTCTCAGCTGGACAATCTGCTCCACCTGCGTCTTGACACTGATAGAGCTCTCCCAGGCGCAGCAAAGTACGTAACATTAAACCGAAACAAAAGGAACGATCAACTGTTGAAGATGCGTGTGTACAACTGATCGTGCATGGCCTGGATGAGGTCGAGCACGGGTGCGGACGAGTAGGAATCCAAAATGCTTCGGTTCTGTTTGGCTTGCATCACTTGTTCCAGTAATGGCACGAACTCGTACTGAATGCGTGTCGCTTCCATGGGGCCAATGAGGTTGAGACGCGTCGCAGCGCTCAGTGTGTCTCGTAGCACGAAGAAGAGATACATCCGTTGACTCGTCGACGCAGACACACCCAGCAGACCACACACAACACCAAACACCACGGCATGGTGCACACCGACGTGCTTGCGCTTCTTGGACTCTTTCCGGATCGTCACGAGCACTTGGAACTTGTCGCCTGGCGTGCGATAGTACGTGGAAATGGCGAGACGCAGCAATGCACCGCCCTGGGCAAGTGACGCTTTCTTGGCGACGTGATTCGAGTACAACGCCGTCGCACGGGCGTTCAGGTCCAGGAACTGCTCCACCAACGCCGCTTCATCCTCCCCAGCAGCCTCCGTCGCTTGGATACTCGAGTAAACGATCGGGAGGACGAAATTCCCCGCCTGGTGCACCGTTGAAGTCAAAAACTGACGCAACGACACACCGTCGTCCTTGCTCTTGACGACGTTCTCCTGCACCGCCGCTTCCAATCCAAGGGAGTGCGCAAAGCCGCCCGTTGGAAAGAGCGAGTCGACCATCTGCCAGATCATCCAGTCGCCTCCAGAGGCCATGGGAGACGCGTCAACGGCCGGCGTCGTCGCCATCTTCACGCACTTGACTGAGGATGTTCCGTTCTTGAGTTGGGTCAAACGCTCCCTCCTCTATCAAATATTATCTTTTGAATATTCTTTTGTATAGGTACAACAGTACGGTATGTTTCTATAAATTGATAAAGCGAATCTATATTAATTACCAAAAACTCCTGATGACCAGCACTATTCCTGGCAGGACTGGCGGGTGCTCAGACCGGATCACGACGCTCCGGCGACTCGCGTGGGCGCTCGAAGTCAGTCGGCATGGCGAGTATTCGACGCAGAGACTGCAGGCCTTCGAGGACTATGTGCGTCGGACGTCGCTGAAGCGAGCACTGGCAGTTTGTTTCCTCACACCAATCCCCGCCTTTTTGTTCGTGATCCTGATGGAAGTGCTGCTGCCCCTAGAGCCACCTGCAAATGGGTGGGACGCCAGTCCGAGAGTCTGGATCCGAGTGGCGATTTGCTCGGGATTGATGTCGTTCGCCGCTCACAATTCAATGCACGAGTTCATCCTGGAATCCCGCGACGCAAGCTGATCGCTCCATCGATCTTGACGGGGGTGATATACACTGGCATTCTCATTGGCTACTCGGCATTGTGGGTGTATCCTATACCTTTTGGTGTCATCCAGCTTGGCGGTGTGTACTCACTGATCTCCTTCTTGTCCTTCCACGTGTGTGTTGGGAGTGCGCCGTTTGCGTCCATCGAAAACGCTCGACTCAAGCAGAAGCACCATATCCTGACGCTCTCGTGGATTTGCGTCATGAGTATCATGTGTCCAGGATACAACGCGCTTTATATGACACAAGAGAGTACTGCTCAGATGTTTCTCATGGTCTTTCCTACCATCATCAAGAGCTCCCTCAAGGCAACGCTTGCTCGCCATTGTCAAGCAGTCGGACTCGACGAACTCGTTCCTGAGGTGGCTCATTTCACGGTCGAGATTTTTCACGCGCTCTACATCGCAGGCACGGTGCAGACAGCGGCAGCACCGGCGAAAACCACTGGGACGATCATTCTGCTCGACATGCTCCCCAAACTCCTGTCATACTACAAAGTCCTCCGACCACAATCAACCAAGAGTCGACCGCGGCAGAACGTTTCGCCGCCTGGGGCATCACCAAACGCAATAGCACCAGCACAAAATACCCCTTTTACCCAAAAGCCAGAACAACCAGTATCGCCGAACGCAATAGCTCCAGCACCAACAAGCTCTCTGATTCCCACATCCGCGCCTCCAGTGTCGCTACTCCCCAAGCAGCGGTCAGGAAGTCGAGATCAAGCCAGGAAGACACGTCCTACTACCACGAAACTGCGCACACAAGCCACATTGGCCAAGCGAAGGATGTTGTTTACGTGTGAATACCATGTCATAGTCGAGTTTATTGAGGTGATCATCCCACTCCACTATGGAATCTTCATGGCCGTCCTCTACTAACTACCGGACGCTAAGTACTACCCACACATGCGCGTTCTCGACTCGGAACACGAGCTCCTGCAGGTCGTTCTCAACATTCTCTACGTGGTTTCGCTCGAGTTGATCTCTTTGATCGGCTTCTGCGTGCTTGTCCAACGCAAATTCGACATCTCGTGCCTCTACGTCCTCGCTTTCGTACTCGACACCCACGCCGAGATGATCCAGATGCGACTTTTACTTCTCGTGCCCTACATCATCTTCATGCCCATCGAGCACGCCGGCGTGGACTATACTTTTAAATTAGAGTGGATGCACCGACAGTCTAACGCGGTCTAAACTTGTCCCTTTTTGTTTTTGCTGAAAGATCATTTTATCTCTCACTAGCGATTTCTCCTATCCTCCTAATTTGAGCGGGGTGTTTCTCGTGATGAACTTGGGCGTGGCGTCCACACTCCGATTCGCCTATGTTGCGCATGTTAAGGGCCATGGCGGTGGGTGGACACGGTTGCTACTCAGAGGAACGGGTCCGAGCCTTCGACGCCTACTGCCAGAAGACTTCTCGACGACGGGCCTTTGCGGTCTGTATCCTCTCTCCAGTGCCCTCGCTTCTCTACGTGATCATTCTCGAAGCAGCCTTTCCCCTGGCCCCTCCCGAGGAAGGCTGGGCGGCCAACTACAACGCCTGGATCCGTATGTACTGCGCTGGCATTGTCCTCGCCCATAGTCTCGTCTCGCTCGGGGGCCGATTCGTCCCTGATTTTCAGTTTCCGCGTCGAGTCGTTGCGTGCACCGCAATCGCAACTGGAACTATCTACATTCTCGTTTGTATCGGCTGGGCGGCGCTCTGGGTTTACCCTTTGCCGTTCTTCCTCCTTCTCACCACAGGGCCGTACATGGTGATCTGGGCGACGTGTTTTCGGTGTATCGTTGATACGACTTGTCTTCGCCAAGTCCAAAATCTACGCTTCAAGCTCTTGAATTTCGTGAAAGCTGTGGTCTGGATCTGCGCACTAACACTATTTTACCCTGCGTACACGGCGTTGTGTGCCACTCAGACGGGATATCTCTACGTGTTCATCACTGTGCTACCAACTCTACTAAAAACCGGCATGAAGGCTAAGCTCGCTTCGTATTGTCGGGCTGTGGGCCAGGAAGACCAGATTTCGAGCGTCATTCAGTTCACCATCGAGGTTTTCCACTCGCTCTACATCATTAACTGTGTACAGTTGTCAACAAACGCTGCACTATCGACCCTCGCGTTCGTTTTGCTCGATCTTGGCCCTAGTTTGTTCAATTCCCACAAGATTTTACGTGGCGCACGCTCTGTTAGTCCCTCACCGACGAAACAAATCATCCCACCGGTGCCTACAAAGCCAAGATTGACCCAAGAACTCGGAAACCGCATCAGTCGCACGATGCCTGGTCCTGTGTGGCGAAACGCCAGCAAGATCACGTTTCGTAGCGCCGCCTCGCGTCGTGTGCTGCTCATGTGCGAGTACCATCTCGTCTACGAGTTCGTCGAGAGCTTCATCCCCGTCGCGTACATGATCTACCTCTCCATCCTCTACCATTTACCGAATCGCAAGTACTATCCTCACATGGCCGCGCTCCAGACCGACGCTGACCTCCATAGAATGCTACTCAACATTTCCGTCTTCGCCGTACTCGAGACAACGTCGTTAATCTTCTTTTGCCGCGTCGTTCAGCGCAAGCTCGGCATGTCCGGGTTATTCCAGCTCGCTTTCTTCCTGGAAGACCAGTGCGAAATGGTACAGGCTTGGTTGTTTCTGTGGATGCCGTATTGTTTGTTCTTCACCGTCAAACACGGAGGTAACAAAACGAGAGATCCGAGTGTGCTGTGACGCAATGCATGGGCTCACGGTCTCGTTTTGTGCGCTAGGTGTCGACTTTACCCTTAAATTTGCCTGGATTCACTAGTACGCGAACAAAACTCCCAGTAAAGAGGACATTTACATTGTTGTTGACGTTACACTCACTATTTGCTGCCGTGTAGGCCTAGTTAGGAAAGATTTCAACCCGATTGCTTAGGCAAAGTACGTCTTGAGCTCCTTGGCGAACTGCACGAGACCGAGGAAGATGCGCTTGCCGGCTGGACGGATCTTGGACTCTGGCTGGATGAAGCTGCTGCCTTCCATCTCGAACGTGACCGACGGCGTGTTCTTCAACTCGGAGAAGATGGCGTCCGTGAACGTACCGTAAGCCAAGTACAACTCAGCCGACGTCTGACTCACGTAGAGCGACGTGCCGTTGTTGGTAGCCTTGGCGACGTTGTCACCGAGCGTCTTGAGCTTGGTGCCCCATGGGGCAGGAGCCTGAGCACGCTGGTTGCCGAATGGACGAAGCACAAGACCCGAGTACGAGTGCAGATCGATGGCGCCCTGGAGGTTTGGCAAACTCTTGATAAACGCCCACGAGCCACTGGTCTCTGGCTCACTCAAAGCCGCAGTACCTGGGTAGGTCTCAGCCGAAGGACGCTCGCCACCCTTACCGAAGAACGCGGTTGGACCGTAGTTACGGTTGAGATCGACACCGTAGGTCGAGGACGAGATGCGTCGGCGGTTCTTACGCCAGAGGCGCGTGTTGCTCCACGTCCAGAGGTGACCGTCGAGGTTGAGGATTGGCACGAAGTACCAGTCGTACTCAGCGAAGAGGTTGGTGATCGTGGCGTCCTTGTTGCGAAGACCGTCAAGGAACGACGCGATCGAGTAGTAGCCTGAGCTACCAGCGTGCCACTCACGCGCGTGGATCAGAGCCTGCGTGTAGAGCGACTTGCGGCCGGTACCGGTCGAGATCTTGTAGGCTGGGATGACGCGACCTTCGTAAGTCTTGGTGACGTTCTCGATCTTGGAGAAGATCGTTGGGTTCTCGTCCACGAGCAAGTCCAAGAAGGCGTAGACCTCATCTGGCTGGCGCCAGCAGTCAAAGAAGGCGTTGTCCACGTAGTTGGTCGCGGTTGGGACGTCCTCGAGCCAGCCCAAGGTGCTCGTGGTACACGCCGCACGGACCTGAGCACGCTCGGCCAAGTACGACTCGGTGTCGACCGAGTCACGCCCGATCTTGATCTGGTCGGCCAAGATCGAGGCGCTCTCCTGCGGCTGACGGAACTTCGCGATCGTCGACTCGGTGACGTAGAGATCCGCCTTGACCTTATCGCCTTCAACTGGCTCAGCGCTCCAGATGTCGAGCTCTTCGCCGAACGAAGTCACGGCGGCGTCAAAGACCGACTTGGGCACGGTGATGTGGAAGAGCTGCTTGACAGCACGCTCGGCCGAGACCGAGGCGCCCGTGAGCGCGACAGCGACGAGGGCAACAGTGTGCAGGAGCTTCATGAGGACTGGGTCTTCCGAGGCGAATCGCAAAGTGAGTGTAACCGAGGACGGTCCTCGACCTGGACCTGGACTCGACAGGCGTCATGAACCTTGAAGACGGGCGTAGCCTGGGCTCAGTTGACGCGGCTGGGTCATCCAAGAGTGGTCTCGGGTCAGCTGAGCACGTGGGAAAGCTCCAGTTCCGCACCGCTTCAAATCTCGTGTCGAGTTTCACAAATTGACGAGGGTGATTGGTTAATTCTACTGCAAATCTCACAAAAGCGACACGATTCGTGTGCAAGTAATCGAGCAACACGAGCGAAAAGCTGACAGCATGGCGATCCTTCCGTCGTTTGTTATCAGCTTTGGATCGCTCGTCGACGGCTGCTAAGCAGAGATGACTGAGGATACGGTACACCAAGCTTTGGATTTCGTCCAGGTGTGGATCTGATAACGCGAAAAGTGGGAATTCTGAAAAGCATGAAAAGAGTAGACTCGGACTTGAGTGCGAGGAACAGAATCGTGAGACCGTGAGCCGTTTTGACTGTTTAGTTGGGTTGCGGTCGCGAGTGGATGGTCCAGGGTCTCCTCTCTTGCTGGGTAGAAAGCGGACGTCCCACCAAGATCGCATCCACCCATCCGAACCAGATGGGCCGTGCCACTTTATCCATCTCACCTGGTCAAGAGACGAGTATACGTAGTAGTAACGAGCCAAAACGCCATGAAACCCATGACGTGCACGCAAATGCTTTGCGTCATTCGCATGCTTGCTCTCCATTGGATGCGCGGTGACAACGGACGAGGAATGATTGCTTTTCTTGCCGTTTGTACGTTTTGGAGCATTGACGATTGCTGCGTCATAGTCCAACTCCCACTCTTGGCAGCAAAACTGCAACGACGGGCGTGTTGAGATGGTGACCTCGTGGGATCGTGTCCAATTCGCAAATAGATGAGTGACCGGATATGAGATGTTGATGGCTATCCACTTGGGTCATCGTGATCCATCAGAGGCGAACGGGCCTCCACCACCGGCTCACAACTCTTACCGGCTCACAACTCCTTTTGCCCAGTCCGCGATGAAGCTCTTCACCACCGTCCTCGCCCTCGCTTCGCTGGCCGCTGCGCCATGCACGGCTGAGAAGCAACTCGTCCGTGTCGAAGGTCCCCGCGCGGCGTTTGATATGTTCATCGAAGAGCACAAGGGGAACGTCGACATCTTGCGGTCGAGACAACTGGCTGAAGGCAACGTCGCTGCGGAATTGTATGGCGATGCCTCGCTCATCAACCAGCTCAACCATCACACGAGCGGGCGATTCCTCGAGTCGACGGAGCAAGTGTTGAAGTTCGTGGTAGCGGATTCAACGGATGACCTCATCAAGCGCGAGCAGAAGGAGGTCGCCAGCTGCCACGAGAAGACCGCCGACTACGTGAAGAAACTGGGCGATGGTAACTTCGCCGACAGTGCGTTCCACGACTGCTGGCGCACATCGACTCAGGTGTTCGAGTTCCTCGACAAGTTGGTTGCGCTTTCGCCCGAGTTCCTCAACAAAACGGAAGAAATCGGCCGCACGATCGAAGGCAAACCCATTCCATTGTACAAGATCAGCAAGACGAACAGCACCAGTGACAAGCCCAAGCAAGCGCTCTACGCTCAGAGTCTCATCCACGCGCGTGAATGGCAGTCAGGCGGTTCTATCTTCTATACTATCGCCGGTATGCTCGACGGCTTGCGATCTGGAGACGCTCGCGTTCACGCGATCTTTGACTCGTACGACTGGTACTTTGTCCCAGTGTTGAACATCGACGGCTACGATTACTCCTGGAAGACTGAGCGTCTCTGGCGGAAGAACCGCCGCTCTTTCTTCGTCAAGGGCAAGCAATACTACGGTGTGGACTTGAACCGCAACTTTGGTCCCCTCGAGTACTTTGACCTCGACAAGAACAGTGCCAACCCGAGCAGTACGACGTACCCAGGTCTAACTCCACTCAGTGAGCCAGAGTCCACCGCAGTCTTTGCCTTCCTCCGTACGCTCGGCTCGAGTCTCGCCGGTACGATCGACGTGCACATGAACGCCCAGACGGTGTTGCGTCCATTCAGCAACCAACGCGACGAAGCCCCCGAGCCGTACAAGACCAAGCTGACCAACCTCGGTGACGCCATGCGCCAGGCGATCCAGAAGGACAGCGAACTGAAATACGACAATGCACCATCGGCGTCTGGACTGTACATGTCGTACGGCACGTTCAAAGACGCCGTGTTCCTCGAGCTCAGCAAGACGGCGAGTTACACGCTGGAACTCGAACGCGAAGACGGCGACTTTATCACTAAACAGACGACGATCCGCCCCGTGGGCAAGCGCACGCTGGCGTGCTTCCTGGCCTTCAGCGAAGGCATCGCCACGTACTACAAGTGATGACGTCTATGGCGTCATCCCCTGGGCGTTCTGGTGCAATGAAGATGGACGCACATTTGCGCATGCTTGCTTCAGGATCCCTTCAAGGGGCTCACTATTCGTTCTGCGAGGTTTGACATTTGTTCTCATAGGTTCCATGCTATGCCATACCAGTTTAAACCTAATCCAACCGGTATGAATCCATTGATGAGTCTTTACGTTCGCTCTTGATTGAATCAAGTGCGTTTTTCGAAGCCCATGTTAAATCCTCTTCGTCCCGTGTCTTTGCAGCCACTTCCGGCACCTTGAAGTTAGACCAGAGCGCAGCTGTCTCATTGGGCATTAATCCGTACCCACCCATCTCCCTCAGAAACCGGCCAGCCGCTCGGGTGGGACGTGCTTTCCATTCTCGTATCAGGTCTCACAGGTTGATCACGCCCGTCATCCTGAAACTGAAGTATCATCTTCAACTCATTTATGCGTTTTGAAAGGCTATTACCGTAGCTCTTCGCCGACTGGTGATTGTCAAAGCCCACTCACTCACCGTCGGGAAGTTAGATGCCCGTGACGCGCCGGTCGCTGTCAGACCTCAACTTGCGCCGCCAAGCCGACGCCTCCCTCGCCTTCTTCCGTCGCCTCTCGTCCTTCATGGCCACTGGCTCGCCCGATCAGCCCAAGGCCAACGGCCAGGCGCCTGACGCCAAGTCCGTCACGTTCCGTCACCAGGACGCGCTGCCCAAGCTCCCCATTCCGCCGCTCGAAGACACGTTGGGCCGCTATCTCGAGTACATCCGCGCGTTGCAATCCGATGAAGAGTACGAAGAGTCCGAGGCCAAGGTCGCCGAGTTCCTCGCCACGGAAGGCCCCGAGCTGCAGGAGAAACTGCTGGCGTACGCGCAGGACAAGGTGAGCTTCATCGAAGACTTCTGGTACGAGTCGTACTTGAACCATCGCAGCTCGGTCGTGCTGAATGTGAACCCGTTCTTCGTGCTGGAAGACGACCCGACGCCCTCGCGGAACAACCAATTCTCGCGCGCGGCGTCCTTGGTGCTTGGCTCGCTCAAGTTCATCTACGCGTTGCGCAATGAAACGTTGGAGCCGGATGTCTGGGGACGCAACAATGCGCCGTTGTGTATGAACCAGTACCGCAGTCTCTTTGGCTGTGCGCGTGTGCCCACCAAGAGCAAGGACGAAGCGCTTGTGGACGACCAGTCCAAGCACATTGTCGTGGTCTGCCGCAACCAGTTTTACTGGTTCGATGTGGTCTGGGAAGACGGCGTCACGGCGATCACCGAGCGTGAACTCGTTGCCAACCTCAAGGCGATCCGGGAAGATGCGACGAAGGCTTCGGATCTTGAAGCTGCCAGTCACGCCATGGGTGTGCTCACGACCGAGCATCGTGCGACGTGGGCCAATGTCCGCACCAAGTTGCTCAAGGACAATGCTCAGAGTCTCGCTGTGATCGATCGCGCCTTGTTCCTCGTATGCCTTGACAACACGACGCCTCCAAATGCTGCAGCGTTCGCAGCTACGGCGCTCCACGGCACCTACGGTATCGTCAACGGCGTGCAGATCGGTACGTGCATGAACCGTTGGTACGACAAGCTTCAGATCATTGTGTGTGAGAATGGCGTGGCTGGAGTCAACTTTGAGCACTCGTTCGTCGATGGCCACACGGTCTTGCGCTTCGTCTCGGACATTTATACGGACACCATCATTCGCTTTGCGCAGACCATCCGTGGTGGTTCGTATGCCTTCTTGGAAGCCACGTACCGTGCTCCACAATTGAGTCAAGACCCTGAGAAGCCACGCGTTGCGCCACACAAACTCGAGTGGACGCTGACGCCTGAGCTCGAAGAATCTATCAAGTTTGCTGAGGCCAAGCTCAGTGATCTGATCCTGCAGAACGAAGTCGACGTCTTGGAGTTCACGAGCTTCGGTAAGCTCTTCATCACGCAGCACAATATGAGTCCTGATGCCTTTGTGCAGATGGCTTTCATCGCTGCATACTACTTCCAGTACGGTGCTGCGCCTAATGTCTACGAGCCTGTGTTGACCAAGCCGTTCCGTCACGGCCGCACTGAAGCTGCGCGTTCCATGACTAAGGAAGCGCTCGAGTTCGTTGAGACCTTCTTCACTGACAGCTCACCAATCGACAAGATCGAAGCGTTGCGTCGTGCTATCCAGTCTCAGGTTAAGGTTGTGCGCAACTGTGCTACGGGCAAGGGAGTCGAGCGCCACATGTTCGCGCTCGAGTGCATCTGGAACAAGGAAGAAGCCAAGAACGCCAAGCCCACTGTGAAGCCAGGTATCTTTACCGACGCTGGCTGGCAGAAGCTCAACCACACTATCCTGTCCACGAGTAACTGTGGCAACCCAAGTCTGCGTCTCTTTGGCTTCGGTCCTGTTGTGCCGGACGGATTTGGCATTGGCTACATCATCAAGAACGAAGGTATCCAAGTTTGCGCGTCGTCCAAGCACCGCCAGACCGCGCGTTACCTCAAGAACCTTGAAGCATACTTGTTGCGTATCCAGGACCTGTTGATGCAGGAAGAACAGCTCCGATTCCCGCACACGTACACCGCCAAGCAGGTCGAGAACGAAATCCGTCACTCCTTCAAGGGCTATGGCTTCTTCGACAGCGGCAATGGCTCGCCTGAGATCGTCAAGTCTCTCGTCGGTGTAGGCAAACCACTCGGAGAGTAGATAGCTGCTTTGTCGTTGTACGTGAGAGATAATCCAAATGTGAGCGTTTGATTTGACCCTCGTCTCCTCATGATCACGGTCCCTAAACTGTTGATGAGCGTCACGTGGCACTTACCAACTGGGGAGACGGAGAAACGCGAGGCATCTCTGGGGTTCCTAGGCGGTTTCCAGTCGGATCTTGGTCAACCGATCTATTTATTCACGACCGCGTTAGTATGCGACTCGCCACCACAGCATTTCGACACTTTCCTGCTATGAGCTAGCAGTTTCTGATGCGTTCAAACAGCATCGTACCCATAGTAACACAAAATAGCCACGATAGTAGCAATCAACACAGCAATAACGCGAGGCGTCCGTCGGCGGAGCCACTGATTTCTCTCGGTCGAAGGCCGAGCTTGGTGCAACAGCAGTCGAGTCGAGGCATGAACTCCATCGAAGAGTACTTGCAGCACCACCAAGCGCAATCGCACTGGGGCATCCGACGCACAGCCCGAAGTATTGTCTTCCGACTCCGGAAAACCGTCAAGCGACGGCTTCGTGGCGAGAGTCATCGGCAATGGATCGAGCGGAATCTCAACGACTCGGAAGCTGGAGCAATGCTGGATGTTCTCCAATGCATCTTCAGGTAGACTTGCCCTGTGACATTCCAAAGCTGCCCTTGAACTCACCGCGCTTTCTTAGCTTGTGTATGGTCTACTCTATTATGCACCAGAATTGGCACATGTCAGCGTATTCACGAGATGCCTCCGCTCACAACATCGACATCTTGAATCTGGTCGCCATCTCCTTAAACTTCTGCGTCAGGTGAGTTCATTCTCGTCACTAGTCGGTGCTTTAACGAGTTGCCTCACTTATCTGTTCGTTCAGAATGTACGCAGCCGGCAACCGATGGGCTTACTGTCGGCATTGGATCTCCATCGTCGATTTCTGCTGCTGGATCCCGCTCTTTGTTGATGCTGCCGCTCCATTTGATGAAACCAAGCAGAGCAAATATGTCTTCCGACTGTTCCTGATGGCAAGAACAATCCGAATAGTTCAGCTTTATCGCCTTCTTCGGCTTGTCAAGCACGCCAAAGTACGGCAAGGCATATCAATCGGACTTACTGTCGTTTCCATCATCATTTGTGCCGCCGCAATGATCCAAACAGTCGAATATTGTGATCCAACGATCACGACACAAGTCTTTGGAGAGAATTGCCAAAACCTGTCCTTCTCGGACTCGATTTACTTCATCTGCATCACAATTGGCACTGTCGGGTGAGTTCCGTAAGTGATTTTGATATGTCGATCATTGTGCTCATTCGTCTAGTGAATAGATATGGTGAGTACGCCCCCAAGTCGAAAATTGGAAAAGTCTCGACGATCTGCTTGATCATCTTCACCGGCTTGCTCATTCCCACTCAGATCAGTGCCCTTACTGAAATCCTCAGTCGAGAAGTACGACGCATTGCTCACTGAGGAGAGGAATCCCACCTTTTTAACCTGTGGGCATGTATCGTAGACAATCTTCGACAAAAAGTACCGTCCAGATAAGCGAATCCAGCACGTGCTGCTCTGTGGAGACATCGACAACGGATCCCTCAACTTCTTTCTACACAACTGGCTACATAGCGATGGTGAGCGAGGAAGTCGTCGCAAAGTTATCATCCTGTCACCCACGTTCCCCTCAAGCTCTCTCCGTCGTATTCTCATCCACCGCGAGTACGAACAACGGGTGCAATACCTCCAAGGTTCCGCGATGGACACGAACGACCTGCAGCGTGCAGGAGCGACATCTGCTGCGTGTTGCTTCGTAATGGTTCGAAAGCATAGCGATACTGAAGAACGCAGCGACACTTCAACAAACCTGCTGACCTGCTCAATCCGAAAGAACAATCGTCAGGGTAAGATGCGCATATGATTGAAGCGAGCATATTGATAGACTCACTTACCGTGTATCGTAGCTCCACTCTACGTTCAAGTCTCAAAAGTCGATAATGTTCGCCACGTCAACATCTCGGGAGCTTCAGCAGTCGTTTGTGTTGAGCAGCTCAAGCTCTCCATGTTCGGCAAGAGTTTGTGGATCCGCGGATTGAACGCCTTCCTCGGTAACTTGGTCCAGCGATTTGACATTACCAACGAAAGCAGGTGCGTGAAAATCTACTCATTTAGGGTGAGAGTCATGACAACTTAGGTGGGCCTGATGCACAGCTCGTTCTGGCTCCACGATTACATCAATGGTCTGTGCCACCGAATATACGAGGCTGTGATCCCGTCGTGCTTGATGGGGATGTCGACGTTTCGTTCTTTGGCGATCCTGTTGTATCGTGAAGTTGGCGTTCCGGTGATCGGCATTCGAACCTTACAGGAGGCAGTGATGATCTACCCCGTTGACAAGGACTTAAACGATGTTGGCTTCCATAGTGTGTTCTTTCTCGGCAGGGGTCGAGACACCGTATCCAAGATTGAGAAGCTAACGGCTGCCGTCTTCAGTTGCCACATGGATGTTTCGCCCAACCTTGAGATATCGTCTTCCAGAAGCCATATCTCGGTCTCAAAAGTAATCAACTCGGTCGGGGGGGTCGCGAAAGACAACTTCAGTGCGCTCCAGCGGCTATCTGTCGCACTAGGAGCAGATCATCGTGGCTCTTTACGTGGTTTGACTCCTCAGGCCTTGGCACGACATGACAAACGTGGATTGGACAGGATCACTCCGCTCCATACTGAAGATGATGTTGGAGATTCGGAATCATTTGACACAGCGCGTGCACCTGGCTGGTCTGCAAACCGAAAGGGATCATCGGTAGCAGTAACAAACGAGCCTCGTCATCCTGCAAGCATCCGTGACGAGAATGACTCAAACCGCAGAAGCGCAAGAGTCGACAGCAGCGAAGAAGACCCAGATGATCCACCGTTCGCTCCTCCGACTGCACCAGTCATTGCCCTTTCACCAGCTGAGCTGATGAAGAAGGCAACCGCACCAGTAATTGTACCTGCTTTGACAACAAAGATGGCAGTGACACCACGGTCGCCCCGCAAAACACCGCGAGTAGAGCCCACGCCCCCACCACCTATGCCAAACGACGATGAGGAAGTGCCAATGGACAGGGCTCCACGGACAAATGGGCCTCAAGAAACTAGTGTCGATATTCCTGACACGGATGAATCCTACCGGGGAGTGACTGAGGAGCCATCGCAACGAAGATCCAGCGTCACGTTCTCTGTGGAGCCGACGAATGGTCCATCAGTCTTGGAGGTTGAAGGGATCCACCCACCTGAAATCGAACCGTCTCCAGTGAATGAGACGAATACAGCTGCAGAGACTGATAGAGTCGCTTCGTTGAAGCTGAACCGGTCTCCCACATTACGTCGAATGAGCCAAAGGCCAAGCCAGCCACATGTGGCTCGAACATCGCACTATCGATCTTTCAGACGTAAGTCGCCACCATCCAGTCTTACCGACCATTACGTGATATGTGGCGCGCCGAGCAGCTATAGAGATTTGCTGGGGAGCTTGTCGGATCTGAGCGAGAAACGAGCTCCAATTGTTTTTGTGACCCCGCGTGATCTCTCAGAAAAAGACTTCGTGACTTACATCCAGAATACCGACGTCTACTTCGTCCGAGGATCACCTGTAAGTATGGAAGTCTTCGAAGAAGCTCGGATGCTTCATGCGCGAAGTATTCTCATCTTGTCATACTGTGGGCGCGAAGGCAACGACGACGATGAACTCGAGGGTGAGCAGCTTGATGAAAACATGGCCGATGTCGATGCTATTACAACACATCGCTTCATCAGTGAAGCATGCCAAAATAGGGTCAGCAGCCTTCAAAGTCAAAGCCAGTCAAATCCACGGCAGCGTCAATCCATCCAGCTTCGACCAACAATACCCAACATCGTTGTCGAGATGATGAGACCAAGCAATGTCAAATTTCTCGTGGATCGAAGCGGGTCGATGTATGATGAACATTGTCCAGAGAACGAAGATCGAGTACGAGATCTGTTGAAGGACATCAGAGGAATTGACGACTCATTCTTCAGCCCACTGTATGCTGGCGGTCACGTTTATTTCTCCAACTTCATGGATGCACTGCTCGCTTCGCCATCTCAAAACCCGTTTGTCATCGATATGATGACACAGCTAATCATCAGCGGCAATGCGACAGCCAATCATCTTGACCGTGATGCACGATCGAAACACAGACTATCTCAAATTCCTGTTCCAGCGCGATTCCACAACCGTCCATACGCCTTACTTGTCGAGGGTCTTCTCCTCCACGAGGTACGTTTCCCTTCTAATGAGACGTTTGGCGCACACAGATCTGACAATAGTGTGATCAATTAGTCAACGATGACGCTGGGAGTGTTCAGGTCAACTCGAGCTTGCGATTCGCCGTCATTCGTGTTCACAAACCCCGCGGCAAATGAACTCGTTCACGCCAATGATTTCGTTTTTGTCATCAAATAAATCATGAGATCACGGTCGATTTTCAGCCATCATATAGTCAAGCTGCAAAACTCCTGCTTTCCGACCGCAATTAGAGCATTTCCGGCAGGGTTCCAACGGAGACCAAGCGCTTTGAAATTACCTAGGTGGGAAGGATTAGATCTGGATCAATGGCTCGCCAAGGTTAAGACTACGTACCAGCGGGGATATCAACCCAGGAGATACCGTCAGCAGACCACAAGTACACTCGGTTGTCGCCTGAACAGATCGCTAATCGACGAGACGTCGGATCCCATCGAAGTGCCTTCACAGCGTGGATGAATGAAATGGCCGTATGCAGCTTCATCGTCTCGGTCTCCCACAACCAGACGTTGTGAGGCATCTGATCGCTTCTGGTCGCGACGAAGGCCGAATCACAGCTCCACAGAGCCCGGCTGATCCCGAGCTTGGGATCCTCCTTACTGTTATGTCGAATGCGTAGTGAGTAAAGAAAACTTCAGCGTTGTGCGGAGAATGCAGCCACTTACAAAGGATCCGATGAGACAACAATGACCGAGAATGGAGGTTCACGGACCACAAAACAAATATCCCGAGCTCTTTTGCCACCTGCTGCCTGTGTCGCAGCGGATGCAGCCGACGCAGAGTTAGATTGGATCCCCGATCGTCGTTGGCTGACTGCGATTCGTTTTCCATGAGGACGGTCTGCAATAGGTTCATCTGCGTAATGCTCTTCATATTCCACCTAGATGATGAGACAAACAAGTCCTGCTTAGGGTGGGCCACCCGGAAAATATCGTGGTCGGCACTCACTGCATCCTTCGTCACTCTCGTAATGCTGATCGATAGGGTTTCGTGGTCGAATTCAGCAATCGGTTTCCAATTCAAATGACTGAGAACTCGGAGGCTATCGTCGTAGCTTCCTATAGCCAAAAATTGGCCAGATGATGACCAAGCCATCGTTTTTACTCCGAGGGCATTTTCATAGGCCTATACTCATGAAGGAGGCCCGGATTAAGTACACGACGTTATGCTAGACCTGCATCAGGGAACATACCTGATATCTTGCGAGCAGAGTACCATTATTTGCGTATAACAGCACACGATATTCAAGATGAGAGTCACGAATTGCAAGTGTACTGCAGAGTCCCAACCATGAGTCGATGCATGGACACGAACGACGAATGATACTGGCTGCTCACCTGCTGTCGGGTGCCCACGTGACTTCGACGCAGTCATAGCTCTCGAGAGCAAAATGAGAGACAAGCTCCCATGTTTCACAGCTATACAACCCAAGAGAGTCCTGGTGCAATGCCATCGTTTAGCCAACCAAGAACCAAACCAGGCCACGTAAGCTTACCTTGCACTCGTGACGTTCCAACACTGCGAGATACCGCTCATCTGGACTAAATGCAAAACCCTCTGCCCCAAGTTTTGGACTCCGAATAACCGACTTTGATGCGTCCATTAACGACCAGACCGTCGCATGGAGCTGGAAATCCGACACGGTGATCACATGACGCGCGTCTGGTGCCCACATGGCGTACGTCATGCCTGCCACACCCTCGTTGATCTTGCACGACCACGTCACGTCCTTGACTGACCACACCTTGCATCCACATCCTCCCAATCAGCCACAGACGCGGTAAATCCTTTATTCAGCCGGTGTACCTGCACGACACCACGCTTGTACATGGCCGTCAGTACCAACTGCGAGTCCTCCGACCACGCAATCGACTGGCCAACCATCCACACATCATCAATACGCCAACCCACCACCTTCAACTCCACTGAATCGCACCTGGATGACGTCGACGGTGACGTATTGCTGGACGATCTGCAACGTACTCTTCTCGCGGATGGTCAGTCGGTTGGTCGTCCCGACGGCCAGGAAGGCGCCACAGGGCGACCACTGCACCAGACCACTCGAGACCTTCATGGGCGTCGACACATCCGTCTCCAGGCCGCCTTTGACGCCCATAGGCCCCATAGACGCACGCGTTGCCGCGTCACCATCATTCCGCGCCATGAGCATTTTGCCCCTTGCTGCAACTTTCAAATTGAAGGGAAACCTCTGCTACGCACTAAGCTCGTCAGCTTATCCCACAGGTTTGACAGTACTCTACGGAAACCCGCTGATTGACCCTCGGTTTATCCTGTAATGGAGGTATGAAGGTACAGCAGAGCGTAATTACGTTGTTAGCCGAGGGTTTTTACGGCGGGCCTGTCGACCCGAAAGCGCGCCAAGAGCTCTTAGAACGATCGACCATGGCGGATGTGGAGATGAAGGACGCGGAGGAGATGCCGCGCTTTGAAGGCATCTCCTCACGCAATCGCGCGACCGAGTCGTGGCCGTGGGTGGAAAAGTACCGTCCGTCGAGTCTCAATGACTTGATTGCGCATCAGGAGATCGTGTCGACGCTCAACCGACTCATCGATGCGCAAAAGCTCCCGCATTTGCTCTTTTACGGCCCGCCGGGCACGGGCAAGACGTCCATGATCATTGCTGCGGCGCGACGCTTGTATGGCAAGAACTATGGCTCGATGGTGCTCGAGGTGCGTGTCATATGGATTCGGTTTGGAGAAAGATGTGGTGACTTATGTGGCTGCGACTGGTAGTTGAACGCGTCAGATGACCGTGGTATTGACGTCGTGCGCAACCAAATCAAGGAGTTTGCTGGTACCAAGAAGCTCTTTAGGTATGTGGTAACATTTAAGTCGGATACTAGGTCGTTGTGCTGAATGTGGATGCACACAGCTCGGGTGTGAAACTCATTATTCTGGATGAGGCCGACTCCATGACCAACGATGCGCAATTTTCTCTTCGTCGTGGTACGTATTTTCACTGCTAACACTGACAAAGGCTGGCTTTGCTGATCGATGTGTCGTTTTGGATGGTGCAGTCATCGAAAAGTACACCAAGAACACGCGTTTCTGTCTCATTTGCAACTACGTGAGCAAGATCATTCCTGCGCTGCAGTCGCGTTGCACGCGTTTCCGCTTTGCGCCACTTAGGGAGGCGCAAGTGAAGGGCCGCGTACAGCACATTGCCAATCTCGAAGGGTACGTCGAGGCACGCATGACCATTCAAAGTCATTGACGGCTAATCTCGTTGGTGCAGATTGAACATGACTGAGGATGGCTACAAGGCGATCCTTCGCCTCGGACAGGGCGACATGCGACGCATCCTCAACATCATGCAAGCTGCATCCATGGCATACGACGTCGTCAACGAGAATAATGTGTACATGACGACGGGCAACCCGCTGCCAAAGGATATCGAGACCATTGTCCACTGGCTGCTCAACGAGAGCTTCCCGAACGCCGTGCAAAAGTGCGCCGAGATGCAGAAGCTCAAGGGCTATGCCACTACTGATATTCTCCAGGACGTGTACCGCTTCACGCTGGATCTTGAGCTCCCGCCGGGCTGCCGGATGTACCTTTACGACGAACTGGCCAAGCTCGAGCATCGTCTCGCGAACGGCACGTCCGAAGATCTCCAGCTCACGTCGCTCGTCTCGGTTTTCTTCATCGCACGAGAACAAATGGCCACGGCCATGGCGGTCAGTGGGTAAAGACTATGGTAATAGGAACTACGGTGAGGAATATAACGCACATGAATGTCATATTGATCAAACTATGGCCACATGCTCGAAGTGGAGACAATCCTTTACGTGTTGCCGTCTAGTGAACCATTTAGTCCTCCTTTTTGTCGAGCTGGATGACCTTACCAATACCAATGGTCTTGCCTTCGTCACGAAGCGTGAGTCGGCCGAGCTGTGGCATGCTGTCGAAGGTCTCAATGGTGATACTCTGTTCCACCTCGATACGACAAATCACACTCTGGCCCTGCTTAATGAACGTCACTGGCTTCTTGACTGGCTTGCCCGTCTTTGGGTCGATCGGACGCAAGAGCTTGGCGATCGTACACTCCTGTGCGACCGTGTGAATGTGGAGGATACACTTGTAACCAGCCGTGAGCAACGGGCGGTGCTCCAACGTGTCCACGAGCGCCACCTGCGCAATGAACTGATGGATCGCCTTTGGCTGTGGCTCAGCCTTTGGCGCACACATCACGAAACCCTTCTGGATGTCGTCGACACCACAGGCCACACGGATCAACACGTTCTCACCAGGCTTGGCCGTACGCACAGGCTTCTCGTTAATGTACACCTGGTTGATGACAGTCATGGCGCGCGTAGGCATGAGCATGACCTTCTGGCCCGTGCGCAAGACACCCGACTCGACCTTACCCATGGCGACCGTGCCTCGCTCCTGGTAACGGTCCAAGATCGGCACACGCAAAGCGCCCTCGGCGTCACGACCAGCGATGTGGAGCGAGTCCAAGGTCTCAATTAGCGACTCGCCCTCGTACCATGGCGCCTTGGCCTTGTCAAGACGCGTTTTGATGTTGTCGCCCATCAAACCCGAGATGGGGATGAACGAGACGTCACGCTTGACGGCGAAACCACACGTACGCAAGAACGGACGGAGCTTGTTGACACACTCGTCGTAACGCTCCTGGCCCCAGTTGGCTTCGTCCATCTTGTTGATCACGACGACGAGCTTGTTGATGCCGAGCGTCTTGGCCAACATGGCGTGCTCACGTGTCTGACCACCACGTTCGAAACCCGTCTCGAACTCACCCTTACGCGCGGAAATAACGAGGATACCGACATCGGCCTGCGACGCACCCTGGATCATGTTAGGCACGTAGTTCTTGTGGCCGGGCGCGTCCAAAATGGTGAAACGGCGGTTCTCCGTGTCGAACTGAGCACGTCCGACCTCGACCGTCTTACCCTTGGCACGTTCCTCCTCACCCGTGTCCATGATGTAGGCCAAGAACCAACTGTCACGGTTACGCGCCTTGGCTTCCTTCTCGAAGCGCTCGATCGTTCGCTTGTCCACCATGTCCATGAGGTACAAGATGTTACCCGACAAGGTCGACTTGCCGGCATCGACGTGGCCAATCAACACAACGTTCAAGTGCTCACGAGGATCTTCGTCGCCGACCTCTTCCTCTTCGACAAACTCTTCTTCGTCCTCGGCGTCGTTCAACTCGAGCTGCTCCACCTTGGCCTCCACGGTCTCCTCAGCCACAGGGGCTGGCTTTGGCGAGCTGACTGGCGTGGCCGCCTTCTTTGGCGAGCTCACAGGCGTCGCCTTCTTTGGGGAGCTCACTGGCGTAGGCGCCTTTGGACTCGCTGGGGCCGCTGCCTCCGCCGCTGGCGCCGACGAGGCGAACGCACTGCCCTTCTTTGGCACTGGCATCACAATGTCGAAAGCTGGAGGGGCTGGTGGCGCTGGTGGCGGTGGTGGTGGCGCGAACGATGGCGTCCACGTCGATGCCGACGGGTTGAACGAGAACGACTTGGCCGACGGGTTCAAGCCGCCCTTTTTCTCTGTAAACGCACACAACAGCACATGGATGAGCGACGGACGCTCTCGCCAACACGCTCCTAGACACAGTCACGCGCTACGTACGCTGGTTGCTGCCGTCCATGGTGCACACTCCTCCGTCCGTGGATCTGCTCGAGTGGCTTCACGGCCGCCTGTGGTTTTATGACCTCCTCGAGCTCCCTTCGCGTCACCTTCGTGTCACCTCCCACTAAGTGCGTTTGGGCGTTCATCCGAACTTAACGTGGGTTGAATCTGCGACATGCTAAGTGCGCTTCTGGCTTGTTGAGGTTCGAGCAATTGCTCAAAATGATGCCGACGAGGAGCTATGGACACGCCAAGCGGCGTCGGCACGTGCGCTATGGCGAGCTGGCGTTGCCGCTGCCCACGCTGATGGAGGGCATCCTGCTCCTGATGATGCTGGCGATGGTCCTGCTGCTCGGCAACTTGCTCTCGCTCCGTGTTGTCTCGCAAACACGGCAAAACGTTGCGCGGACACTGTGGGATTTGGCTGATGCCCGCGCCGTCGAGCCGCGTGGTATCGTATTGCCGCTGTTTGACGGCGTTGCGTTGATGGGCATGTCGCTGGTGATGGATCTGAGGGCGCTGCATGCCGATTTGCCCATTGAAGTACCGCATTGTGGGGATCTAAGTGCGCATTTTCGAGACGAGCTGGAACAGAATGAAGAATGGAACGTACGGGTGTACGATGTGTGTGTGGAAGCGGCTCAAGCAGCTGAGCATAGTACGTTTGGAACGCCCAAGCCACTGTTCTGTGACTCGCTCGAGCACTGCCACGAGCGCTTTCGCAACTTTGATATCAAGATTCTTGCCTTGCTTTTCTCGCGTTTCCGCGAAGTCATGATGCTCGACGCCGACGTGCTCTTCTTCCAAGACCCGACATTACTCTGGGATTTGGACAAGTATCACCAGACAGGCACTCTCTTCTTCCACGACCGTATCAGTTTCACCGACGAGTTCCTAGCAGAACGCATCAAGGGCAAACCCGAACGTAGTCGACTCCACGAGTTCATCGAACGATTCGACCGAACGCCCTTCCAGGTACTCGCAGCCGTTCCTCGACCCACTGAGAGTGCCCAAGACGCTATGGCACATGGCCATCAGCAGCCACGCGCCGCACTGCTCCGCGATTCGACCAAATATGCGCCAAGCGAGTTTTTACGACAGAGCCACTCGTGGAATCTCCGTGCTGGCCACCAATCCGACTCGTCCGTGTTGCTCTGGAACAAGCACAAGCAGCCACGAGCCACAGCGATTCTCGCTTCGTTTGTTACATTACGCCATTCGTTCCGTCCGCCCTCGTATGGTGACAAGGAGTTCTACTTCCTTGCGTGTGAAGTCGCCGAGTCGGACTACTCCTTCTCGGACTATGGTGTGGGAAGCATTGGCTGGGACGCCAAGCACGACGAGAGCATGCTTTGTGGAGATGCGCTGCATTTCTTTCCAGTGCGAGGCGACAAGGTCAAGACGGATGACGACGTCTCGCCGTTTTACATCAACAGCGACCATATTGCCTCGTGGAATCCCGACAAAGAGAATCTCTACCGCTCAAATGCTCGACTAGCCGAGTTCTATCCCGGCTCGTTTGTGGACAAGAACGTACCGCAAGAGTGTCCGTTCGATGTTCAATTGATTCCTCTCACATCTCGTGAAGAAGATCGCTTCCGTGAACGTCAAGACTTGTATCGAGAAGTTGAAGAGTGGCAGCGCCAACATATCGCGACCAAGCACAAGGAGCAACACGACGAGCGGCTATAGAGGAGTGTGAATAGTGAAGATATGTATATAACGTTTAGATTCTATGGGTATTTGTCTAGGTTCGACTCACTGCGCTGACTCGAGAGCGGCAGCCTTCTCGAACATTTGCAGCATGTTCTCGTACGCCGAGCTGTACTTGGGGCCTTCCCAGTAGATCTTGTGGCACCCCTGGCACTTCCAGAACTCCGTCACGACCTCCAGAACGTTTGGGTGGACGACGTCGTAAGTCTGCTGCTTGACGTACTCAACGTCGACGATGTCAAAGCCCTTGAAGTTGCACTTGGCGCACCGCGTCATCATTTCTTCGCGCTTGAGTTCTATGGCAAAATGGCCTCGAATCTCGTGGAACTGCTGGTGCGGGTCGTCACTCGTAACGACGAAGCAAGCGCCAGCGTCTCGACGGTCTGCGAGCTTCTTGTCACGAGTGAGAATGATGCGCTGATCCTTCGCGGCTAGACGCAACAATGCGCTCTTGCGATCGACATTTGGAGGGAGTGTAGCCTCGGTCTCAGCATCCCACACAACGACGTCCGTCCCAATGGTCCGTAGCCATCGTCCGACTCGAGCGACCATCGTGTCTGCGAGGAAACGGTACTCTAGCGGATCGGAGCCTTCCAATGGACCGGCATATACAGAGAAGGCGTCCTTGTTCTCAGTGCGCTGAGTGGTACGGCGGGAGCCCTGTGGAAGCAGAGCGATATCAGCGACTGTGAGGTCTGATAGCTTGGCGAAGTAAGCGGTCGATGGCACGACGAGCAACTGATCATGAGAGCCGCTACCGGCAAGCCAGTACTTGTCCTCTCGCAGTGTTTCATCTACGAAGAGAGCGACATTCGCTCCTGTGCGATGGCCAAAGGGCGGGACGGTACCTGGCGCAAAGCCCCAGATACTCTCGCATTCCATGGCACTGGCGAGTTTAATCTTGCGTCGACTGAGTCCACAGAGTGCAGCGAGTCGAGATGTGTCGAGCTTGGCGTTGGCATCGATGCAAGCCACACAAGGCCGTTCTAGTCAACATGAGGCTCTCAGTATCACATAACCCCACGAGAGACCCACCGCTTCTTACCGTCAGCGAAGAAGCAGATGCTGTTAACGGCAATGTACTTGGACGTCTCACCCGCTTGCTGGATCAACAGCTTTGGGAGCTCATGCATTGGAAGCAGCTCGAGCTGAGGATGAGGGCTTTCCGTTGCAGGAGTAGTGAGTGTGTTCCAGAACGCCAACACGTCATTTGTAGTGCACAACGTGTTTGCGTCAAGTCCGCTCTTGGTCTCGAGCTGAGCTTTCCACTCGGATTGATACGCTCTTCGCTGACTAGCTGCCGTTGCAATGGCATTTGCACTCGTCAGTGGCTGGGATAGAGTCACAACACTGAGTTGAGCGAGTACGTCGGTCCACGAGACGACAGTTGAGGCATCGACTCGAAGACCATGCGATTGGCTGGGGTACGAAAGTCAGTGGTAAAGCGTGCACAGAAATGGCTGGCATCAACGTACATGTGCTGAGCAATCTCGAGAAGACATGACGCATCTAAAGCGGCATAGACTCGCTGGCCAGTCGACAAAGGGCGCTCATCCCAATTAGAAAGTTGCATACGCTGCAAACAGAGTGATATCAGTGAAAGTGCCGAAAACATTGACGATGCGAGAGTGGCTTACCTTGTCCAGAGGCTTGCCGAGGATTTGCCGCGTGGCATTGGAGAGACTGTTTCCAAAGCCAGGGCCAAAGGCCTTTTGGAGGACTGCACTTAGCTCGAGGATTCGCGGCAAGTGGCGAAAGACGGATCGTTCCGGAAACGTTTGGTGCATTACTAGAATTCAACGTCCCTCGATTAGGCGAGTAAGGAGTAGACACTATAACCAAGAGTGTCGTACCTTTCAAGTCGGAATCAAAGCCAAATCCGACTGGCAGGTACTCTGTTGACGTGAGCAACCGAGGCAAAAAGAAGTCAAAGAGGAAGTCGTTTTCCTGCATCACAGTATCACAGTGTCGATGAGAGGCCGAATAATTTATACCACACCAAGCCATCACCACTCGTGACCAAGACCACGTACATGAAGCTCAAGCAAGTCGATGAGAAAGACGTGCGATCGAGACGCCAGTTGAAGGATGCTCGCGATCGCTGTGGTAGTCGATACACCTGTTGTCGTGGCGATCTTGGAGCTCGTCGGCTTCCACTCGACGTCCAGGCCCACAAGACGAAGAGCTGAGTTGTCTTCGACTTCAACGTCCGAGTCTGGGAAGAAATGACTGTGCGCACGACGCAGCTCGTCCTCCGTCGCACAGAACACGATGTTCTCATCCGGTACGCTGAGCTCCAGGTAGCCATTGACAGGCAAGTTGGCTAAACTGGACTGTGAGGACGATGGATTCGCCTTGGCCGCGTCTGCCAAGACCTGCTCGGGGTCGAACGCGGTCCATCCGAGTCGTTCTTTGGCGAGATACGTGGCATACTGGAGCTCTCCGGCGGCGACGACATGCGTGAGAAGCAGCGTCTGGAGCGTCGTATCACTGCCGACGAAGGTGAGCGCGAGAGACCAGCGCTGCTTCTCGATGAGCTTCATGAGTGTGTCGCGACTGTAGAGCAGTTCGATATCGGGGAAGTCGGCTTGGAGTTGGAAGTTGTAGACGATACGATGCGCCTATGAGACAGATAGGTCATTGCGTCATTTGGGTCACTTGGGTCAGCTAGCCAACCAACTACAGTACGTACTCGTTTGAACTCTTGATGGTTGATGGCTTCCTGGACAAGGAGCTTGGCCAAGTCTTGTGGCAACACGATCGGTCAGTGAGATAACCCAATCCAGTCCAGTCCAGACGAGACTCTAGTAAATATCCCAAGCACGCACACACACACACATACCTCGGTCGTTGGACGTGTCAAAGGTCTTGGCGACGAGTTCCGCGGATCCCCAGTCTTTGGATTGGACCAGCGACCGGATCATGGCGTGGAAATCCCATTCAACGGCATGAAGGAACGTCTGACAGAGCTTGATGAGCGCCGCGTGGCTCTTGGAGGCGCGGAGATGGTCCGCGAGCGCGTACACTTGAGTCGGAGTGATCCCGTTGACGTGGAAGAGCTCGAGAATCTCCACCAGGAGCTTGGGGTCCTACAAACTTGATGTGTCAATGGAAGTACTCACCTCATAGACCAGTCAGACCTACGGTGTGCGATGGATTCTCGAAGCAATACGCCGCAAACGAGCGCAGATTTTCGTTCTCATGCCCCTGCGTGACGCAAAGGCGCTTGGCCGACGCGTTCTTTGGTGGATCCACGAGCTTATGCAGCGCACTAAGCAGCACATAGGCGAGTGGCGCGTTTGGTTGAGGTCGTACACGCTTGAGCTTTTGCTTCTTGGGCTCGGAAGAGCTTGAATCGGAGGGCTCCACAGGGGTTTCACCTGGATTTTGACAGGCGTCCTGCTTCACTGGCTCTTGTCGCGGCTCCACAGCCAGCGCCAGCACAATATCCACAGTAAACACCCAGAATTGTCCCTCATAGTCGGATTGCAAGCGCTTTAACGCCTCCAATAGAACCGTCTCCAGTTCCAAAAACTTGTTGGAAGACGCCTCTTTCGAGCGCCCAGAAGCGCCATAGAAGGCATCTCGGAGGCGTGTGACCCACTGACCTACTAAAACAGATGATGCAGATGCATCCTGCGCATCGAATTGCTCTCCATCACGCGTAGAAGCCTCGGAAAGCGACGTCACTAGCCATCCTTGGAGCTCCTCCATAGTCATCAACCCACGCACTTGCCGTCACCCCAAAATACACAACGTATCCGATTAAGTACGATTATGTCAACAATAGTCTATTTTGGACAGAAAAAAACCTAGGTTTAATGGGTAGTTGTCGATAATGCCGATTCTTGACGGTCTCATCAAGTGGGTTGATGTTGTTACGATGGACGAGCTCCATGCGTGGTTAACGTCGTCGTTTGCTGCGTCTGCTGCGCGTTCGACGGAGAAGAACGAGGCGGAAGTTGCGTCGCATGCGTCTCCTCTAGTCGATGAATGGATCTAACGCCTCAGAAATGCATTTTACGGGGCGTCAGGACGCGCGACAGAACGGTCCTCCAAACGGTTCCTAGGAGTGGAGATGGCGCTATTGCGTGCGTTTGTGCGACTGCATTTCGAGTATGAGGGGCAATTCTGGGTGTTTATCGTGGATATCGTGCTGGCGTTGTCTGTGGAGCTGCGACAAGACCAGGAAACACGTGCAGATGCTGAGTTAACAGTCTCACAAACGGGTTCGTCCCGGTCCAATGTCCACAAGACCAAGCGTGTACGGCCACAGCCGAACGCACCACTTGCTTTCCTGGTCCTGCGAGCGATAAACAAGCTCGTCGAGTCAGCTGAGGACGCGTCGGCCAAGCGATTATGTGTCAAGCAGAGCCACGTAAACGAAAAGCTGCGCTCGTTTGTTACGAAAAGCATGTAAGACCGCTCGCGAACCGTACGTCCTTCGGTCAATCACCATCTTCTGGGTTGCTGTGACCTCACTCGTGTCTATATAGGACCCCAAGCTCCTGGTGGAGATTCTCGAGCTCTTCCACGTCAACGGGATCACTCCGACTCAAGTGTACGCGCTCGCGGACCATCTCCGCGCCTCCAAGAGCCACGCGGCGCTCATCAAGCTCTGTCAGACGTTCCTTCATGCCGTTGAATGGGATTTCCACGCCATGATCCGGTCGCTGGTCCAATCCAAAGACTGGGGATCCGCGGAACTCGTCGCCAAGACCTTTGACACGTCCAACGACCGAGGTATGTGTGTGTGTGTGCGTGCTTGGGATATTTACTAGAGTCTCGTCTGGACTGGACTGGATTGGGTTATCTCACTGACCGATCGTGTTGCCACAAGACTTGGCCAAGCTCCTTGTCCAGGAAGCCATCAACCATCAAGAGTTCAAACGAGTACGTACTGTAGTTGGTTGGCTAGCTGACCCAAGTGACCCAAATGACGCAATGACCTATCTGTCTCATAGGCGCATCGTATCGTCTACAACTTCCAACTCCAAGCCGACTTCCCCGATATCGAACTGCTCTACAGTCGCGACACACTCATGAAGCTCATCGAGAAGCAGCGCTGGTCTCTCGCGCTCACCTTCGTCGGCAGTGATACGACGCTCCAGACGCTGCTTCTCACGCATGTCGTCGCCGCCGGAGAGCTCCAGTATGCCACGTATCTCGCCAAAGAACGACTCGGATGGACCGCGTTCGGCCCCGAGCAGGTCTATCTAACACGATGCACTGAATGCGAATTCAAGGGCTTTGAGGTCGTCGACATCGAGTATGTCAGACAGCAAACCGACGATGTGGTCCAGCCGATCGTCCTCACCGCCATCACCGACTTCTGGAAGTGTCCACTGTGCCTCAAGATCTACTGGGAAGGCCCAAACACGGCCCGACGCATGAAAACCTGCTGCAAATGCTCCAAACGTCAGTGTCAACCACCTGCTGTAATAACACCATACGAAGAAAAGAGCCCACGTCTCCACTATTAGATAGCGAGACGAATAGCGAGACCCCATTCGAAGATTTCCACGAGATATAAGTAGGATCGGTAGCGTGTGCCAAGTTCTATTTAGTTATAGCGCTTTTCGTAGTGGCACACTTGAACGAGCGAATGGTCAGGTGAGACGGCCGTCGTTTTCGTGTGTTTAAATCCAAGAGACTGGTAGAACTTCTGGGCTCGCGTCATCATAAGGCCCGTCGTGAGCCAGACACGGACAATTTCGTTCTGCTGAGCAAACTCTTCGAGAGAGTTGACAAGAAGCCTACCAGCACCAGAGCGCTGATACTCGGGCGTGACAAACATACGTCGCAATTCCGCTTCGTTATCGGGCTTGAACTCCAGTCCGACCGTGCCGATCACCAGCTCTCGTTGGTCTACGACTGTCGTCGCGACCCAGAACTGTCCGCCCGACGCGAAATATGTGCCTTCGATGTCGCCTATGTCGGTTTTGAGGCCATTGTCAATGTATCTGAGCCAGAACTCCTTGTTACCGTTGGTTTCGGTGTGAGCTGTCAAGGCAGCCACAAAGATCTTGTGTACTTGCTCGCGATCTTCTGGGTGATACGGTCGGACTTGAATGAGTGGCTTCTGCTGCACATCACTCGCTGGGTTCACGTTGGCTTCCGTCATTCGTTGATGCTTTGACTGGTGTAAACTGGATTGTGAGCATGCATTGCTGGACTCCCGGGGGTGAACAGAGATGGACAAGCACGCACTTGCCGTCTCATCATGTGTTGAGAGGGCGTCCAGTATTTGATTTGATTTTGACTACATTATACCTACCCCTATCCTTAGTCCGATTTGGCCAAAGTGCGTGAAATCGACAATATCTCGACAGCTGCCACAGATTCAGCTTCCACTTTTGTCACAAAATTGAAATTAGCATACCTACTTTTGTCAAAATTGCCAAAGATAGATCTAGAACTGAATCTCGGTCGTTCCGAAAGTCCTCTGTTGTTTGCGTTCAAGCAACTTTATTTCGACCTCAGATTGGTAACTTTGCTCAGATTGGCAACTTTACTCAGATAGGCAACTTTTTCTCAGATTGACAACTTTCTCCTTTGGCTCGATCGAGGAAGCTTTCAAGCTTATCAAGACTCTCACACCTGGATTTGCCAGCCTCACGATGAACATCAGCGGTGATAGAGAAGACGCTCGGACGAGGACTCCTTCCGACATTGCTAATATGCGGCTCCGATTCTTGGAGGGGCTGGCTGCGACGTTGATTCGATCGCGCTTGAGAGAGCTCCACGAGAGCTCCACGCGTTGAAGTCAACGATCGATGCCATGGGGGTCGCTCTACGTGAGATACGTCTGGTCCTCGACACAGCTTTGGAGAAGTACGCTCGACTTGAACGAGACATTGCCCGAGACATTCTACGGACCAGTGAGCTGGGGAATCGCCACGAGCTTCACATCTATGATGCCAGTGTTGATGTGTTGTTCTCGACTTGTTTGCGCGAATTGGTCGAGCTGTTGCTGGACCGACGTTCACTGCACTGAAGTTCTCCCTTGATAACTGTGGGGTTACTCTAGCGCGAATAAGGCATTGCAAATAAAGTAGATTTTATCACTTCTCGAGTGTAGAATGGATTGCAAAAACGTTGGAGTGGATGTGATGAAATTGTCAAATCGCCTGATTCACCTGCACAGCGGATCCTGAGCGCACATGGCCAATAGAACGCGCAAATGCCATCCGACTCGATGGAAGCCGCTATGAGGCCAACTAGTTCCACATAGCCTGGTCTAGGCTATTCGTAAACTACTCTTTTGACTCAGTGTACCAACAGATTAGGAAAAATGAGTCATTTTTAACCAATGAACGAAGAGTATTTAACGATTCGCGGAGTCGATCAATCACCGAGTGCTCAGTTTGGCCGTGAAATCGAGGCCATTCGGACTTGAATTTCTTATCCTGACAAGGCCTGAGCATCTGGAGCGCCGCTAAACGGAGACCTCTCGCTCTCATGTCTATGTGCGGTATCCTCATTGATGTCATGGTACAATGTACCTTCTCGATCTATCACAAGAGTTTCTCATCTTACAGAGCCTTGCCTTCGCGTCCCATGTGATGCATCATGAAGCGCCGGCGTCGCGGTTTCTCACAACTACTAGACGTGATACAATCGAACGCGCGCATAGTGACACTATCGCGGTCGTCTTTTTTCCTACATGCCTTTCTGGTGGCTATATGCTGCAGTCTACGCGCACATGAGAACACATCTCAACTACTTCATATCCATCGCCATTCGCTACTCATGCTTTCCTGCATCCGAAGCGGAAGCATCTCTACGGGCTCATTTCAGCCAATCCTATTCCTTATACGTGGAACATATGGTCCGAATAAGGGTGGTCAGATCAAAGAATTAGAGACCCCCGATTAAGGTTTATACTCAGTATAAGAGGTCTAATTAGGCTGGCAAAATTTGTGAAATGGACAATAATCGGCCTGTTTTTTTTTTCTCGACAGCTGTCTGGCTTCGCGAGACCACAAAACCCCAGAAGAGTGACAAAATGATCAATTGGGCAGTGGCTGTATAAAAGTACATGCGGGAGTCGCTGCACTTAAAGATCGCCAGGGCCGAGGCCGGTGTCGTCCCATAAGTAGCTTGTAGTCTCCCAAGCCTAGGGTCGGCTTTTGATCCCAATAAAGTGCCACACGTTGAGCCATACTTGCAGTTTTGAGCTACCAAGCCAATCTGGATCTGAATTTGGACTTTTCCGAAAGTCCGGGGAACCGTGCATCGAGATCGAGCTTCAGCAACCTAGGCCAAGGGCAAAACTGAATCTCAGTCGTTCCGAAAGTCCTCTAACGACACACTGCTCTAGTTCCAAATCTCTTCTTAAACCTAGGCAATGTACCCATCTGTGTCCTTTAAACCTAGTCGGACTACATATTGCACCTAGTTTCGACTAGGTTTCATGCAGGTTTCCAAGCCATCAGTGGACGATTGGCTCACATCATGGCGTCGAGCAATGGCCATGCACGACGCTTTACGTCCTTTGCGACGCAAGTGGACGCTGCGATTGAGCGCGTGGTGACGCACTTTGAAGAGAATGACCTGGCGCTGCGCATGGATGTGCTCCGCGCGCTGTCGCTGCACGCCAAGCTGGCGTTCGAGACCGAGCGCGTCAAGGAGCGACTGACGCAGCATCCCGCGACCAAGGAGCTCATTGACGCCGTGACGACGCAATCAACGCTCTACGAGCGCTTGCACAAGGGGCTTGTGGTCGAGGCGTACAGTTGTGACTATGACAAGCAGCAGAATGTCGAGATGAGCGCGACGGTGCGCTGGGATTTGACGGACGCGAGCGTCGCGAACGTCAAGAAGACAGGCAAGAAGACGCACAAGCGACGACGCGTGAGTGGCTCGTTCTGGGCGACGTACGCGTTCTCGCGCGAGTTGAACGAGGAGAACGAGACCGTGGTCACGTATACGCTCGGCGTGTCGCTGGGAGAGACCGACCAGGTCCAGGAGCTCGTGCGCTTTGAACTCGAGAGCGAGACGCATTACCCACGGAATTTCTACGAAGAAGATCATGGGGATCTGTCGGATGACGAAGAAGGTGGAGAAAAGGATGGCGAAGAGAGTGACGAGGAGCCAAGTGCTGAGCCAGTGCCGTCCGAGAGCGGCGACGACGACCAGGACGGAGAAGAAGACGAAAGACTGGACAAGGCCGAGGGCGAAGAAGACGAAGAGGAGAAGGACGCGTTTGGACAGCGCATTCGCTCGTTCGAATTCAACGATGCTGTGCTTGATTCGCTGCTCGAGTGGCTTCACGCCGACGTGGAGGAGCTGGACCCATCAGACCTCATGAGTTTCTTCTTGGCGTTGCCATTCTACGAAGACGACTGGACGATCGATGAACGCATCTGCCAGATCCTCTTTGGTGGCCCAAGCGAGTTTGAAGGCGAGAGCGAGATTGTCAGCGACGAAGAGCTCGAAGAGGAGGACGACGAGGAGTAGAATGGGGAGTCCTAGCCACCTCCTCACTACACCAGAGTCTTCACGACGTTGCTACCAGGAAGAACCCGACCAAGGAGTCTGGATCGAGCGACGCGAGGCTTGCAATCGACGGCGTAGAGGTATTTGAATACATGTGCAATGGATTTCTAGAGTACTCTTGGTCAGGCGTTATTTTCTGCGACGTGTGTTGACTCGGTTTTAGTATGATGTGACCCAGGACCCCATCATCCCATGCCATACCAGCTCGATTTAGCAAGGCGTTGTTGGCTCCTGCGCTCTTGTGGTGTGTGTGTCACCTCACTGGACGACGCGAACGGCTCGAGATGGCGCTGGGTGAGCAGCGAGCGCGCGTGAGTGCGCGTCCACCGCCGACGTCTTCGCTCCATGACATTGACGACCTCTACGACACCAATGGGTTCGATGACGACGAGGACAACAACAATGCCAAGTCAGAAGCTGCTGCTGCGGTACATCCACTGGCTTCGAAAGGCGCCCAGCCAGCGAAACAACCGGCCAAGACGTCAGCAGGGACCAAGACAGGGAGCAAGCTCGAGTTTGACGTCTGGGTCGCGCGCAAGGATAAGTACGAGCGCGTCGCTAAGGCCCTCGCCCAGCTCAACAACGAGCGAGCGAGTAACGATGACGCATGGCTCGATGTCGCTGTCTCACTGGCTGCCACCGACGTTGTGCTCAAGACTGGACGGACCGAACGCTGTGACTGTCCTGGGATCTGTCGCGACCCAGCTCATGCTGTGACCAAGCAACGCACACGCTGTGCGTGCCCTGCGAGGAAATGCTCGCTTTGTAAACGCTGCGTCATCACGACACCCGGTGAGATCACGGACAAGATGATCAACGCGCTCGCACCGTACAAGCTCGAGCCTTCCCAGTCGATGTTAGCGCTGGCCGAGCGGATTGTGGCGACCGGGGACGGTAAACCACTCAAGCCAGGACAGCCCAAGATCACGACCAGTGTACTGCGCATGGCCAGCGCTGTGCTCGCGCAGTGCAGTGTACTCACTAACCCCGATGGTACACGTCTGCAGAGGCCGTGCTCTTGTCCGGTGCGGTCGTTGGGCGATCTCTGGGTCAAATGGACTACAAAGTACCACACGTTCTCACGAGTGCCTTTGACGGAGGCGGAAACCAAGCAATTCTCCAACGGCACGCGGCAGATGATGGAGTTTGATGAAGAAGCCAAGCTCTACTACATGACGCTCAAGTGGCACCAGGCCGCCAAGCCGCAGAAGGGCGATACGGCCAAGATTGCGGCGCGTCGCGCGTTGACGCCGGACCAGAAGCAGCAGAACGCCTTCTTCTTGAGCCTGTGCAAGAAGAATTGGAAGAGCGCGCAGATCACGGTCGTCAAGCATTTGCAGGAGAAAATGGGGCGATTCTTTATGCTGCCAGAGGAAAAACGCACGCGTTTGCCGGAAGAGTACGAGCTGCAAGTGCTGACAGCGCTTGGTGTCAAGCGTATGCTGCAGTGGGTCGAGCAAGACCAGGAAGCTCTCGATAATGCCAAGAAAGACGAGCAAAAGGAGAAGGCCGACGGTGGCGTGGTGGCACATAACGCCTGGGTCAAACGGAAAGACCGACTGCGCATCCGAATGCCAGAATCTACGACTGAAACGAGCAGTAAACCGACGAAAAGCGCCAAGAAACAGCCTCCACGCATGGATTTCTCAAGCGGCAAGGGTGTCGTGCGACCGAAGACGGTCAAATTCCCTTCTTCCACGGTCGAAATCATGAAAAACAGCGGGCTCAAGTACGTGCACGCGATGAACGAAGGCTTTCAGGGTCGGGGAGGTGATTTAGAGAAGTGCAAGCAGCAGTTGGTCACGAAAGGCCACATCCTTAAGGCGAATTTCAACACGAAAGGCGACGACGACGATGACAACGCGCCGTTTTCGAAGGACCGGTATCATTTTGAGAGACAGAACAACCCAGCGATCGTGAAGAAACGCGAGGTCGTCAAGCAGCGTGAGACGCAGCGCCAGGAGCGATACACAGCGTGGCTGGCTCACAAGGCGCTCAAGGACAAGGCGTTTCAGTATCTCGCGCATTTACCCACGCCAAAGCGACAGAAAGAGGAGGCAAAGGAGGGCGAAGACGGACCAAGCGAGTCGGATGCTCAAGTGCGGTGGATTGAAGTCGGTAAGGCGCTCAAGGCGGTGGATCGAGGGCTCTTGGAGGCCTGGGTGCGTTGGAGCGACGGCTTTGTGAGTGCTCCACGGTGTCGTATGCTATGGGAAGGCTTTACACCAGTTGCGTGTGACGTGCATTGCTCGTCGTCAGCGATTCGTGACGTGTTTCTCAAGCTCTTGCATCGAACGGGTGTGAATTACAAGCAAGCGTTCTTGGCTCATTGCGACAAGAAGCACAAGAAGGCTCTGGCGTTGGGTTTGGACGACATCCCGGACGAAATGACTGACCAGGAAAAGATGGAGCGCTTTGAATCCCTCGATAAACGGGAGTTCGCGCGGCTTTTGCAGGATTTGGGTATCGTCTTACAGCCAGAGGAGCTGCAGCGTGTGCTCGAGTACTTTGACCAGGACGGGAACCAGCTCGTGAGTATGAAAGAATTCCTGGACGTCGTTGGTGATAAGCGAAGGCGCCATGGCGACACAGATTTGCTGCTTCAGAACGTTTGCCTTTGGGAAACAGTCTGTCACGAGTGTGGGATGCTCAACGCCTTCCAGCTCGTCATCGGCAGCACGAAACCCGGCGAACATCGCATGCGTGCTGAACTTCCAGGCCATGTCAAGCGTCGACAGACTACTCGATGTCAACCCGAGTGTGATATGCATGAACTCAAGCAGACTGCGCCGAAAACCTGTCCATTTGCGACCTGGAACGACGAGAAAGCCACGCCGTTCCTCAAGAAACTAGAGCTCTGGAGTGCCGAGCACCGCGAGCAGCACGTGCTCCAGAAGCTCGTGACTGATGGCCAGCCACCTGATGCTCCAGTGCTCTATCGTGAAGAAGACGACGACCCAGACAGCGAACATGATCCCACTACGACGCTCTGCTTGCGCTGGCAGCCACCACCAGTGCGAGGCAATAATGGCGCCGCGTTTTACATGCTCGAGACGATCGGCGCCGAGGGCACTTCGAGCTTCCGCTTGAACGAATACCGAGAAATCTACCGTGACCCGAAAGACTACAAGGACAACAATGGTCAGCCGCGGTATCAGTACGTCGTGACGGGTCTTACACCGAATACCAAGTACGGCTTCCGACTGAGGGCGCTGAATGGATTTGGCGCGGGTCCGTACACGTTTGCATACTTTATCACAGCTCCCGCGACGCCTCCAGCGCCAATGGTGTTGAAGGTCACAGCCAACAGCATCGAGTTGATGTGGGAAAGCTCGAGTTACTTCCGTCGACAACTCAAAGAACTGCGTCGGGTCTTTGACGAGGCGGACACGGACGGCAATGGTGTGATTTCCCGAGACGAGTTCATGGAGGAGCTGGAGCGCCGCAAGCCACGACTTCTCGTGTTCTTACAAAAGACTCAGGCTGCTACGAACGGTGGCTTGAGTATCTTCGACGCGATCGAAACAGAAGACAATGAAGCGATCTCCTGGGACGAGTTTGTGCGCTTCTTCCAGGACAGCTGGGACGAAATCAACGACTTGGAGACGTCACGTAGCTCCGTCAAGACCCAAGCGAGTCGTAAACCGACACCGGAAGTCAATAATAAGCCCACTGGATGTCGGTACATCCTCAAGCAGTGCACGAACGAAGCTCGAGGCGAGTATGTTGAGATCTATCGAGGTCAACAACCCAGATTCACAGTGCATGGCCTCGCCAGTGCCAGCACATACCAGTTCCGGGTTCAGGCTGTGAACGAGGAGGACCGATTCAGTCTTCACAGCGAGCCAACGGTGGTAAACACGCTACTTCCAACCCCAGCACCACCAAATCTGGTGGAAATGGCGTGTACAAGCACGAGCGTCAAGCTGAAATGGCCTACTACTAATGCACGACCGTGTCTGTCGTATGAAGCGATCCAAGCGCGTTCCAAGCTCACGACAGTGCGCAAAGGAGCGTCGAATAACGACGATGTCACACGAATTCTCAAGGAATGGGCTCAGGAGACGAGTATTGACGATGGAAGCGTGGATTTCCGTGCAAAATTCGATCGGTATGATGTAGACAAGAGCGAATTCATCGACTTGCCGGAATTCAAGACATTACTGGAGGAACTGGGTGTTCCTGCGACTCAAGAGCGACTTGCAGCGTACCTGGAGGAGTTTGACACGGATAACGACGGCAAGATCTCGTTTGACGAGTTCAAACGATGGTGGACCAAGACAGACGTTCAATATGTGCTCAAGCGCGACGCTGGCGCCACTGTGAATGACACTGCAGCCAGTCAGGCCATGCGGATTGTGTGTTATCGAGGCAAGGACACAAGTGTGAGCGTCAGTGGACTCGCCCCCAACACGGTGTATACATTCCGCCTACGCGTCGTGTCTTCACACGCATCAAGTCCGTTGAGTGACGCTCTCGACGTGTGCACACCGCCTCAAGCTCCTTCTTGTGCCGGTATGATCGTGGTTTTAGCCAGCCGCGCTCAGATTTGCTGGCATCCAGGTCAAAATGGCGCGAGTCGATACATTGTCGAGTGCAAAGGCGTGGAAACTCTGCCGTCGAGTGATACTGCAACGTCCAAGCGAGTGAATGGGTCAGACTGGAAGCGCGTCTACGAGGGTAGCGATACCTTGACGACGCTCGGTGAGCTCTCGCCAAACACAGTCTACCGTCTTCGCGTGTTCGCCGTCAATTCCATGGGTCTAATGAGCGAGCAGTCAACTGTCACGCAGTTCTGCACGCTATCGAAAGAAGAAGAGCGACGTCGTGGTGTTGCCAACCTCCGTCCGTCTGCCGCAGCTGACCATTTCACCATCGAGTGCTGCGATGAAGGCGATGTCGTCGCGGGCGATACGATTCTCTTCAGCGAACGACTGGTCCAGACTGACAGCGGCAAGATCTTAGCCGAGTCGGAAGTCTCTCGCTCGACGAGCAGCAGTGACTCGAAGCTGGCGACGTCGTCCGTGTATTCGACGACGAGTTATCGTTCCGCAGATGGTGATAACGAGCCGATTGGTGAGCGCACCGTCGCCGCACGCGTCGTAGGCATCAAACGCCACGAGAAAATCGGTAATGTGGTGAATATGATCGTGGTCTGGAGCACTGTACAGCTCTATGAAGACTCAAAGAAGCCTTCACAGCAAGTGCGGACGACACGAGTTAACAGCGGCTCAGTTCACACGACGAGTCACGCTCTGGCCATGCGAAGCAACACAGGAGCCCTCGCAACGGACCTCAAGATCGCTCGGAGAGAGCGTTCGCTCTATCGTTACGACGTCTTCCGTCGCGAGTGGCAGGACGAACGCGCACGGTCTCCACAGACCTGGGACAAGTAATACACACCATCATGTTGATGCAAACTCTTTGAAAGTTAAGCGTGTGGACAGTCGCTAATAACAGCCTAGCCTCCTAGTTCTCCAACACCACACGGTAGCGCGCACGACCCTCGTTCACCATCTGCAGACCCTTGTTCGCGTCTTTCATTGGCAGCTTCTGGATCACAGGCCGCACATTCTTCGCAGCGGCCAGTGCCAGCATGTCCTTCATATCGCGTCTACTACCGGCAAGGCTGCCAACCACAGTGACGTTGCTCGCAAGCAAACTGAACGGACTGATGGAGAAGTTGTCTTCTGGTGCACCCACGAGCATGAAGACTCCGTGCGGACGAATGAAGCTCAAGTAGGCGTCGTATGGTTGTCCCTTGGCGTCCGCCGTCACGATCAACGCATCCAGCGAGCGCTGAGCCTTGCCGAAGGCGGCCGGGTTGGCCATGTTCACAAAGTCGACAGCTCCGAGCTCACGCGCCTGTTCTTCTTTGTTTGGAGACTGCGAGAACGCCACTGGCTCGGCGCCAAGCGCTCGGATGAATTGCAGCGCCAAGTGACCAAGACCACCGATACCGACAACGCCGACGCGCTGACCAGGCTTGACATGCTCACGGAGCGGCGTGTACACCGTCACGCCAGCACACAAGAGAGGTGCTGCGGCGTCAGAAGGCAGCACTTCTGGGATCTTGAAGGCGTAGCGACTATCCAAACGCATGTACTCGGCGTAGCCTCCGTACGTGATTGAGCCGTCTGGACGACGACCATTGTAGGTGAAAACTCCCTTCGGACAGTACGCGTCCTTGCCTTGAATGCACTCGGAGCATTCGCCGCACGAGCCAACAGCAGGACCTACACCGACACGTTCACCGAGCTTCAGGTCCGTGACAGCCGAGCCGACAGCTGTGACTGTGCCGATGACTTCGTGACCGGGTACCATTGGGTAGTTGTTGGCACCGAGCGCAGGTCCCCATCCTTCGGTGATGGCGTGGACGTCCGAGCCGCAGACACCACAGTGGGAGATGGCAATCTCCACATCGAGAGGCAGGAGAGGGGCGGCTTGGTACTCCCATGTTTCGACGGTGAGGCCAGCCTTCATGGCGGCGAAAGCGCGGACGGTGCGAGGTTCAGCGGCCATCTTTGGGCTGAGGTCTTGAGAGACGGGTTCGAAGTAAGTTGAGTTGAAGAGGAGACTTGATCTGATGAGATCAAAGCAAATTGAGGAATGAGTGAGTGACTGGCATTTGGCATCAGGCTCTGGACGTTCACTCCGTTCCCTTCTTTAAGCACACGCGAGTGGAAGGTGTATCAGAAGGAGACGAACTTTCACACGACGTGGACATGGTCGTACTGTATCTTCACTATGAAGCATAATCGAGTGCGAGTTTATGCTGGCCTGTCTTTCGCACGGGGTCTATACTTTTGTGTGCGGTTGTCCAGCATAATCTATTGTGTGTTTATGTTTAGTGTATGTGACTGGTTTATACTTTTATGTGCATGTACACAGGTTCGCCATGATGGAGTTTGAGAAGCGATCTGGTAATCGTGAGAGTGAAGTTGCGGCACGATTTTTCGACACCTCGTCATATTCCATACTCATGGGCCGCCTCCTTGTGCGAAACTCCACGAGACCTATGTTTACTAACTGTAAATACACACAATTTCACATAAAAGTATAAACCAGTCACATACACTAAACATAAACACACAATAGATTATGCTGGACAACCGCACACAAAAGTATAGACCCCGTGCGAAAGACAGGCCAGCATAAACTCGCACTCGATTATGCTTCATAGTGAAGATACAGTACGACCATGTCCACGTCGTGTGAAAGTTCGTCTCCTTCTGATACACCTTCCACTCGCGTGTGCTTAAAGAAGGGAACGGAGTGAACGTCCAGAGCCTGATGCCAAATGCCAGTCACTCACTCATTCCTCAATTTGCTTTGATCTCATCAGATCAAGTCTCCTCTTCAACTCAACTTACTTCGAACCCGTCTCTCAAGACCTCAGCCCAAAGATGGCCGCTGAACCTCGCACCGTCCGCGCTTTCGCCGCCATGAAGGCTGGCCTCACCGTCGAAACATGGGAGTACCAAGCCGCCCCTCTCCTGCCTCTCGATGTGGAGATTGCCATCTCCCACTGTGGTGTCTGCGGCTCGGACGTCCACGCCATCACCGAAGGATGGGGACCTGCGCTCGGTGCCAACAACTACCCAATGGTACCCGGTCACGAAGTCATCGGCACAGTCACAGCTGTCGGCTCGGCTGTCACGGACCTGAAGCTCGGTGAACGTGTCGGTGTAGGTCCTGCTGTTGGCTCGTGCGGCGAATGCTCCGAGTGCATTCAAGGCAAGGACGCGTACTGTCCGAAGGGAGTTTTCACCTACAATGGTCGTCGTCCAGACGGCTCAATCACGTACGGAGGCTACGCCGAGTACATGCGTTTGGATAGTCGCTACGCCTTCAAGATCCCAGAAGTGCTGCCTTCTGACGCCGCAGCACCTCTCTTGTGTGCTGGCGTGACGGTGTACACGCCGCTCCGTGAGCATGTCAAGCCTGGTCAGCGCGTCGGCGTTGTCGGTATCGGTGGTCTTGGTCACTTGGCGCTGCAATTCATCCGAGCGCTTGGCGCCGAGCCAGTGGCGTTCTCGCAGTCTCCAAACAAAGAAGAACAGGCGCGTGAGCTCGGAGCTGTCGACTTTGTGAACATGGCCAACCCGGCCGCCTTCGGCAAGGCTCAGCGCTCGCTGGATGCGTTGATCGTGACGGCGGACGCCAAGGGACAACCATACGACGCCTACTTGAGCTTCATTCGTCCGCACGGAGTCTTCATGCTCGTGGGTGCACCAGAAGACAACTTCTCCATCAGTCCGTTCAGTTTGCTTGCGAGCAACGTCACTGTGGTTGGCAGCCTTGCCGGTAGTAGACGCGATATGAAGGACATGCTGGCACTGGCCGCTGCGAAGAATGTGCGGCCTGTGATCCAGAAGCTGCCAATGAAAGACGCGAACAAGGGTCTGCAGATGGTGAACGAGGGTCGTGTGCGCTACCGTGTGGTGTTGGAGAACTAGAAACTAGTGATGGAGCATATCTCAGATATATGAAAGAGTTTGAATTGAAATGAGTATGTTTATACCTTGTCACCTGCTCCTGTGCAAACTGTGTGCGCTTAGTGACGGAAATGCCGCGTTAGAGAGTAGACACGTGATAGGTTACCTCCCAGTTGCTCAAAGTGAACAGTGTTAATAGCTCGCCGAATGTTGCTCGAATGTGTTAGGCGGATCTATTTTTCAGAGTGACCATTCGTCCACCAGCCAAATGACGCAGTTGCTGATCAGGCAACCCTGGATAACCTGTCATGCCTCTGCCACGGGGCTACCAGTGGTGTGCTCGGTGAGGTGATCGTGTGCAGAATTCTCTCATTACCACATTCACACGGTCCGTGATGGCTGCTTCTACCACTTCGCCGCTCAAGTTCCCGACAATCACCGAGATAAAGCGATCGATACCAGCCAAGTACTTTGTTTCATCCACCCGAGCTCCCTCTTTTTTGCGGCGCGAGCGTTCGTGCTTGCCGCAGTATTTGCAGCCGCGCTGTTCTTCAAGCGACAGCAAAAGATCCCAGCACTATTGGAAGCTGTGGTCTGCTTACTCTACGTCTTCTGTCAAGGTGTCAACTTTTGGGGTCTGTTCACGATCGGTCATGATTGCGGTCACGGCGCATTCTCACGCTACCACTCACTCAACTTTGTTGTCGGTATCGCCACGCACTCGTTCATCCTTGTGCCATACGAGGCGTGGAAGTTCTCGCATCGACTTCACCACAAAAACACAGGAAACATCGACCGGGAAGAGGTGTTTTATCCCCAGCGAAAGAGTGAACACTCGGTTGTGTCACGACTCATGGTACGTCAAGTGTTCTATCTCAATACTAGATGCTGAGCTCACAAGGGAGTGCCCTGACAGATCGTACTGCTCGGCGGTGCTTGGTTCATCTACGAGTCCATGGGATACCCACCACGCACGGAAGCACACACAGAGCTGGTAAGTATTCGTTGTCTATCGAACATGAGGTTGACCTCGCTGATTCGGCGTGCTTTACAGCGTGATACGATGTTTCGACGCCACATCATTTCTGGAACGATCTCGATTGTCGCTCATCTGTCGTGTATCCTGGGTGTCCTCTCTCTATCTGCAATTGTTGGTTGGAGAGTCATGGGGCTCTACTACTGGGCCCCACTTTTTGTCTTCGGCTCCATGCTCGTGGTGACGATGTTCTTGGTGAGGATATATTATCATACTCATCGCCATTGCCCAAACTGATGAGTGACTCACATTGCCTTCATGTAGAACCACAACGACGAAGAGACGCCTTGGTACGCTGATTCGGAATGGACATACGTCAAGGGCAACCTCTCGATTATCGATCGTGACTACGGGTGGATTGTCAGTAATCTCAGCCACAAAATCGGCACCCATCAGTTGCACCATCTCTTCCCGACCATCCCGCACTATAACTTGATTCCAGCAACCACGCACTTTCGAACAGCGTTCCCCCACCTTGTTCGCAAGAGCAACGAGCCGATCCTTTCTGCCTTCTTCCGAATTGGGAAATTATACATCAAATTCGGTGTGGTGGACGAGAACGCCAAAGTGTTCACGCTAAGGGATAGTGCAAAGCAACACAGTCAATGAAGCAAGCGTGACGTAGCAACTAATACAAAACGAGCCACAATCTGATACAACGGCTATGTTGTCAAGCTAGTCGCGGAAGTGGATCTGGAGCAGAAGCCATCATGTGAGAAGAGATTCAATTCCGACCAAGTGAATGTGATCCAATGCAATGAATAGGTGATATATTCACTCTTACGTTTTTTTTTTAAAAGAGCGAGAGGCGGCCGCACACTGCTATCGTGTACTTCATTTAATTCTCCAACACGACACGATAGCGAGCACGACCCTCCTTCACCATCTGAATACCCTTGTTCGCCTCCTTCATTGGCAACTTCTGAACCACCGCACGCACATTCTTCTCAGCTGCCAACGCCAACATGTCCTTCGTGTCCTGGATACTGCCAGTGAGACTACCCACCACCGTCACGTTGCTCACCAGCAAAGTGAACGGATTGAAGACGATGTCGTCCTCCGGCGCACCGACCAAGAGGAACGTGCCGCGTGAACGGATGAAGCTGATGTAGGTGTTGTACGGCTGCTTCTTGGCGTCGGCCGTCACGATGAGCACATCCACCGATCGTCGAGCCTTGGCGGCCGCATCAGCGTCGGAGAAGTTGACAAAGTCGACGGCACCGAGTTCACGAGCCTGTTCTTCCTTGTTGGGCGACTGGGAGAAGGCGACTGGGTCGGCACCAAGAGCACGGATGAACTGCAGCGCCAAGTGACCGAGGCCGCCGATACCGACGACACCGACGCGCATACCAGGCTTGACGTGTTCACGGAGTGGTGCGTAGACGGTGAGACCGGCACAGAGGAGTGGAGCAGCGGCATCGGATGGCAACGCGTCTGGGATCTTGAAGGCATATCGGCTGTCCAAGCGCATGTACTCTGCGTAGCCACCGTAGGTAGGTGCACCATCGAGACGACGACCGTTGTAGGTGAAGACGCTCTTCACACAGTACGAGTCACGACCTTGGGTGCACTCGTCACATTCGAAACACGAGCCAGCAATGGCGCCAACGCCCACACGATCACCGAGCTTCAGGTCGGTCACACTGGATCCAACGGCCGTGACGGTGCCAACGACTTCGTGTCCTGGCACCATTGGGAAGCTGTTGGCACCGAGTCCGGTCCCCCATCCTTCGGTGATATTGTGGAGGTCAGAGCCGCAGATGCCACAGTGCGAGATGGCGATCTCGACGTCCATGGTTTCGAGTGGGAACGCCGTGTATTCCCACGGTTCGACGGTGAGGCCAGCCTTCATGGCGGCAAGAGCGCGGACGGTACGAGGTTCGACGGCAGCCATGGTTGTTGGTTGTTGGGTGTGAGAGGGTAGTTCTTGAGTCGAAGAAGTCTTGGGCTGGGGAGAGCAAATTGCGGAGTGAGGACTCGTGTTCGTGTTGTAGTTGCGCGGGTCTGAGAGGAGCCTATGTCGAGTCGGCAGTTTAATCGCATGCAGTGTGTGTGTGTCTGTTTGTCTGTGGATGCGAGTGGCGGAGTTGTTCGTATGGTGTTGGGGTGTTTACGTGAGACCATCACTCTCTGGTCTTATGGAGGGTCTATACTTTCGTTAGACCCTCCTACTCTCGGGAACCGACCACCTTATGGAGGGTCTAACGAAAGTATAGACCCTCCATAAGACCAGAGAGTGATGGTCTCACGTAAACACCCCAACACCATACGAACAACTCCGCCATCACTCTCTGGTCTTATGGAGGGTCTATACTTTCGTTAGACCCTCCTGCTCTCGGGAACCGACCACCTTATGGAGGGTCTAACGAAAGTATAGACCCTCCATAAGACCAGAGAGTGATGGTCTCACGTAAACACCCCAACACCATACGAACAACTCCGCCACTCGCATCCACAGACAAACAGACACACACACACTGCATGCGATTAAACTGCCGACTCGACATAGGCTCCTCTCAGACCCGCGCAACTACAACACGAACACGAGTCCTCACTCCGCAATTTGCTCTCCCCAGCCCAAGACTTCTTCGACTCAAGAACTACCCTCTCACACCCAACAACCAACAACCATGGCTGCCGTCGAACCTCGTACCGTCCGCGCTCTTGCCGCCATGAAGGCTGGCCTCACCGTCGAACCGTGGGAATACACGGCGTTCCCACTCGAAACCATGGACGTCGAGATCGCCATCTCGCACTGTGGCATCTGCGGCTCTGACCTCCACAATATCACCGAAGGATGGGGACCGGACTCGGTGCCAACAGCTTCCCAATGGTGCCAGGACACGAAGTCGTTGGCACCGTCACGGCCGTTGGATCCAGTGTGACCGACCTGAAGCTCGGTGATCGTGTGGGCGTTGGCGCCATTGCTGGCTCGTGTTTCGAATGTGACGAGTGCACCCAAGGTCGTGACTCGTACTGTGTGAAGAGCGTCTTCACCTACAACGGTCGTCGTCTCGATGGTGCACCTACCTACGGTGGCTACGCAGAGTACATGCGCTTGGACAGCCGATATGCCTTCAAGATCCCAGACGCGTTGCCATCCGATGCCGCTGCTCCACTCCTCTGTGCCGGTCTCACCGTCTACGCACCACTCCGTGAACACGTCAAGCCTGGTATGCGCGTCGGTGTCGTCGGTATCGGCGGCCTCGGTCACTTGGCGCTGCAGTTCATCCGTGCTCTTGGTGCCGACCCAGTCGCCTTCTCCCAGTCGCCCAACAAGGAAGAACAGGCTCGTGAACTCGGTGCCGTCGACTTTGTCAACTTCTCCGACGCTGATGCGGCCGCCAAGGCTCGACGATCGGTGGATGTGCTCATCGTGACGGCCGACGCCAAGAAGCAGCCGTACAACACCTACATCAGCTTCATCCGTTCACGCGGCACGTTCCTCTTGGTCGGTGCGCCGGAGGACGACATCGTCTTCAATCCGTTCACTTTGCTGGTGAGCAACGTGACGGTGGTGGGTAGTCTCACTGGCAGTATCCAGGACACGAAGGACATGTTGGCGTTGGCAGCTGAGAAGAATGTGCGTGCGGTGGTTCAGAAGTTGCCAATGAAGGAGGCGAACAAGGGTATTCAGATGGTGAAGGAGGGTCGTGCTCGCTATCGTGTTGTGTTGGAGAATTAGGCAATTAGCTGCCCCAAGAAGTTGGCAACGAGCCTTCCATTGTAACTCAATTCAACCAAATCTTTCTTTATCCAAATACCCAACGGTTAGACTTGAAGTTGGATGGTTAGATTGCGGAGGTTGCTCGACGGTCGCTTGTAGGCGTTCTCAGGTACGACCCTTCGAGGTCATCATCACAGACGCGAAATAGCTGACCGTGGTATCCTGTTTGGATCCCATGGTTAGGGTGCTCACTTTTCTTCTACCCTTGTAGGGCGAGCCATCTCCTCCAACAGAGAAGGATGGGCGTGGTTACGAAATGGTTGCGTAAATTGTGTATGAAAGGGTCGCTCGTGGCGTGCAATGTGTTTTTCTTCGCGATATCTCTCTGGTTGCTGCTGACAGCGTCAAGCATTCGCCAAGCAGGATGGTTAGACGTGTTTGAAGACGACTATCCGTGGTTCAACGGGGTCTATATCTTTTTAGTCTTCGTCCTCACGACCATCTTGCTCGCCATGGCCATCGTACGTGATATGCAGAGTGCTGATACTTCTATTTCTTGGATTTACAGTGTATCTTACTGTCTAGACTGGACTCTACAACGTTTTCTTCAAGCGCAAGAAGTATCTTGTCTACATCTACACGGGATGCACAGCTTTCGCAGCGCTACTTTGCTTCTGCCTCACCATTGAAGCTCTCTACCTTTGGGCCACAGCTCGGTCGTGGAAATCCCGACGTTCAATCGACCCTGTGATTGAAAGTGACGTCGAGAACAACTTCAACGAGGTGTATTGCCTCGCAGAGGCTGCATTCCTCTGCACAGCGTCCGCCAAGTCTCAGTGGCTCGTTCATTTTGGCAGCGACGACTTACGTGACCTCTTTCTGGACCCAGACGTTGCTGGTACGGTCAAGGATGCTCTGGCAGGCGAACGACATGAAGACGGACGGAGCCTGCTCGATCTATGCGAGGACGAAAGATCGGTACTTCACGTGCCTGTGATGAGCCATCAAGTGGCAAATCTGTGTACTTGGTGCGGAGCAATTGACGACATGAAGGCGTACGTGCATCTCGTGTCTTGGGCCAACACCAAGTGTGCTCCCAACAGCGACATGGCCGCATACTGCGTGAGTCGCGTCTGGCTCAATATCTCGGACGTTCTTCTCGACAGCAATGCGCATATGTTCTACCCGACTTCAGATGTCCAAGATGCAGTGGACGCGCCGTATGCCTTCTGTCGAAAGACCTTCCTGAACTATTGGTCGTACTTGTCTGGATGGCTCTTGGTGCTCTCGTTGATGCTCCTTGGTTTCATGGCTCTGGTTTTACGTCTTGTTTGGCATGTACTGCTCAAAACAACGGAGCATTCATTGCCCAAGTACACTTCACGCCACGGAAGACTTCCAGAACGTCGACCATTGACATCTCTTCAAGCTGGGAAGAAACAAGCCACAGCAAAAGCGGAAGAAGAATGCGACGACGACGACGACGGTGACGATAGTGAGTCTCTTGACGAGGAAACTCCGACTCCGAAGACAACCTACCGAACCTCGCGTCCATATCGACCCACACTCATGCCTAAGAAGCCTCTTACCCCATCCAAACCCAAGAAATAGATAAAAATCTTGGCGTCTTGGCGCCATTCTTGTCGTTTTTGCAGTATACTTGGAGAATTTGCTCTTCGTGACCTGATCAGGCATTGATCTTGAAGCTTGTGAACCAGAATACGAGGCCCAGCGAAGGATAGTGGCTCGCTAATCTTAGTTTGGATGCATTGACTCCGCTCGTCGCATTGGCCATGGTCTCCTGACTATTTTCAGTCCTAGTTTGGTGGGCTACAGCCTTGTCACAGTCGTTATTTCGCCCTGCCACTCGCCACGGTCGGCGCTTGAGCCTACCCTCGCGTGTGTCTTTCTGTATCCTCACAACCAAGCTAGCGCTCCACCATGGCCAAGAAGGGTGAGCATGAGGTCGTGACGCTGGTGCGAGTGATCGAGAAGGGGCAGAAGGACAAGCGCGATATCACCATCGACGATATCATCTCTAATCCCATCTCGTGTGGCTATCTCCTCGATTTCTGCCAGAAGAGTGTACGTTTCGCTGTTGGCAGCTTTCATTCGCTGAACACATGCTAAAAGTTGTTGTTGTTGACGCAGTACTGTGCCGAGAACCTGAATTTCTTCATGGCTGTTGATAAATTCAAGGATGAGTGCGGTCTATTGGACTTCCGAGACCCCGAAGCCGTGACAACATGCAAGGAAATGGCTGACAAGATCTGGGCCGACTACTTGTCGCTCAACTCTCCGAACGAAGTATCATTGCCATCAGAAGACCGAAATGAGACTATGGAACGCATGAAGAAGCCTGCCGAGTATCGCGCCAAGCTCTTTGATGTGGCTTTGCAAGACGCCGTTAAGACACTGCAGAAGGACACGCTTGCCCGCTTCCTCAAGTCACCTCAATATACGGAGATGCAGAACAAGGTGCTTGCAGTGCACGCCTTTATGAAGAGCAAGGCCTTCGAGAGCGATGGCGCGTACATCATCGATGTCCCAGCCAAGACGAGCCTCACGGACGACAAGATCATGGGCTCCAAGGAGTTCCCACTCGATGAGATCCTCCACGACAAGATCTTGTTCACCGAGATGCTCGACTACCTCGAGAAGAGTACGTTACGCGTCGTTATGCTGACGGGATCATGCGCCTTTTGACTTACTTTTCACCTTGAACTGTAGAATTTAAGGCCGAGAACCTCAAGTGTGCACGACAGATCCGTCGATTCGAAGAGCTCGCACTAGAGAAGAAGGCCGACGAGCTCAAGGACTTTGCTTGGGACGTTTATCTATACTTCGTGGCCCCTGGCTCACCGTTTGAGGTCTCGTGCACGAACTTGGATCGAAAATCGGTTCAGTTGCGCCTGGGCTGTCCTATCAAGGCCATGTTTGAGCCGATCAAGGAGAACACGATGCTCGTGCTCAAACAGGATCACAAGGCCTTCTGTGCACAGATCCAGACCAAGACGCTCAAGGACCGACTGAAAGCCGAGAAGAGCGCGGGTGCGCCACAGAAGACGGGATTCCTGTCCAAGATCAAGATCTTTTAACGTCGACGAGCTACACACTGCGTGGTGGCGACTTAACTAGATATGTATTTGATCCCAAAAACACAAGCTTATCTATGGTGGCTAGAATACAAAGCGCATTGCCAATGCATCATCAAGAGTTCGTTACTGTTGGGCATCTGGAGCGTGGAGATCCACGTCAGCGAGTTCCATGGCGATGTTCTGTAGCAAGTTCTGGAGATGCTCGTCGTCCAGATCCAATTCGACGTCTCCATCCTCATCATGCTCCTCATCGCCTTCCTCGTCGTGGTAGAACTCATTCTCCACGCCCATGTCATCGTCCTGGTCTTCGTACTCTTCCTCGTAGTCGTCTTCTTCATCATACTCTTCCTCGTGCTCCTCCTCTTCCTCATCACTCGAATCCAAATCCTCCGTCGTGCGCACCTGAGGGCCAGGAATTGGCGCGTGGGTCACATCCACCGCTTCGACGATCTCCTCTTCCTCGTCATCGTACACAAAACGAGTGTGCTTGCCCTGGAAGACTGGCAATCCCTTCTGCACGTTCGCTGGGTCCTGGAAAAAGCGCGACTTGGCACCGACCGACGGCTGGTTTCGCACATCTTCATTGAGCTGCTCGATCGCCGCAGTCGTGTACTCCACCGTCTGCCGATCATACTCGGCCTGGGAGATCTGCTGCGCGTACGCCGGCGTCATGTTCGTGTCCTCCATTGTGCCTGCAGCTCTTGGGTTCTCTTCCGCCGCCAATCAAACCACTAGCTAGTCTAGCTTAGCACTTAGTCCCCCCTCCATAACCATCTGGGTTGTTTGGCTTGGCTTTGGTTAGGCGAGACCATCCCCATAAAAAATCTAACCATGTCAGTCAGTCAGTCTTTCCGTCTCATCGTTTTAGCCAGGTAACGATTCTGCAACATGCCCCAGAACTCTTTTTAGTCTTGATGTTTGTATGCGTTCTTATATCTGTCCTTATACCCGACATGAGCCCCTCGACAGGGCCATGCAACGTCACCTCATCACCGACGAGCTCACTTCGTCACCATCGAGAACACCAAGACGCAACATGTCGGCCACGCAGCAAGAGATTGAGCAGCTCCAGGAGCAGATCCACAAGGGCGCTGAAGAGACCAAGTCGTACTTGGCCGCGCTCAAGGACAAGCTCGCCGAGTATGACTCGCACTACAAGGTCTCGGAGACGGCCACCGGCTACTTGCAGGCTGGTATCGACAAGACCCACGCTGCCGTTGACGAGCTCAAGGCCACGGGTGGCCGCATCTCGCAGAGCTCCAAGGACACCTCGGCTTCGGTGCTCGCTGCCTCGCAGGCCTCGATCGCCAAGGTCCGCGCCGCGCTCGATGACTTGAAGGCGCGCGCGGTGGACTATGACCAGCGCGTTAAGACGAGCGTGGTCACCACGGTCGGCAGCGCCAAGGGCACCGTCTCGAGCTCGATCGAGTCGATCGTCACGGCCACGCGCAACGGCGCCACCTCGGGCATTGACCTCATCTCGAACACCGTCCTCAGCGTGCAGAACGCCATCGCCTCGCGTGCGGCCGCTGCTGGTCACGGCGCTTTCGGTACGTTTGCCTTTCTTGTAGTGTAGCTGGTTCAGGGAGACTGACGAGAGGCTTATAATCTTGTAGTGAAGGCGGGTGATGCCGTCAAGTTGGCGGAAGGCGTGGACGCCAAGCTCGGCGTGAGTAGCGCCGTCTCGGGCGCCGTCGCTGCGGTGACGGAGCGTGTCGTCGGCTTGGACTCGAAGCTCGGCGTCTCGGAGACGGCGGCCAACATTGACGCCAAGGTGAGCGGCGGCATCGGTGCCAGCATCGTGAACAAGGGTGTGGAGCTTGTGCAGCAGTCGGTCGAGTACGTCTCCACGACGATCCAGCAGGCCAAGCAGGCGTCGGACGAGTCGGCCAACGAAGGCAAGATCGTCGAACAGGAAGCCACCAAGACTGCTTAGGATATCAGACAGACAACTGCGTATTTGTGTGTATCTGCCTTTTTTGATTGAAGAATCAGGTTTGACCGCTTTGGATCTGTGTTTTCCCGTGTTTCAAATGCGACAGTTTGGCTTCTTCCCCCTTCTCTAACTAATTAACACGGCGGGTCGCAGGTAGACGCGTTCCATGGAACGCCAAGGATGACCAAGCCGTTGAGCTTCTTTCTTCTCGGATGGAGCTCTGCGACGTGACTCCATCAGCGACATGGAGGGGATATGACCGTGAGAAGCGCGGATGCCGCCGAGGTCGACCTGGTTGAGGCCTCAACAGTGTCCTCATTATCCAACATCTCGTGAACTACTCACATCAAACCAACCACAACAACAACAACCCACCAAAGCAGTCAACATGACCGACATGCAGCAGCAGGTGAACCACTTGAACACCAAGATCGACGCTGGTGCCCAGGAGACGAAGAGCTACCTTGACCAGCTCAAGAAAAAGGTGTCCGAGTACGACCAGGAGTACAAGCTCTCAGAGACGGCTTCGTCCTACTTGGACTCGGGTATGCAGACCGCGCAGTCGTCGGTGGACGAGCTGAAGAAGATCGGCTTGCAGCTTCAGGACAAGTCAAAGGACGCCTCGGATGAGACTGTCCGTAGTGCTCAACGGGCGTTGGGCAAGACCAAGGAATCCTTGGCGGGACTTCAGACCAAGGCACGTGAGTATGATAACAAGTTCCGCGCCAAGGGCTCCTCGCTCACTAGCACGGTCGAGGAAGTGGTGAACGCGGCGCGTCAGAAGACGATGGATGCCATTGAGATGGCCAACGAGCAGGCTACGCATGTCTTGGGTATGATCCAGAACATGGCTGGTCAAGCCGCCGGCAACGCCAAGTACGGTGCCCAAGTGGTGGCTGGCGGCACCGCTAACGCCGCTGATACCGTTGATGAGAAGCTCGGTGTCACGCCAAAGGCCACTGGTGTCATCGATACGGTGAAGGAGACAGTTGTGAACCTCGACAAGCGCATCGGTGTCTCGGAGACAGCGGCCAAGATCGACGCGACGGTGACGGGTGGTCTTGGTGCTAAGGCCATGAGCAAGACCGGCGAGCTCGTGTCGAACTCGGTCGAGTATGTGGCTGAATCTCTTCAGAAGGCCAAGATTGTTTCGTCCGACTCGTCTACGGCTCAGTCGGTCGATAAGAAGGCGTCGCACGCGGCTGACAAGGCTGTGGATGCGAAGGACCAAGTGAAGGACAAGGCTGGTCAGGCACAGAACAAGGCACAGGACGTGGGAACGTCGGCCAAGCAGACGGGTAACTCGTTGACCGAGGATGCCAAGCAGAAGGCTGGCTATGCCGCGGACAAGATCGCCGAGAAGGGTACGCAGGCCAAGGAAGGCGCTCAGAACATGATGGGCAAGGCTCACGAGAAGGGTGTCCACGGTATGGAGTACGCCAAGGATAACGCCTCGTACGCCGCGGGTACTGCTCAGCAGAAGGGTTCGCAATTCGCACACGACGCGAAGCAGACTGGCCACCATGCCATGGGCACTGCTCAGCAGAAGGGTCACGAGGCAAACGTCATGGGCCACCAGCAGGCTCACCAGGCCAGGGTTGGTACTCAGCAGATGACAGGTCAGACGCCGAACCAGAACAAGACTACGATGGAGACGCTTCGTGATGGTGCGCAGAACGTCGGCACTGCGACAAAGGAGACGTTGTTCGGTACATCTTCAGGTCACTCATCAACCGATCCACGCAACAACCAGTACCAGAACTATCCGCACGCTTGAATCGGCTCAAACTTCCGAACGGCATTGCTGGTGGTCTTGATCTCACTGGTGCCATATATCCTATGGATCTGGTACTGTGGTCGCTTCCTGCACGTGAAGACTTCCCCCAAGCTGTAAGGTGATATTGCATATTGGATAGTTACAGATTCCTAAAAGGAATAATCACATTATTGCTTTGATGATTATCTTGTGGTTCAGGGTATGTCATGGACCTAAACTACTTTGTGCATAGCATAACTACTTTGTGCGTAGCCTGCTCCATAATTTGAACGGATTGCACGCAACATTCAAGTGAGGAACTGTTAACGATCCAATTTATTGAATGCTTGAGTCGAGCAAGCAAGTTCTGTTCCTTCAGTGAGGGCCGGTCGGGGAGCGCACAAAATGGAAATAACATTAACTTGAGTGCGGCTCGCTGCTCATTTCCACTTTTCGCGATTGAAACACTAGCGAACTGTAGAGACCCTTTGAAACTTGATTCACTAAATTTCCAGAAATAGAAGAATCTAATTCTCAATTAAGTTAACTCTAGAATACTACCAGTCTAAACTGTCCTGAGTGATGGTCCCTCGTCTATCTAACACAGAGAGATGAGCAACAAAGAATCCACCTGACTCGACGTCATTGACCGTCACACGGCGGGTCGCAGGCAGAGCTTTTCCATGGAACGCCAAGGATGCCCGAGCCGTTGGATTTGTTCTTCTCGCATGGGACTCTGCGACGCGCCATCGGCGACATGCCATCGCCGTTGTCGACCTCGTTGCGGCCACGACGGTGACCTCATTATCCAACATCTCGTGAACTACTCACATCAAACAACAAGAACACGACTCTCAAGACCAACATGACCGACGTGCAGCAACAGGTGAACCGCTTGAACACCCAGATCAGCAGTGGCGCTGATGAGACCAAGAGCTACCTCGACCAGCTCAAGAAAAAGGTGTCCGAGTACGACCAGGAGTACAAGCTCTCAGAGACGGCTTCGTCCTACTTGGACGCGGGTATGCAGACTGCGCAGTCGTCGGTGGACGAGCTGAAGAAGATCGGCTTGCAGCTTCAGGACAAGTCAAAGGACGCCTCGGATGAGACTGTCCGTAGTGCTCAGCGGGCGTTGGGTAAGACCAAGGAATCTCTCGAGGGACTCCAGGGCAAGGCTCGCGAGTATGATACCAAGTTCCGCGCCAAGGGCTCCTCGCTCACTAGCACGGTGGAAGATGTAGTGAACGCGACGCGTCAGAAGACGATGGACGCCATTGAGATGGCCAACGAGCAGGCCATGCGTGTCTTGGGCATGATCCAGAACATGGCTGGTGAAGCGGCTGACAATGCCAAGTACGGTGCCCAAGTGGTGGCTGGTAGCGCTGCTAATGCCGCCGATACGGTTGATGAGAAGCTTGGTGTCACCCCGAAGGCCAACACCGTCATTGACACGGTGAAGGAGACCGTGGTGAACCTCGACAAGCGCATTGGTGTTTCGGAGACAGCGGCCAAGATCGACGCGACGGTGACGGGTGGCCTTGGCGCCAAGGTTGTGAACAAGACCGGCGAGATCGTGTCGAACTCGATCGAGTATGTGACTGAATCCCTTCAGAAGGCTAAGATCGTGGCGTCCGATTCCTCGACGGCTCAGACGGTTGATAACAAGGTGTCGCATGCGGCTGACAAGGCTGTGGATGCGAAGGACCAAGTGAAGGACAAGGCTGGTCAGGCACAGAACAAGGCACAGGACGTGGGAACGTCGGCCAAGCAGACGGGTAACTCGTTGACCGAGGATGCCAAGCAGAAGGCTGGCTATGCCGCGGACAAGATCGCCGAGAAGGGTACGCAGGCCAAGGAAGGCGCTCAGAACATGATGGGCAAGGCTCACGAGAAGGGTGTCCACGGTATGGAGTACGCCAAGGATAACGCCTCGTACGCCGCGGGTACTGCTCAGCAGAAGGGTTCGCAATTCGCACACGACGCGAAGCAGACTGGCCACCATGCCATGGGCACTGCTCAGCAGAAGGGTCACGAGGCAAACGTCATGGGCCACCAGCAGGCTCACCAGGCCAGGGTTGGTACTCAGCAGATGACAGGTCAGACGCCGAACCAGAACAAGACTACGATGGAGACGCTTCGTGATGGTGCGCAGAACGTCGGCACTGCGACAAAGGAGACGTTGTTCGGTACATCTTCAGGTCACTCATCAACCGATCCGCGCTACAACCAGTACCAGAACTACCCACACGCTTAAATTGACGGAGACTTTCACGTGAGGACTTCCCCCAAGCTGTAAGGTGATATTGCATACTGGATAGTTACAACAGATTCCTAGGACAAGGAATAAACACATTATTTCTTCGATGAAAGCCTCCTGCTTCAGAGTTCTGGATGGATACGCCGTTGTGCGTAGATTGTGCCCCGTGGACGGTTGCGATGTCTGCGAGGACGAAAACTTAATTGGTCAAATCAACGAGGAACTGTTTATACTGTTAAATCCGTTCCTACTCTTCTCTCTTTCTGTGTGCTTAACCTTCGCTTTCATCGTTCTCATCGAATGAGTCGGCCTTGTCCTTGAGCTGGTCATGGGACACTGATGTTTCGCGCATGGCTGTGAGAATGCTGGACTGGTTCTTTTTGAGGGTCGCGACATCAAGTCAATCTTTGCCTCGAGGCGGTCAACATTTGTCTCGAGTTGACCGATTTTTGACTCGAGCGTAGTTGTGGCAAGGATGGCAGACGCCCAGATAGGCACGCTGCTGTCAATCGGGATAGCTGGAGCGTCGGTATGATCGTCGGGCGCCTCGTTCCGCTCTTCATCGCTCGAGAAAGGTTGTGGCTAGGGTCATCGATGATCGGGACCATAATGCGTCTTGGGCTGGCGGATTCTCGAATGTTGTAGGCCACGAGGAGTCTTTCGAGCGCTTTCTTGCCGTCGTTCTCTGCCTCTCAATCATTCATCATTTCGGACTTAATAAAGTGACCATAGGGATGGTCGCGTGAACCATATCCAACGAGAGGCAATGGCAGGTAAACGCATTCGATACAGTTGCGTGCATAAGCGGAAATTTTCCGGGTCATAGACGCAGTAAGACACTCGCCGCGGCCGATTAGACAGTGCGGCTTCTCGCGGTTTGATCTCGAGTCGACTGAATGCGGTATCGAACGAATCTAATCTAACAAGGATCGCGTTCGCCCAGACAGGCATGTGGTCAACGGTTGGGATGGCTTGAGCGACAGACTGACAATCGGACGTCTTGTTCATCGAGAAAGCTACTGGCATGGAGTGGTCAATCGTCGCTGGCGGCTTGGTTTTTGCCCTGGGCTCGCAGATTCCCGACTGACACTGAGACTACAGAGTCGAGGAAGCTGGGCTTGTTTCAAGCCAATGTTGAACCTGCTCTTCGTATATGAACGGCCTTCCTCATGTCAGAGGAAGAAGCCTTCAAACACTGATTGACAATGCAACATGAAACATGTAACCTAGCTGAGTCTGGAGTGGGCCAAATGGCCTCCACCTGGGCTCATTTGACGCGCCTTTATTCAGCTACTAGAAATACAGCATGGCTACAGGTGCAAACATTTCTATCGACCTCATATTCACGCGGTTTTCGTGTCCTCATGCCATTGACCTGCATCTCCATGTGTTGAAGTGCGTGAGGGCTACGATTATTAAATTAATAAGGATATCCGCGCGCTTTTGTTCTCGCTATGATGACTCCAGAGTCTACTATTATGATTCAAAACTCGATCAAGTACGATCCAGCTTCAACGACGGCATGGCAATGGCGCCATTCTCCAACTCGCCACATCCAGAAAAGATGGCAACGTACGAAGCGGACGCGCGTCTCGCCAGCATCGACGCGTTTCTCGAAGCCATGACACTGCCGATCCCTACGGAACTGCCCATCCAGTGCACCAAACAGCGTACGGAGTTCTACGCGCGTGAGAGCTACGGCAAGTGCTACGACCACATACTGGAGTTGCTGCTGAGCAAGGCGAGTCAATGTGTGACTGTGACAGGTACACTAGGTATGACTGCCTAGGCGTGTGTGTGCTGCTTAATGGTGCTTACTTGTCGTTTGGATGTGTAGGCGTGGGCAAGTCCATGTTCCTCGTTTACTGCTTCCTGCGCTACCGACTCGAGAACCCGGCTGCGGGTGTCCAAGTCGAGGCGTACGATCGCGACTCTACGAAGGTCGGAAGCACAGGGTGTAGTTCAAACAGCTATAGAGCACGTGTAAAACGACTCAATAGACTTCAATGAGAGAGAGAAGGTCGGAAGCTACACAACTACTGCGAGTGGTGATATTGATGGTGATGTTATCACTTTGGTGGACGGGATACCTTCGTCTCCACCCGCGTCGAATCGGTGGATTTGCTTCGCCAGCCCAAACGTAAGCCGGGAAGACAAGATGAAGAATGAACACGGCCACGTCGAACTGTTTCTGCCGATATGGGATCTCGACGAGCTTCAAGTCGCGGCAGATCGCCTTGGTCTTGACGAGCTGTTGGAGCCGATGACGAAGGAGGAGACAGCGATGTGTGGGACGACCATCGAGGCTGGACCAGAGTACAACAGTGACGGTGAAGACACCATTGAAACCCGCACATTCATCTTCGGATTCTTGCCGAACACGTGCCTGGAGCTCGACCGCTCTGTCCTCAGGGCCCAGTTTGAGAGGCTCAACGCAGCAATTGCCACGGTGGGGCACGCCAAGCTCCAGCCACTTCTATGGGGTGACAAGAGTCATCAAGAGCAATGTGACATCGTGCGCCATTACTTCATCCCGCCCACAAGCTCCACTTTGGACAAGTACCACGTGGCCATCGCCTCAAATTACACTCGCCGTATGCTGGTCGAAAACATTGTGAAGATGACAATGGACGAGCGCGTCTATCTCGAGAAGAAGTTGCTGGAACACGAAGAGGTGGAAGACATCGCTCAGCTTGTGTTCAAGCAACGCGTTTTCGAGATGTTTGCGCGCGGCGGCACGTTCCAGTTTCATCGTCTCTATTGACATCGTGGCAGCGTCGCGTATACAAAGGACACGTGGTGTTCTTCTACATTAACGTTGCATTGAAGCTGGTCGAGGACGAGGAGCTCTCGTCAGTCGGGCCACTTCAACAACTGGTCTAAGCAGAGCAGATTTTTATGTGGTCCACTTTGCGTTTCGTCCTTGGCCTGTCAGTTGTCTCTCACGTACCAAACGGGTGGGTCGGAGCGTGGAAACCCATCCAACTGTCTGGTTAGACCGCCAGAAGTCCGTGGTGGGTTTTCTGGGTTTAGTCTCGTCAACCCGTCGACTCAGTTTTGCACACGTGTGTTTGATTGCGGGCGTCGTGGCGTGCGGATAGGAGTCGCGCGTCGATAGGCCCGAGTCAGAGTCTAACGCTCGGGAGAGAGCTCGCCCAGAACTAACCACCGCGCGGGACGCACCACCCGAGCGAGCGCACACTCGATCCGACCTCGACCAGTCTAACCACCTCGTCGTCGAATACCAAGAGCTACCATGGACTCGATGGAGACCAAGATGGCCGAGTGGCGTCGCCGCATGCCCAGCAAGCGCGCGCTTACGTCGCAGCTCGGCCAGTTCGTGCAGCAAAAGTCGGTCGCCGTGCTCTACACGCAGAGCGAGCAGGCTCGCATCAAGAACATCACTGACCTTATCTCCAAGGCCACCTGCGAGTTCGAGAAGGAGGAGCATTGGGATCGCATCATGAAGGTCGTGGACGTGCTCAGCAACACGGCCAACAAGAACGTTCTCAAGGAATCGATCCGGTATCTGCGTCTTCGACTCGGCGATCCGTCGACGCGGATTGTGCTGCTCGCTCTGACGCTGACCGAGGCATTGGTCAAGAACTGCAACCGCTATGTGCACAAGGAGATCGCGAGTGAAGCGTTCATGGGCGAGATGGAGTCGTTGTACAAGGTGCACTCTCGGAAGCGAGGTCGCGACAGTATGGAGATCGAATCACGTGCGTTGGAGCTCATCCAGGCCTGGGGTGAAGCGTTCATGCACCAAAAGTTCGAGTACCCGTACTTTATCTACACGTACGAGAAGCTTCGTAAGAAGGGTGCGCGTTTCCCAAAGTACAACAAGGACTCGGCGCCAATTGTCACGCCACCACCACGTTCGTTTTCATCGTCGTCGGTGTCGAGTGGCAATGGTTCTCGTGCGAATGGCTCGGTGTCGTCGTCGAGCAGCTCGCTTGCCAAGCTCTCGTCCAAGGAAGTGTACCACGTGGCGACGAATGTGGCTGAGATGTTCGAGGACATGATCCATGAATCGGAGAAAGACGCGCCATCGATTGCTGATCGCGGTGTGATCATCGAGTTGGCGGCACAGGCACAGGAGCTCGTTCATCGATTGCGAAGCGTGATCGAATCTGCGGCCGAGAGCGACAGTGATGAGCTTGGCAAGTATTTGTCGGTGAACGATACGCTTCAGAATGCGCTCACGCGGTACGAGGACCTCAAGAAGAATGGCGGCAAGGGCGATAACCAGCGACGCAGCTCGGTTGCTTCCCAGTCGAGCAACCAGAAGGACAACGACGACGATGACGATTTGTTTGCCGATTTCGTTCGTGCGCGTGTTGGTGGCGGCACAGAAACAAAGAAGGAAGCTCCTTCGAACAACCAGACGGATGAGGACGATCCTTTCGCAAGCTTTGTGCAGCAGCGCGCGACGACTACGACCACGCCAGCCAAGACCGGGTCAGCACCTGCGAAGGACTTGATCGACTTGTGGGACGGTAAGAAAATTCTGTCACTGTGGTTAATTTTCGGGAGCTCACCTCGTTGTGTGTCTTAGATGAGCCTGTGAAGCCGCAAACCAAGCCAGCCGTCGCGCCGTTGGCACAGATGTCGACGGTCGATGACCTTTGGGGCAACAATGCCTTCCCAGAACCGGTTGCAGCTGCTCCTGTTGTCGCTCCTGCTCCTGTCTCTGCGCCAGCAGCTTCTGCTTCTCCGTTTGATGACCTCTGGGGTGGTACGTCCTTCTCATCAAAGCTTGTTATTACTGTGAGTGACATTGCGGCTAATCCTCTCTCTTTGTGTTAGACCTTGTCACTCCTGCTCCTGCCGCTCCAGTACGGACAGCACCCATCCCAGCGCCAATTTCAGCACCATTCCCCGCTCCAATTGCTGCTCCAATGTCTGCTCCTGCTCCAATGTCGGCCACTCGGGAAGCCAACCCATTTGATTTCTTCGAAGACTTCACACAAAAGGTGAGGAACTGAGCTCTCTCGACTAATTGTGACTTCTATAGGCTCACAAACCTGATTGATACATAGGCCACCATCTCGACTCAAGCTCCTGCGGCTGCCCCAGTGTCAAAGTCGATCAACTTGGATCCGTTTGCTGACTTTATGGCTGCGCCAGCGCCAGCGCCAGCGCCAGCCCCAGCTTCTCAGCCGGCTGCTGCGCGCAATCCGTTCGATTTTTAGAGAATGCCGTTCGTGTGTCTGTCTGTTTTGGATCGCTCCTGTCGAAATGCACCAAGTATCAATCCATGAAACAGGAGGTATTCATTTCATCAAAGCAAACAGTGTTTATTCCTTTTTCCTAGGAACCTTCAACTATCAAATATGCAAAATCATCTTACGGCTCGAGTGAAGTCTTCACATGCAGAAAGCGACCACAATACCAGATCCACAACAGAAAAGGCACCAGCGAGATCACGACCACCAGCAACGCCGTCCAGAAATCAGATCCACTTCAAGCCTTCGTACTCTCCTTCATCACGGACTTGGCGCGTGACGACACGTCCGCCATCTTCTCCTTGGCCTGATCAGCTGCTTGCGCTGCACTCTGCGCTGCCTGCTCCATCATACCCTGTGCCTTGTGCTGGTGCTGCTGACTGGCACGCTCATCCGTCGCCGACTGACCCGACGACATACCTAACGTCGCCTCCTTCGCCGAAGTACCGACATTCTGCGCGCCTTCACGAAGCGTCTCCATCGTACTCTTGTCCTTGTTCGGCGTCTGCCCAGTCATCTGCTGAGTGCCTTCCTTGGCCTGGTGAGCGCGTTCTTGACCCATTTCCTTTGCCTCGTGACCTTTTTGCTGAGCAGTACCCATGGCGTGAGAACCAGTCTGCTTCGCGCCTTGTGCCAACTCCGAACCCTTTTCCTGAGCAGTGCCTGCAGCGGAAGAAGCAGTATCCTTGGCGTACTCCATACCGTGGACGCCCTTCTCGTGAGCCTTGCCCATCATGTGCTGAGCGCCTTCCTTGGCCTGCGTGCCCTTCTCCGAGGCCTTATCGGCCGCATAGCCAGCCTTCTGCTTGGCTTCCTCAGTCATCGAGCTGCCAGTCTCCTTTGCCGACGTCGCCATGTCCATCGCCTTGTCTTGCGCTTGGCCCGCCTTGTCCTTGACTTGCTCCTTGGCGTGCGAAGCTGACTCGCCTACCTTGCCCGTGACATCCGCAGCCTTGTCAGCCGCATGCGACACCTTTTCGTCAACAGCCTGAGCCGTAGGCGATCCGGACGCGACGATCTTGGCCTGGTGAAGTGATTCAGTCACATACTCGATCGATTCCGACACGATCTCACCAGCCTTGTTCACGACCTTGGCACCAAGACCACCCGTCACCTTCTCATCGATCTTGGCCGCCGTCTGGGAGACACCCATGCGCTTGTCGAGGTTCACCACCGTCTCCTTCACCGTGTGCATGGCACCAGTGGCCTTTGGCGTAACACCGAGCTTCTCATCAACCGTCTCGGCGACTTTGACACTTTCACCAGCCACCACCTGTGCACCGTGCTTGGCCGAGCCAGCGGCTTGACCCGCCATGTTCTGGATCATGCCCAAGACACGCATGGCCTGCTCGTTGGCCATCTCAATGACATCCATCGTCTTCTGACGCGTCGCGTTCACCACTTCCTCCACCGTACTAGTGATCGAGGATCCCTTTGATCCCTTGGCGTGGAACTTGGCATCATATTCACGTGCCTTGGCCTGAAGTCCCTCCAAAGACTCCTTGGTCTTGCCCAAGGCCTGCTGAGCACAACGGATCGTCTCGTCCGAGGCGTCCTTCGACTTCTCTTGTAGTTGCGCACCAATTGTCTTGAGCTCGTCCACCGACGACTGGGCGGTATCAATTCCCGAGCCCAAGTAGGACGAGGCCGTCTCCGACAGCTTGTTCTCCTGGTCGTACTCGGCCACCTTCTTCTTGAGCTGGTCAAGGTAGCTCTTGGTCTCTTCGGCGCCCGAGTCGATCTGGCGGTTCAAGTGGGTCACCTGCTGCTGCACGTCGCTCATGTTGACTTGAGAGTGCGAGTCTTGTGGTTGGCTTGATGTGAGTAGTTCACGAGATGTTGGGTAATGAGATCATCGTCGAGACCTCGGCCTGGCCGACAACGGTGGCATGTCGCCGATGGCGTCGCGTCGCACAGTTCCATTCGAGAAGAAGGAATCCTAACGGTTGGATCGATCGTCCTTGGTGTTCCACGGAAAGCCTCAGTGGGCGACGCGCCGTGCGTCGACAGCGACAGTGGGTGAACTTCTACTGAGGCGGTTGATTTTCTGACGATGGTTATAAAACTTCACGGAGCAGGAACAGGAGCGATGTCCCCAGATATCATCCACAGGCGACATCCTTCCATTGGCTTGGCTTGGGCTTCTCTGGATCTTCTAAGTCTCCGCTCGGTGCCCTACTGCGTCTTCCTCATCAAAGCGTACTGTTGCTAACCCGTTTGCGTTGAATCAGATCAGGTCACCCGTGCTTCTACAGCGCCAATCTGGGATTCGTCTGCTGATGATGGCTGCACCAGCTCCAGCATATGAGACTTGGTGCGTGCAATCCGTCCGTATCGCTTACCTGTCGTAGCTGCTAGTTGGACAAGGTAGGCGGGACCACCTTTCTGGACTTTGAACGTTTGAAATGTTGGATAAGTCACCAGGGGGCGAAAGATGGATGGTGGAAAGCAGAGAATGACGGCAAGAATGTTCTTGAGAGAGCCTTCGGTGCATTGGCGTCTTAGTCCAAGGCTCATTTTCAAATTCCCACGCCGCACACAACATGGGTCTGTCCGTGTCATTCGAGAATCTGCGAGCCCAAGACACAGCATCGCCAGACGCCATGGCCCCGATCATCGATGACCCCATGCCAGAGCCATTCTCAAGCGACGAGGAGCAGAACGAGGCGTCCGACGATCATCCAACCGCTCCGGCCATCTCAACTGCCCCCGTCGTCCCCGTCGTCCCCACTGACAGCACGCCCGTCTGGGCATCTGCCATCCATGTCGCATTGAGTGCGCTCGAGGCGAAAATCGGTCAACTCGAGACGAAATTCGGTCATCTCGAGGCGAAAGTTGGTCGACTCGAGACGAAAGTTGACTCGATCCAACGTGATGCCGTGATTCTCAAGAGGAACCAGTCCAGCATTCTCACAGTCATTCCCGAGTCGTCAGCGTCGCACGACCAACTCAAGGACAGGGTCGACTCCTTCGACGACAGCGATGGAAGCGAAGATTGAGCACATAGAACTAGAGAAGCGTAGCGTACCTGCACATAACAAGAGTATAAACCAGTTCCTCGTTGGTTCGCGCAATTATGTTGTTTGTTGCATCACGCTGTGTGTTCGATTGAATTGTTGTGAGTACCTGGGGATCCTAGCTTACTGGCTTCACCCAAAACTGTATCTGACTAGCGCCCTCACAAAAATGTAATAAACGGATTAAACGGCGCAATTCAGCGTTGAAACACGACGCTAGACTCCCCAAACGTACTGAGGAATCGCTACAAGAGCAACGGCGAGTGGCGACACGATTCGCTGGAACCCAAACTTGGACAGCTTCTTTTGTGGAACAATGAACACAAGTGTCACTGCGTTTGAATGCCCGACTCGCAGCAATTCCCACAATCCGACGTGGCGCAACAGCTCCACGATCACATCACCGTCGACTGATGGCGTCAGAGTCGTCGCAACTTGGAAGAGGATCACACTGGGTTGGCCATCACCTGGCGTCCCAGATGACAAGAGAGAGTAGAACGAGTCGACAGACAGCATTTCACTGCTAAGACGAACAAAGCATGGCTCAAGTACCGGTGATTGTTGCGACAGTGACGCGAGCTCGACGTGAAAACTCTTGATCGAGCGTACGGCTGTGCCATTTTCACACGCCGGGAGCAGTTGTTGAGCTTCGAAGCTGCCGCTATCAATCAGGAATTGATGAGCTCGGCGTTCGAGCACGAACGAAGCAAGAAGTGGAGAAAATCCAGCAGCTCCCTTTCCAGAACGACTCGTACTTGGTCACTCAGATATCGCAATTTCCCAGCCAGCATCTGCCGAATAAACGGCGACGCCAATCTCTCTTTGCCGCTCGAAAAGCCAGGTGAAATGACGCGACTAACCACTAGATCGCGTTCTTCTTCGCTGCTTGAATCGGGATACATCAACGGCTCGAGCTTGATGTGCCTTAACCGGAACACAGCCTTTTTTACCATGTCGAAGTACTGGTTCACATATGAAGTGCAACACGACAAGCACACGCGTGGCACGAGACCAAATACACCGGCACGGATCTGAATCACGTCAGTCTTGGCGAGAATAGTCATGCCGTCCAAACCAAAATCATAACCTTCCGCTTCTTCCATCGACATTGGCTCCAATACCGATTGCAACCCGAGGACACGAGCCGCGTCACGGAGCTCCTCCAGCTCCCAAGGTGGCAGAAATACCCGACGATGGCACTGATTCTTCCACGTCAGCCGATCCCAATGTTTGTTCAGACTGGCGAAGCAGATCCAATACCTTGTTGGCGGCTCGCGGGTCGGAGGTCCATCCAACAAGGTGATTGCATTCGGATCATCCACCATCTCGCTGTTCCGAGGGAGACGATGGCCACGACGATTCTGCCAGAGGAAACGAGCATTCAGCATCGACTTCACGTTGTACGCCTCGGCCACAATCCGAGCCTCCGGGTTCTCGAGGCGGTAACGAAGGAAGAAGTACCCCATGAACATCGACTTGCCGGTTCCTAAACAAGCAAATGCTCAACGTTTGGTCAAGATGACGCATCCGAGCAACAGTACGCACCTGAGGGGCCGGTCACCGTCACATTATCGATGACTCCGCTTCGAAACTCCTGCATGATATGGTCATAGTACCGCGCAAAAGACTCCCGCACATACATGTCTCCCATGAAGCGATATTGCATGGGCAGTTCCACAGGGAACGGAAGCGTCTTCGCCGCGAGAAGCGCGTCCAGCCTGGTGAGGGAGTCATCGATTCCTTCATTTGTGCGAATGTTACCGCGCTGGCAACATTCTCCTCTTCAAAGAGATTGAATGATGGAAAATGACCTTGAAAGACGTTGACAAACTCAAGTCCTGAGGTTTCGATTGTGCTCTCGTGTAATAAACGGAACCTCTATGAAGAGAGATACTAGATGAGCAATGTAATCAACGCAAACCAAAACCCTCCGCCTGATTGATCGCCAGGAGCAATCGCTCCTTCAGCTTCTCGCGAGTACTGTAATCTGGTAACAACAAGTGGTTGAAACTAGGGAACACAAACGTAAGCTCAAACGCGCTTAAACGCGCATCCCGTCGTAAGGACGTACCAAGTATGCGCTGTTGGAAGACGATCAGAGTCGGGACCGTTCCGGGAGATTACAAAGACCATGTTTGAGAGACCACGGATAGGTGCGCGGTCACTGCCGGTTGTAAACATGAGCAATTTCTTCTTCTCTTCGAGCGTCAGTTCGTGTACAACGCTCCAAAAGTTCCTGTGAAAACACTGGTTAGTCAACATCCCGATTGGATGGCTTCTAACGATAGAATACCTGATGCACTCGCTGTTTTCTGTGAACCCGTCTTCATAGTGCGCGGCCTCTTCGAGCGCTTCAAAATCGAGTTCTGGGCTGCCGCAGATCAAGAGATGCAGTTCCTCCCAACGAAACATCTCCAACACTTCGCCATTGCACACAAGATGGAAGCCCTTGTGGAATGCATTGTACTGGCGTTCCACTGAGGTGTTCAGAATATGCTCCACGTAAAGTTTGACGTACTCATCACGGTTCTCGTTGGTTACGGCGATCGAACTACCGCCTGGCTTCAGCTCCACCGTCTTGACAGCACCGTAGACTTCATACGAGTACTCAAAATTACGCTGGAAGACTTCTTCGACATTGCCATCAAACTCGAGAAGTTGACGGAGGCCCTTGCCCAAAGCTGGCATTGCGATCTCCACATCGGCCAAACTGAGTGGGCACTGCATGAGCTTCTTGTATACGATGTGCGGAAACTGGAGGTCTAAGATGACGGCATTGTAAATGGCCAAGCCGAGGAGAATGCCAATCAATTCAAACTCCATCGTGGCTTCGAGTGAGTCACTGTTGAACCACATCGTACGCGTCTCGTCGTCATACGTGAACATTCCAAACGCTGGATCCAGTAGTTGTCGAATGAGAATCTGGAAGAACTCTTTACGTACACCGCCTTCATCAACACCTTCTTCGCCGATAAATTTGACTTTCATTGGCTTCTTCAACGTTTCCGGTGAGGCACGAACGAGCTGCTGTAATGCATCTTCGATGACATTGTCACGTCGAACACGGAGCAATAAATATGGACTGACCGAGTTCATCACAAGGCGAGACATCATCGCGTCTTGGAGGCGAGATCGCTGTTCCAGATCCGAGTCTATCTGAAGTACTCGGCTCTTGGAGGCGGCGTCAAGAACGAAGGGGTAGTCGCAGAACGACAGCTCGGAGAGCATACGATGCGGGATAAACTCTTCACCCGAGCCTTCATGGCGCTTCTTAAGGAAGAAGATCGAATGTCCATAGTCACGCACGATGTCGACCTCCGAGTTCACCGCGTCGTTGTAGAACTCGTCGTATGATGCGAACGGAGGATCTCGCACCAGGTTGATCGTGTGCAGTTCCTTCAAAACAGCGCAAGCCGCATAGACCAGGTCCATCTTCTTTGAACCGTAGAGACACACAGTAATAGACTGCTGCAGAACTTGCAACAGCCGATACAACTCGTCGTTCGAGAAGTACGTGTTCCACTGAGCTCGCAAGAGGTCTTTGGCGCCTTCCGTGAGATGGTAGAACAACTTGCACAGCCCTCCAACGACATTCAAGTAGTCCGGATCAAACAACAGCGGATGGTCAAAGAGAATCAGCACGAAACGTAGATGCACGGGCGTCGTCCACGTCGAGCATACGTTCCACGGCTGGTTCACCATCATTTCAAGTGCGTTCCGCCACGTATTCTGCAACGCAGTTTGATCACTCGAGCGACCCAGAGCATCCACAAGCAACGCATAGACCTCTTGTAGCTCGTCTCGATCAATTGCCCACCATTCTTCTTGCGGATCAACTGCACCACTACCTTGCTCGGCGAACGCAGCGTTCAGCGTCGAGATGTCCGAGAAAATCTGGTACAACAGCTTCTTCACCTCGCGGTAGTCGTCCACCTCTCCAGCATGATACAGCGCGCTCATGAGCTGCGTGCCCAGCGTCTCAGTCACAGTAACCGGCGCTGGTGGCGGCACAACAGCAGGAGAAGAAGGCGCTTCAAGCGGTAGAGAGGGCGCTTCCATGACCACGGACATGCGCTCGCCCAGGTCCATGTCCTCGTCCTCTTCTTGCTGTCCGTGCTCTTCCATCTCACTGTCTGCATGGTCCACCACGGCGATCTCGTCCACGGCGGCCACGACCTCTTCTTCCGCCTTCTCTTGCATCAACGCATCGACGTGTTCTTCATTCGTTCCGACGTCTTCCTGCTGCTGAGCAGCCCCGCCTTGCAGCTGCTGAAGCGTCTTAGCCGCCGCCTCCGTGGGCTCGAGCCCCTGCGTCACATACGCTGCGAAAATGGCTTGAAACTGCGCCTTGTACGCCTCTGCATCCATGTTTCCTAGTGGATCTTTGTCTTGGCTTCGTCAAAACACCTCCGGCTCCAACAAAAATGCACCCTTCGATACAATCGACGACGCTCTATCCAACGAGACCAGTGTCGTGCGCGAGGCTGCCGTCGTTGCGCCAATACGCCGCCGTCTTCCGCCGCGATCCGATCGACGTCCGTCGTGGTGTTCTTTGTGTTCCCTTGTGGACCTTCACTCATCACCACAGGTTCGGGTTCACAGGCCCTGACTTCAACATCACCACCAACCCGTCAACTCAAACCCGGCTTTACCGTCAACCCATATACTCACTTTAAATGAAAAGTGTACTTGCACTAGAACTCAAAAGTCCGTATCTCGAGGGTACTTTGGAACAATTGTACTGTGAAACCCTCGGTATACGATACATCAAGTCGCCTATCAAGTATCACATTACGCAGGTATCACCAGTGACATGCGTCAAAGCGCATCAACATGAGCAGCAAGAAGAGCTTCACGCCGCCGGTGATCCCGGGGCTTCATGCAGGCAGCCAGAGCGACTTTGGGTCGGATGTGGACATTGACGAGATGATCGAGAAGATGGGCTGCTCCAAGGACTACTACAAGCTTGAGGAGTGTCTCGGCGAGTACGATCGCGACTGGACCAAGTGTCAGGTGGAGGTCAAGGCGCTCAAGGCGTGTAATGATCGCCTCCAGAAGCTCAAGCAGGCACAACGCGCGCCATCCAAGTAGAACACACGAGTAGGAAGGGATAGAGAGGCAGAGCAAGTGTGCGAGCGCGCGTTATCCTATCGATCACGTGTGATTCATGCTCTTGCGGTACTATAATCGTCCAATCACGCACACATTGCTGCTTTCTGTCTAGTTCCTATGAAGGGCTGGCTCAAAATGGGGCTTCCACCGTGCGATTCGCCGTCGACGCGGCACTCACCATGAGCTCCGCGTCGTCTTCCTGCTCGTCCGAGACGTACCACCCGTCCATCGTATCAATGTCCATCGCGGAATCGTCTTCACGACCCTCTTCTTCCATGGCCAGGCGCGCATACTCGGCACGTGCATAGCGATCCCAGTCACTGCATACACAAAATAATTGTTAGATCGTGCTTCATCCCCCGTGGAAACAGATCAAAGGCACGTACGTGAGTTCTGGTTCCGCCAGTTGCTGCCGCAGAAGGAACGGATCGCGCTGCTCGAACTCAATGAACTTGCTGAGGTTGAAGAGCACGTTGAAGAACACACCCGACACGCGGATCTTGTCTTCTTTGATGAAATCCTTGTGGAAGAACTCGCCTTCAACAGCAGGGTGCAGCAAATCCGACCTAAGTGCACAGTCATCAGTGAGACAGAGCGCTCGCTATTCGCCACATAACATGTTGCATGCTTACATCTGGCAAAGAATGTCTTCGAAAGGCACGACTTCGTGGCCCAGACATTCCATGCGATGCATCTGGTGGCGGTAGAACACACGCATCTCGTCCGAGCGAATGACACCGTCTTCGTTCGTGTCCACGAGCTCGAACCAATACTGCAGACTGATCGGGTTGCTCTTGTCCTCTTCTGACAGCATGAAATCTAGAACAACCATCACGAGTCAGTCCATCTGGCCCATCTTCCATCGACCCAAGCGCATCACGCACAGATAAAATCTTCGTAGCTCATCTTCTTCTTCTCCTCTGGCGTCAGATTCTGGACTCGCGCAAACGGTCTTCGACCGTGTTCGAATATTCGGTCCACGATGATGCGTGTCAGCGAGTGACCACCGTAGCGAGCGAGATCATCCGGACTGAGCTGGAAGTCGTGGTCCGTGTCCAGCTCCCAGAACTTGCAGTAGAGCACGTAGAAGTGCTCGTACGAGAAGTACGCGTTCACCTACGAGTGGAAATCGAGAATTAGTTTGCCATTTCCACGTGAATGCCCTGCTCGAGCAGCATGTACCTTGTTGATGTCCTCTTCTTCGTCCACTGTGTTGAATGACTCTAACAAATTGCTTCGACGCAGCTTCCGCAGCGTGATCTTGCCACTACTGTCTCGGTCCACCGAGTAGAAAATGCGCACAACGACCGTCAACGCTGTCATGACACACAGGCAGGGATCAGATCCAGATCCACGACCTAGTTTATCCGCTTCCAGTGAACGTACCATATTTCTCCTGGAACTCTGGTGTACCGGCTAAAAACTCTAATCCGGGGTGGTACTTGAGAAGTTCTAGACGCATACACACAATGAGACCAGAGTTCAGACGACGCGTAGATACAATCAAGGCTCTTACCATGAAGGAACGGAGCGAAGTCGTCTCGTTCGATGAAACTGTTCTGGGGTTGCTTTACCTGTACAATTGATCCAACATACGGTCAGTGCTTGGTCAAAAACGCGGACGATACACTTCGCTTGCGTCACGTACTACTCTAAAAAATCGCTCGACATCGTCAAATGGCGCCAGTTCCTTTTGCCAGTACGGCAAGAACATCTCCTTGGTGATTTTCAGCGAGTCGTCGGTCGCAGTCGGACTTGGGAGCTCGCCGTTGTTCGCTGCCGCGAGGATACGGCGGAAAAAGGGCGCGTTGAAAAACGAGGGGAAGCCACACAGATCCTTAGTGATGGCGACAAAATCTTCCACCTTCATGCCATCTGGGAAATCCTGGAAACGACCGTCAATGTCGCTCTGCACATACAAACAATTAGTACGAGGGAGGTCGTGTGTTGCGACCTAGAAACGGGTACATACCGCTTTACGAGCAATCGTGTCGGTCGAGAACGTACGCAGCCGGCCACGACGGCTTTCCCCTGGGATGTAGAAGCGCGGGATCTGCGGACTGGTCGTCGGTGGTGGCGCATCCATTTTCTCCTCCTCGTTATTGTTCTCCGATGGGGCGGGCGCGGCCTCTTCCGTCTCATTCATCACAACGTCCGGCGTTTCCTGCTTCTCCAATTCCGTCAGGAGCTGTAGATCCTGACCGAAAAGGCTCATAATCGGGTTCTTCTTGCGCGCGAGCATCAATGGCGAATTACTCGCCGACGAGGAAGGCGATGGACTGTTGTTGGCGCCGAAATGATGGTAGTTAGGTGGACGCTTTGGGCTACGCGCCGGCGAATTCATGTCCGCCCCACTGCCTGAATGCGGTCCAAAGCTACCGCTCACCATCATCGCCTCCAGGTTCACTTCCTTGCCGTTCCGCACATCCTCCACGAGTCCACTAATCATTTCTTTCGTGCCTTCGACGTTGAGCCACTGTCGAAAGAGTTCTTCCATCTTCATGCGTCCACTCGGACACAAGTGCGCGCTCTCAATCTCCGACAGACGTAGCGGGTCCGTACGACCGATGCTGCTGCTTGGCGAGGGCATCGCCGCGTCTGCCGCTTCTGTATCCACTGCCAATCCCGCGGGTTGCGCCATGGTTTTCTCCCTTGCTCCTGGTCGCGTTTCTCGCTCGATTTCTCTCAAACCGCCGCGATTCCGCGCGCCTTCGTTCTGTCTCTCGCTGGTCGATGCTCTCGTGGTCCACACACACGCGTGGGGCCTTCGCTGACGCGCGTTCTCTCGCTCTCAGACGCCGGGGAACGACGACGCGGCTTCCACTTCGAACAGCTCTCCTCGCAGAGACAGAGACTGGTGTGAACGTCACAAACGTTGGTTATCTTGTCCCGAAAAAATCGGTTTAAAACGGGATCTGACGTTTGATTGGTGGATAACCCGTCCTGGGTAGATGGACAGCTGAGGAGAATCAGCCAATCAGCATGCACAAAAAGTGACGGTGGGCGACGTAAGCGCGTTAGACCTGGTTAGATCAGTAGGTTAGACTTGTCCCGAATATAGTAAATCAGTAGTTTGGAATAAGGGATACGTGCCAACCTCCAATCACATCGACTCCGAAGGGATACAAGCGTCAAGAAGCGCACGGCGTGTGCTACGGAGGACGCAAGAGGCTGTGAAGAAGAGTCGAGTATGTGGAAGCCAGGTACTCAGAAGCCTCAAGCCACCCCGCCAGCGACAGCCAGCAAGAGCGAGTCCGTGAAGAGCAATGAAGCGCGGTCCACGACCAAGTCGGCGCTCTCGCAAAAGACGCTCGCCATGAAGGTATGGAGCGCGTGTTTCAGTCGATGAAGCGCTATGCCGAGTATCTCATGCTTGTTTTATATGTGTAGTTTATGCAGCGCAAGAAGACGGCGGCAGACCAGAAGCGCAATGCGCTAGAAGAGCAGAAGAAGAAGGACACGTGGGTCCTGGAGGAGGCTGGCAAAGACAGCGATCGGATAGTATGCACACGCGACGTCCCGGATCCGTCCTTGCCTCCGATCTTTGGACGACGCTCGTTCGGCGGCTTCAACAAAGCTATTGAGGTAAATGAGTATGCGTGAATGCCCTTTACCCGGATCAAAACTCACACTGGGTTGTGTGTGTAGGACGAGTACCGTGAGATGAGTCGTCAGCTGAAATATGCTGCGTCGGAAGAGCGAGAGCTCCGTGACGAAGTGTCCGCGGAAGAGATGACGTCGCGAATGGTCAAATACACGGGTCTCTTGCGCGGTGGCGGTGGCAACGGAGCAATGCGCTCGAAGAAGCGACCTCGAAAAGCATAGTCGTCTCCGTCCAACTCGCAATAGAACCACTCGTGCTACATATAATACCGCATCCATCGCCTTACTCGTTTTCTGTACTATACGATCTCTCACGTAATACAGCACCGTAGCGTACGTACGTACATCATGACGCTTCACTCGTCTCCCTCGCTGGCGCTCTCATCGCTAAAGTAGGACTGGCTTCTCCTCCTCTTCCGTGAGGTTCTGGGCTCGACAGCTTCCGTCGAACCGGACGGAAACGCCAGCAACGACAGTGAGACGTCCGATTCCATGTCCTTGGGCGGGGATCTACGAGTATGAGCACACACAAACACTTAGTCCATCCAGAGACACACTCGTTCCAGTGCACGTACAGAATATTGGGGACGCCTTCGTCGTTGAAGTAATGAACGCGTTCTTGCACGTCGAATCGTTTCTTCTTCTTGAGTTTCTTCTTGTGGACGGGCGGATCGCGTGCACCGAGGACATTGAGAGGACATTGATACGACACGTGACCAAACTCTCCGCACTCGAAGCAACGCATCGATGGCGCAGTGGCTCCTGCTGGCGCTGGCGTGTACTTGCGTTTCCGCATGAACTCGTTCGCGCGTCCATTGTCGCGCGATATCGAACACGCGAGCCGGAAACCTTCGAGCTCGACATCATGCATCCGTGCCACTGCTCGCGCACAGTCTTCCGCACGCGCAAACTGCACAAACGCCACTCCGCGGCTTTTCCGCGTCTGCTTGTCCCGCAATATCGTCACGCGCGCGAGCTTTCCGAACGGCGCAAACAACTGCGCCACATCATTGTTCGTGTACGCATACGGCAACATCGCCACATACGCCGTACTACTCGTCGGATTCGCGTGAGACCGCGGCAGCGCGTCCTTCACATCAGCAGCTGTCCTCTCCAGAGCCGCATTCTCCTTTTGCTCGAGCACGCTCTTCCGTAGCGCCTCCGCCACGGTCGCCACCGACTTGACGGCGCTCTCCACTGTCGCCATGTTCACCACAATGACGGGGTTTCTATTGCAGCAGTAGCCCTCTATTCAGGTGGTATTGGTATGAGCCGAGCCGAGCTGAGCTGAGTTTGGCTCGCCATTGGCTTAGCTCGGTATGCGACCCGTCCACGAAGGGCAACTTGTGGACGGCCGGCTCGTAGATGCGTCCACAGTCGCGATGTGGGGCGTCGTCGTGGGTATTTGCATGGTCGCCAGCGGTGTTGTCTTTGTATCGCTTGGCTTGCTCTCTCTGAACGCTGCTGAGACGCGTCGCAGCGCAGAAGTCGAGGATTCGCTCGTCATTTCCGTCCACAGTCGACGGTATGCGAGTTTCCTGCGCTCCGAGACGTACGGCGTCGCTATGGACGAGCCTACGTACGTCAGCTTCTATCTGTGGAACCTCACGAACGCGGCAGCAGTGCTTGGTGGGCAGGAGATGCCCAGTGTGGCCCAGATGGGCCCGTATACGTACGAGAAGCAGAGCCACAAGGTGGACGTCGAGTTCCACAAGCAACTTGGAGACGATCCCAAGACCAAGACACCCGCGGGCTTCCAGTACGTGAGTTACAGAGTGAATACGTCATACGTCTTTGTCCCAGGCCGCTCAAATGGCTCGGAAACGGACATTGTGGTCTCTTTGAACGCCACATATGCGAGGAAACTGACCAAATACCGACAGTATGGCTACGCGGAGCGGCTGATCGTGGCGGAAATGGCGCAGCAGCACTTGAATGAGTACCATCGTCACTTGCGTCAAGAGTTTATTGCGGACACCAAGATGCGAGGCTTGCAATACTTCCTTCCAGAGATGATGAACACTGTGAGACGCGAGAGTGTGGGCCCAGCTGTCCTACGACAGCGCGAACGCGTCGACTCGGCGAGTCTACCAAGTAATCTCGTGCGGATGCATGCAGTTGCGAGGACGGAGCTGGTTCCGCAAGTCCTCGGCGATGTGTACAATGACATTTCTGATCGGTTCCTCCCAGGGATCCTGCAAGACCAGCTCGAGGACGCCAGGACGCACGCGCTTCCACGCGTATTGTCCAACTTGTACACACGATTGAAGCTGGAGGGCGTGCCGTTTGTGCTGCAGAAGCAGTTCCAGACACAGCAGCAGCGGCATGTGCCACGCACGCTCTCGTCTCTGGCTCGGAGCATCCCCAAGCTCGCTTTTCCGTACTTCATTCGTGAATTGTACGAGCGTGCGTGTCTCGAAGCCGTCCCATCCATTCTCCGGACGATCAAGCTCGAGATCATTGCGCGCGACATCGACATCAACAACGTCCGTGCGGATGTCGCGCAGAATAACGTGGTAGAGACCTGGCGGAAGCGAATGAGTGCTGGTGCCGCGGGTATAGACTTTGACGCGTGGATCGACGACACTCCAACCGGCCAGCCACGCACTGGTTTCGAGCTTCGACCGTCGTCCACCGCTCTCGAAATGAGTCGAGAAGTGGCGTATCTCCTGCTGGGATCCAAGCCGTCGAACCTCCGATTCTCCGTCGTCGACTACGACCCAGCCGCCACTGCAACGTATCCTTTGGACAATCCAACCGAGACGCCGACCGGATTCGGGATTTGGAAGCAAGTGATCGCGATGAACGAGACAGCGATCACGTACGTCATCAACAGCGTGAACAACGACGTCGCTCTGACCAGTGACTACATCACCCGTGCGCAAGTCCTCTTTGTCCGCGATTATCTAATGGCGTGGGCTCAAGGCGTCGTGATACAACGGGATCGAGAACGCTTTTGGCGACAGAACTATGCGAAACGGACAAGCAACTCGGATAGCGAGCCAGCCGTGGACGTCGACATTGAACAGCAAGGCGTTCAAACGGGCTTTAACCTCAAAGCGTCTGGTGCGAGCACAAGTGGCATCACGCTGGCAATTGCTCAGCTACTGTGGGACCAAACAACCGCCGTGTCTTTCACGACACCAAATGGATTCTCGGTGTGGTATCGGTCTGTCGTCCTAGGGGACAGTAGTGCAACGCAGACATTGCTGAATGGAATCACGGGGTTCACATCCAACCAGGTGACTGAGGTATCTGCGTGGTTGATGACGCTCTTGAGCTCTGGTGTCGTCTCCAGACGCGCCTTGAGGCACTGGACTGATGGCACGTGCCTTTCAGTTATGAAAATCCCTCGATCGAGTTGCCTTTTGTACGACTTGGAACCCCAAATTGACGGTATTCAAGCAGGTTTCGAGATGAATCCGTCTTCCGATCCTTCGGTTGTCGTCAATCAAGCTCTCCGTGAAATGCTTTGGGACAGATCCGAGTCAGCATCGTTTCTTAACGCCGTCCATGCGTCGGACAAGTCGACTGGGAACGGGTGGTGGCTCCAGGCGGTTCGAACAGAGAGCGTCACCGAGATCGTAAACTCTCTGTCTGCCACCCAGACGTCTTTCACAGCAGAATCCGCGACTGCGATCACTACATGGCTGCGCTCGTGGGCGACTCGCGATCTACACACTTGGAGTTTGCTGAACTGGTGGCGATCCAGCACGTGCTGGCCACGAGACGTACTCAGTACATCACCCTCCACCGATACCATAGCTACTGGACAGGCGACGTGCACGGCTCCCCCTCCAGTGGAGACGGACAAATCTCCTCAAGCGGTCGCCGATGTTGCACCAGAGTCACCGTATTCGACTTTCACCAAGACCTACGGAGTGACTGAAGTCACTTGCACGCCGGATTCTGGATCAAGTACGTTTACCAAGAAGACATCGGTGTACGACATTACTGTTCGAGAGTATTCATGTGACGCTGTCGCGACTGAGCTCTCCGATGATCTAGACTCAAGTGACAAGAAAATGGGATTCGAGGTTGCTCCTTTGTTTACAGCAGCGCAATCGGCCTCCAGGCCGTCGCTTGTGGCTGCGTCCGTACTCTGGAGCTCTGCCAACACGTTTTCCTTCCTGCATCCGACCGGTTACAAGCAGTGGATCGTTGACTTTGCCCAGGATCCAAGCTCCCAGACGACTTTAAAGAGTGCGATCAATGCTGAAATCACCAAGCAATGCCCGACGCTTGTGGTTGGAGGTCCTGACTCGGCGATATTCAACACGACATTGATCGGAACTAGCGCAGGCTGTGGAGCAGTGACAGACACGCAACTTCAAGCCATTCAACAGTGGGTAAGCAAGCTGATGGATGCTGATTGGATTCAGTCCAGCTTGCTGGATCAGTGGCGACGAGGTTCGATTCTCGAGGCGATGGATATCGAGCCGTATCGACCTGGAGGTCAACGTGGATGGGAGTTGTCACTCGGCTGTGCTTGTGAACTTACGACGGCAAAAGGAACGAGTTACGCCATTCCTCGCGATGCACTAAGTCTGTGGGACGCTGTCGCCCAAAAGGCTTCCTTTCTCTCAAGCGATGGGTATTCCCTATGGTTCCAACTCGCGCGCGCTACCAAGTTGAACGATGCCACGACTGTTACTTCCCTTCAAACAGACATCACGACCAAGCTGGGCGTTGCCAAGTGGGACGCCTGGCTGGACAAGATCGCAGTGTGGCTGGATTCATGGCGTCAGAACGAGCACCTGATGCGTGATGTACTCGGTCACTGGCTTCACGGCACCTGCTCGACTTCACCCCCAATTGTCAGCGTCACCACGGAACCAGCGCCAACTACCACGGTTGAAAACGCTTGTCCTCCGGAGAAGGATCAGTACGTCATTACGGTGAAAGACAGTTTGGATGACCTCCTGGCGACAGCGTCTCGACCTGGACGTAACAAGTTTTTCGATCCCGATGTCGTGGAAAACAGCGCTCTCATCAAGTCGACAAAGGTGGTTGACGTCGACGAGGTGTGGAAATCCTGCAAGGACATCTCAGCAAGCCAAATCGAAGTGACAGTCAAGACTAGATCAAGCAAGAAGACGTACTCGTCATGCAGCTTCCTGGGTGTTCTCGCTGGAAAAGCGTCCGACATTCCACTCATCCCACAAGAAGTGACCTTCGAGTTGAATCGTACTGTCAGTCCCGATTATATCTCCATGGAGCTTGCACTGGCAGTGTGGGATATCCTCGGCGACTGGGCATTTACAAAAGGGACGTCCTTCCTGGCCAAGTGGCAGCCTGCAATGCATCACATCTCTTCTCTTGAGCAGTTGACCAATGACGTCAATGCTGCCGTCCCTGGCGCGACTCCAACTGCGCTTCACGATGTCATCGCCTATCTCGAGGAATGGGAGTCCAGCTCAGTCTCCACGAAGCGAGTAGCTAGTGCGTGGTTGTCTTCTGCAGCTCCGTACCTCGACTTGGATACAATTCAAGAAGGTATTCAAGGTGGCTTTGAGCTGTATCCCGCCTCCACGTGGCGCAAGTTTGCTGGTTCGGATGTATTAGCCCTCCCTAAGACCGAGCAAGCAGAGTATCTATGGGGGTTGCAGCAAGATTACTCGTTCTTGAACCGCGAGCGCACGGCTGTCGACGGACTTCCAGTGGGATTTCGGGCGTGGCAAGCGATATATGACGGAGTTGACTTCAGTTCAGAGCGGCTGATTAGCAAGTTCCCACCCGAGGCAAACACAGAGCGAGATGCTACCACGTTTCACGCATTGTCTGCTGTCGACCGCGCTCGACTCCTCAAGCGAATGGCTAATACGACGCTGCTCTCGAACACTCAGCTCCAAGGCATCGCAGAGTGGCTTATGTCGTGGGCTGAGAACCAACTCCTTAAGGACTACACACTCAAGCTCTGGGCCACAGGCGTGACACCACGAGGTGATAGAGGAGAGACTCTGAACCTCGCTCTCTCGCTCAGAGACCGCCAAGGACTCAAGTCCACCCCCAAGGACGACATGTTCTCTCTTGCAGACGCTGATTCTCTCCAGAAACTGCCTATTGCTACGCTACATCAGCTCTGGGACGTGAAGGCCACTGGCTCGCTCGTCAACCCAACATCGAATGTGCTATGGTGTATGATCGACATGGTCAAGCTTGGAAGATGCCCGCATATTCTACTACAAGACAGTGGTGAGCTCAATACCACTGAGCGAACAAAGTTCATCTCGCTCGTCGAGCCGGTGTTGGTTGACCTCACCGTCTCAGTAGATTCTAACCTGACCTTACGGGCGATCCAGTACTTCAAGGCGCGTTTTGACCTCGACGAAGACCAAGTACTTCCAATTACGGCATGGTGGCGTGCGGTACCAACGCAGTCCTCTTTCTTCCAAGCGCTGCAGCTCAGAGTTTGGCAAAGTGCCGACCCGCCGTTTGCCTTGAACGACCCACTTCGCTTTGGATATGATCTCTCTCATGTCTTTTCACCAAGTGACACTGCCGTTTCTCGCTTCGCGACCACAAATGATCTCGTGTTGAACTCCGCCATGACCAACTGCAAGATCCCATTCGATATCATCTTTACTCTGTGGGATCAGCAGCGACCGAGTTCGTTCCTTCATCCCGATGGTCTATCGAAATGGCTCAAGCTAGCTGAGAGTGCTTCTCCGCGTGAGATCACGAGCTTTGTGGCCGCGCTTTCAGCAGCAGATCCAGTATTTCAGACAGCCAGCACTGCCGAAGCGAACGCCGACGTTGTGTGCACTATCAGCGCGATCGCCAACTGGATACTATCGCGCAAAGAGCACCCGGGAACCAAGCAACTTGTCGAGGGCCTCTGGACGCAACCTACGACTTCGACTCTCTCGCCTTTGCGCTATTTTACGACACCAAGTCGCATTGTCTCCGCGTTTCCGATGACCCAAGCTGTCGATACCTCTGATACCTCAGTTCCAGTCATGACGCGAGTCGCAGAGTTCGTTCTTGACGCGAACGAATCCTTCGGACTCCACAATCTTACTTCTGGCTTCCCTACCTGGCGGAGACTGCTCGTGAGCTGCGCTTCGTCGGATGTATCGACGATGAAATGCATCCCTGATGCTTCGACGACAGCGCAGCAACGGCAGGAGAGTACGCAGTCCGTGGTTCGATTGCTCACCATGAGACTTTTCAATCAGATATTGATCCGTCACCCGGGCGACGATGCGCCATCACCGAATGATATCAAGCAAACTGCGGACCATGTGACGACGTGGCTGTTGTATTGGCTTGATCACGCTATTCTGCGTGACAATATCCTTCAGCTGATAGGTACTCAAGTGAATCCGGCGCTGCAAGGCAAGTTGTTGTCGTATGAAGAACTCGCACTCGAGCAGTTTGTGCATGCTAGTGCTTCTCAAGTCGACTACACCACACCACCTGGCCCAGAAGACAAAGAACACGATGCTGACTGGAACGGACGAGTATCTGAACACATCTCAAGTCAGTATCGCGTGTATGACGATGGAAAACAGGCTATCATTTGGCGAAACTACTCTCACTCACCAGGATTTGGGGAGTTCGGGGCGTTCTGCTCGTGGAATCGCTACGATCTGAGGTTTTCTTATGACGCTATCACCACCTGCGGGTTCGGAACAGCCTACGATGTGTCTCTCACCGAAGCAGCAGCCACATTCTCTACTTTTGAAGACGAGGAGGAGTGGCAGATCGTCGATTCGCCGCTCAAGACAACGCGTGGGGCAGTTCTGATTGACGCTTTTCTCGCTCAGCCGTTCCCATCACAAGACGATTGCACCTTCGTCATGAACGATGTTGCGCAGTCTTTGGGTCTCACATTATCGTCACCGACAGTTCAAAACGCCTGCAAAGACACTGTGAATGGGATTCTGCTCGATCTCCCTGCACTCACGACCGCAGGATTCGCAACCACAGCCTTCAAAAGAATCCAAGATTTCCAAGCGTATCTACGATACACAGCGTCTCGCTTTGTGTACGAGCCGTCCGTTCTCAACATCACAGCAGCGGAGATGCGACCGAAGTTACTCGATAGTCCTCCACTGGCCCCAACCGAGCCACTTCAGTACCCTGTTGGTGGATATATCGCAGCCCAATCCGTCGCTCGTGTCTTGGACCCGCACGCCCAGTCGACTAGTTCTCTTTGGCAGACGGAAGCTGCTCTTTCACCCCTGAAGACACTCCAGATCCCCGCAGAACTCGGCTTCACCAAGCTTCTGACCAATCGTGACCGCGCCGTTGGCGAACTTGTCGCCATGGATGGAGAAGTCTCAGCGTCTGTGCTCGGAACGCGGTTCTCCTTTGGCGATTGGCACGTGAGTGATGGCTCCCATTTCGTGACCCCCATCTTCGCTTCGCGCTCAGCTACATTCCCACCTCCGTCTCTGACTTTCTACTGGGGTTACGCGCAGCGCTTTGTTCAACTCAAGTACTTGAAGAACGTCACTCGCTTTGGGCTACCATTGATGCGATACACGATCGAGAATTGGCAAGCGCCCATAACTTTCCCATCTGGTGTCGGCGCTCTAGACGCAAACGCACCAACCATGCCGCTGAATCTCAGCTCCTTCTTGGACGACCTTCCTATTGTATTGGGCTCAGCACCGCCAGCTTTGACTACGAGCGCACTCGAAGCGAGTCGAGAGAACGCGTTTGATATCGACGCGTTGACAGCCATGGTACTTCATCGTCGAATGGTATGGCAGCTTTCCAGTCAGATCACCAACGACGCAGTTAACGATTGGTGGCATCAGAAGATCAAGACGAGCTGGCTGCCCGTCATGTGGGTCCGCCAGCAACAGAGCGTCTCTCCAACTTCGGCAGGCGAAGTATACGTGCGCGTCATCAAGTCGGGACCATTTGCGACGGAGAAGCTGGCGATGTTTGGCGTCATAGGCGGTGGAGTGTACTTTGTTGTGGGAACTGCGCTTGCGTATGTCTATGGGAAGCGATTGCGGCTGCTGCGATTCGGTAAGAACCGCCAGAGCGTGATGCCAGCAGTGTCAGGAAGCAGCATCTCGTCTGTGGACACGAAGAAACCGACTGGTGACCACGACTTCACGATGCAGGTGCATGCGACCTCGGACGTTCGCTCGCCTTCGCAGTCGCGACGGAAGACGAAGCCTCGCGTTGAAACAATCGACGAACACACCGAGAACATCGAGAGTGACGCGGGTGTGCAGCAGTTATGAGAGTCTCTGCGATGTGACGCGCTTGCGCTTATTCGAATATTTGCTCCCTAATTTTGGCCATGAAGCAGTAACGTCGTCAAGACCCATGGCCTCAAGGCGATCACTTCGTACTCGCAAACACGAAGCAGCAGTCGACACAAGCGGATAGTAGTAGATATGACGGGACGCCGCGACCCAACGTCAACGTACGATCGAATGATGGCCGAGGTGCAGATGGACTCGGATGAAGAGGTCGACAGCAAGAAGCAACCTTCAAGTCGAATGAGTGAGAGCAAGCACTCTTCGCGGTCGACTGCAAGCAAAAACGAGTCCACGAGGGACGATCAGTCGAAGAAAAGCACCAAGACGCGAGAGATGGATGCCAAACAATCAGATGATCAAGCTCAGCCTTCGGATTCCTCTCAGCCGAAGCGTCGTTCTTCCTCGTTTCCACCATCGCAACGCCCACAAACCCACCGCGGCAGCAAGAGTCGTAACTCCGATGGCGAGGACCAGAGCGATTCAGATCATGAGCAAGAAGCACCCGTGCGTCATCGTGAGGCTGATCCAGAGTTCACGACACCTGTGGCACCAGTGTCAGCACCGACTTGCCAACAGAGTGAGTGCGAATCGATTCGAGCACTTCTTACGCGTGCTCCAAGGCATGGATCGCCACCGATTCGGGTACGTTCCTTTCACTCCAATTGCTCTCGTTTCGTGTTGCTCAACTCTTGATGTCTGCCCAGTGCTACGTTGAACGCGATCGACACGGTCTTCACATGCTCCATCCAGTCTATCGGTTGTTCCTCGAGGACACTAAGCAGTTTCTACTGTGTGCACAGAAGCGCTCGACGAGCAAGACATCCAACTACCTCCTCACAATGGAAAAGAACCCGACAGACCGACGCTCGCCTCTCATCGTTGGTAAACTGCGAGCGAATTGGTCAGGATCTGAGTACATTGTCTACAATGACGGGATCAGTCCCGACCGAACCGCGTTGGAGAGCAACGTGCGCGAGATCTTTGGCTTCATCGAGTTTGCGTATGATGAGATGGGACCAGGACGAATGAATGTGCGTGTGCCAGCTGTCCAGGAGAATGGCCTTGCCTCCAAGTGGAAGGATCCGGATCTCGACAAGGACTCGCCGGCACGCCAGTCGTTCCTGACTCACGTCGACAAGACGGCGCTGCTCGTACGTAACAAGCGACCACAGTTTGATGCCACCACTGGTGGCCACGTGCTCGACTTCAAAGGCCGTGTTACGATGCCATCGATCAAGAATTTCCAGATGCAAAGCGATGTACAGACGCATGGGTGTGTGCTGATGATGTGACCAGCTGACTAACTCGTGCGTTTAACAGGTTCACGGTGATGACACGGTGCTCCAATTCGGCCGCGTCTCGTGCCAGCCGCCTGGTCCACGAGCCCAATGCAAGTGTCACAAGCACACTTTCGTCATGGATGTCCAGCATCCACTCAACCTCGTGCAAGCGTTCGCGATTTGCTTGGCCACCCTCGACACCAAGGTCGCTGACGCCAAAATGTACGAAAGTGTCGCGAAACTCGTCAAGAAGAAGTCCCGGTCGTCATAAATGCATGGATGGGATGGGTGGGCCTGGCCCATCCATCTTCTGAGATGTTAGGAAGCCGGAACGCGAGCGCCACGTTCTTGGCGAGTACGCGCAAACTCGGCCTGCGACACTGAGTGTCACTTGTTGAGGCAGGCCTGGACGATGGCGCGTGAGTGTTAGCCCCTCCGAATCGCAAATCACTTTCCCCTCCTTCGCTTCTGTGTCTTGTCCTCATGGCTGGGTGAGTGTGCAAGAGAGACCGTCCTTTGCACTTGCGGGACATGTGCGTTCTCGTTACAAGAGATAGAGAGAGTTGATGTTGGTGTTTGACACGGAACTGGCCAGCAGGTCCGCTGGCCCGTCGGTGTCCGGCTCACCTGAGTCTTCCCGCTCCATGTAAGAGAGCAGCCATCACGCCCAGCATCTCATCCTCCACAGAGAATGGGTGCACAGCACTGGACCACCAGTGCCACTCCTGTCTTTCCACCAATGAGAGTCCTCGTCGTTCCATGCGATTGGCTATATATGTTGAACGCCAACATGTAAACGTCCGTTTTGCACCAATGGATCCACCGAACTGGCCACTTGCGCTCCAGTTGCGGAAGACGAGCCCCTCTCGAGCCGACAGAACAGTCAGTCGGCCACATCCACGCTCGAGACGACGCGGGTTGGTTGTTGATTGATTGACGGACGCTATCGTACGCCACGCGTGACCAGCACGATGACGTCTCCACGCGTGCACATCATCTCCTTCTCCATGGATCGGGTCTTCCAGCTCTCCGAGTACCTCCGGACGTTGCACGCGTACGTGACGTTGGATGGGCAGCGGATCTCGGAGGAGCCACAGTGGGCCCGCATCACGATCATTTGTCGGTGCTCCACACCCGCGATCCGCACCTACTACGAACAAGTCGCGGCCGAGTATCCAAATGTAGCCTTCTTGTACGAAGATGAAGCCACGACGCGCGACTTTGCCGAGTGTTTACTCGAGTGCTTGGGCCTCGAAGATACGTCCATTGAGCAAGCGACGCAGGAAGCGACGTCGTCAGCTTCGGCGTCCACGCCGTGTCCGTATGTGCTCTTGAACGTAGACGACGCCTTCTTCTTTGATGATATTGATCTGGCCAAGGCCATTCAGTTCCTCGACGCCACCGACGGCACGGAACCAGTGATGAAGACGTGCACTACCAGTGGCGAGTCGACCGCGGAATCTTTGCCGCTGTGGAACTTTGCGTTCCATTTGAAGCTGGCGCCGAGTATCTGGCGCTCCCACATGAGCAACCAGCCGATGCTCCCATTGCCACCGATGGCGACTGTGCTGCCTCCTGGGTTGGATGCGGTCTCCATGGCTCTGAGTGCCGAGGAGTCGGACCGACTCTTCCTCACCTTTGATCCAGCGCGTGGCGTGCTGGATTGGAGTTATCCGTGGGAACTCAGCGGTAGCGTGTATCGTTATGACACCATTGCACGCGTGATCAGTGCGATCCAGACGCAGTTCGGCCGTCAAGGCATCAGCCGACCCAACCACTTGGAGCTGCGGGGTCATCAGATCGTGCACGGCCAGTGGATGAACCAGACGCATCGATTGCGGTGCGCGTGCTTGCCACGTCCCAAGATGCACGTCTTCGCGATCAACCAAGTGCAAGATATATATGACAACCGCTTGTATACGACGGAACGACGGAGCATGGACGACCCTCGTGGAAGCAACGAGTTCCTCGGTAGCTCTGCGGGGGACCTTGGTCATCTCCTTCGTCTCTACGAGACTCAAGAAACATTAGACGAGAGCTATTACCGTCGACATCGCTTCTCTAGTGTGCATATCGGCACGCTCGTGCTTGCCTCAGCGGCTAACCAGGCACGAGTACGAGGTAGTGTCGACTGGACTGCGGACCACATGCCGCTGGTCTCGGTCGTCATGCCAGTGTTCAACATGGGGCGCTACGTCGAGCAGGCGTTGCGCAGTGTGATGCAGCAGAGCTACTCGCAGATGGAGATCATCGTGATTGACGACGCAAGCAGCGACGAAACATCCAAGATCCTGACCCGACTCGTTGGTCAGGACCCACGTATCAAATACGTCCGAAACGAGAGCAACAAAGGCATTGCTGCCTCTTTGAACCGAGGCTTTACGGTCGCCCAGGGCACGTTTGTCGCGCGTATGGATGCGGACGACGTCGCATTCCCAGATCGGATCCAGCGCCAGATCCACTTTATGCTTGAGCATCCGCATGTGGACATCCTCGGCACTTCGATCTTGGTTGGTCATGAAGGTGACAGTGAATGTGAGAGCGAGTTGCCGAATGGCGTCAAGACCCAAGAGAAGGCGACGTCGATCGTGATGGAAACGGCGGTATACCCGACTTCGTCTCTCGCGACCAAGTGGCAGCTGCTCTTTGGGTGCTTCCTCGCGCATCCTACTGTGATGATGCACCGACGAGTATTGAACACGATCGTGGCCTCCAACTCGGAGCTCTACTCCACCAAGACACCGTCGTGCGAAGACTATGATCTTTGGCTACGCTGCGCCTATCGTCATAACCTCACGATCATGAGTCTCGGGGACGTTTTGCTCTATCATCGCAAACACGAAAAGCAGATCTCGGCTATGCATCGCCTTCAGCAGCTCCAGCAGACCCAGACAACAGCCATGACGTGGTTCCAGCTCCTCACGAACAGTGAAGACACTGCGTCGTCGATCAAGGCTATCAAACCGTTGCTTGAGCCTGAAGCAGAGTTCACAGTCGAAGAATTTGCACGAGCAATCGACATGCTCGAGCAGTTGCAAAGCCGACTCATGACACCAGAGAGTCCGACGCCTCCGGCACCATCTCTTTCTCCAGTCATGAATGGAAATGGCAATGCGACGCGACCGAGCATGGAAGACATGGTGCTCTGTCGTGGCAGCGTATCTTCACCAGTCGCAAGTCGTATGACGCAGGAAGATACGCTCCGTAATGACGATTGGGAAGCCGAGACGCGCTACGTACAAGGGGATGCGGCTTCGCGTCACGGCGAAATGGCGTTCAAGGCAATGCTCGTAGATTCCACCGAGGGTGCTCGCTTGTGGAGCGCGTACGCTGCCAAATACCCCGAAGTAAGTCGAGCAGCATTCAGCAAGCTCATGAAGAAGCCTGCCGCAGCCAAGAAGCAATAATCAGCTTGGCGATGCCGAGACGTGATGCATTACTCCATCTGATACTCACCGTTAACTTAACAATCGCCTCCATTGTGAGGCAAATACATGATGAACCCTTCATTTCACGACTTGACGCGCCGCACTCTTTGGTATCCGACTCGATAACTGTACATCAAAAGCGGTGAGCTGCTAAGAATATCCGTCATGCGGTGCTTCGATACCTGAGGAAGCCGGTGCTCTGAGAAGCGAAGGAGCAGGTGGTAAATTTGGCGTGACGCGTCGAGTCTTCTCGCTTATTTGGGGCTTCTCCTTTTTGTGTAGGTGATAAGACTGATCCTGGTTCGACTTGGATATGGCTCACCTTGTTGTCTCTGCATCTGGGCGAAATGGATCGAATTGGTCGGGTCGACCAGCGAACGCTTGAGGATGGACACACTCCGGGTCAGATTTATACACGGCGCGTCGACTCTTCCACGCCGTAGAGTGCGACGAGAAGCGACTCAACGGGGTCGGCGCGTCGAGACATTGCGGAGATAGAAGATGAGCCGCTTGAGCCGGCTTGGATGTGATACCCCTGTGTATTTCCCGTCGATTGTCGGAAAAATGGGCGACGAGAAGAAATTCACACCGGTTCCACCCCAAAAGCCTGTGAAACACGCGAAGAAGGTCCATGCCAACGACTATCGCGTTCACCTCGAGCCGCTCAAGCCTCTTAAAGGTCTCTCCACACCGAACTTGTCGTCAGAACAACTCCCTGCGCTCGACCGCAAGACTTCGCTGACAAATTCTGGTCCGTTGGAGCTGATCTCGCCATTGGTGACGGATCGAGAGGGGTCATCATCAGCTCGGGATCCTCTTGACATCAAGAAACTTCATTTCTATCAGCAGCTCGCCAATCTTCGTCTTCGTGATGTTGTCGCATCGGAAGAGCGCCTTTTGAAGACCATCGACGCACTGCTCTTGTCAATGGCCGACCTCCTGAATGCCGACTGGGCCGTATTATACTCTCTGGATGAGCAATCACGCACACTTAACGTCACTGCGTGCACCAGACCCAATGTAACTGGCTTCGAGGTGCCACTAGACAAGTTTGCAATGGAGATGGTCGTCGCGAATGCAATCGATGCTGAGTCCGAACGCAGTTACGCACCGAATTCGTCAATGTACGTCGAGAATGTGCAAGCTTTGTCGACGTATGATCGTACCTACGACGTGGACGGCCAAACAGGGAAGCAAACTACCAGCGTCCTTGCCAGCGTGATTGTTGATGAGCGTGGGAAGCCAATTTTTGTGGTAGAAGCACGCAGCCAAAGCGTCACAGCCTTTCCAACATCGATATTTGCCGCCACAATCACGACTCTGGAGAACATCGTGTACCAATACGATCTCAACCAAGTCATGGCTCGAACAAGCGAGGCGTACCACCGTTTGGACGAGTTCTTGTGCGCGACAGCTCACCCACCGCTTGTGGCCGAGAGAGAAATTTTTGCGAAGAAGCTGGATGAAGATGAGAATGACGATGAGATGACAGATGAAGAAGATGACGATGAGACGGATGAACAGCGCGAAGCCGAACGCGAATGGCTAGTGTCTCCAGATCTCACTGAGTTGACGCACAAGATCTTGCTGCAATCCCGAACAGATGCAATCTGTCTGCTTGAATTCCACTCGAAAAAGGTATGCCAGGTACTCTCGAGCGCTCAATTGGCGACAAAAACGAATTCGGGTCAAACAATTATCTCCGAACTACCATCTGACGTGCTGAAGGGGCTTCGCAAGATTGCAATTGGTGACAATGAAGGCGACAGCGCAAGGTCCTCGTTATTCCACCAGCTAGTGGGGAGTATAAACGTCTGCGAGCCGCTTGTGCTGAGCGACAACTCGGTCTTGACTTCAATTTTCGCGTCATTTGGTGTGCAGACTGTGGTGTTTCTACCACAACCACAGAGCATGGCATCGTCCACGGGTCTTCTCTGCTTCTCACGAAACCAACAACATCTCTTTGACTTGCCGTCTCTCAAGCCGTTCTTGTCGTCTTTAGCGATCGCGGTCATGCTCAAGAAGAAGAATGACGACATGAGTCGCTCAGCGACACAGAAGAACAAGCTCATCACGCTATTCAACTCTCATTTCCAAGTGGAGAACATCAACGACCCTTCTGCCCTGGTGAACATGATTTGCGATATTGGCCAGAGCATCTTCCACACCAAACGGGTCACTCTTTATGTCGCGGACCCGATCAAAAGCGAGCTTTGGAGCTTGAGTACCCTGGGCAGTGTCAATGGTATCCGCATTCCCTATGGTAAAGGAATCGCTGGTACCGTGGCGTCATCCAAGGAGACACTGATAGTGCTCAACCCATACGAAGACCCTCGCTTCGATCGATCATTTGACCTCAAATCGGGTTTCAAGACGGAATCGCTTATCACCCTCCCAATCCTCGACAAGAATGGTGAAACGCTCGGTGTGATTCAAGCTGTCAACGCGAGGAATTTCATGGACTCAACTGCGCACCCACTTATCCGCAAGTTCGATACCAAGGTGCTGGGTGTGTATAGCCATTTGGTCTCGCATGCACTTCGAATCAACTCGTCCCTGATCATGTTCGCCAAGGTTCAAGCCGATTACTGGGCTAACCGAGTTGTGATGGACATTCACGATGAAGAAGACGGCAACGCCAAGCATGACGTTGCAAGCGTGCACTCATTGCTGGACATCTCCGGATTTGACGAAGGCAAGCGAGTTCCACGCAACAAGTGGAGTACCTTTGCGTACACGTGCTGGGCGTTTGCGAAATTCCTTGCAAAGTGCTATCGCAAACGACGGCATGATCGTGCACGACTTGAAGCAGCCGCAACTGGAAACCTCTCGTTGACCGATGCAGATATCGAGTTGTCAGAAGAAGAAGAACGTCAACAACGCCGCAGTCGCAGTCGCTCCTCCATCATGCGTGTCGGACGAACAAGCTCGCTTGTGAGTCGCTGGCGACGCATGGCCATGCGTCCAACGGAAATGCAAAATGAGCTTCTGAGCAATGACTTCGATGCATTGTCCAAGACCCTCGACGAACTGAAGATGTACGCGTACCAGCTCTTCGAAGGTCTTCTCTTGGTCAGCACGTTCCGCATCGACTTGGTATCGTTGCATCGCTTTATTGATACCCTAGTCAAGAGGTATCGCATTGTACCATACCATAGCTTCTACCACGGCTTCGACGTGGCTCATTCCTCGTACCGACTCATCCGCGAGAGCAGCGTCCTCAACATTATAAAGGAGTTCGAAGCACTCTGTCTTATCATCGCCGCACTCGGACACGATGCTGATCATCCCGGCAACGACAACCAGTTCGAAATTGACTCGGGTTCACAACTGGCCATGTGCTACAACGACATATCAGTTCTCGAGAACCATCACGCTGCGATGACGTTCGCTGTCTTGAGATGTACGTGCACGAGCTTTCACTTGCGTAAACGCGCAAATTACTCACCTGTCTTCTTGTTTGCTGCAGCTCCAGGATGTGACATCTTGCAAGATCTCAGCACGAGCATGAAGGTGTCGGTTCGAACTACCATCATCCGCTGCATCCTCGCAACTGGTGAGCAACAACCATTACTTCAGAACACACCGTTCATGATCTCACACGAGTTTTGAACAGATATGAAGCATCACTCGAAGCTCCTGAATGAACTCTCAGTGGTGAGCAAGGTTGAGGACTTCGAAGCCGTCACAGACGGACGTCAGCTGATGCTCAACATGATCATCCATGGATCCGACCTTGTTGGATCGGTCGCGAAGCCTCTGCCGTTCGCTAAGAAATGGGTCGATCGCGTCTGTGAAGAGTTCACCATGCAGGCCAAGAGGTCGGAAGAGATGGGAGTCTTTGTACCACCTCACATCATGAACCTGGAAGAGGAATCCGCACGATACCGACTGCAAGTCAACTTCATCGATTATCTCGTTGCTCCGCTCTGGAATATCATCACTGGCATCCTGCCTGAAGCCAAGCGATACATTGACGATCTACGAGCGAATCGGGATTACTTCTTCGAACATGCGGGGCAAATGTCGGCTCGACGTGCAACTTCCATGCCTCAACACTAGATTTGCGTGCAACAGGGTATCCAAACCACCCTTGCCTTATTTAACGCTCCTGAATAGCGATTTCCTTGATCAATACACTGAGCTGCTTGATTGGTGGCACGAGGTAGTTGGTGGCTCAAACTGTTTCCTAGTCGCATTTTGCGCCAGGAGAGCTTGCAGAAAACTCATGCGTTTCATTTGGCGTCAGCAAGTCGAGCTACAGCAGCCGTCCCACCATTTGGGATTCCGAAACCCATTGATCTAAAATCGTGCTCTGTCGAGAGTATCTTTTGCCTCGTTCACTTGGAGAATGTATGGGAACGAGCTTCAGCATCTTGTTGAGCACCGGACTTGCTTCAGAAATACGCACCAATCACGAGAGCGAACACCGTTGAGTATAAGATCTTGATGATCATGCGACTGTGGAATGGAGCAGCGTCCCATGCGATCTGATCTTGCACCTTCACCTATGGGTCCTTCGCATGGGGGTGGAGCTCCGATGCCAGGCGCTGGGGTCGACTCACTTCTCAACTCAAGCTCTCTAAGCAACAACTCTCGTCAAGCGTCAGCTCCCGAAGCCTAGCTTCGCGCGTTCTTTTCGCCCGACCTTCCAAGCCCCAAGTGCACCTGTGCCATCTAGATCCAGTTTTGGTCCTTGAAAACCCAACCCAACGATGATTTACGGAAAGAAGCTCTTCAAGGCGATCATCGCTATTTCCACGTTGGCGACTGCGGCTCACGCCAATCCCGCTGCACGTGAATCGAAATGGGACGAGTATGGCAACAAGCACGGCTTCGGTCAAGGTCAACAGGGTTCTTCGTACCGCGGTCGATCGGCCCTCGACACCGTTCTCGGTGCCGATGCTGTTGATCCAGCTCAGGTCGCGTCTCCGTCCAACTACGGAGGACGCAAGCGGAATGGCAACACGGGCCTTCGTGGGGTCATCACGCCGAAGAACCAGGCTGATAAGTTCTCGGTTGCAAGCCCTAAGAACGCTGCGACACCATGTCCAAGTAGCCTGAATGCAGCTCATCCTACACCAGCACCAACCACCGAGAAGCCATGCGATAAAAACCAAATCAAGCCAACGCAGGCCCCAACCCCGGTGAAGGGTGGTCCAGGCAAGGGTGGCTACAACCCAACCCAGGCTCCAACTCCAGCACCAACGCCAGCGCCAGCCAAGGGCAGTGACAAGGGCAACGGAGGAAAGCCAGGAGCCAAGCCAGGCAAGGGCGGCTACAACCCAACCCAGGCTCCAACTCCAGCACCAACGCCAGCGCCAGCCAAGGGCAGTGACAAGGGCAACGGAGGAAAGCCAGGAGCCAAGCCAGGCAAGGGCGGCTACAACCCAACCCAGGCTCCAACTCCAGCACCAGCACCAGCGCCAGCCAAGGGCAGTGACAAGGGCAACGGAGGAAAGCCAGGAGCCAAGCCAGGCAAGGGCGGCTACAACCCAACCCAGGCTCCAACTCCAGCACCAGCACCAGCGCCAGCCAAGGGTAGTGACAAGGGCAACGGAGGAAAGCCAGGAGCCAAGCCAGGCAAGGGCGGCTACAACCCAACCCAGGCTCCAACTCCAGCACCAACGCCAGCCAAGGGCGGTAACGGAGCTGGTGGCGACAAGCCAACGGACAAGCCAACCGATAAGCCAGGCAACCAGGGTCCAGGCAAGTCGGGCAGCGGCAGTGGCCACGGTGCTGGTGGTGACAAGCCAACGGACAAGCCAGGCAAGGGAGGCTACAGTGGCAACGGCAGCGGCAATGGCAACGGTGGCGACAAGCCAGTAGTCCCAGGCAAGGGAAGCAACAGCGGCGGCGGCAGCGGCAACGGAGCTGGTGACGACAAGCCAACGGACAAGCCAACCGATAAGCCAGGCAACCAGGGTCCAGGCAAGTCGGGCAGCGGTAGTGGTCACGGTGCTGGTGGTGACAAGCCAACGGACAAGCCAGGCAAGGGAGGCTACAGTGGCAACGGCAGCGGCAATGGCAACGGTGGCGACAAGCCAGTAGTCCCAGGCAAGGGAAGCAACAGCGGCGGCGGCAGCGGCAACGGAGCTGGTGGCGACAAGCCAACGGACAAGCCAACCGATAAGCCAGGCAACCAGGGTCCAGGCAAGTCGGGCAGCGGTAGTGGCCACGGTGCTGGTGGTGACAAGCCAACGGACAAGCCAGGCAAGGGAGGCTACAGTGGCAACGGCAGCGGCAATGGCAACGGTGGCGACAAGCCAGTAGTCCCAGGCAAGGGAAGCAACAGCGGCGGCGGCAGCGGCAACGGAGCTGGTGGCGACAAGCCAACGGACAAGCCAACCGATAAGCCAGGCAACCAGGGTCCAGGCAAGTCGGGCAGCGGCAGTGGCCACGGTGCTGGTGGTGACAAGCCAACGGACAAGCCAGGCAAGGGAGGCTACAGTGGCAACGGCAGCGGCAATGGCAACGGTGGCGACAAGCCAGTAGTCCCAGGCAAGGGAAGCAACAGCGGCGGCGGCAGCGGCAACGGAGCTGGTGGCGACAAGCCAACGGACAAGCCAACCGATAAGCCAGGCAACCAGGGTCCAGGCAAGTCGGGCAGCGGCAGTGGCCACGGTGCTGGTGGTGACAAGCCAACGGACAAGCCAGGCAAGGGAGGCTACAGTGGCAACGGCAGCGGCAATGGCAACGGTGGCGACAAGCCAGTAGTCCCAGGCAAGGGAAGCAACAGCGGCGGCGGCAGCGGCAACGGAGCTGGTGACGACAAGCCAACGGACAAGCCAACCGATAAGCCAGGCAACCAGGGTCCAGGCAAGTCGGGCAGCGGCAGTGGCCACGGTGCTGGTGGTGACAAGCCAACGGACAAGCCAGGCAAGGGAGGCTACAGTGGCAACGGCAGCGGCAATGGCAACGGTGGCGACAAGCCAGTAGTCCCAGGCAAGGGAAGCAACAGCGGCGACGGCAGCGGCAACGGAGCTGGTGACGACAAGCCAACGGACAAGCCAACCGATAAGCCAGGCAACCAGGGTCCAGGCAAGTCGGGCAGCGGTAGTGGCCACGGTGCTGGTGGTGACAAGCCAACGGACAAGCCAGGCAAGGGAGGCTACAGTGGCAACGGCAGCGGCAATGGCAACGGTGGCGACAAGCCAGTAGTCCCAGGCAAGGGAAGCAACAGCGGCGGCGGCAGCGGCAACGGAGCTGGTGGCGACAAGCCAACGGACAAGCCAACCGATAAGCCAGGCAACCAGGGTCCAGGCAAGTCGGGCAGCGGCAGTGGCCACGGTGCTGGTGGTGACAAGCCAACGGACAAGCCAGGCAAGGGAGGCTACAGTGGCAACGGCAGCGGCAATGGCAACGGTGGTGACAAGCCAACGGAGGCACCTACATCAGCTCCAACACCAGCTCCAACACCAGCTCCAACACCAGCAAAGGGCGGCAACGGCGCGTACACGCCACCAACGAGCACTCCAGGCAAGGGCGGCTACAACCCAGCCCCAACACCAGCTCCAACACCAGCTCCAACACCAGCTCCAACACCAGCAAAGGGCGGCAACGGCGCGTACACGCCACCAACGAGCACTCCAGGCAAGGGAACCCCAGGCAAGGGCGGCTACAACCCAGCTCCAACACCGGCTCCAACACCAGCTCCAACACCAGCAAAGGGCGGCAACGGCGCGTACACTCCAGTAGTTACCCAGCCGACCACCGGAAATGGAGCATACGGCGCTACTACGCCAGCCCCCAACGCGCAGGCGGGCAAGAAGAAGCAGCGCGGTCGCAAGTAGAGAAGTCATTACATCGGACGATCGCAGTCCTTACAGCGTCTTGATGACGCAGCTATAGACACATAATAACACAATTAGTCATGGCAAACGTTCTCTTCCGTCTCCTTCTCGCTCAGCGCCGCGTACGCACCGCATGTTGACGTCCATCGCGTTCTCTCCATGCGCTTCCGACGAGGTTTCCCTTTGACGCGCGATTCGAACCGAGAGACCATCATTCAGTCAAGTACCCTTTATAACCAATACCAGATTTTAAGGCAGCCTTTTGACGAATCAGCGTCACTAACAGCGGGTAACCATCACTCTGACACGAAACTTTTAGCCAATCCGTTCACAATTCCCGCAGTACTCTGGTTCAGTATGCCGCGTGCTTCTCGGTCATCCGATGAGCCTGCATGTTGAAGCGAAAGATTCGTGACGCACGGTTATATGCGTTTCCTGCGGACCAGATGACCAGATGACGTTGTATCTCGCAAAGCAGGACGTCCTATGGTTCTCGGCGCTGAAGGTTGAGCCAGAGAAACTAAAGCGGGGCGAGGTACCGGGCACAATGAAGCCACTCATGGAATACAAGCGCAGAATGAGGTCAGATGGGATCGTTGGAGGCAGCAACTGAAGAAATAGCAACACCGGACAGGTACCAACATGAAGACCTCAGCTCCGACTCGCTATGGGATTGGGATTGGAATTGGTCGTGGCTCAAAAAGAAGGCTCGTACGGAGAGCAACGTCTTGTATATCGTCCCAGCCACGAAGAAAATGGCCTAGTCCGACATCCCCATAACCTGAAACGTTGCATTTGGGCGCGTCAAAGTCCGAATTTTCCTTTTTCCGATGGCACAAAAGCGCTTTTTTTCTCGACAGGTGACACCGCGCGCATCTTGGTCACTCGAGGAGCCATGGCGCCAAACTTGAAGTCGCCTACCGGTATACCGGTATTCGGCACCACTGAGTGATGGTCCCGTGACGACTGTGCCACACTGGCCAAGGAGCTCATTGCTGTTCTGGCGACTTTGGACGATGGCGCGACGCTCACGACGCGCTCTACGCGACGTAGAAGAGGCGGTGGACGTGACGGAGGCAAGTGATGACGAGCCAACGAGCTGCGTGGCCTGCGAGAAGCTCAACACGCGCGTGACCGTTGCGTGTGACGCCTGCGCCAAGGTGTACCATCTCGCGTGTCACTGGCCACCGCTGCGTCGACGCCCTGCCGCCACTGCGCAGTGGACGTGCGCGGCGTGTGAAGACGGAGATGAAGCTAAGGAAGAGTCCGGTGGGCTGGAGCATCAGTCGCGTCCACTGGGCGCCAAGCGACGATCATCGCGAAACGGCGTCGCCTCAGAGCCTGCGGTGGAGAGCAAAGAAGAAGAAGAAAAGCATGAGAACGGAGGAAATGCTCGCAAACGCCGTCGTGCGAGTGGAACGGGTGCGAATCTCAAGCCCAGTGGTGGTGAGGAGGCGTCAAGTGCCCCGAAACAATCGAAAGCCGAGGTGCAAGACGCTGAGATGAGCGGTTCCGATGCTCCACTGTCGAAAACTGTATCACCAACTAGTAAGCCCAAACAAGCCAAGACAACAGCGAGGAAGAAGCTGCCGAGTCGGACAACGTTGAAGGTTCAAGAGCCTGAGCTGGCGGCGAAGCGATCGACGCGAGCCCTCCAACGTTCGCGTGGTCCAGCTTCTGGCCGCAAGATCGTCACGCTCGTCGACTCTGACGAGGACATGGAAGAGGAGGACGGTGACGACGACAATGACAGTGACTTTGAGGAAGCGGACGAGACGGAAGAAGATGATAATGACGATTCCGCTGACAGTGTCAGTGACGAAGACTTCCAAGCGCCGGTCAAGCTACCGACCCGAGCCAAGTCACCCACCAAGCCAAAAAAGTCACCTCAGCCAAAGAAATCGCCAAACGGCAAAGGCAAGAAAGCCGCCACGCCGACGAAGCGAGGCAATACCGCATCACCAGCGGACGACGACGCGACAAATGCGTCGACACAGGCCGGGGCGGATTCGATGGAGCCCGATGTCGATCAAGAGAGCGAGGAAGAAGAAGAGTACACCGGACCTCAGTACAGCGTCGAATACTCGCCCAACGCTCGTTCAAAGGTTCATTCTTTGCTGATGTATGATGAGTATGACGGAGCTAACGCTCGGGATCGTGTTTCAGTGCAAAGACTGCGAAGAAAAGATCGTGAAGGACGAGTTGCGTGTTGGCGTCTTCGTGCGACATTCGATGTTTGGTATGACGACATATTACAAGGTACGCAACCTCTCGTGGGTACATTGGTACCACTTGATTCTGATGACGCGTGATGTTGTTAGCATCTGAAATGCTCGCAAATCTGTTGGGATACTGCTGAAAAGCTGCGTGAAAGAGCTCAGAAGGCTGCTGAGGCAGCGGCGGCAGCAGCTACTGCTGCTGCCCAAACAGACTCCGATGAAATGATTCCCTCGCCATCACAGAAGACTCCGTCAAACGAACCCATTCGTGGCTTTGCATCTCTCAAACCCAAGGAGCAAGAGATCGTTCGTGCGCATATGACTGAGAACATGAACGCTGGGGTTCTTGATGAGCGACTAGAACTGACCGAAGACCAGTACAACCGCAAGACCCGTATGCCTGAGAAGGACCCTTCACCACATCTCACTGTGCCACTCTTGCCATACCAACGAGAAGCTCTTGCCTGGATGACCGAGCAGGAGAAGAGCGAGTACAAGGGTGGTATTCTTGCCGACGAAATGGGCATGGGCAAGACGATTCAAGCCATTTCGTTGATTCTCGAGAGTCCACGTGGTCATCCCAGCAAAGCAGAACCACGGGCAACGAATAAAGGCAAGGGTCGAGCTGGAAAGACAGCAGACCCAGTCATGCCTCGTGGTGGCACGCTCGTTGTGTGTCCTGTCGTCGCTGTGATGCAGTGGAAGAGCGAGATCGAGCGCTTTGTGGAGCGCAATCATCTCTCCATTTACATTCACCACGGCCAGAAGCGTCTCGATCACTTGGAGAAAATCGCCTCTTACGACATTGTACTCACGACGTACTCGATCATTGAAGCTGAGAGTCGCAAGTCGCTCGGGTGGGAGAAAGTAGCGTGTCGGTACTGCAAGAAGAAGTACTTGCCTGATAAATTGGTTCTCCACAACAAGTACTTCTGTGGACCAAACGCGAAGAAGACGGCACTTCAAGACCGTCAAGTGACTAAGAAGAAGAAGCAGAAGAAAGCTGCGGGGGAGAGTAGCAGTGAGGAGAGTGAAGACGATCTAAAGAAGCCTGTGAAAGGCAAGACCGCGCCCAAGCGCAAGCAGCCACTGAAGAAGAAGGCGATTGACAGCGATGAGGACGGAAGTGATAGCGACGTTGCTGACAAACCCATTCGGAAGGCCAAGCAGGGCAAGTCCCCTTTACACTCGATTCATTGGGCGCGTATCGTATTGGACGAAGCGCATTACATCAAGGATCGACGGTGCAACACTGCACGCGGTGTGTTCGAGCTCAAGTCCGACTACAAGTGGTGTTTGACAGGTATGTGATGGCTACCAGCTAGCGTATTGAATAGGGAGTGCTGATGAAGAGTGATGATGTCAGGCACTCCTCTTCAGAACCGTATCGGCGAACTCTTCTCCCTCGTCCGCTTTCTCCAGGTCAAGTTCTACGCATACTATCATTGCAACAAGTGCGAATGCCAGATGCTCGACTACGAGTAAGTCTTCCTTGCTCATTTCCATTGGATGTTGTGCAGTTCGGCTAACTGTGTCGTGGTTTGTAGCTTCCCAGATAACAAATGCGCTCACTGTGATCATCCGGCGATGCATCATTTCTCGTATTTCAACAAGAAGATCGTGATCCCGATTCAAAGCTACGGATACGTAGCCGAGGGCAAGGTAGCAATGCTTCGTCTCCAGAACGAAGTACTTCAGCACGTAAGTTCATTCAAATCGCGTTTTCCTGGTTAGTCTGTTGCTAATCGTGCGCTCGACGTGTAGATTCTGCTGCGTCGTACGAAGGAAGGCCGTGCAGACGATATCGCGCTGCCTCCAAAGCTCATTCGAATTCGTCGTGATCGACTCGATGAACGTGAGAACGATTTTTACCAGGCGATTTACACCCAAAGTCAAGCACAGTTCAACACTTACGTGTCTTCCGGCACGTTGCTGAACAACTACGCGCATATTTTCGATCTTTTGATCCGTCTGCGTCAAGCTGTCGACCACCCGTACTTGGTCATCTACTCCAAGTCAAACCCAGCCTTGCAAATGCCAGTCGCTATGGACTCAACCGCCGCGACCTTCATCCGACCTGTCATCGAGCAGAAGCCTCTCATTTCGCACACAACCGACGATGACGATGGCGACAAATCCCCTGGAGCAAATGAGGTCTTGTGTGCGATTTGTCATGAAGATGTGGAAGACCCTGTCACTGCCAAGTGCCGTCACGTCTTCTGTCGCGAATGTGTGAAAGAGTTCATCGAGTCGCTTCCCGAAGGTGCTTCAGCCACTTGTCCGACGTGTGAGAAAGCCTTGACAGTCGATTTGAGCCCATCAAAGCCCTCAGAAGACTTTGGCGAGCCTGAAACGCCCACCAAGGCGAATGTTCGTCGTCCACAAGTCGATCTTTCTCGATACCACAAGCACAGTATTCTCCATCGTATCTCAGATATGGCCTCGTTCCAGACCAGTACGAAGATCGAGGCATTGATGCAAGAGCTTGAGCACATGAAAGCTCGTGACCCATCTGGCAAGGCTATCATTTTTTCCCAGTTCGTGAATCTTCTCGATATTATCCAGCATCGACTCACCCTTGGAGGCATCAAGTGCGTCAAGCTCTCTGGTAATATGACGATGGACGCGCGGGATCGCACGATCCGTGCATTCAGAGAAGACAATTCGATCTCGGCGTTCCTTATCAGTCTCAAGGCGGGTGGTGTTGCGCTCAACCTCACAATCGCGTCTCAGTACGTCCAGACGATCACCCTTGTGGATTGTTTTTGTATTGACTAACCTCTGTGTTGTATCCTAGTATTTTTCTCATGGATCCGTGGTGGAACCCTGCTGCTGAGAACCAAGCCATCGACCGAACTCATCGTCTGGGACAGTTCAAACCCGTCGAGGCAACGCGTTTCATTATTGCTGGCACAATCGAGGAGCGAATCCTCAAGTTGCAAGAAAAGAAGCGCCTGATTTTCGAAGGCACGGTCGGCGCGAGTGTGAGTGCGATCTGTCGTCTCACCGAAGAAGACCTGCGCTTTCTCTTCAGCAAGTAAGCGAGGACGTATAAGAAGAGTGCGAGTATGTATAAGAAGGGGGCTTGTTTATTGTTTTTCTGCTTTACAATTGGGAGCAAAGAGCTAAAATTCCAAAAAGAAAAAAGTGGTGTGAACAAAATACACAGCGCGAGTGATACACATATACAAAACGGGAGATCGGCACGATAGATAGGTCGCAAAAACAAAAAGAAGAAGGCGAAGACCGATAATCCACACGAGAAACCCAGTTACGACGCGTAGCCGGAGCCATAGCCGTTGTTGAAGGTGCCGTGAAACGACCGCGAGTGGGCTCCTTGGTTCAAGCCGAACACGTGCTGCTCGTCTTCGAAGGGCGAGAAGTTTGGGCTCGACGGCTGGCTAGCACTTCGGTGATGACCGGGATGGCTGGCCCCTGCTTGGAATCCGAAGCCAGAGACACCTTGGAGCATACTCGCAGCTGCTGCCTGCGCGTTCGCTAGAAGAGCCTGGCCATGAAGAAGATGCGCTTGGTGATGAAGCTGTTGTGCAGCTTGGTGATGTAAATACATGCGACTCGCGTGAGAAAGCCCGTACTCGTCGTTCGCCCCAAATGATTGATGATTGGGTTTCTTGGCCATCATGTGTGGCTTGGGAGCTGGGAAAGGCTCCGGCTGACCGCGAGTTGGTCCAGTACTGCAGAAAACCAGTGGGCGGTAGGACTCATCCTTATCCAGCAAGCTCGAGTTTTGGAAACGAGTGATCATGGCTTGTTTGCCTTGAAGGCGTGCGTACGAAATCGCGCACACCTTCTCGCTGTTGAAGTTCGTCCATTTCTGGCGGTCAAACTCTTGATAGAACGCCACGATGCTGTCGGCCTCAATGAAATTGATAAACGCGTATCCCATGTTGCACTTGTTCTTGAAGTCGATCGGCAGGTAGAAAAAGTCATATTTGCCGTGATGCTGGATATTGATCTCACTCAGCAGCATCTGCTGCGTGTACTTGTTCGGGATGTTGCGGATCATCAGTGTGGTACGCGTGTCTTCTCCGGAGATAACCTTGTCCAAGGCAAGCGTGTATTCTCCAGTTCCACGGTCGTTTCGTCCTACAGATACACCACTGTAGCCAAACGAGTGTCGAAAGTTTGGGTCGCTGTCGCTTCGTCCGACATTGAGTCGATTCGACATACCCATGGAGCTCGTGGATGCCCGTTGCTGCTGATAGAGAGGCGGCGACTGCACGTTGTAGGCACGACTCTGGTGATATCCTGAGTGGACATTTGATCCGTTGTAACCGTAGCCCATGGTGGCGGGTGGGGATCTAGCTCTCGCTCCAAACGTGTCGATCATCGAAGCAGAGGACGATGCAAAAGCAGAACTACTACGTGGTCGGGCGGGTTGACGAGTCGTCCACGGGCTTGCTGACGTAGCACCAGACGATGTCGTAGTAGTTGTTGTGGTCACACCAAATGGACTAGTGGATGGGAATGACGAAGTTCCGCGCGCAGCTTCCATGTCGGCTTCTTGGTTTAGGGGGTGTCCAATAGACTGATCCAAGAATGAAGAGCCTAATGGTGACGATGTGGACGACGTCGGTGACGTCAAAATTGTCGTGCTAGCTGAGTAACTCTTTGGACGATTCCCCACCTCAAGCACGGGGATGAGACTCAAGCGGGCTTCAGCACAATCTTGGAACTGCTGGATCTTGGCCATGTCCAACGTTGGTGGATGAGAACGCGTCACTGAGATCTGCCCGCTGGGATGGAAGAGACTAACCAGCCCGCTCATAGCTTCGTCTACTTCTCGAGCATCATTGTATTCCACGATGTACTTGCCCGAGTGGAGATCGTTCTGCAGAACACTCGCAATTTCGCCATAATGCGAACACAGCTGACGCATCTCGCCAGACGACATAGGTGGACCGTTGATTCGAATCATCAAAGTGGCACAGTTTACTTCGTTCGGCACCTCATAGGGCAAGGAGAAGTGAATCGACTCGGATGGAGGCATTGAGCTTGGGCCATTGGTTGCAGTCGACCAGAGTTTCACCGCGCCAATCGCAGCTTTGAGCTCGTAGAACGTACAGAATAGCAAGCCATCCGAAATAAGCTCGTCACGCAACGACGCGATTGTTCCGAAATTCTGCGGGGGAAAGCAAACACCTTTAGTAATCAATCACCGTGTCATAACCAGTTCTCTGTCTTACCTTCAGAGTTTCGATAATCTGGTGGGCATCAATATCCGAAAGAACACGAATGGGACTCTTCACGACGACATGACGAGACGCAAAATTGGTCCTCATCGATCGCCACAGCTCCACGGCCGACGACGATTTACTGGAAATGTGTGAAGGCTCGACACGCTCGTTCCATATATCATCCATTTTACTGGTCCCGAGAGAAGTATAATCTGAGAAACTTCGTGGACGCGGAGCATTTGTGCGCTTTGGCTTCACAGGAGCTGGTTGAGGATTCTCCTGCGACAATCAAACAATGAGTTTTCGGTTACCACACAAGGAATCCAGAAATATCACCCAACTTACATCTGTGGAAGCAAAGGAAAGAGACCGCAGCGACTTGGTGATCGACGACAGAGGCAGCTCATCTCTCTTGGCCAACGGTGGGGATGACGGTGTCTCGTCAATAGAGAGCGAACGGAGACCTCGCCACTACAACATTCAAAACTGGTCAGCTATGCATCCACGTGAATTAAAGAGCTACCCAAACGTACCTGGGACGAGCTTTCAATCGAACTGGCTCGCTCACTAAAAGACCGAAGGTTCCAACTTCCCCAAAGATCGTAATTATCCGAAGTAGTGGACGCGGCCTTGAGCACCGGAGTCGGCGACTTCTCTTGATCTGGATCTTCGAGATCAATACCCTCTTCAACGTCATTGACCCCCGTCGCCAGGTTGATCCTCGTCAGAGAATGTCCACCGCCAAGGAACTCGACGCTATGGACGCGATCCCTTGTGTGACTGATCTGCTCCCCGTCATCGTCTTCCAACAGCCGTCCGACGTCGGCAAGATGGAGAGATTCGCTTGGATCTTCCTGCTGCGCGTCACTCTTGTTCAAGAAGACAAACTCGCCATTCGCCACGTGACTCTGCATGGCGCCTCGTTGGTGCACTTCGTGCGCACATTCATGACAAAACTCCAACTCGCACGCTCGACACACGAGGAGCGCGCTACGTGCCAGACACTCTTCACACACGCGTGTACCTTCCGTCGCCATGTTGGGCATCGTCAGCTCGTGCTTGTTTGTCGTTTCCTCCACGAGCCGCACGATCGTGTGGCGCTGGAACGCGCCTTTGCGATGGCGCTTGTCGCAGCAGGCCTCGCAGTACGCCAGCGCACAGCCGTCACACCGTCGCGTGGCGTCCTTGCCACAGGGACACGTGGTCGAGGACTCGTCGTGGCCGACCGGTACCATTTCGATCCGGAACTGAGCGCGGAACTCGGGGACTGAGGCGCACAAGAGGGTCGTTTCGCCGCGGGACGCCGCGACCGCGCGGAAGCCGATGCGACGCCTTGAGAAAGATCGCTCTTGACGCACGACGCACGTCCGTCCGTCCGTCCTCGTTACCAACGCCGTCTCTTCCGGGTCTTCGCTAGTTGAATGATTCTTCTTCGGGGCGTCAGAGTGTCGGTCGTCGTTTTTTATTTTGCTTCGGCTTGTTGGTTTTGTTTTTTGCTGGTTTGCTTGTTGATTGCGGTGGTTTCTTACTTTTTCCTTCTCAGATCAAGTCACGGCCGCGTTTGTTGGTTGGTTCGATGGCGTTCCCACGGGATGGAGACGCTTTGATGCGAACGGGTCCTTTAGCAGACCGAAGGATGGAGGATGAGAGGCGCTCCGTGTGTTGAAGAGAGGAGGACGTGGGCTGGTAGCTGGGTTGGGCGTGGTACAGCGTGGGACTCTTCTTTTCTGTTCATCTTTGTTTTGGGTTGCTTCGCAATCAGCGTTGGTTGTTGGAAGATCGCTCGCTCTTTCGCCCACCGCAGATTCGAAAACCCGAGACAAGCTTCATCAGTCCGGACGTTTTCTTTCCTTTTCTTTTCTTTCTTTCTTTCTGGCAAAGCTTACCGCGAAAATATGTATTTTCTGCCGATAATCGTGGGACAATTCCCCACCGCGATGACGCCGTCGTGTCGATGTTTCTTTGGTTTATGCACCTCAAACACGAGGTTTTACCGAGTGTACCCCAAGGAACCTGATCCCGTAACCCCTCAGTACCTCTTCGTTGCTCATCATAACAACATCCCCCGACACGACGTGAACATGGCCGACCGTAGCGACTTTGCGCATCTCCTGCCGCCTTCGTGGAAGAAGCACGTGCAGCTCTGGCTGGAGGACGACATCCCATCCTACGACATTGGCGGTTTCGTCGTGGGCGGTGCGTGCTGGCGACTCGTGCGGTGCGCATCGCACTGGTACTAATCACTCCTCGTAGAAACGCAGGAGACGGCGTTCCTCTTGGGCAAGTCCAAGGGAGTCCTCGCGGGCGTGCCGTTCTTTACAGGTAGGATACTTGTCAGTGGGTTCTAACGCTGGCTGTCCATCTCATGTGGTTTGTTGGGTCGTGTAGAGGTGTTTACGGCCGTCGACTGCAAGGTCGAGTGGCTCTTGAAGGAAGGTGACCTCGTTGACCCTTCGACAACTGCCGAGGGCAAGGTCGTTGTGGCCAAGGTGACGGGCAAGTGCCGTAACATCCTCTTGGGTGAACGTACGGCGCTCAACATCCTCACGCGTGCCAGCGGCATCGCCACTCAGGCCAAGCACTCGGTCGACATCGCGCGAGCTTTGGGATGGAACGGCCACGTGGCCGGTACGCGTAAGACCACGCCAGGCTTCCGTCTTGTGGAGAAGTACGCCCTGCTGGTCGCGGGCGCGAGCACGCACCGTCACGATCTCTCGCAGATGGTCATGCTCAAGGGTACGTCGCCGATTCAAATGTGTTTACCATGTACTCGTCTAGCTAACCCCTGCCTCCTGTGATCTAGACAACCACGTCTGGGCGGCCGGTAGCATCACCAACGCTGTGCTCAAGGCCAAGCGCGCTGCTGGCTTCTCCATGAAGATTGAGGTCGAGTGCCGCAAGCTGGAAGAGGCCGTCGAAGCTGTAAGTCCATATGCAGTTGCTTGATTCCCGTGTTTCCAATGGAAACTAATGCCTCTATGACGATCAGGCGAACGCTGGAGCGGATATCGTCATGCTCGACAACTTCGAGCCTGAGAAGCTCAAGGAGACAGCAGCGACGTTGAAGGCGCAGTTCCCACACTTGCTCATCGAAGCCAGTGGTGGTATTACGCCTGACACCTTGGGTTCTTATGTGTCTCCTCACGTCGACATTGTCAGCCAGGGCAAGCTCACCCAGGGTACGTGTCAATGTGATTCGTTATGAATATCGTGATTGACTTCTCATGGATTTGCTGTTGTAGGTTACGGCTTCTTGGACTTTTCGCTCAAGATCCAGAAGGCCGATGGCGTGTTGCCTCAGTAGACTCTTTTCTCTGCTTGTGCGCATAGTGCATCTTAATGACATGTTTTGCATTCGATTTACTCCCTCATCGCTTGACTTTATACTATGCGAAGTGCCCTTAGTCTTTCCTCGAGGTGCTCCACGTCGTTCAGCTGCACCACCTCGTCCGATCCTTCGAGTTGCATCAAGCGCACAATCTTCACCAGCCACGCAATGAGCTCCATGACTTGTTCATTGTTCACAGGCTCATCTGGATTTCGTAGGCGATTGTCCCGGATACGCCATTCGAGATCAAACAGGAACGTGGCGATGATCTCTACGTGGAACGCTCTGCAAGCAGGTCAGTCCTTGTGCTTGCGTACCCATCAGAAGCAATCACACTCACCTTCTGTGTACCTCGACGGGCTCAAAGCGACGGAAAATGTACTCGACTGATTCCAGAGTGTCAATGACTCGCTCGTGAGAGATTTTGCCCTTTGTCGCCGCCAACAAAAGCCAGAACCAGACAATTCGAAGTCGTAAGCTAGTCATATTCTCGAAGGACGAGCGGTTTTGCTGTAACCAGAGTACTTTGTCGTCTGCATTCGTGATCGGACCCAGAGATCCAGCGAGCTCGAGCACCACCTGAGCAGGATCTTCTTCCGTTCTTCCCCCAGAAAACGAGTAGATCCATCCGATCAGCCGACTTGCTTTTTCGCTCGCTCCTTCGTCAACAAACAGCAGCTGCAGTGCGCATTGTAGCATGTCGGGACGTTCTAGTACTCCAATATACTCGACTGCGTCATTCTTGTCCAGCTCATCAGCGACGTGCATGATGACTGACCGTCGCAGTGCATCTGACCATGAGCTCGAGAGACCTTCCAACGCGATACTGGGTACTTTTCTGAGCACTACACGACCGAACGCACGATGATCACTACCATTTGATCGAGTAAGACGCGATAACGTGGCGAGTAGCTCGACACTTCGAGTGGCTCCGAGCCATTTGCGTCGACTCACAAACCAGTGGATGGTGGTCACGTAGAAATGTGAGAACGGAGCAAGTGCTGTGCGCACGGCATCTTCGTCTTCGAACCCAAGCACTGAAAGGATCGGCAGAAATGGCGCTTGATGGACCGCGAGAAGCCAATCTTGGAGCTGTTGACCACAGTATAACGTGAGTGAAGAAGACCTTTTCCGGCAGCGTACCGTCAACACTCATACCTGTGCTGTCCAGAATGACGCTTCGCTGGCCCAGATATGAACACGTGAAGGCAGAGACAGCGCATCAAACAACCGCCGTCGACTTGGTGTATCGCCGCCGTCCGTGCGCGTCCAGACCAAAAGACGCGTGGTCATTTCTGGACCAGGCTTCACGACGTCCTGCTGCCGTAAGATCGACTCGACAATGTCCACAAACTCACCATCGCGAGTCACATTCGTCGCGCACAGTTCCAGCAACTCTGTGCAGTCGGATACTGTTGCGATCTCAACACACGAGGCAACCCCACCGTCCATCGCAGAGCGAATGGCTGTCCACATCTCCTCACTCACAGAAGATGGAGTGGGAATGTCATTGACACAGAGCTTCTTCATCAACTCATCCAGTGGCTTTGACTTGGTCCACAGGAGTGACGACGAAGCAGCTGATGACGCCTGGAAGTCGAGCAGCGTGTCCATCGCCCAATCACTCGCATACTCGACCATGTGTCTCACCTCTCCTGGCACTGACGACGGCAAATTCCACTTGATCTCGAGCATCTGCGTCACTGCAAAGCCAATTGGTAAGCAAAACCTTCCAAGCGCTTCATCAATGCGTCTTTTCTTACGAATCTGCGTGATTTCTTGGAGTTCGATCGGTGTCAAGTCGTCTCTTTCCAGCGCCTGGACAATCAATTCCGGGAGCTACAGACCACAATACGCATCCAAACTCAGCAGACAGGCTCTTATCCGATAGAGAAACGCATTACGCAACCTCATTGCTGTGTAAAAGCGCTAGGTACTCCTCTGGCTCATCGAGTTTCCGGCGGATTCCCGCCCACTCGACCTGGTCAGCTTTCTCGTCCATGACAAGCTCCAACTGATTCCTATTGGTTGTAACACACATTCCAGTGATATGATTGGACAAAAGATGATGTTCATGTTGGTTTGGGCCCATGCACTCGATCTCTTGGGTTGTCTTACATTCGCACACGCTATCACTTGCTTGCTTGGCTTTTTCAGGACATGCTGAAGGCGCCTGGGGGCAGCACCAGCTTGGGTTTTGGTCGCAACGAGTTTTGCGAATGGATCTTTTCCAGCAGGCGACGAAACTCCTCGACCTCTCGGTCCACCGAGTCCGTGTCGTCATGCTCCTCGTCCTCAGTCGGCTCGAACTGGTTGGAGCGGTGATTGTCCTCAACCGACTGTGGTGAGTCCGAGGAATCCGATTCGGATTGGTTGCTGGTGGAGCGATCCTTCCGCGACTGGGTCGATGCCGCCGTGCCGTTCGTGCTCGTGGTCCCATTCGTCACGGCCGAGTCCTTGCGCTTCTTCTTCTTCTTGTCTTTCTTCTTTTTGTTCTTGCTCGCCTTCTGAGTACGTTGTAAGTCGGCGATTTCGTCCCGAAGCAGCTCGGCCTGCACCGCGAGCGAGTGCTGCAAAGCAGCCTGGTACGCTGTCTCCAGCTGCGAATCATCGAGCACAACACGTCACAAACGAGTCTCGCCAGGACAATCAACACGACGAGCACGCACCTGTTCTCGGAACTTGATGGCCAAGACTTCCAATAGATACTCCTGCGCTAGATGGGACGTGTTCGCACCGGGACATTCAGCATCGTCGTCCTCGTCTTCGCCTTCACTATCATCGTCGTACGCTGGTCGAATCGGCGAGATGTAGCTAAAATGCTCGCCACAACGAATCAAATCCATGATGAATTCGGTATGGTCTTCGCGAATGATGATATATCGCTCTTCTTTCTGGATCAGTCGCATCAGTTCGTCGTCGGCCGCGTGTTTACTAGCATCTAGTGCCGAGAGGTATTCGTCCGAGAGCATGCCGGTCTTGGCAGCTGCACGCCGGAATTCGTCGCGATCCAATTCGTATTTGAACACGACTTCTTCATCATCGAGCAGCACGTCGTCCGTCTCGAGCAGCTCGTCATCCGATTCGTCGCGTTCGTGATGGCAATGCTCGTCTTCCTCGTCATCGTCCTCTTCGTCATCGTCTTCTTCGTCGTCGTCTTCCTCATCGTCATCGTCATCGTCGTCGTCGTCGTCGAGAAACGGTGGAAAGACACTAAAAACATCCTGTAACGAGCGGCTGCCCGACCGCCGCCTCTCGTGGTCTTCCCACTCGGCAATGACGTTGTCATGGCACTCGCAGCAGAGATTATGCCGCACCAAGTACTGATCCAGCGCCGTCAAGTACACATCGCGATGGATGCGCAGCAGCGCGCGCTTGGCGACCACGGGCAAGTCCTTCCAGAAGTTGACCAGCTCTTCGCGTGTGTAGCCTTTCGACACGACGCAGCCCGTGCCGGCGTCATTGTGCGTCAACTGGTTGCTATGCCGACTCGACGTCGAGTTACTGCGCGCAGGTCGCGTCGCCCGCGGCTCCGGCGCGTACTCCGTCGGACTCAAATGCCACGACGCTCTGAAAGGACACAACGTCATTTCTCATCAGCTCGGTCCTCTTGCCCACCAGCAAGCCATGGTGTTTGTTACCTGTATTTGCGCGCGAGCATAAAGCCCGTGGCGCGGCGCAAGAGTCGATGCTTGCGCAGCAGGAAGTCCTTCTCCTTGGCGTCCAGCAGCGCGCTGTTGGGGTAGCTCTGCACGCGCTGCACGTGCGCTGCGCTCTTGGTGCCTCCACGTCGCGTCATGGCCGTCAGTCAGTGCGCGCGTGTCCGTCGACGCTCTATGCCCTTGGCTCCCTCTGGTTGTCGCGTTCTTCTGGGAATCGGCCTATTGGGGATGGATGACTTCTGGGTAGTCATGCCATGGTGACTTCCCGGTAGTCTGACACCAAGAGACACGCTTTCCCAATAGTAGACCGTTGGTTTGGACAATATTACAATAAATAGACACATTCTTTATGGGAATCCCTCATTTCGTCAGTACCCAAGGACACTCTAATACCAGCATCCATGTCGAGCTTGGCGGCGGCGCGGGCCGATAACTTCTATTACCCCAAGGACTGGCGGCCCGAAGATGGCTCGATTAACAAGTTTCACAAGTCGCATCCGCTCGGCAAGCGTGCGAAAGACATCAAGGACGGCGTGCTCGTCATCCGCTTCGAAATGCCCTTCAATGTCTGGTGTACACACTGCGACGTGCACATTGGCCGCGGGGTGCGCTACAACGCCAAGAAGAAGCGCGTGGGCAAGTACTTTACGACGTCCATCTACGAGTTCCGTATGACGTGTACCAACTGCCAGGGCGAGCTCGTGATCGAGACGGACCCGGAGAACCGCGGGTATAAGCTCGTGAGTGGCGTGAAGAAGCAGACGACGGTGGATGACGTGGAAGACAAAGCAGAAGACACGGGGATTGTGGAGGAAATGGAGACAGAGCGGCTGAACGACGCGGCGGTGGGCTTGCAACTCGCGGCGGATCCGTTCTTCAAGCTCGAGCACGAACAAAGCGACAAACGCCGTGCAAAGCAGCGTGCACAGGGGATTGAGGCCATCCAACACGTCCAGGACGCGCAGTATCGCGATAATTACGCGAGCAATGCCGCGCTGCGTGCGCAGTTTCGACAGAAGAAGAAACATCTGAAGCAAAACGCGGACCGTGCCGAGAACCTCGGCCTCGGGATCACGCTCGTGGACGCACAGGACGAAGACGTCGCGCTGTCCAAGGCGATGGTGTTCAAGGGCATCCAGAACAAACGGCGATCGAGTGCAGACAAGCACGGAGCGAAGCGAAAGCCTACGAAACGAGCGAGTGAGGACAGCTTTCAGCACTTTGGTGATACCATGGGGTCGCAACTGCATCGCTTAAAGCGACGAAAACAGGAAGAGCGCAAGGGAGCAAGAGTCATCAAGCCAGTGGCAAAGAGTGGCGGAGATCGTGTGGCGGGCCGGGCGAAGAAGCTTCTGCTCCAACGGCAGTGATGGTCTCAGACTGGTCTGGGAAAAATATCATGTAGCACACAGTGACTCGTACAGAGGAGAGAAAAAATACCAAGATGGAAGAACCACCTACGGAAAAGTTATGTGTACGATCCGAGGACGCTCAAAGTGCTGAGCTCGGGCTCCATGCAGGCAACGAGTACGCAGATGTTGCCACACAAGCTTCTCCACACCCACAAAAGAAGCCTATGCTCATCATGAGGTCCGTCGACATCATTTGCCAAAAGTACGGAGTGTTCATCCAGGAGATTCGTGAGTTAATTCACGTCTTTGCGCTGGACAAGCAAGTCGCTGTACAACACCCCTGCGTGGAAAATGAGAGAGCAAAGGAAGTTCCGAATGGCTGTTCACATCGAAGCGGATCGCGAGCTTCCTCGGACTACAGACAGATCAGCTGGCGACAACCACCGCTGCGCAGATGGTCGACCTCCACACGCTTCAGTGGTTTGCGCTCAATGGTTATGCAGTCAATCCGTTAGTCTGTGCGCACGTCGCTGCGCGTGAAGGACATGTTCCTGTCTTGAGTTGGGTGGCTGAGCGCTTTGGCTTCCTGGCGATAAATCTGAAGCGTATAACGGAGTGCGCGGTCTCAAACAAGCGACAGGATGTTTTACAGTGGGCTAGAGCTCGCCAATCTGCCTTGTCGGTGAAAGCCTAAGTTTCGTGAGTCTTGTTTTTTTCTCTACGGAGGAGAACTTCTATAATTTTTGGTAATCAATGCATTCGTATGGCTGAATACCTGAATACACAGGGTTCATTCACTCTCAACGAAGCAAATTCCGCAGGTCCGCCAATCTCTGAGCGTTTCCAGCTTGAACACTTTGAAGTTCTGACCATCCAGAGTCGAGAGCATTCAACTTCGCAACTGTGACGAATACCCAGAGCAGAATCAGGAACGAGAACGCTAGGACGGCGCAGTTGCCATTTCGCTTATCCGCAACCGCGGCTCCAAACGGAACAAACGTCGCGCTCTCGTTGTCGACAGACGCGTCAAGTTTCGTGGGTAGAATGTGGTCAGGTTGCGATGGCAGAGGTGTCCACCATGTTTCGATAGTTCGGGTCAATGGCTGGTCACTGTCGACTTGGTTTGTTGTCTCGTGGACGTCTTTGCTGCCCACTTCAATATCAATGCCTTGTCCTCCTCGGTTGCTTCGTACTCCGGTTTGTCATCTAGAATTATTCCGCTTAGGTTGTCGTCCGCGAACGCAACACACGTCCGGAAAGCAACCCCTTGGGCTAACAGAACAAAAGCCATGGTCTCATTGGAGGCCTTCAGTGCAGTGTTCACGCTTTGCAAGGCTGTGGTGACTTTCTTCTGGTAGTCATCGACCATTAGTTTCATGGTTTTGACTCCAATCGTCGACGTTTCTGCTAGGATCGTCGTCATTTCGCTCTTTTGGTCCGCCAAAGTCTTCTCCAGAGTGTTGATGAGCTCCTTCGTCTTGGTTATTTCGCTCTCAATCAACAGCAGTTGCTCGTCTGTCTTTCCCTCACTGATTGCCATTGCCATACCTGCACTATTCATGCTTCTGCTCTTGGGCAGCTTCATCCGGGGGCTTCCAAGTCTGTCCCACGCGCTCCGAAGCGCAGCATCGAAACTGGCGGCGAAAGAAAGACTAATAGCCGCATCATCAGCCGATCTCTCTAGCATGGCTCTACGTTGCTTCCATCGCGCTTCCTGAACTGTTAGCTTTCCCTGAGAAGCGCGCAGACTCTTTTGTGTCTTCTCTATTGCCTGGAGAAGCTCTCGCTCGATGGCTTCACATTTTTGCTTGGAACATTTAAGGGTCCGGCAAATAGGATCTGCGAGAGTTAGAGCGAGCAACTTTTGGTACTCGACGAACTGTTCAAGTAAGGATACGGAGTCCACGATACTTGAGCAATGGGCTTTCACAAATCGCTGGAGTCGCTTTGTAATCGATTCTTCCATCGAAATCAATTGGGAAAAGCTTGAGATCATCCACGTCATTGTCTCAATATGGCCAACGAACCCCTCGTATGCTTGGACTTGAGTTTCACTTTGTTGTACATGTGAATTGATTCTACCTCGCTTGATCGCAGCACAAGTCGTTTCCGAATACTGCCCCAGGGCCTTCATGAAACGCACCAATAAAGCGCGGACTGAGAGCTCATACTGCTCATGATTCACCGTAAGTGAATCCAGATGCCTATAGCACTCTGAACGCTCGTGGTAGCATCTCGATCGGAGCTCCATCAGCTGCTTCAGTCGACTCCCATCATTGTCATGGGAATTCGACGCTTGATTATCGAGAACAGAGGACGACAACTGTCGTTGGAAGAGGCGAACCAAGCCGCCACCAGACATTGGGCTCCCCTGTCTCGTCATAACGAACAGAAGATGTCTACGATGCACCTTATCTCGCTGTAAAGCAGCTTTGATGTCACTGTGACGGCGTTTTATCTGTTGTTGATCTTGAGATATGACGGTTTCAAGCGATCTCAAGACGAATCGCTTGAGCTCGTCGACCAGTGTTGTGTGTGAATTCGCGCAGGTTGTGATCGCGTTTTCGAGATCTTGCACAACGTCGTCCAAGAGAGATTCGTCGGTCTTTCTTTTGGCAAAAGACTGACAGTATGCCGCCAATTTACCATACTCTTGCTCGTACTCTTCGTGTGCGTCGATAAAAGCTCGTACAAAAGCGAGAACCGCGTGCTGTGACTGCTGGTAGCGCTTGATATGGTACTCCAAGGCACCAGCTCGACTCATTGCAGAACAACCAGTGCGGGACAACACATCGACAGTGCGTTCTTCTCACTGTTTACCTCGACAGTTTTCGTCGTTACCAAGCCAGTTTCCGCTACGTATGGATCAAGTCAAGTTCACGGCACGTTCTCTGCCTTCTCCCTGGCTGTCCACTGCGATGTCGATCACACCCTTGAGTACTGCAATGGCATCAGCTTTCGGTATCACGACCTTGTCTTGATCGAATAATAAAAGCCGCGTTTGATACAACGCCTCGACAACAAGACGGCATCGTATACTTTCTCGTCATTCATCCCATCCCTGCGTGTTGCCCAACTTGGCAATCGATGATGCAATCGATTAGTACATCAGACACTAATCATCTACGTCATCAGTGCAACCATGATTGGTGGAAAGCCATGGCAACAGCATCCTCTTGAGCTCAACAATGTGGCAGTCTTGCCTTTTAGTGCTTCATTTGCTTGTTTTGCTTTGATCAAGCGCGGTTAGTCCGAGCTCTCGACCGTTTCATCGACTCTGTCATTGCTCATTTCACAACCTCCAGCCCACCAAAGCACCCCGATGAGCTCGTGCTGTCCTCCAGGATCCGAACCAGCCCGCCCAACGAGTCCACACACTGGTGAGACCAAGCAATTCGGTCAGACAAACCTTTATGTCGCTGGTCCACCTCCTGCCAAGGTCGGTGTCCTCGCGTTCCCAGACATCTTCGGTGTGAACAGTGGTCGGATCAAGCAGAATGCTGATCGTCTGGGTGAAGAAGGCTACGCTGTGGTTCTTGTCGATGTGACCAAGGGGGATTACTTCAGTGAAGACACGGCTATCCCGACGGTTATTGCGCAGGAAGGTGACTGGCTCGCCCGAACTGACTACAAAAAACACGTTCGTCAAGCCATCTATCGACGATGCGATCTCCTATCTCAAGCAGGAAGCGCATGTTGAAGAGATTGTCAGCTATGGCTATTGCTACGGTGGGTGGGTTGGTGCGCGCTTGCCAACTGAATCGCCACCTCGGATCAAAGGCCATGCTTCGTTCCATCCAACTTGGCGCACGGAGGAAGCGGTCAATGGTGGTCCTGGCGCAGTGGAGAAGATGACAGAGGCGATCAACGTTCCCCAGCTCCTGCTCTCAGCCTCGAATGACCCACCAAGTGTTCGTCCAGGTGGCTCTGTCGAGAAGATCTTGAAGGCCAACCCGACGACCAGTTCATTGAGTCAGGTGGTCGAGTACGAGCACGTGATGCATGGTTGGGTGAACCGCGGTGACCTGAGCGACGAAAAGGTCAAGGTTGCTGCAGAAGACGCGTGGGGTCGTGCTCGTGCTTTCTTCGTGTCGGTTCTCACAAGTGATGTAGACATTGCTTGTTTCATCTTCTGGGCACGAAAACCCACTAGGGTTGCACGCAACTACCTTGTGTGCTTGGTACCAGTCACTCTCGAATGTTTTACATGTTGCGACAAAATATACCTACCTTTCGCGTGCTTATACAGTTGGAAACTCACATTGACTGGCATATAGATGCGTCATCTATATGCCTTATTAGTCTTTAAGACAAACAGGAAGCAGAGATAACCTGTCATTCGAATGTATTAGCTTCACGAACTAACATAGGAGATGATACCTGCTTCATCGATTCATTACGTTGAGACATATACTCATCCAGAAGGACACATCTCCTTCTTCCTCCTCCTTCGCATTTCTGGTGCTTACTTGGTCTCGTAGGCGCGAAGAATGTGCGCGACAATGTCTGGAACACCCTTGCCAGCGTTGATCTGCGAGAAGACCGTTGGTCCAGTGCCGCGCATTTTCTTGGCATCGCGGTCCATGACGTCAAGATCAGCGCCGACGTGAGGAGCCAAGTCGATCTTGTTGATCACGAGCAAGTCCGCCTGCGTGATACCTGGGCCACCCTTACGTGGCACCTTGTCACCACCGGCGACATCGATCACGTAGATGATGTAGTCGGCCAGTTCGCGACTGAAGTTGGCCGCCAGGTTGTCTGCAACAGCAACAAGGTCAGGTGAATCACTTTAGCGCGAACCCTTTAATGTATCGTACCTCCGCCAGACTCGACAAGCAAAACCTGCGCGTCGAATTCGTCCGTGAGGTCTTCACACGCCTGGAGATTCGCCGAGATGTCCTCACGAATGGCAGCGTGAGGGCAACCACCAGTCTCGATCGCACGGATACGCTCTTCCGGCAATGCCTTGTGACGCACAAGGAACTCACCATCTTCGCGCGTAAAGATATCGTTCGTGACCTGCACGAAAGGAGGAAAAGAACGATGAGGAAATGGACGTGACACCCCTGAGCACCTGAGAAATGCCCTACCGCGGCGATACTGAGCTTGTCCTTCAACTCACGACACAATGCCAACATCAACGCTGTCTTACTATTTGATGTCATACACAACGCGTCAGATTCCTCAAGATCCCTCAACGCAACTACTCAAAAACCGTACCCGCTGCCGACTGGACCACCAATCCCCACAGTGAACGCGCGGAGCGAGTAATCGCGTCCGTTTATCGCAGGCTCACGGTACTCAAACTCGCCCGCATGCTCGAAATGCTCGTGCGTGTGGCCATGCTCTCGCAACTGACGCTCCTCGTCGGCCGTCGGCGCGCGGCCCTTGCTCAAGTGGAAGCGACGCACGATCTCATCCGGATCAAACACGTGCGCTGGGTGCTCGTGGTGGTGGTCATGGTCGTGATGATGGCCGTGGTCATGGTGGTGATCGTGCTCATGGTCGTGGTGATGGCCGTGGCCGTGGTCATGCCCATGGTCGTGACTGTGGTGGTGCTCCATGGTCCGTTCTGTTCTTGACGTCTTCTCCCTCTTCAGCCCAAACGTGAAGGGATCTGATACGCTAATCAAGTAGTTCTGGCACTTTTTGGGTTTTAGTAGCATTACATAGTACTTGTTTAAGCATACTTCTCAGCTCGTAGTATCGTAATCTGAAGGATCAAATGCTGTAATCCCCTTAATATTTCGGTAGTTTGTGGCCCTATCTCACAGATATTCACTTAACCAATTAGGTTATCCCCCTCTGGCAAGGATTGGTGGAAAGTTTCCACCTGGAAACTGACGGATCCACTCATCAACATGTGGCAACGTTGCAGTTCACTTCATTATTCCTTCAAGAAGGACACGACTTGTGGCCTATCTCAACGATAGGCTTGTTTCTCACTTCGTGATTTATCTTAGCCAGCCACTATGAGCGCTTGCTGCCCGCCTGAGTCTGAACCGGCGCGTCCTACGAGCCCATTCGTCGGGGATATCAAGCAATTCGGTCAAACGAGTCTCTACGTCGCTGGATCCGCTACCGCCAAGGTCGGTACTCGCATTCCCTGATGTCTTTGGTTGGGCCAGTGGTCGCACAAGGAAGATGCTGATCGGCTCGGCCAAGAAGGTTACGTGGGGGTCATTGTCGATGTGACCAAGGGAGATTACTTCAAAGAAGATGACGACATTAAAGTACTGATTGGCGATTGGCTCATTCGAACTGACTACAGCACCGTTCTCAAGCCTTCCATCGATGATGCGATTGCTTACCTCAAGCAAGAAGCGCAAGTTGACCATATTCTCAGCTATGGCTACTGCTACGGCGCATGGATCGGTGCCCGTTTGTCGACTGATTCGCCACCTCGAATTGAAGGCCACGTCTCTTTCCACCCGTCTTGGCTGACTGAGAACAGCACCAATGGTGGTCCAGGCACAATGGAGAAGATGACGGAGGCTATCAAGGTTCCCCAGCTCTTGCTATCAGGATCAAACGATCCGGCGCAGTTTCATCCGGGCAACTCTGTCGAGAAGATCCTGAAGGCCAACCCGACGATTGGTGTTTTGAGCCAAGTGGTCGACTACGAGTACGTGAAGCACGGTTGGGTGAACCGCGGAGACTTGAGCGACGAGAAGGTGAAGGCTGCTGCAGACGACGCATGGAGCCGTGCTCGTGCTTTCTTTGCCTCGGTGCTCGCATAATACGACAGAGGTATCATCGCGATGTGTACGTCTTGAGATCTCGTTCTCAGCATATTCGCAAAGCAAGGTGCAGCTGATGAAAATAACAAAGACTCACCGCCACAGATACCTACCCAGTTGGTTGTTGTGATGTTGTCGTGATACAAGCACGCGGTGGACACCCTGGACAAGATGTTGATCATGGTTGACAAGCGTTTGGAGTCAAACCTCATATTTTGGCAATTTTCATGGTTGTCGAGGTTATTATAGCGTAATCCAGGATCAGGATGACGATTGCGTCTCATTTGCGCATTCGATGGCCACTTGGAGAGTTCGATGCTTGCCTCTCAGACGGATCGCGAGTCGAGAGATGAGCTCGTGCTGTCCGCCAGGCTCGGAACCTCCGCGTGCCGCCAGTCCGCATGTGGGCGAGATCAAGAGATTCGCGCAAACGGATCTCTACGTTGCTGGCCCTCGAAGCGCCAAGGTCGGCGTCCTTGCGTTCACGAATGTCTTTGGTTGGGATAGTGGACGCACCAAGCAAGATGCTGACCGCCTTGGCGAGAAAGGTTACGCCGTGGTGATTGTTGACGTCACGAAAGGGGACTGGATGCGGATGGAGGATGATATTGATGCTACGATGGGACCGTGGCTTCGCAGAACTGACTACGACAATCTCGTCAAGCCTTCTATCGACGATGCGATTGCATACCTCCAGCAAGAAGCGCGGGCCCAACAGATCGTGAGCTACGGATACTGTTATGGTGGATGGATTGGTGCACGGCTGTCGACGGTGTCGCCACCGTTGATCAAGGGGCATGTGTCATTTCATCCGTCGTGGGTGATGGAGAAGATGCTCCATGGTGAAGACGCTGTTGAGAAGATGACGGAAGCGATCAAAGTACCCCAGCTCCTACTGTCGGCCTCAAATGACCCTGGCTTTGTGCGCACTGGTGGCTCCGTGGAAAGAATTCTGAAGGCAAACCCAGATATCAGTTCGCTTAGTGAGGTGGTTGATTATGAGTACGTGAGACACGGATGGGTGAATCGCGGCGACTTAACCGACGAAAAGGTGAAAGCGGCAGTCGGAGACGCGTGGGAGCGCACTTACGAGTTCTTCGAGAAGATTATCGATTAATCTGCATCTCAAGGCTGATATGACAATGCAAACAGGCTCAATTATCTGTTTGGTTATGACGTACTTCTGCTTTTTCTTGAAGTCAAGATCGCTGAAGCCGGTCATAATGGCCTTCACTGGGTCGTGATTTTCTTGATAAAGGCCCGAGCACGACCCCAAGCCTCATCCACAGCTATCTTAACCTTCTCGTCGCTGAGGTCGCCGCGGTTTACCCATCCGTGCTTCACATGCTCGAAATCAACCACCTCGCTCAGCGAAGCGATGTCTGACTTCTCCTTCAAGATTTTCTCCACCAAACCACCAGTACGCACAGCATCCGGATCGTTCGAAACCGAGAGCAGTAGTTGAGGCACGGTGATGGCGTCGGTCAGCTTCTCTAGCGCTCCTTCACCGTTGACCATATTCTCCCACGTCCACGATGGATGGAACGAAACGTTCCCTTTGATCACAGAAGGTGACAGCGTCGACAGTCGAGCACCCACCCAGGACCCCAAGCAGTATCCATAGCAAACAATGTCCTCGACTTGAGCTTCCTGCTTGAGATAAGCAATGGCATCATCAATAGATGGCTTCATGACCGAGTCATAGTCGGTCTTGCGCATCCACTCTGCCAAGTTGGCCTGCACTTCTTCACTGCTGGTTGGCCACACTCCATTCGTCAGGTCCACTAACACCACAACGTAGCCTTCTTGAGCCAGTCGATCGACGTCCTCCTTCGTGCGCCCACTGTCGCAGCCAAACATGTCTGGGAAGGCGAGCACGCCGACTCTAGTAGTGGCTGGACCGGCGACGTAGAGGCAGGTCTTCCCAAAGACCTTGGAGCTACCGACGTACGGACTGGCTTCACGCGCTGGCTCAGAGTTTGGTGGGCAACAAGAGCTCATGCTGTCTTCAATGCAATCCAAATTGGCAAGTGAGTGTGTGCTCACGGACGTCTTGCAAACAACTGAGACCAACCGCACTTGCAGGGCAACAAGTCATCATCCAAAATGGGTACGCTTGATTTTAACCAATGAAATGCACGAACTGGCGAAAAGACCGCCACTCTGTAGTGAAATTGTGGTCATCAGTGTGCGACCATCACTCGATGTGATGACGATGATTGCAAGTTCTCCTGCTGGGAAAACTGGAGCTCGACGACAAAATGGCCGCACACGATTGCCTCCAGATGACCAGCAGGCTGTGCTGGTTGCACAAGAAAGGCGTGCGAATAGGGTCCGTCTGCAAGGTGGGTACGTTCTTCGCGTCGTTGAAACGAGGAGAAAAGTCCATTTCTGAGGAAACAACGAAAAAAAAAAAGAAAAAAGACCAACATGTCTCCAAGAAAATCGCTAAACGCGATAACCAAGCTCAACGGATCGTTCGCCTAGCAAGACATCAAGCACGATCAAAAGTGGAAGCTGCCTGGGCTTTGTTGTGCGTTGCACATGTTAGTGCCCCTTGTGTGTAGCCATGCCTCAGGTGGCTACCTTCCACTCTTTCTTTATTTCGTCTGCTCCAGTAGCGCGTTGCGGATATTTGCGTCCAGTCAGTACCCCTACACCCTACCAAACCTCAAATATCGCTTTTTCTCGGTGCCACGGTTGCTCCCGTCTCCTGATTTTATCGATTTTACTTGGATATTTCTCCGCCGGTACCGCCCATCGTGTCCCTGGTGCCACCTGAGTCTGAGTCAAGCGTTGCCACCCCACTCATCGGCCTGTCGGACGGACGAACTCCCTTCCTGCTCGCATTCTCCGTGCCTTGCGTCTGTGTCACTCCCGCTGTCTCTATCGCCATGGCCAGCACCGACTTCTCAGCGCCTATGGATTCGCTGCGTCCACGTATCAGCAGCGCCGTGGAGCAGCCAACGACCGCGCCGGAAGACTTGCCGACGACCACCAAGCGCCGTGCCTTCTCGGTCAGCGACCGTCTCCATCGTAGCTCTTCGTCGGCATCGGCTGCGCGACGCGCGGTCTCGAGTGCATTCAGCAATGTCTCGCGATTCATGAAGTCCGTGTCCATGGAGAGTGCATTGGACGCCGATAACGTTGCCAGTGACGATGATGGCGGCCTCCCAGCGCCGGCCCGCACGCGCAGCAACACCACGGGCTCTTCGTGGAAGCTTTCGCGTAAGATGCCGCCTGTCGCCATGCCGACGACCTTGAAGGCGGCGTTGCGTCGTCCCAAGGGCGGCAAGTCGCGCCGTCGTGTCAACACGTGGCATGACGGACACGTGCAGTACGTGGCTTCCAAGTTTGCGCTGCACGGTGAAGACGCTGGTGCGATCTCGTCGTACTATCACATCATTGCGGACGGTATCTCGGCGCCGTTTGCCCGCTCGGCCAATGACGAAGACACGCAGGAGGAGGAGGTCCCACCGCCTGCGAAACGTCACTCGTCGTCGATCATCGCCACCGAGCTCGTCAAGTGTGTTGAAGATGCGCTGGAGGACCTGACGAACCGCAACAAGTCCCCATTGGACGTCAGCAGCTTCCAGCTCGTCATGACGGACGCTATTCGCGCCACTCGTGTCAAGTGCTTCCAGTACCGCGAGTCCCGCATCGCCACGACGCTCTGTGTGGCGTACTTTGATCGTTGGAACTCCAAGGTCCACACTTTCACGCTTGGTGACTCCAAGTGTATCGTTGTGCGCAACGGCGAGATTGTCTTTGAAACCACGTCGACGCTGCGTGAGTTCAACGTGCCGTGTGTGGTCAACCTTGTGCACCCACTCGAGCCATCGGATTACATTGTCGAGAGCTTCGACGTTCTCCAGGACGACATTTGCTTGACCTTCAGTGATGGTATGGGCGACAACCTCTACAAGGACGACGTGTTGGCTTTGTTGCAGCGCCTCGACGAAGAAGCCACGCCGACATCGCCTGTGCCTTCGCTCCAGGAAGTCTGTGACCGCCTGGTGGCGCAGAGTACGGCTGACTCGGAGCTTCAGAAGATGAGCCACGAGCAGGATGGCGTGGCTGCGGACAAGCAGACCGAGCCAGAAGCAGAGGCTTCGAACGACGGACTTGTTGACATGGTCAACGTCACGCCAGCGTCGTGCACCGCCGGGATCCTCGGTGACCGCCTAACTGGCGAGCCTGAAAACAGCAACGAAGAAGACCCAGCGTCCTCGGCTCCTCGCAAGACGTTGCCGCCGTTCTTCCCATTCGCCACTGCGGCTGCTCTTGAATACCGTCGCCGTGTGCTCAAGCAACTCGGTGATATCTCTGTGGATGACAACCCCGAGTTTGCCTTGCACGTCAAGGCGTCGGCTGCTCTCTTGGAGGCCCACGATGGCAAGAACGTCCTGGATCGCCAGGTGTTGGTGTCCAAGCCAAACCGTCGTCCACACTACTCGCTCGCGCAACTTCAACGCATGGCGCAGCTTCGTGTGCGTAAGCCCGACGACGTCACGCTCTTCATCGCGCGTTTTTCGTAAACGATGAAGGTGTCGCGTGTATATGATCTATATGTCTCTTTCTCCTTGTGTCGATAGTGCTTTCTGTGAATATCCAGACCCCACAACTCCAAAGAAACAAACAGAAAACAGTAAAATCCAAATACAAAGCTCACTTCTATGTTAGACTTCATGAGCACTTAGAGCTCTGCGATGGGGTTGGCGTGGATCGTGACGCTCTCGATCACAATGTCCTTGAGCGGGCGGTTCTTCGCATCCACTTGCGACTTCTCCATGGCGTCCAGCACGTCCATGCCATCAATTACTCTGAGAAAGAGACACGTCACTTGAGTGATTGGCGTAGTGTCAGGAAGACGGAGGTAATACGTACTTGCCAAAGATCGTGTAGACGTTGTTGAGATGCGGCTGCTTGGCGTACGTGATGAAGAATTGCTGACGGTTCGTGTTGGGTCCGTTGTTGGCCATCGAGACAATGCCACGGCAGTTGTGCTATAGAAAACCAGGTTATGTCAGATCCCCCACTCCTTGCCAATCGACTAGGAGCACGTACTCGGTTCTGTGGGTGGAACTCATCGTCGAACTTGCCGCCCCAGATGCTCTCGCCGCCCTTTCCAGTGCCAGTCGGGTCGCCGCCTTGGACCATGAAGCCACGAATGTTGCTATTGTTCACCAGTTTTCATGAGTATGCAGCCCATAACTCGCCAATCTCTCCCACGAAGCGTCTTACCGATGAAACTTGGTGCCGTCATACGACCCACAGGCGCATAGAGCAAGGAAGTTCTATGATAAGCGCATTGTTCTGCTCGTTAGGGATCAGTTCCCTCTAACCAATTCATTTGCACGCACCTCGGCCGTCTTGGGCGCCGTATCGCAGAAGATTTCGAGCTTGATCTCACCGAGGTTCGTGTGCAGTGTCACTGACTGCCGTAATCACCGTTGTCATGAGCATATAGCCGCATAGAACGAGGTCGCCATGTCTTTCCTTACCATGATGCGTGCTGGGTTTGTCTGTTTGGTTGACGAGTGAGCTAGTACGTAATCAGCATGGTCTTAGCTAGTACGTGTCCTAACCTAGCCTAAGCTAACAAGCCACCCACGTCAGAGTCACGTGGGAATACTGGAAGTCATGATGATGCGCTTGCAGTCAACACACTAGCTGTATTGATGATAGCCTACGCTCTAAGTGATGACAAGCGTCTCGTCATCATCGTAGCCGAAAGTCTTCTTGTAGTCGTTGAAGAGACGTTCGATCTCGGCCATGTACTTGGCGTGGACAGTGTGGAGCTCTTCATCCGTTGGGTTTTCGTTCTGCGTCACGGCGATTGGCTTGCCGTACACAATACCGAAGGTCTTCTCCTTTGGTGGCTGCAATGGCATCCAAAGGAAGCGGCCCCAGAAGAAGATGAGAGGGATCTGAAGCGTCTTGCGGAAGAACGCGATCAACGCCTTAGGAGGGTTCCACACCCTACAGACACGCCAATTTGTAAGAGCCCATGCACAGGTACCTTGCACTAGCAGAGAATACGTACTTGTAGAGGAACTTTTCGTTGAACACGAAGCAAGGAACGAGGTCCGCACCCTGGCGAATGGCCAACTTGACAAAGCCCAAGCGCTTCTTGAGCACGAGCACGTTCTGCATGACATCATAGGAAGGAGAGCAATCAGTTGGTCTGATGATTCGCTGTCAAACAAAATCGAAGCTGCGACATACCTCCTTGGACTTTGGGTCGGTGAGGAAGATCTCAGGCACACCACCTGGGAAGACCGTGATACTCTTGTTGGACTTGAGGACCTTCTTCGCAGTTGAACGCGACGCATCAACGCCACCGAGCCTGCATGACGAAACCAATTGCGCGTATTAGATACCTGTTGCGCTGGTTAACAGAATGAATCGGACGTACCACAAGCACAAGTCACGGCCAAAAGGCACCCAGAACATGGTGGAGGCACCAAGCACTGTTGAATGCAAAGCGCGTCAGTATAAAGATGGCATACACGTGTAGCATGGCGTACGCACCTCGGTATTCGATGCCCGGGAAGAGCTTCTCCCAGTTGCCACCGTAGGTAGCAATTCGCGACATGACAATGATACCATGCGGGTGGTAGCCAAAGATGTATCGCTTGCCGGCTTCCAGAGCCTGCTCACGGATGATCTTGATGCTGTGGCAAAGACATGATCAGTCATGGACAGCTCATCTCGTCTCGACAGTTTGATGAGCAAACATACCCAAGGAAGTTGGCCGAGGTCTGCCAAATGCCCATCTGACGGAAGGCGTCCCACTGACCACCATCGGCCGTCGAGTGCTTGCCATTGAGGAAACGCGGCAAGTACAGGGCCACCAACGCCACGACAATCAATCCGTATCCATTCTGCACATACGATGAGGTCAGACATGATCAACCTCACCCACGCAAGCACCCCACTTCACCACTCACCTTCACCATGTAATAGAAGAGAATGACGACCGGCGTCGGCCACATGTTGTAGTGGATCAACACAAAGCTGAACACGTCTTCGATGACACGGCGCATCCACTGGGGCACCTTGCTGCCTTCCCAGTACTGCGGCGTCTCGTAGACGAGCACGCCATCCTTCCTGTCCAAATCCATATGCAGCAGCGGCTGCTTCTCTTCGCTTTCTCCATGTGTGGACATGGCTTCTAGCCTTCGTGTACAGGTACGTAGGCCGTTGGAGTCGATTTACTAACTGAGCTCGTGGCCTCGACCGTCCGACAGGTCATGGCGTCAAGCTTCGAGCAGTGATTGCATCACCTTGTTGACGTTGACCATGGTCGACGGGCTTCGGTGGGTTCTGATTGGTTGATACTACTTAAAAATTCACGGATTGGCTTAAATTAAAATACGCGATGCTGATTGGTGGATAAAACATCCAGTGGGTTGCCCGTTCTTCTCGAAAAAGCGGGTGAAGATAACGTAAGACAGTACCCGTAAACACCGCCAGTGGCTGGCGATTATGGCATTTTTTACCAAAACGGTAAGCAACGCCAGAGCTGGACGGTAAATTACCGCCGCTGGCCCCAGCGAACGAACCATTTGCGTCGTCGTGTGCCACGTCTGCTCGGAAAGTTCCTGTGAATCTGGTAAATTTCTGGCGCATTTCGCGTCTTTTACGAATCGATTCCTGAATTTCCAAATACGCGGCGGCTCACCCGTGTGCCAGAGTGTGTCAAATTTCAAAGTCCCAAAGTACAAGGGGGCTGACCTGACGGAAGGGAGAAAGCTCTCGTGCTCGGTCTGTGGGGTCTCTGGAGGACACCGCACGCTCGAGACGTCAAGCCAACAAACCAAAGAAGCGACTGACCGAGTTTCACGCGGTTTCGACGAGTAGAAGCGAAGAAACGACGCCAAGCGTGGACGGAGAAATGGAGGCGATCGGACAAAAGCTCTTGGACTTCACGCAGCCCTTTGATGTGGCGGCGCTCGACCAGGTCGTGGCGTGCATGAACGACCCGAAGAGTCCGCACCAGCGCATTGCCAACCAGATCATGGTGGCGTTGCAGGAGCATCAGGACTCGTGGACGCGTGCCTCGGACATTCTGGAAAAGTCGACGAGTCCGCAGACCAAGTACTTTGGCCTGCAGATCCTCGAAGACGCGATTCGCTACCGCTGGAAGGTGCTGCCCAAGGAGCAGCGCGAGGGCATCAAGGGCTACATCGTCGGCAAGTTGCTGCAGCTCTCGTCGGATGAAGCCACGTTGCGTCGCGAGCGTGTGTTCATCAACAAGATGGATCTCGTGCTCGTGCAGGTGCTCAAGCACGAGTGGCCGCATAACTGGCCGACGTTCATCTCGGATATCGTCAGCTCTAGTAAGGTAAGTGAAGTGAATCACACGAAAACATGGGGGAAAGCAAGCTCATCACGAGTATCTTGTGTTGTAGACGTCGGAGATTCTGTGTGAGAACAACATGACGATCCTCAAGCTCTTGAGTGAGGAAGTGTTTGACTTTTCCAAGGACCAGCTCACGGAACAGAAGGCCAAGGGGCTCAAGGAGAGCCTCAACCACGAATTTACGCAGATCTTTCAGGTACAATCGCTTGTTTTGATGTCTTGTTGAGATGGCAACGATGCAAACTAACTGCGAATGATTGGTCTTGATGAGTAGCTGTGTGAGTTTGTGCTGACCAAGTCGTCGCACGTGCCTTTGCTGACCATCACGCTCCAGACTCTCTTGCGTTTCTTGAGCTGGATTCCACTCGGTTTCATCTTTGAAACGGACTTGATCCAGATTCTCGTGACCAAGTTCCTCGCCACCGGTGTCTTCCGTGACGATACGTTGAGCTGCTTGAGTGAGATTGCTCAGCTCCGTGACGTGCCGCGTCAGTACGATGGCGTCTACGTTCAGCTCTACACGGGTGTGCTCAACGAGATCGGCAAGTTGTTGCCTCCTGGAGTGTCGTTCGGTCCATTCTACGACCAAGACGAAGTGTTTGTGCAGCGTCTGAGTATTTTCTTCACGTCGTTCTTCCGATACCACATCGATGTGGTTGAAAGTCAAATCAAGACGCCAGGCGATGAGGCTCACCAGGCCTTGTTGGCAGGTTTCACGTACCTTGTGGCCATCGCCGAAGTGGAGGATGACCAGATCTTCAAGATCTGTTTGGAGTACTACCACGCTTTCACGAAGGAGCTCCACGCGCTGTCGCAGGGCCAAGCCAGTGTCTTGGCTGGATTCATGAACCAGACGAACCAGCGCAAGGAGCTCGTTGCGCCAGTGATGAACCGTGTGCGTAATGTGATGATCTGCAAGATGGTCAAGCCATCGGAAGTGCTCATCGTGGAAGATGAGAACGGTGAAATTGTGCGTGAAACCACCAAGGACACGGAGGCGCTCTCCCAGTACAACACGATGCACGAGACGTTGGTCTACTTGACGCATTTGAACTACGACGAGACGGAGACGATCATGTTGGAGAAGCTGACAGCCCAGGTGGAGGGCACCGAGTGGTCGTGGAACAACTTGAACACTCTTTGTTGGGCCATCGGTTCGATCTCGGGTGCCATGAGCGAGGAGAATGAGAAGCGCTTCTTGGTGACCGTGATCAAGGATCTCTTGGGTCTGTGTGAGATGAAGCGTGGCAAGGACAACAAGGCTGTCGTTGCTTCCAACATCATGTACGTCGTGGGTCAGTACCCACGTTTCCTTCGTGCTCACTGGAAGTTCCTCCGCACGGTTGTGAACAAGCTTTTCGAGTTCATGCACGAATTGCACCCTGGTGTGCAGGATATGGCTTGTGACACGTTCTTGAAGATTGCACAGAAGTGCCGTAAGAAGTTTGTCGTGACCCAGGTCGGCGAAACGCGCCCATTCGTTGAAGAACTCATGGAGGAGTTGCCGCGTATCGTCTCGGATCTGGAAACCCACCAAGTTCACACCTTCTACGAAGCTGTCGCTTCGATGATTGCGGCGGAAACTGATCCTGAACGCAAGGATGCCCTACTCGCTCGTCTCATGACCTTGCCAAACGAAGCGTGGCGCGCGATTATGGCCCAGGCTGCCACCGATATTAGCATCCTGTACGACAGTCGGGGTATCAAGGAAATCGTCAAGATTCTCCGCACAAACGTCCGTGTTTGCACGGAAGTCAAGAGCGGCTTCAACTCCCAGATGGGCTTCGTCTTCCAGGATATGCTCAACGTCTACGCTGCCCACACCCAGCGCATTGCGCAATTCGTCGAACAGGGTGGTGAGATTGCCGTTCGTTCGTCGGAAGTTCGCGCGATGCGTAGTGTCAAGCGTGAGTCTTTGCGTCTTCTTGACGCTTTCGTCAGCCGATCAGGATCCAGCGATGCGGCTCGTCAGGTGGTCGTCAACCACTTCTTGCCTGCTATGCTGGAGACTATCTTGACCGACTACCAGTCGGCGACACCAACTGCCAAGGAGTCAGAGGTGTTGAGTCTCTTGGCTACCTGCATCAACACGCTGAAGAAGTTGATCACGCCAACTGTGCCATCAATTCTGAACGCTGTGTTCGAGTGCACACTTCAGATGATTACGAAGAACTTTGAGGACTTCCCAGAGCACCGAATGAAGTTCTTCGAGTTGCTCAAGGCGGTAAACGAGTACTGTTTCGAGTCGCTTTTCGCTCTGCCACAGGAGCTGCAGAAGCTCGTGGTGGATTCGATCATTTGGGCGTTCAAGCACACCGAGCGAAATGTTTCGGACACGGTACGTGTGATGCAATTTCCTGCGTTTAGTTGTTGTATATGCTGACTAACGTATGCTTGTATTTGTAGGGTCTTGCTACGTTGTTTGCGCTCCTCCTCAACATCCAGGGAAGCCCACAGATCGCGGCCGGTTTCTACCGCTCGTTCTACTTGGTTTTGTTGCAGGACATCCTGGCTGTGCTCACAGATCGTCTGCACAAGCCAGGTTTTAAGCTTCATGCCGCGATTCTTCGTCACATGTTCAGCGTTGTTGAAAGCAACCAGGTGAACGTGCCGCTCTGGGAGTCGCTGCCGACGCCGCCAACCATGCCTCCTGGAAAGACCAATGCGGTACGTACTCTTAAATTTCTCGGTTGCCTGCGTACGGAATGCTTATAGTAGTTTTTGTTTTGTTGCAGGATTTCCTCAAGGAGTACGTGGCGAACCTGATCAGCACCTCGTTCCCGAACTTGTCGCGCTCGCAGGTTGTTGAGTTTGTCGTCGGTTGCTTTGACATCACCAAGGACTTGCCAACCTTCAAGAAGCACTTGCGTGAATTCCTGATCAACATCAAGGAGTTTGCCGGTGAAGACAACACGGACTTGTTCCTGGAAGAGAACTTGGCGCGTGCTCACATCGAAGAACAGCAGACGCGAGCCGCCAAGATGTCGGTGCCTGGCTTGGTGAATCCGAACGAGCTGCCGGACGAGATGGCAGATTTGTAGAGGGCAAGGAACAACACGCATCACTCCATGGGGTGACGCTTGCAGTGGTGACGAGGAAGAAGCACACGAGTGAAGAACGCAAGGACCTCTTTTCGTTTCGGTAGAAGCTACTGCGTGTCTTTGGTTTGAGAAGAAAGCTGTCGGTCCGTTTGTTTGAGGAAGAAAGTACGAGCGAGCGAGAGGCATACATACACAACAGATGGAAAAGGCAAAACACGAGGCTTTGTGAGTCGTTCAACATGCACTGAGTCCATTTTGATCATTCTCGTTCTTGTAGAGAAAGATTCTGCTTGCCAGGTTCTATTAGAGGGAGTTGATTGTATTAGACATTTTCGACACATAGGAACCAACAAAACGGGGATCGAACATGTTGGCGCAGCACGAAGAAGTGGAGACGGATGTGCGTACCTGCTAAAGCTTAGCGGCGTCTGCGCTGCGTGTGACGCAGCTGAGGAGACAGAGGAGCTAACGAGCCGTCGAATGGTGTGTTGCGTGTCGCTTAGGTCCGCAAGGAGGACCAGACGCGGATCAACGAGTTTGGCCGCAACAACGCGCGGTTGTACGAGATCCGCGACCAGAAGAAGGCCTTGCAGGTGTGTTTAATGGCTGTACTGTGTCTGATAGCGTTGCTGTGTGGATGCTGAGGTGGACTGGCCGTATAGGACAAGCTGGATACGTTCGATGACGCGAGCACGGAGCTCATGATGGGCGAGGGCGACAACGTCGCGCTCTTTATTGGCGAGAGCTTTGTCGAGACGTCCGAGGAGTCGGCGCAGGAGTACATTGAGAAGCTCGTGGAGGAGAGCAAGAAGAAGATCGAGACCTTGTCGGCCGAGGAAGCCCAGCTCGAGACGCGTCAGGCGGTACGGCGTTTATGGAGCATGGAACGAGGACAAAGCGCCTTTGGAGTGACGCGTGTGATGGTGGATGACAGGCGCTCAAGAAGGTGCTCTACGGTCGCTTTGGCACGAGCATCAACTTGGAAGACAAGTAAGGACGAGCGGCAGACGCAGTGATACAGAGGACGTGGTGGTCTCTTTCCTACAGTACTTGTATCGCTTCTCTTCTATCCTTACTTGATCCACTTGTAGCGCATGCCCTTTTCTTCGACGTGTAGGTTTTCCGTGTGCCACTCGGACTTGTGGACGAGCTCCAAGAAGCGAGGCGCGAGGGCTTTGCTCTCGTCGTAACACTTGTGGAGGAGGCGGTGGAGCTCGTCGTCCGTCGAGGGACTTGGCGCGTGGTGCTCGAGCTTCCGCTGGATGAGGACAGCGTGCAGATGCGCACGAAGCGCATCCGAGTTAGTTGCTGCTTCGTCCAACGCCAGGTCCACAGAGAGCGTCCCGGTCTTTGATGGCGTCTGTTACGACAGAGAGATTGTTAGTAGACTGACGGCGACGATGGCTACGTCTATGACGGTGTACGTACCACATTGAGGAGGTAGTTGTCCTGACCAAAGGCTTCTTTGAGTCGCAAGAGCTCTTGTGGCGACTGACGAGACACTTGAGCGAGCGTGGCGTCGCCATTCACAGTCGACTTGGAGTAGAGCGACTGGTAACCCGTGAACAAGAGCGGCATGAAGCGTTCTTGACTACCAATATCGTCTTGGTGAGGCACAGACGTGCCCTTGCTGTTCAGGAAGTGATCGAGCACGAGATGGAGACGCTGGCAATTGAACGTACGCAACGACACACAGGTCAGAGCGCGATAGACACTGAATTGGTGGGCGGCTGACAAGGCCACGAACGCCGCGAGTACGTTCATGGTGTCGGCGCCTGTGTACTGCGAGATGACGATACCAAGACCCGTACCGATGATCGACGAAGCGATCGCCTGGGAACCAGCCTTGGCCGTGATATCGGCGAGGTTCTCTCGCAACGCGAACGAGTTGTGGAAGCCAGCACGCGTGGCACTCGCACTGAGCCACGAGATGTTCTTGGCCACGTTGGCAAGCGATGCCATGGGCAAGAAGTACGCCGGACACAACGGCGTCAAGATCTCCAGGAGCACCGCCGCGTCCAGCGAGACCGCAGAGGCCGTTCGCCATCGCTTGGGGTCCGCATCGTAGCGATTGTTCACGATACTCGCAAACATCACGCCACCAAACTGTCCTAGACCGTCCTTGAGCACCCAGTTGATCGCAGCGGCTGTTGGAATGGAGCCGGCGCCCAGGCCGATCGCGTACAAAAGCGACTGCATGGAGAGCACACCGGACGCCGCCGAGGCGATCGTGCCCATAAAGTACCATTTCGCATACGGAAAGTAGTCGGGCGTGACGGATTTCCGGAAATCGCGCGGCATGAAGAGATCCGACAGGAAATCCACCGTCCGATCGGTCGTGGCGCGCACAATCGCCTTGAGATTGCGCGGTCCCTCGCCGCCCGCGTCCTCTTGGTCCGTCTTCCAGAACGTCAGCACATGCTCATGCGAGCTGCGCACTTTGAAGTTGCTCGCTGGCTTGGCTGGATCCTCCACGCCGTAGATCGTACTGCCGTGCTTCAAACCATTGGTCTGCGAGGCGATGGGCGCGAAGAGCTCTTCCTTGGATGACGAGGTGTGCACCCACCGCGTCGGCTGCTGCGTCGCGGATCGTCGACAGGTGGCACGACCAAGAGCGAGGCGCAGTGCGCTGGATTCCGGTCGTCTACTGACTGCGGTCGTGACCCATCGGTCGCCTCGCCAGCGCGGAGAAATCCATTGAGCGCGCAGCATCATTGCGCAATGGATTCATTCCATGGCCGCTGGTGACGCTGCGCTCGACGAGCTCAGCACGTTCCTAGTCGATTTTTCATTGGCTGAAAAGATACAAAGCTCACGGATTGGTTGAAATAGATCATGGTATCAGATCGAATCTGATCCGTGTTGTGTCCTTTAATGGCCAGCTTCGACTTGCGCAATGGAAAGAGCGTGGTCTTCTTGTGGCGAGTCGATGCTGGACAGGTGTTGGGCATCTCTCTAGTCACACGGTCCACAATCCAGAGCAGCCAACTTTCATCTCACACCTGCCACGTCAGTTCCGTCCAGCAAATCATATCTTCTCGTCAGTATCGATCGTTGCCCGCTGATTTTTCGGTCCACTCGAAATGGCTACGTCATCTACCGTTTCCCACCTCTTCTGGATTTCCAGCCGAAGCGTCCAGTGGCGCTCCACTTTCCGTGCAACCAGCAGGGAGCTTTCCGCTTTTGCGTCAACGTATTCCGTCCACCGTCCACAGTTTTGGCCTACAAGGGGTAGGGATCCACTCGTCACCTTCTGGCTTTTGCCTGGTTATCACCAACAATTCAGCGGGGTAGGGGAAGCGGATCCACCACAAGGCCACCGTTGCCACCGTGGCCAAGTGGCTTCAACCGGATTCTTCCTGGAAGACATGCAGGTGGGCCACGTGGGGCGTTTGCTTCGGTTGATGGATGGATTGTCCGACCGACGGAGGCGGAAGATGCGAACGAGGCGTTGATTGAAAGCCCCACTTGTCAATTTCCCATCAACCTGCCACAGAAAGCATCATGGCGTGTGTGTCTCCAGCGCTTTTCATGGGGCTGCCCCACGAGACCAACCTCAACCTCGTGGGCTCGATGCAGTCCTCCATGATGAAGAAGAACCCGTTCCGAGTCGTGCGTGAACTTGGTGCCGGCTTGCAAGGCCGTGTGGTGCTGGCGGTCGATGAGCGGGAGAACAAGTACGTGGCGATCAAGCTGCCGACCGCGTTTGATGACCAGCCGCAGGAGATGGTCGACTACCGCACGCTCGATTACCAGGTGCAGTCGATTCTACAGGAACGTCAGGCGCATCGCCTCGTGAGCCATGAGAATGTGATCCAGTCCCTGCGCGTGGTACCTGGCAAGAAGTTTAACCGCGCGTACGTCGCCATGGTCACCGAGTACGCCAGCAACGGCGATCTCTTCGACATCATCGCCGATTCGGGTGCCTTGCCACAGCCAGTGTGTAAGTTTTACTTCCATCAGCTCATCCGGGGCGTCCAGGCGTGCCATCGCGCGGGTGTGATCCACCGAGACATCAAGCCAGAGAACATTCTTTTCGACGAGCAGTTCACCCTCAAGATCTGCGACTTTGGTCTGGCGGTTGCCTCGCGCGGTGAGCGCAACGTCGACGACGTCATGCTTCGTGACGTTTCCGGTACGGCGTTGTACATGGCGCCAGAAATCGCTATCACCCGGGCATTTCGTGGCACCCCATTGGACGTGTGGTCGTGCGGCGTCGTGCTGTTTATCATGCTCACGAGCTTTCCACCATTCCAGAACGCCAAGGAGGGCGACTACTGGTACGACTGTATCATGAGCGGCCGCATGGATATCTTCTGGAGCTCCCAGCCTGAAGACATGATCAAGCCAAACTACCACGCCATGGACCTCATCAACCGCATGCTGTGTCCTGACCCCGAGAAGCGCATTACGGTCGCTGAGATCCTCGCCCACCCATGGCTTGGTGATGTGCATCGCATCAACCGATCGCGAGTGGTCCAGGAAATGAAGACGCGTCGCGAACACGTTCTTGGCAACTCGTTCGAAATCTAAGCGCGAACAAACTCGATGTGCATGTGTGAGTCGGTGTCGTGGAGCTGTAACAATAGTATCAAAGAAACACTTGCAGAGTAGTAGGAAACGTATGTATAAGCAAGAGAATACCTTTCATCCAACCTACAAATCTTCCTTCTTCCTATGCTGCCTCGCTTCCACAGCAACTTGATGGAAGATTCGAGCACGTTTCAATAGCAGTGCAAATCTCCTTGAACAAATCATGGGTCTGCTGAGTAGAACTGAGCTGATCGTAGTCGTACCCGGGAATCCATACAAGACCATTGTGTATGAGCCGCAGGAACACGGGAACACGACGATGCATATACTGCTTGTATCCTCGCTTTCGCCATTTCTCTGCAAGATGAGCTTCTTTGGCCGCCTGGGAGAGAAACCTTCCTTGCGAGAATCTCTGAAATCCCGTACCACTGGGTCGGACTTCCTCCCCGAGGCCAAGGCCATAACCGATGCCCATGGCATCAGCAAGTCTTTCGTCATCCAGAACAAAGTCAAGACGACTCGTGAGGATTGCGACCAGAGTTCGTTCTTGCTCACTGTTGCACATGATTGCGAGCGTCATTGGAAGGAAAATCGGAGCGACGAGAGCGTGGATTTGCAGGAATGAGACACTGGAGTACTCCGGGACTCGACGAAGTTCCAAGCCTGCTTGCTTAGCTTTCCTCTTGACCGTGCTGATAAAGTCATCCACAACGATGCCACTGCACGCGAGCCATCGCACATCGAAGTGAAAGCATTTGTAGACAAACATGGTATCCTCAACCCGGACCATAACCCACTCTTTTCGCGAATCACCGCTCTTAAGCCGAGTATACGACGAAAGTGTTTCACATGACATCTTGAAGCTGAGCATTCGATTCTGCGAGCGAAGGCTCGATGTTGGTGGTCGCTCCATCACAATCTGGACTACGATATGCTCTTGTACGCCACCTTGGGGTCCAACACGGGACTGAAGATACTCGATGAATCTTGTAAACTTCTCCACATACGCCATCTTGTCTGCAACAGATGCTGTACTGGCAGAAACGCTCGAAGGGGGTACAATCGCAAAGCGAATCCGCCTGCACTTGGTCGTATCAAACATCTCGTCGTGATATCCACAAAGAAGGTGGTCCAGAGAGTTCCAATTATCTTCTGGCATCGGATACTGGTAGAACTTCTGTTGAAGTGGCTGGAACGATTGCGTGTGCTCCACCCACAACGAGTAATTGTACACCTTCGGCTCGTTGTGCTCGCCTTGGGATGCTCGCTCGAAGTATCTTTTCACTTCAATCGTCTGCAACTCTGCGTCATAGATAATTTGGTGAATTCGATGGCCCATACTCAAGTGATATGTCACCGTATTACTTCGTGCGTCTCGGGACTCCCCACTTGGTCCTCGATTCATTGTGCCCGCAGGTACTCGATTGCGCGAGACGTCGACGTCTGTCCCGGCGTCAGTTGCGACAAGCTGAAAGTCCCCTGCTAGTCGCTGGCACACCATCTCAATTAACAATTCGTCGTGATTCTTGTACTTGGGAAACACATCCATGTCAGCAGATGGCAACGTGAGCGTGTAGAACGACTCTGTGTAGTTGGCATACAAGTCCTTCGGAGTCGGATAATAGTCGGTAGTCAATGGTAAAATCGCTGGCGATGTGAGCGAAGTCCAGTTCGGCCCAAGGAAAATCTGCTTTACATCCGATTCAAGGTTGCTTTCGCTTGATGTCAGCAACTGGCAGTGACTGGTAATCGTCGGGAATAAATGGGTCCAACGACGTCGATCGCTGGTGATTCGTGCTGTCGCCGATTCCACTGTTTCGTTCGAGTACCTGAATGGATTAACTTCGCTTGAACTGGTTGTGAACTGATTCAGCAAAGAACCAGCGTTACTTGTCGGCGTGTAGCTTCCAAATGCGCCAGTAATTGACAAATTATCTGACACGGATCGTTTGATTGCCGGTTGAAAACCATTTCCGGTAAGAAAAGATTTCTGGTATGAGCCGCTCAGAGGAGGTGTGGGTGACGAGATCCCAGGATGACGAGGCGGTGGAGACGACCGCACGACTTGTCTCCCTTGATGACTGGCTGGTGTTAGAGGCAACTTCGTCATCGGGATGTCTTGGATCGTGGATGAGTCTTCACATTGCTTGGTTGAGACATCGATGAATGCGGAGCGAGTATCCCTGCCTATCTTTTCGTTCGCGGTCTCATTTTGATGAATGCTGGACAGCATCTTCAGTGAATCCGCTGTGTTCCGGCGCCCTCTTGTTTCGTCGAAATTTCCGATGGTTGTAAATGAGCGTCTTGGATGATGCGTTCCGCCGGGGATCTCGCTCAATGACCCGCCCCGTGTTTCAGAACTATCGGCTCCTGCTTGAGAGCTTGAGGTTTGTCCGCTTCCAGCTATAATATTCTCGGCCAAAGCAGGCGAAAGGGCACCGACAGTTGGAACTCGCTTCACCTTACGTGATAGTGACGCTCGACCCGTTGCAACTGCAGTGCGGGGAGAAAGAATCGATTGGATGATACTTGAGCTGCCACGTAAAACGCCATGTGAGCTCAGGGACTTCCACCGATCGGCCTTGGAGAGATGTGTCGATAGTGCTTCTCCATTGAACGTACGACTCGCAAGATCTGCATCCGACTCTGAGGGACGTAGATGACTGTGCCAATTGCTATGGTTTTCTTCATTTTCTTGTGATCTGGAGAAGCTGAACACCTCATCATCGTACTCGTGGAAAGCATCCCTTGAGATGGTGCCTGACGAGTACAGAGACATCGCACCAGCCAATCCTTGTGAAATTGTACAATCAACGTCGGGCGACTTAGAGAGCTGCCATTGTCCAGTAGGAATAACTGGCGATCCATCTGCTTCATCGATTCCGTATTCTGGTGGTCGATCTCGAGCACATTGGATGGTTTCTTTGCTGCTGGTACCCTCGGAGGCCTCATCATCGTCTCTGTTTGAATATCTGCGTCTGGATTGCTTCATTATGTTGGCAAGAGTAGCTGGGAACGAGCTTTTATCTGTTGTTGATGTCAAGTCAAACATTCGGAACGGCGGCAGAGGTAGGAACTTTCGGTTGAGAGGTAGCTGACACTGGCATGTGTACATGCGGTGTGCAAGAAGGCGATTGTTGTTTGCATGACGCATAAACGCTGGGACGGACGATGGTGCAGCTGAACACGAGCTACCTGTCGACTCTGGAACGCAGCAGCAATCGAAGTCCAAGAACGTGATGTTCACCCAGTGAGGAATCGTTCGGACGATACGGCGAGGAGTGTCTTGAAATGATGTCGCCTTCGAATCGCTTGGATCTGTAGTCGACGGGAACGTTGTTGAGGTATCTGTTGTCTCAGAGGGGGGCGCTGCAGAGTTGAAGAGATCTCCGAATTCCAGTAAATCAAAGCGCAGTTTGTGGCTGATGAAGAGAGGAACGACATGAAGTGGAGGTGTTGCCAACGAGATCATGTCCATACCAACGCCATTATCCATCATTCGTTGTTTTGTAATCTGAGCCAAGCGCTCGTCCACGTTGAACACCCCGCTGCCTGCTGTCAACATCACGATACTCTGGCCAGTGCGATTCAAGTCACGATCCATGTAGTGCTTGTCAAGAATGTTCAGAGTCACGTTGATCGCTTCCAGAATGTTCCCATCCGTAGCTCGAGTAGGAACACCAAATGGAAGTGACTTCCATTTTACGTATACTTTCGTATTCGTCGAGCTTGATCTGTTCGCTTCATCCTGGTCAGCGGTGGGGGCTTCGTCGTGATATGGCATGAGTTCATAATCCGCAGGATATACCTCACCGGCCATTCGCCATCGGTGTGTTCTGTGGTAGTCGATGAATTCTCGCTTGAGGATAATCGACAGCTGGGACCAGTCAGGCCCAGTGTAGTTCATCACGAGCACCTTGTAGAAATCTTCGAAGTATCTCCCATTGATCGGATGGACGTGGACATTCGGACCATAACCATTTCCTGTCTGAGCTGCTGAGCAGCCCGGGCCGAATCCTTGGCGAACTGGATCAACAAATGGCGGCGAAGTTGGGTCATAATCTTCCGGAAACTGGTCTTTGTCATAGAAGCTTCTTGAGAATGCGATGACGGTGAGGGAATGGCTCACTGAACAGTCATTCCACTTCTCGATCAGTACACGAAGCAACCGGTTGATGAGTTTCTCGTAGTACAGCTCCCCATCGGGCGCGAACTCCCACATTTCTGTGCTCATCTGCACCAACCAAAACAGTCGACTGGACCGCGAGCGCACCACCATCTTGGTATCAGCACCGATCACTCCACACAGTATATTCTGGTTACTTGACACCAGCGCCTCGACTTGCGACCGCACACCGAGCATCTCCATATTCTTCCCCACGTACACACACTTGCCAAACATCGCGACTTTGAACCGCCACAGATCTGCGCGCGAGAGAAACTGGTCCTTGAACGTGAGCTCCAAGAAATCCGCCGTGATGTCGCGCGGATCCACTTTCTGCACCACGACTTCATAGAACGCCTCGAGTCCAAACTGCGCGGCAATGTCCTTCAACACACTAATCTACATGTCCAAAACAGTAGTAGTATCAATCCCTCTATTTCCACCCATTGGTCCACAGCAACCCACCCACCCACCTGCAGTCGACCGCGCACGGGCGCCAACGCCGTGACCTGCAGGATCAGCCGCTGATGCTCTCGATCCGGCTGACTAATCTCCACGAGATCCCACAACTGCAACACAACACACACTCCATGTTCAACTTGCGTCCAGACACTTGCGTCCTTTCTCCACGTGGCGAGAGTTGTACCTGGACGTCCGGGAAGCACTCGGGATTAATCACGAGCTCGTCGCCACTGCCGAACTCTGGCGTGTGCACCATGAGCCATAGCGTCCCGCGGTCGCTGCTACGCAGCGTGGTCGCGCGCTTGCCGCGACTGCTGCCGCGCCGCGTCGTCGTCATCTCCATCCAAGAAGTTGCCGTCGTTAGCTTTCCGACCCTTCTGCAAGTTGAACTTGTTAGCTTTCCATCTGTCCGAGACCGATTGGAGAATATTCAGTATACACTTCTCGCTTATTGGTGGAAAAGACGACGTACGGCTAAGTACGCAGTGACGCGAGAACACGTACTTAAGAACGGCGCTCTTCGATCGCGCGACACACTCGCAAAGAAAGGGAGCGCGAGTGCCATCGATCGAGCGGCGTCTTCTTGCGGCCGTCGCGCGCCATTCCGGACGCAGAGACCGACATGTCGGCCAGTACAGACGGCTACCCAGCCGTGGTGGCGGCCAGTCGCGCCATGGCCGCGCCGGCGAGCGCCGCCAACGCCAGCGAAGTCGAGCTTATGCGCACGATTCTCGGCGAGCAGGTGCCGCAGTCGGTCATCCTGGCTTGCCTCAACGCCTGCGCGTTTGACGTCACCGCGGCGTTGAACTGGTACTTTATGGAAGTGGCTTCGCATGAGGCAGAGCATGCTGGCGCCGCGGACGTACAGCAAGGTGGCGAGGAAGAGTCGATGAATGTGCCCATCATCCAGTCGGGACTCGCAATGACGCTCCATTCGCGCTTCCCACCGGGCATGATCGCCAAGACGGATACGTACTACGCTACGCTGACGCGTGGCCTGCCGTCGTACGATATGCTCACGCCCAGCAACGAAAAGTTTATGACGATTCGCCTGCGGAAGCGCGGATGGATGGCGCCGAATCTCGTTTCCAACGGCGGCTCGGCGGGCTCGCTCTTCTCGCTTCTTGGATCGTCACAGCCGACTCCTCCCGTCTCAACGATCCAACGACCGTCGTTCATGAACGGTGATATTGTGACGCTGGAATGCAATGGTCTCTGGCTTCGCGCGAGCTCGCTCAACAAGATGCTCCAGTGGAAGTCTCCAGCTGATGACGATCGGTGCAAGTTTGTGATTCGTGGTCTTCCGCTTGGTCGGAGTTTGCGTCCTGGTGACTACTTTTTCCTCACGAGTTACAAGTGGGAGGATAAGGAAATCGTGATGCGAGAAGAGCGACCGGTTGGAATCTCGAGCTACAACACCAGCATGCATCGCTGCTTCCTCGGGCTTGGTCGAGTCAAGACGTAAGTGGAATGTTGCAACTCTGTTCAGTCATATCTGGCTAATTATTTTCTGTACGTAGACCTGGTCATCGTTTCTACCTGTACGCAAAGCTGACAGACAATGCTGTCGCGAGCCTGCCCCAGCCTGGAGATCCTGTGGATATTCGGCATCTGACAGTAAGTGTGGCGGGTACTCCCGTGAATGAGCATCAGCCTTCAACTCCGACTCTCGTAAGTGAACGAAGCCTGTATCGATTGTGCCGCATCCTGACTGAGTCGATCTCTTTTCTACTCCATCAGCACAAACGTGACTCACTTACGGACGAGATCTCACAGACTGACGCTAAGATTGATCAGATGGTTGGCATCGTTGGTGATGAAATCTCTCGTGACCGACTCGCCAACTTCTTGGATGGCGCGGGTGGAGACGTGCAAGTCGCGCTTGAGCATTACTTCATGACCTTGTCGACTGCAGAGCCGCCACCAGCACCAGCACCTGCTATCATTCCACCGCCGCCGCCGGTTGTGATTGAACCTGCTCCAGAAGTTGCAGCTCACCACCGTCCTCGGCGTCCGATGAGTGATTTGATCATTCCAATTCCAGAAATGCTGGAACCTCTCGACTCGCCCTCTGCACAGATTCTTGAACCACCAATCGTGCCGGTTGTCGAAGAGGTTGATCCATACAGTCCGGCAGTGACCCGACTGTCAACAACACGCTCCAGACGAGGAACCTCTGCTGATAGCTTGACCCTCGAGGGATCATTGTATTCGCGACATGAAGAACACGAAGCTTTGACGATCCACGATTTCGAGATGGTGAGTGTGTTGGGCAAAGGAAGCTTCGGAGCAGTAATGTTGGTGCGATTCAAGAAGGATGGTCGTATTTTCGCGCTCAAGATTATTAAGAAGACCAACATGGACAAGGCCGACATTCGAAATGCGATGGAAGAGCGACAGATCTTGCAGCGAATCAACCATCCATACATCTGCAGTTTGGTCTTCGCCTTCCAGACCAATGAGCGTCTCTACCTCGGTATGAAGTACTACGCTGCCGGCGATCTCTTCTACCACTTGAACATGCGAGGCCAGCTACGTGTGAAGGATGCGCAGCTCTACAGTGCCGAGCTGGTGCTTGCTATCTCGTACCTTCATGAGCTCAACATTTTGTATCGGGATTTGAAGCCGTCGAACGTTATGATCGATTCGGATGGTCACATCGGTGTTGTCGACTTTGGCTTGTCAAAGCAGCATATCTATGGCAGCAGTCATGGTGTCAAGACTCTCTCAGGCACGGCTGAATATGTGGCACCTGAGGCTTTGACTCAAATGGAAGACGGAAGCCGAAGCTACGGAAAGGCCTACGACTGGTGGAGTCTGGGTATTGTGTTGGTAAGTGTCTGGCACCATGTTGGAGCGCTTGAGCGAGTTGTTCTAACAAACTCTAACTATTTGTAGTACGAAATGCTTGTCGGTGAGTCTCCGTTCTATGACAAGAACGAACACAAGATGTTGCGCAAGATTGCGTACGCTGATGCTGTGTTCCCACCCGACTTCCCTCGCGAGGCTCTGGACCTTGTGCGAGGTTTGCTATGCAAGGATCCATCACGTAGACTCGGCAGCGAGCGGATGGGTGGTGTCGAGGCAATCAAGTCGGATCGCTTCTTCCGTGGCATTGATTGGGAGAAGCTTGCGCGTCGCGAGATTCCAGCCAACTGGAAGCCCAAGCTCACCAGTGAAACGGACACTCGGTACGTTGACCCTGAGTTTATCGACGAAGGGCCGCCGTCTGCAGCCTACGACCCGAGCGTGGGGGCGAAGAAGACGAACAGCCGACGCTTTAGCCAGTTCTCCTTCAACATTAACTTCAGTTGAGTGCAAGGAATGTGAGTAAATGGCATGTAGATTACTGGTTACACTACGAGTATTCGTGCTTTTAAATAGGAATGTGCAAGCGATTGGAGACACGACAGCGACGGAAAGCGCATGCCGCGTACTATGATGCTGACTGTGGTTAGCATTACATATTGGCTCGATTGGCTGCACGACTGGAAGCGCGACCGGAAAACCATTGAAAACCAATGGCCGGCCGCAACACTCACATCCGCCGCCCAACAAGGGCGTGAGGCCCATCTCCATCCGTCCGAGGACGTCCAGAGAGTGCCCAACCAAGCCGATCATCATCACACATGCAAAGGAAGAGAGATATGCAAACGCTTCCCCTCAGCGAGAAGATTGGTGCGATCAGCACGCGCCTGAGGCGCGCTCCGATACTCGACGAGAGACACCGGGAGTTCCCGGTGCTGGAACGATGTAATGTCTGAAGCGTCATCATCGGGAAGCCCGCCGTGCCACATAGCGTCGTTCCACACGCATAGAGCACGCAAATACAAGACGTGAGCCGACAGGCGGATGACGCCGTGGCCTGCGTGAACCAACTGAGCTCGTGGACTGACGCGGCCCGAGCAACAGACGCTGTTCCCCACTCCACCAGTCACCCACCACGTACTCTACTCCCTGTATATCACGATTATCAATGCATTGATAGAGGTTTTACATGTATTTTGAGAGGTTAATCGGTGGGTGCATGCTAAAGTAGAGGGTTGTGCGGCATCACTGTGACGCGCCGTCGTCATCTGGAACTTCGAACCTAAGTGAGGCATGCTTGAAGCTCGCAATGAAAATGAACAGCTCATTTGGCAACTCACCGTCGTCTTCGCACTCTACAGTCAACAATGGAAGCTTTCCTGGGTTCATCGGGCGTCACCAGCGGCGCAACCAATGCCGGCTTGCCCTCGGCCGACGTCGAGCGTGTCAAGGTGGCCGTGATCGCGGCCGGCTCGTTCGGCATGGCCATGGCCACCATCGCGGCACGACGTGGCCACGACGTCGTCATCTACGCGCGTGACGAGGTTGTCGTCGATTCCATTAATCAAACGCATCGCAACCCCAAGATGTTCCCAAATCACGAACTGCTTCCGGAGATCTCGGCCACGACGTCGGTGGAGAACGCTACGGCGGACGCCAAGATCATCATGATGTGCTTGCCAGCACAGCGCACGCCTGACTTCCTCGCTCAATACAAGGACGTTATTCCAAAGGACGCGATTCTCGTAATCACGTCAAAGGGTCTCTATCTTAAGACCAAGGAACTGCTCTCGGTGCCGATCCTGGCTGCTCTTGAGCGTGATCAGCCGCTGAGCTTTCTCTCTGGTCCATCATTCGCCTTGGAACTCATGAACAAGACGCCATCGGCGGTGGTTGTCGCTTCCAAGTACCTCTACCACGCTGTGTACGTCCAGCGCGCACTCTCAACGGTGGATTTCCGTGTCTACAGTTCCCAGGACATCATTGGTACGCAATTGGGCGGTTCACTGAAGAACCCCCTGGCCATTGGCGCCGGTATGATCGAAGGTGCTGGTCTTGGCATCAACACGCTCGCTGCATACGTCACCCGCAGCTCCTTGGAGCTCCAGAAGCTTTGCGTTGCAATGGGCGGACAGCCAATTACGATCTCTGGCCTTGCTGGCATCGGTGATCTCATGCTCACAGCGTTTGGCAGCCTCTCGCGAAACCGCACGTGTGGTATGCGCATCATCCAAGGCGAAAAGATCGAGGATATCCTCAAGGAAACGACCGTGGAAGGTGTGCCAACCGCGGAAGTTGCTGTGCATTTCGCCGATCAGTGTGGTCTTGACCTCCCAATCTTCAAGGCCGTGAACGCGATGCTTAAAGGCCAGATCAAGCGAGAGGAGATGCAGAATCTGCTCATGAACCGTCCGCTCAAGTCGGAAACCTAAGCAACTCGTGTGTTTCTCAACTGCATCGGAAATGCTTCCAGTCAGTGTCCAACTTCATGTTTTTTCTTCATTTGTATCAGTTAGGGACAAGCTACTAACTAGCACACGTCAAAACAAAACTCTTTCACTCTACGTTTGCGTCACACGCGTGATACCGTTGCGTGAGAACTCGAAACCAAGAACCTCAATGGACTCGAGCATCGGTTTGAGCCTCTTGAGTCGGGCTCCGAACATCTGAGCGGTCATGACCATGAACTGCACTGCATCTCGGTGCTCCGCTTCGTTTTCACTGCCGCAGTAGACATGAGGGCCGATGGAGAAGAAATCGTGTGGATCAGGGGCGTTCTGGTTCACGGTATGGGCAAATATTCCCGTAGGATCAACGCACTTGGCAGTCACGAAATATCGACAGCCATGGAACTGATCCAAGTGCACCAGGGTCAATTCGTCATCCACTGGAGCTGCCAAGTACCATTCAAGGTGCTTCTTGCCTTCAGGTGACGTCGGAATACGACTGAGACCAGCCTCTACACGGATTTTGGCGTATGACAGCATCCACAGGCGGAAAGGGAGAGGTCGCTGCTTCATTTTCAGCAATCGCTTCTCGAATAACTCGAGCAGCTCACGAGCCTGAGGGACGCGCTTGCACGAGATGAGAACACGTGCAGTGTCGAGTACAAAGTTGACCCAGTCAATGTTGGTCTCGCAGCATCTCTGGAGCTTCTGCAGGGGTGTCTTCGCTGGCTTCGTCTCGAGTTCCCAAAGCTTCATACGTGGGACCAGAGGAGGCTCAGGCTGCTGCCGGTTGTACTTGTTCATGAGGTGAATGACAGTGAACGCACGTTCTGCGACATTCTGGCGAGTCGCTTGGGAGAGGCTGTGCTGTCGCTCGGGCGCTGTGTATATCAATATCACATTGCGCAAGGAGTTGATGTTCTCCACAGCATCCCTCAGCTGAGCGTCGCTGACAGAGGTTTCTGACGCGATGACAGCTTTCAGCACCACAGGGAGTTGGTCGACCACCTCTTTCTTCTTCTGGCTTTCCTTCTGGCTTTCCTTCTCAACATGACCCTCGCTTTTCAGAAGCTGCTGCAACACAGGACGAGCTTCGTCCGTTTCATCTTGGGTGCCCGCTTGCTTCTTCTTTCCCTTCTTCTTTTTCTTCTTCTTCACGCTCTTGGTGGTCGAATTCTCGCTTTGTGTCGTTGTAGGTGCTGGTGGTGGAGCGGTTTGTGCTGGCTTGCCATTCGATGGACTCGCACTTTTCGCATCCTCTCGCTGCTTTCCGAGTTTGCTAAGCAGTTTGGCAAGCGTGACGTTCGCTCGCACATACTTCCGTTCGCCCTTTGAGTCATAATCTCGTCGTTGCTTCTCCGCCAGCGCTCGAATGCTCTCCTTCCAGCTTGCATCACTGGTTAGGTCATAGACGTACTTGCCCTTTGCATCAGGATGACGCACATCCGCACCCAAGCGCTCCAGCAGTTCATACACACCACGATGGCCATTCTTCACGGTCAGATGCGCCAACGACTCCTTGGTATGGAAAGTGCGCGTGTTTAGATCGCGCAAGTGGTCGGCTTCGAGGAGAAGACGCATCACGTCTTCTAGTCCCGCTGCAGCAGCGCTATGGACAGCAAGATGGTTACAAAGCTGCTTTCGAACAACGCCCCGATCTAAAGTACCGGGTTCTGGTGGATTACGACAGTGCGTCGGTTGCAGGTACAGAGCTCCACATTGAATCATCCACTCCACCGTGCGCTTGTCTCGGGCTGGTCCAGCTGCCGCGTGATGCAAGAGAATATCCAAATCGCTTGCTCGAGCTCCAGTCGTAGAAGCTGAGATGCCAAGAAGTGCAGGATTCCTGTTGACCATAGTCTTGAGAATGCCGGCATCACCGTTATCTAACGGACCCTTGCTGTCTCGCAGCATGCCCATGAGTCCGTGGAAATCCATAAAGATGGTCACATGCCTTGGATCGTCGACGAGCAACGGCGCCTGCTGCTGTGCGACAGTATGCCGCGATCTTCTCGCGAGGGAGTCCCATCGAACGCACCATCTTGAGTTTGAGAAAGCCGTCCTTGTTGTCGCGAATGGAGCCATCCAGCTGAACACAATCCAGGAAGCCTATCAACGGTGTGGTCACAACGTCCTCAAGCGCCTGTCCTCGAGTTGGATACTTGGCGAGGCTGTCTCTGAGACCATACTCGTCACAAAGATCCAGAAAGAAAGCGTCAAGATCGGTGGTGAGTTGGAGCATATCATAGGACAACACACGTGACTTGAACAACTCTTCGTGCGCAAGATCACTCACGCCAATCTCCAACTCCTTCAACGATTTAGGTGTTGATGTATCTCCGCTGTGTAGGATGGATAAATCGCCATCTACAAGCAAGCAAAAGAGTCTCGAGAGATCGCGAATGCGATACTGCTCGCGGTATTTCGTGGCCTGTGCTGACGCAGGCAATGACTTCTCGCGAAAGAACGCATCCACAGCCAGTAGTGACACGTGGGAACTCAACAAGTACGTGCGCAAGAATGAACCATGGCTAGCCGCAGCACGCGAGGGAGTAAACACGGCACCCTCGTAGACAGCCAGCAAGTTGTCGAATAAAGGAATCGGGTCGAGTAAACGCCGATCACGTAGCGCAGCGTACAAGTGGCAGAAACCACGGAAATGTGGCGTCGGGAAAACCGATTCGTTACCCACGTGGAGGTAGAGGAGGTGCAGATCCAGCTCCACAAAACCAGCCAGCACTGGGTTCGCACGTATCACCATATCCCCTTTCTCCGCATCTTTGAGGTCATCAAGCATTTTCTTCATCGACTTCTGCATCGTTGGGACGGCATCACCTTTCGATATCAACTTCTCCAGACGATCTTGCAGCTTCCAACGGTGGTAGATAGTACGACTGACATTGCGACTAAGTCCTGCGTCGCCTTGAAGCGCACTCACTGACTTGACCCAACAAATTGTCATGAAAACGAGTTCAATCGTAACCTTGCGACTTGCAAAGAACTCGGCAAAACTCTGCAGGAAGGAGGCACTGAGTGGACCACTTGGCTTGGACATCGAATGACCACTCAGTCGGTTGGGGGCAATCATATTATACAGCAAGGGGAGTTGCTGCCAGAGGAACGAGGGGATCGCAGTCGGGTCGGGCATCAAGTACTCTTGCGTCTCTTCTTCGTTATAAGTCTTGCCGAAACCTTCTCCACTCAGTCGAACGCGATGGTCGATGGGGATATCGTTCCGGAAGCTCAAGAGCGCACTCCCGACCCAGGAGAAGTCCACGATGATCCCACCAGGCACCGCATCTACCTTCACCTTGGCACGGTGACCCTTGTACCACTCCTTGATGACGAGCGTTGACAACAAGTCGAATGGTGATGAGGAGAGATGCTTCTCAAGCAACGTAAACACATCGTCCGCGTCACGAACAGACGGATACTTTAGCTGGAAACGCGCAATAGCCGACGTCGCGCACTGGATCGCGACCTTGGCCACCGCAGTGGCTTCCACGAGTGTCTTCTTTTGCTGCTTGACACTCCAGTACACATCATAGACAGCGTCCGACAGCTCCTCCAACTCCATGAGGAAACATGCAAACTCCAGCGCGAGATCCTGGGCAAAGGCCTCGTCAAACAACTTGGTTCGCTCTGCCTCCGAGAGCGACGATGTCTTCGTCGACTTGTCCACAGCCACAGGCGCCACTTCTGGGATAAAGTCGTCGGGAATCTCCAACACGTCGTAATAGTTGGTGAGTTGGATCGTCGGCAACTTTGTGCCTTCCGCCGTTGGCATCTGCAGAGGCGTCAACGCCTTGTGCCATTCCTTCAGACAATTGAGAAAATGGGCGTGCGTGTCCTCGGAACCACTCGTATTCGCTTCTTCTGCGTCAAAGGACGACGCCACGTGCTCACGAAGTGTAATCGCAATCTGACACGCGGTCAGCGCCAACGGAAGCTCTCGCAGCTCGTCGGATCCGAGCGACTTGCGCTTGCCCACGAGCTCATCCACCGCCGTCTGCAGCACGCGGATGGACGCGTTGCGCGGCGCAGGACTCGCGCCCGTGGACGCCCCCGCACGCAGCATCCAGTCCAGGAAGAACTGCGTCGCGTGCTTGTACTTGCCGTAGATATGGCCCGGGAACGACATGCGCGCCACTCACTTGCAGCTTCTGGAAGGGTGCCAAGTGCAAACCCAAGAGCTCTTCGTACTTCAAACGTGTTCGACAAAGTACGATTGAGCTTGTTGCAACATTTGCTCCTGGTCAAGAGCCGCATGAACGCAAAATGCGTCACCACAAAACATAACATGGTTTCTTTACCTCGTCCTAACAATCCCACGACACGAAAACGCAAAGTCAAACACTTCAATCGACTCCACCATCACCTGCGACTTCTTCCAATCGACTTTGCACCCACACTGACCCGCTTTCGCCTCCAAAGACCCCAGTTTCGTCTTCAGATCCGTCTTGGAATCGCTCCCAAAGACGAGACGAGGCCCAATTATCACAAACACCGTCTCTTGTGGGCCATCGAACGTCAGAACGTCGGCCTATTGTCGAATCGATGTGAACGAACTGCTGGTACAGTCGATCGACGCATACACTTGACAGCCGTAGAGAAGATCCAGATCCAGTAACGTGTCGGCGTCTTCCACCTCCTCAGGCACCGTCAGATACCATTCCAGTTGCTCCTTGCCCACCTTTGTGGACGGCATTCGATCGAGACCTACGACTTCACGGGTTTTGGCATGCATCTGCACCCAGCTGCGAAGGTAATTTGTCGTTGCTTCACCTTGATCAATCGTTTTTCAACAACTTCGAGCAATTCGCGGGCCTGTGGAGTACGATTGCACGAGACGAGGACCCGAACAGTGTCCAGTGCGAAGCAAATCCAAACCAGTTTGGTCTCGCAGCGAATCTGAAGGGTCTGAAGAGGTGAACGTCCCGACTCACTGGGTGCTAGCTCCACTCGACGTAGCTCGACGCGCGATGTATAAGGAGGCTCAGGCAATTGTCGATGGTGCTTGTTCACGACATGGTTGAGACGGAAAGAATACTGTGCCATGCTCTCTCGGTGCTCGCGTGTAAGGGTGTGCTGGCGATCAACTGATGCGTACAGCCCCATATAATTTCCCACACTGTCGATAGTCTTGATTGAGTCGGAAAGTTGTGCGTCGTCGATTTCACTGTTCTCCATCTTAAGTGCTGTGAGCATGGCGGCAACTTCATCCACTGGATCTTCTACCTTCTCGCTTGTTTGTTGCTCGGCGCCAGTTTTCCCGAGTACGACTTCTTGGAGCAGGTGGGTACTGTTACTAACTTGACCATCAGCTTCATCCTTGGCACTCTGTCCAATACCCTCTTGTGGCTTCTTGTTTTTCTTCTTCTTGTTCTTCTTCTTGCTCTTTGTCACTTGAGATTCGTTCAATACTGAAGCAGGCTTTCCTGGTGGGAGAACTCGGGTAGCCTTAGCAACCGCCACCTGACTGGCAGCCCGCTCGGCTTCTCGCTGCCGTTCAAGCTTACGACGCAATCGATCAGCGATACCGTTCTGGCGCTGATTACCCACAGCAAACTGCTGTGGCTCGAGCTCTGGGGCACGACGCTGACGTTCAAATGCTTCACCGGCCATTTTCGCTTGATGCTCTGCGATCACGAGAATGTGCTGCTTCCAGCTTGAATCACTTGTCAAGTCGTAAACTTACTTGCCATTCCCGTCCTGGCGAAGCATATCTGCACCTAGCCAGGCTAGCAAATCGTACACTTTCCTTTGGCCGCGCTTGACGGCCAAATGCGCCAAGGATTCCTTGGTGTGGAAAGTGACGGTATTCAAATCGCGGAAATGGTCAGCTCCGAGCAAAACACGCACGACATCAACCATCCCAGCTACAGCAGCGCTATGCACAGCGAGCTGGTTGCACAACTGTGAGCGAATCACTCCTTTCCGTAAAGTTCCTGGTGCAGGTGGATGTCGAATATGCGAAGGTTGGTAGCGAAGAGCTCCCATCTGCACCATCCATTCTACAAGACGCTTGTCACGTGCTGGTCCAGCCGCCGCCTGATGTAAGAGCATTCGCCGGTTAGGCAATCGATGTTCTTCTGGGGATTGATCGGGGCCAAGCTCCCAGGCAATTCCCAACACTCCCGGGTCCTTTTTAATGACCATCTTGAGTCTTCTAGTCTGTTTTTCCGATAATGGACCATTTCTGTCTTCCAGCATTGGCATGAGCTCACTGAAAGCGTCGCTGCTCTCACCATAGCCAGACTTGCGACCAAATTCGACGTCGCCGAATTCGAGCGAGATCCAATTCGGTGTGGCTGGAAACACGAAATAGTCGCTCTCAATAAATGATGGCGGTCCCTCCTTCTCAATGAACCAGCTAGCAATCACGTCCGCTGCCTGGTGGCAAGAAGCAGTGACGACTTCGCCATGGAGGCGAATAGAGATGAGGCTTTCGAGCTGAAAGGCATCCTCTTTGTCATGGATGGAACCATCTAGCTCAAGACGATCGAGCAAGGGAAGCATCGCATACATCACATTATCCTCGAGTGACCGATTCCGACGCGATTTCTCGAGAACACTCTAGGCCATGTAATTCTTCACATCCTTTTCGTGTCCGAGCACAATGCAAAGATCCTTGAAGATTTCCATGAGATCGTCACTTAGCTTGAGCATGTCACGTGAGATGACGCGTGACTCAAACAACTCCTGTCTCGATAGCTCGGCCGTAGTGCTCAGAAGTTCCTTCAGTGACTTGGGCATTGACGATGACCCACCCTGCAAAGCTGCCAAATCTCCCTCGATGACCACAGAAAAGACCCGCGAGAGGTCACGAATGAAGAAGTGTTCACGAGTCTGCCGCTTCTGTGCTGACGCTGGGCGCTTTTTGTCGCGGAAGAACGCGTCTACCGCAGAAGCACTCATATCTATGCTCAGCAAGTATGTGCGTAAGAACCAACCTTGGGTTGCAGCCGCGCGCGAAGGTGTGAACGCTGCGCGCTCATAAACTTGTAGCATATCCTCGATGAATTGGATCGACTCGAGCAATCCTCGGTCGTGTAATGCAGCATACAAGTGACAGAATGCGCGAAAACGCCACGTGGTCAAGATTGATTTGGAGCCCAAATGGATAAAACGGAGATGATTGTCAAGCTGAAGGAATCCAGCCAGCACTGGGTTCGCCCGTAGCAACAGATCACACCTCTCAAGACCCTCTAGCGTCTCCACCATTTCCTCCATCTCTTCGTGAAGATCTGGGCTGTCCCGACGCACTGCACCAAGCGAGATCGACTCCTTCAAACGATCTTGAAGCTCCCAACGGTGCGAGATGGACAGACTGATGGTACGACCGAGGTCTCCGTTCCCTTGAAGCGCACTCACCGACTTCATCCAGCACATTGTAGTGAAAACGAGCGGGATGGAAACTTGACGACTTTTGAAAAAGACCTCAAAAGGCTTGTAGAAGTCCACGCTTAACGCCTTCCTCGAATAGCCCGTCTTCCCTCCTGTCACTCGATTCCAAAGTAGCTCGTTATACAACATAGGGAGCTGGTGGATGAGAAATGTTGGTAGCGAGACTGTATCTGGCATCATATAGTGCGGGGTCTCCTCTTCATTATACGGCTCGCCAGGAAGGATCCCGGAACCAACAGTAACCATGGAGCCCAGCGGGTCGTCGGGTATAATGAGTCCAAAGCTAACAAGCGTACGCGCAACCCACTAAAAGTCGATGATGACAGCTCCTGGCGAGGCCTCGACTCTGCGGCGGTCCTTACTGCGAGCGACCCATTCGTTCATAACTTGCTTGTACAATGGGTCAACTGCTACCGGTGGAACATAGTCGGACACCAGCACCAGGACATCGGATCGCCACTTTCACCACAGCCGATGCCTCGATCAGCGTCTTCTTCTGGTGCTTCACGTCGCAGTACACTTTGTACACTGCATCGGACAGCTCTTCCAGCTCCATGAGGAAGAAGGACAAATCCATTCTCAGATTGTGAGCAAAGGCTTCGTCGAACAACTGCTTGCGTTCTGCATCCGATGGCGATGGTTTCTTCCGTTCATCAGCATCGATCACGTCCACCTCGGGGAAGAAGTCGTCTGGGATCGCAAGCACCTCGTAGTAATCGCTGAAATGGATCTCGAACTTCTCTTCCACATCGTCAGCCTTGCTTGTATGACTCGTGACCAGAAGAGCACTCAAAGAGGCATGCCACTCCTTCAAACGGTCGAGGAAGTACACATGCGAGTCGATCACTGAGCGATCGGTGGTGCCCTCGAATAAAAAGAACCGCGACACGTGCTCACGAAGCGTGATAGCCACTTGACACGCAGCAAGCGCAAGAAGAAGCTCCTTGCACAGCTGAGGACGTAGCGACGTTGGCAGTGTCACCAACTCAGTGACGACATCGTCGAGCTCTTGGACCGAGGCTGAGTCGTGAACATTGCTAGCACTGACAGCAGAGTGGGCGCGGAAACCAACCGAAAAAACACAAAAATAACTACATCAAATCGAATAAATTGAACACAAACGAAATCAAACGAAATCAAACGAAATCAAACGAAATCAAACGAAATCAAACGAAATCAAACGAAATCGAACGAAATCAATATCAAACGAAATCCATTCAAGCTGAATCGCGTAGTCTTCGTCCCCCTTCACGATATGTTGCGTTCTCCTTCTTTACACTTAGTTAGTTGATCTCTTGTCGTTGTTTAGTTATTGCGGCCCAAGCCAAGATGCTATGAACCGATCAGCAACAAATACTCTTGCACGATCACACCACAACAAGACACGCAGGCACACGCTTAGGAACACACACAAAATACAAGTTAGAACATGGTCATCATAAAGGAAGACGAAAAAATGAAACAACAAGAAAACAAGGCGAAACCAAACAAACCCAAATTGTATTGAATCGAATCGAATCGAATCGAATCGAATCGAATCGAATCGAATCGAATCGAATCGAATCGGACTGGACTAGATTGGATTGGATTGAATTGTATTGGAAGAAAAGAAAACTGTAAAGCACAGAGCACCTGTGTGTGAGAACAAAACAAAAAAAATACACACACACACACACACACACACACACAACAACAACAACGATTCGAAGAACTGAAATCTCTCTCTATTAGAACAGTGCGGCGAGACGAAAGCAAAACAAGAGTTTAGTTTAGAGTTTAGGACGGGATGAGAAGAATGAGAATGAGGGATGTAGAAAGAAGAAGACCCAGCGGTTGCGCGAAGGAACAGATATGAAAGTGAAAAAAAAACACACACACACACACAAGAACAAAAACAACAAAACAAAACAAGACAAAACAAGACAAAAAAACAACAAAAAAACAAAAACAACAAAACAAAAACAACAAAACAAATACAAAAGCAAACGAATGTGCGTGTGAAGAAGAACGAGTAGAATGTGAATGAAAGCAAGAACAAAAGCAAAAGCAAAAGCAAAAGCAAAAGCAAAAGCAAAAGCAAAAGCAAAAGCAAAAGCAAAAGCAAAAGCAAAAGCAAACATAAAACAATAGGTGGGAGGAAGAAACAAAAACAAAAGAGAAGCTCCCCGTCCGGGAATTGAACCCGGGTCACCCGCGTGACAGGCGGGTATACTAACCACTATACTAACGAGGAACTGCGACACCACCTCACACACAAACAAACACATACACGCCAAACACATACCAACAACAAAAACACACAACGACAACCAACACAACACCCAAAAACAAACCATATCACACAAACATCAGACACAAACACAAACCACGCACAACCATGCGGAAACCAACCGAAAAAAACACAAAAATAACTACATCAAATCGAATAAATTGAACACAAACGAAATCAAACGAAATCAAACGAAATCAAACGAAATCAAACGAAATCAAACGAAATCAAACGAAATCGAACGAAATCAATATCAAACGAAATCCATTCAAGCTGAATCGCGTAGTCTTCGTCCCCCTTCACGATATGTTGCGTTCTCCTTCTTTACACTTAGTTAGTTGATCTCTTGTCGTTGTTTAGTTATTGCGGCCCAAGCCAAGATGCTATGAACCGATCAGCAACAAATACTCTTGCACGATCACACCACAACAAGACACGCAGGCACACGCTTAGGAACACACACAAAATACAAGTTAGAACATGGTCATCATAAAGGAAGACAAAAAAATGAAACAACAAGAAAACAAGGCGAAACCAAACAAACCCAAATTGTATTGAATCGAATCGAATCGAATCGAATCGAATCGAATCGAATCGAATCGAATCGAATCGAATCGAATCGAATCGGACTGGACTAGATTGGATTGGATTGAATTGTATTGGAAGAAAAGAAAACTGTAAAGCACAGAGCACCTGTGTGTGAGAACAAAACAAAAAAAATACACACACACACACACACACACACACACACAACAACAACAACAACAACGATTCGAAGAACTGAAATCTCTCTCTATTAGAACAGTGCGGCGAGACGAAAGCAAAACAAGAGTTTAGTTTAGAGTTTAGGACGGGATGAGAAGAATGAGAATGAGGGATGTAGAAAGAAGAAGACCCAGCGGTTGCGCGAAGGAACAGATATGAAAGTGAAAAAAAAACACACACACACACACAAGAACAAAAACAACAAAACAAAACAAGACAAAAAAACAAAAAAAAACAAAAACAACAAAAACAACAAAAACAACAAAAACAACAAAACAAATACAAAAGCAAACGAATGTGCGTGTGAAGAAGAACGAGAAGAATGTGAATGAAAGCAAAAGCAAAAGCAAAAGCAAAAACAAAAGCAAAAGCAAAAGCAAAAGCAAAAGCAAAAGCAAAAGCAAAAGCAAAAGCAAAAGCAAAAGCAAAAGCAAAAGCAAAAGCAAAAGCAAAAGCAAAAGCAAAAGCAAAAGCAAAAGCAAACATAAAACAATAGGTGGGAGGAAGAAACAAAAACAAAAGAGAAGCTCCCCGTCCGGGAATTGAACCCGGGTCACCCGCGTGACAGGCGGGTATACTAACCACTATACTAACGAGGAACTGCGACACCACCTCACACACAAACAAACACATACACGCCAAACACATACCAACAACAAAAACACACAACGACAACCAACACAACACCCAAAAACAAACCATATCACACAAACATCAGACACAAACACAAACCACGCACAACCATGCGGAAACCAACCGAAAAAAACACAAAAATAACTACATCAAATCGAATAAATTGAACACAAACGAAATCAAACGAAATCAAACGAAATCAAACGAAATCAAACGAAATCAAACGAAATCAAACGAAATCGAACGAAATCAATATCAAACGAAATCCATTCAAGCTGAATCGCGTAGTCTTCGTCCCCCTTCACGATATGTTGCGTTCTCCTTCTTTACACTTAGTTAGTTGATCTCTTGTCGTTGTTTAGTTATTGCGGCCCAAGCCAAGATGCTATGAACCGATCAGCAACAAATACTCTTGCACGATCACACCACAACAAGACACGCAGGCACACGCTTAGGAACACACACAAAATACAAGTTAGAACATGGTCATCATAAAGGAAGACAAAAAAATGAAACAACAAGAAAACAAGGCGAAACCAAACAAACCCAAATTGTATTGAATCGAATCGAATCGAATCGAATCGAATCGAATCGAATCGGACTGGACTAGATTGGATTGGATTGAATTGTATTGGAAGAAAAGAAAACTGTAAAGCACAGAGCACCTGTGTGTGAGAACAAAACAAAAAAAATACACACACACACACACACACACACACACACACACACACAACAACAACAACAACAACAACGATTCGAAGAACTGAAATCTCTCTCTATTAGAACAGTGCGGCGAGACGAAAGCAAAACAAGAGTTTAGTTTAGAGTTTAGGACGGGATGAGAAGAATGAGAATGAGGGATGTAGAAAGAAGAAGACCCAGCGGTTGCGCGAAGGAACAGATATGAAAGTGAAAAAAAAAAACACACACACACACAAGAACAAAAACAACAAAACAAAACAAGACAAAAAAGACAACAAAACAACAAAAAAACAAAAACAACAAAACAAAAACAACAAAACAAATACAAAAGCAAACGAATGTGCGTGTGAAGAAGAACGAGTAGAATGTGAATGAAAGCAAGAACAAAAGCAAAAGCAAAAGCAAAAGCAAAAGCAAAAGCAAAAGCAAAAGCAAAAGCAAAAGCAAAAGCAAAAGCAAAAGCAAAAGCAAAAGCAAAAGCAAACATAAAACAATAGGTGGGAGGAAGAAACAAAAACAAAAGAGAAGCTCCCCGTCCGGGAATTGAACCCGGGTCACCCGCGTGACAGGCGGGTATACTAACCACTATACTAACGAGGAACTGCGACACCACCTCACACACAAACAAACACATACACGCCAAACACATACCAACAACAAAAACACACAACGACAACCAACACAACACCCAAAAACAAACCATATCACACAAACATCAGACACAAACACAAACCACGCACAACCATGCGGAAACCAACCGAAAAAAACACAAAAATAACTACATCAAATCGAATAAATTGAACACAAACGAAATCAAACGAAATCAAACGAAATCAAACGAAATCAAACGAAATCAAACGAAATCAAACGAAATCGAACGAAATCAATATCAAACGAAATCCATTCAAGCTGAATCGCGTAGTCTTCGTCCCCCTTCACGATATGTTGCGTTCTCCTTCTTTACACTTAGTTAGTTGATCTCTTGTCGTTGTTTAGTTATTGCGGCCCAAGCCAAGATGCTATGAACCGATCAGCAACAAATACTCTTGCACGATCACACCACAACAAGACACGCAGGCACACGCTTAGGAACACACACAAAATACAAGTTAGAACATGGTCATCATAAAGGAAGACAAAAAAATGAAACAACAAGAAAACAAGGCGAAACCAAACAAACCCAAATTGTATTGAATCGAATCGAATCGAATCGAATCGAATCGAATCGAATCGAATCGAATCGAATCGAATCGAATCGAATCGGACTGGACTAGATTGGATTGGATTGAATTGTATTGGAAGAAAAGAAAACTGTAAAGCACAGAGCACCTGTGTGTGAGAACAAAACAAAAAAAATACACACACACACACACACACACACACACACACACACACACACACAACAACAACAACGATTCGAAGAACTGAAATCTCTCTCTATTAGAACAGTGCGGCGAGACGAAAGCAAAACAAGAGTTTAGTTTAGAGTTTAGGACGGGATGAGAAGAATGAGAATGAGGGATGTAGAAAGAAGAAGACCCAGCGGTTGCGCGAAGGAACAGATATGAAAGTGAAAAAAAAAACACACACACACACACAAGAACAAAAACAACAAAACAAAACAAGACAAAAAAACAACAAAAAAACAAAAACAACAAAACAAAAACAACAAAACAAATACAAAAGCAAACGAATGTGCGTGTGAAGAAGAACGAGTAGAATGTGAATGAAAGCAAGAACAAAAGCAAAAGCAAAAGCAAAAGCAAAAGCAAAAGCAAAAGCAAAAGCAAAAGCAAAAGCAAAAGCAAACATAAAACAATAGGTGGGAGGAAGAAACAAAAACAAAAGAGAAGCTCCCCGTCCGGGAATTGAACCCGGGTCACCCGCGTGACAGGCGGGTATACTAACCACTATACTAACGAGGAACTGCGACACCACCTCACACACAAACAAACACATACACGCCAAACACATACCAACAACAAAAACACACAACGACAACCAACACAACACCCAAAAACAAACCATATCACACAAACATCAGACACAAACACAAACCACGCACAACCATGCGGAAACCAACCGAAAAAAACACAAAAATAACTACATCAAATCGAATAAATTGAACACAAACGAAATCAAACGAAATCAAACGAAATCAAACGAAATCAAACGAAATCGAACGAAATCAATATCAAACGAAATCCATTCAAGCTGAATCGCGTAGTCTTCGTCCCCCTTCACGATATGTTGCGTTCTCCTTCTTTACACTTAGTTAGTTGATCTCTTGTCGTTGTTTAGTTATTGCGGCCCAAGCCAAGATGCTATGAACCGATCAGCAACAAATACTCTTGCACGATCACACCACAACAAGACACGCAGGCACACGCTTAGGAACACACACAAAATACAAGTTAGAACATGGTCATCATAAAGGAAGACAAAAAAATGAAACAACAAGAAAACAAGGCGAAACCAAACAAACCCAAATTGTATTGAATCGAATCGAATCGAATCGAATCGAATCGAATCGAATCGAATCGAATCGAATCGAATCGGACTGGACTAGATTGGATTGGATTGAATTGTATTGGAAGAAAAGAAAACTGTAAAGCACAGAGCACCTGTGTGTGAGAACAAAACAAAAAAAATACACACACACACACACACACACACAACAACAACAACAACAACGATTCGAAGAACTGAAATCTCTCTCTATTAGAACAGTGCGGCGAGACGAAAGCAAAACAAGAGTTTAGTTTAGAGTTTAGGACGGGATGAGAAGAATGAGAATGAGGGATGTAGAAAGAAGAAGACCCAGCGGTTGCGCGAAGGAACAGATATGAAAGTGAAAAAAAAAACACACACACACACACAAGAACAAAAACAACAAAACAAAACAAGACAAAAAAAACAAAAAAACAAAAACAAAACAAAAAACAACAAAAACAACAAAACAAATACAAAAGCAAACGAATGTGCGTGTGAAGAAGAACGAGTAGAATGTGAATGAAAGCAAGAACAAAAGCAAAAGCAAAAGCAAAAGCAAAAGCAAAAGCAAAAGCAAAAGCAAAAGCAAAAGCAAAAGCAAAAGCAAAAGCAAAAGCAAAAGCAAACATAAAACAATAGGTGGGAGGAAGAAACAAAAACAAAAGAGAAGCTCCCCGTCCGGGAATTGAACCCGGGTCACCCGCGTGACAGGCGGGTATACTAACCACTATACTAACGAGGAACTGCGACACCACCTCACACACAAACAAACACATACACGCCAAACACATACCAACAACAAAAACACACAACGACAACCAACACAACACCCAAAAACAAACCATATCACACAAACATCAGACACAAACACAAACCACGCACAACCATGCGGAAACCAACCGAAAAAAACACAAAAATAACTACATCAAATCGAATAAATTGAACACAAACGAAATCAAACGAAATCAAACGAAATCAAACGAAATCGAACGAAATCAATATCAAACGAAATCCATTCAAGCTGAATCGCGTAGTCTTCGTCCCCCTTCACGATATGTTGCGTTCTCCTTCTTTACACTTAGTTAGTTGATCTCTTGTCGTTGTTTAGTTATTGCGGCCCAAGCCAAGATGCTATGAACCGATCAGCAACAAATACTCTTGCACGATCACACCACAACAAGACACGCAGGCACACGCTTAGGAACACACACAAAATACAAGTTAGAACATGGTCATCATAAAGGAAGACAAAAAAATGAAACAACAAGAAAACAAGGCGAAACCAAACAAACCCAAATTGTATTGAATCGAATCGAATCGAATCGAATCGAATCGAATCGAATCGGAATCGAATCGGACTGGAGATTGGATTGGATTGAATTGTATTGGAAGAAAAGAAAACTGTAAAGCACAGAGCACCTGTGTGTGAGAAGATTCGAAGAACTGAAATCTCTCTCTATTAGAACAGTGCGGCGAGACGAAAGCAAAACAAGAGTTTAGTTTAGAGTTTAGGACGGGATGAGAAGAATGAGAATGAGGGATGTAGAAAGAAGAAGACCCAGCGGTTGCGCGAAGGAACAGATATGAAAGTGAAAAAAAAAACACACACACACACAAGAACAAAAACAACAAAACAAAACAAGACAAGACAACAACAAAAACAACAAAACAACAAAACAACAACAAAACAAATACAAAAGCAAACGAATGTGCGTGTGAAGAAGAACGAGTAGAATGTGAATGAAAGCAAGAACAAAAGCAAAAGCAAAAGCAAAAGCAAAAGCAAAAGCAAAAGCAAAAGCAAAAGCAAAAGCATAAAACAATAGGTGGGAGGAAGAAACAAAAACAAAAGAGAAGCTCCCCGTCCGGGAATTGAACCCGGGTCACCCGCGTGACAGGCGGGTATACTAACCACTATACTAACGAGGAACTGCGACACCACCTCACACACAAACAAACACATACACGCCAAACACATACCAACAACAAAAACACACAACGACAACCAACACAACACCCAAAAACAAACCATATCACACAAACATCAGACACAAACACAAACCACGCACAACCATGCGGAAACCAACCGAAAAAAACACAAAAATAACTACATCAAATCGAATAAATTGAACTCAAACGAAATCAAACGAAATCAAACGAAATCAAACGAAATCAAACGAAATCGAACGAAATCAATATCAAACGAAATCCATTCAAGCTGAATCGCGTAGTCTTCGTCCCCCTTCACGATATGTTGCGTTCTCCTTCTTTACACTTAGTTAGTTGATCTCTTGTCGTTGTTTAGTTATTGCGGCCCAAGCCAAGATGCTATGAACCGATCAGCAACAAATACTCTTGCACGATCACACCACAACAAGACACGCAGGCACACGCTTAGGAACACACACAAAATACAAGTTAGAACATGGTCATCATAAAGGAAGACAAAAAAATGAAACAACAAGAAAACAAGGCGAAACCAAACAAACCCAAATTGTATTGAATCGAATCGAATCGAATCGAATCGAATCGAATCGAATCGAATCGAATCGAATCGAATCGGACTGGACTAGATTGGATTGGATTGAATTGTATTGGAAGAAAAGAAAACTGTAAAGCACAGAGCACCTGTGTGTGAGAACAAAACAAAAAAAATACACACACACACACACACACACACACACACAACAACAACAACAACAACAACAACAACGATTCGAAGAACTGAAATCTCTCTCTATTAGAACAGTGCGGCGAGACGAAAGCAAAACAAGAGTTTAGTTTAGAGTTTAGGACGGGATGAGAAGAATGAGAATGAGGGATGTAGAAAGAAGAAGACCCAGCGGTTGCGCGAAGGAACAGATATGAAAGTGAAAAAAAAAAACACACACACACACAAGAACAAAAACAACAAAACAAAACAAGACAAAAAAACAACAAAAACAACAAAAACAACAAAACAAAAACAACAAAACAAATACAAAAGCAAACGAATGTGCGTGTGAAGAAGAACGAGTAGAATGTGAATGAAAGCAAGAACAAAAGCAAAAGCAAAAGCAAAAGCAAAAGCAAAAGCAAAAGCAAAAGCAAAAGCAAAAGCAAAAGCAAAAGCAAAAGCAAAAGCAAAAGCAAACATAAAACAATAGGTGGGAGGAAGAAACAAAAACAAAAGAGAAGCTCCCCGTCCGGGAATTGAACCCGGGTCACCCGCGTGACAGGCGGGTATACTAACCACTATACTAACGAGGAACTGCGACACCACCTCACACACAAACAAACACATACACGCCAAACACATACCAACAACAAAAACACACAACGACAACCAACACAACACCCAAAAACAAACCATATCACACAAACATCAGACACAAACACAAACCACGCACAACCATGCGGAAACCAACCGAAAAAAACACAAAAATAACTACATCAAATCGAATAAATTGAACACAAACGAAATCAAACGAAATCAAACGAAATCAAACGAAATCAAACGAAATCAAACGAAATCGAAATCGAAATCAATATCAAACGAAATCCATTCAAGCTGAATCGCGTAGTCTTCGTCCCCCTTCACGATATGTTGCGTTCTCCTTCTTTACACTTAGTTAGTTGATCTCTTGTCGTTGTTTAGTTATTGCGGCCCAAGCCAAGATGCTATGAACCGATCAGCAACAAATACTCTTGCACGATCACACCACAACAAGACACGCAGGCACACGCTTAGGAACACACACAAAATACAAGTTAGAACATGGTCATCATAAAGGAAGACAAAAAAATGAAACAACAAGAAAACAAGGCGAAACCAAACAAACCCAAATTGTATTGAATCGAATCGAATCGAATCGAATCGAATCGAATCGAATCGAATCGAATCGAATCGAATCGGACTGGACTAGATTGGATTGGATTGAATTGTATTGGAAGAAAAGAAAACTGTAAAGCACAGAGCACCTGTGTGTGAGAACAAAACAAAAAAAATACACACACACACACACACACACACACACACACACACAACAACAACAATTCGAAGAACTGAAATCTCTCTCTATTAGAACAGTGCGGCGAGACGAAAGCAAAACAAGAGTTTAGTTTAGAGTTTAGGACGGGATGAGAAGAATGAGAATGAGGGATGTAGAAAGAAGAAGACCCAGCGGTTGCGCGAAGGAACAGATATGAAAGTGAAAAAAAAAACACACACACACACAAGAACAAAAACAACAAAACAAAACAAAAAAAAAAAAACAACAACAAAACAAAAAAACAAAAAACAACAAAAAACAAAAACAACAAAACAAAAACAACAAAACAAATACAAAAGCAAACGAATGTGCGTGTGAAGAAGAACGAGTAGAATGTGAATGAAAGCAAGAACAAAAGCAAAAGCAAAAGCAAAAGCAAAAGCAAAAGCAAAAGCAAAAGCAAAAGCAAAAGCAAAAGCAAAAGCAAAAGCAAAAGCAAAAGCAAAAGCAAAAAACAATAGGTGGGAGGAAGAAACAAAAACAAAAGAGAAGCTCCCCGTCCGGGAATTGAACCCGGGTCACCCGCGTGACAGGCGAGGAACTGCGACACCACCTCACTACACGCCACACATATACTAACGAGGAACTGCGACACCACCTCACACACAAACAAACACATACACGCCAAACACATACCAACAACAAAAACACACAACGACAACCAACACAACACCCAAAAACAAACCATATCACACAAACATCAGACACAAACACAAACCACGCACAACCATGCGGAAACCAACCGAAAAAAACACAAAAATAACTACATCAAATCGAATAAATTGAACACAAACGAAATCAAACGAAATCAAACGAAATCAAACGAAATCAAACGAAATCAAACGAAATCAATCATCGAATCGAAATCCATTCAAGCTGAATCGCGTAGTCTTCGTCCCCCTTCACGATATGTTGCGTTCTCCTTCTTTACACTTAGTTAGTTGATCTCTTGTCGTTGTTTAGTTATTGCGGCCCAAGCCAAGATGCTATGAACCGATCAGCAACAAATACTCTTGCACGATCACACCACAACAAGACACGCAGGCACACGCTTAGGAACACACACAAAATACAAGTTAGAACATGGTCATCATAAAGGAAGACAAAAAAATGAAACAACAAGAAAACAAGGCGAAACCAAACAAACCCAAATTGTATTGAATCGAATCGAATCGAATCGAATCGAATCGAATCGAATCGAATCGAATCGAATCGAATCGGACTGGACTAGATTGGATTGGATTGAATTGTATTGGAAGAAAAGAAAACTGTAAAGCACAGAGCACCTGTGTGTGAGAACAAAACAAAAAAAATACACACACACACACACACACACACACACACACACACACACAACGATTCGAAGAACTGAAATCTCTCTCTATTAGAACAGTGCGGCGAGACGAAAGCAAAACAAGAGTTTAGTTTAGAGTTTAGGACGGGATGAGAAGAATGAGAATGAGGGATGTAGAAAGAAGAAGACCCAGCGGTTGCGCGAAGGAACAGATATGAAAGTGAAAAAAAAAAAACACACACACACACAAGAACAAAAACAACAAAACAAAACAAGACAAAAAAACAACAAAAAAACAAAAACAACAAAAACAACAAAACAACAACAAAACAAATACAAAAGCAAACGAATGTGCGTGTGAAGAAGAACGAGTAGAATGTGAATGAAAGCAAGAACAAAAGCAAAAGCAAAAGCAAAAGCAAAAGCAAAAGCAAAAGCAAAAGCAAAGCAAAAGCAAAAGCAAAAGCAAAAGCAAAAGCAAAAGCAAACATAAAACAATAGGTGGGAGGAAGAAACAAAAACAAAAGAGAAGCTCCCCGTCCGGGAATTGAACCCGGGTCACCCGCGTGACAGGCGGGTATACTAACCACTATACTAACGAGGAACTGCGACACCACCTCACACACAAACAAACACATACACGCCAAACACATACCAACAACAAAAACACACAACGACAACCAACACAACACCCAAAAACAAACCATATCACACAAACATCAGACACAAACACAAACCACGCACAACCATGCGGAAACCAACCGAAAAAAACACAAAAATAACTACATCAAATCGAATAAATTGAACACAAACGAAATCAAACGAAATCAAACGAAATCAAACGAAATCAAACGAAATCGAAATCAATATCAAACGAAATCCATTCAAGCTGAATCGCGTAGTCTTCGTCCCCCTTCACGATATGTTGCGTTCTCCTTCTTTACACTTAGTTAGTTGATCTCTTGTCGTTGTTTAGTTATTGCGGCCCAAGCCAAGATGCTATGAACCGATCAGCAACAAATACTCTTGCACGATCACACCACAACAAGACACGCAGGCACACGCTTAGGAACACACACAAAATACAAGTTAGAACATGGTCATCATAAAGGAAGACAAAAAAATGAAACAACAAGAAAACAAGGCGAAACCAAACAAACCCAAATTGTATTGAATCGAATCGAATCGAATCGAATCGAATCGAATCGAATCGAATCGAATCGAATCTGGACTAGATTGGATTGGATTGAATTGTATTGGAAGAAAAGAAAACTGTAAAGCACAGAGCACCTGTGTGTGAGAACAAAACAAAAAAAACACACACACACACACACACACACACACACACACACACACACACACAACAACAACAACAACGATTCGAAGAACTGAAATCTCTCTCTATTAGAACAGTGCGGCGAGACGAAAGCAAAACAAGAGTTTAGTTTAGAGTTTAGGACGGGATGAGAAGAATGAGAATGAGGGATGTAGAAAGAAGAAGACCCAGCGGTTGCGCGAAGGAACAGATATGAAAGTGAAAAAAAAAAAACACACACACACACAAGAACAAAAACAACAAAACAAAACAAGACAAAAAAAAAAAAACACAAGAACAAAAACAACAAAACAAAACAACAAAAAAACAACAAAACAACAAAACAAATACAAAAGCAAACGAATGTGCGTGTGAAGAAGAACGAGTAGAATGTGAATGAAAGCAAGAACAAAAGCAAAAGCAAAAGCAAAAGCAAAAGCAAAAGCAAAAGCAAAAGCAAAAGCAAAAGCAAAAGCAAAAGCAAAAGCAAAAGCATAAAACAATAGGTGGGAGGAAGAAACAAAAACAAAAGAGAAGCTCCCCGTCCGGGAATTGAACCCGGGTCACCCGCGTGACAGGCGGGTATACTAACCACTATACTAACGAGGAACTGCGACACCACCTCACACACAAACAAACACATACACGCCAAACACATACCAACAACAAAAACACACAACGACAACCAACACAACACCCAAAAACAAACCATATCACACAAACATCAGACACAAACACAAACCACGCACAACCATGCGGAAACCAACCGAAAAAAACACAAAAATAACTACATCAAATCGAATAAATTGAACAAATCAAACGAAATCAAACGAAATCAAACGAAATCAAACGAAATCAAACGAAATCAAACGAAATCGAACGAAATCAATATCAAACGAAATCCATTCAAGCTGAATCGCGTAGTCTTCGTCCCCCTTCACGATATGTTGCGTTCTCCTTCTTTACACTTAGTTAGTTGATCTCTTGTCGTTGTTTAGTTATTGCGGCCCAAGCCAAGATGCTATGAACCGATCAGCAACAAATACTCTTGCACGATCACACCACAACAAGACACGCAGGCACACGCTTAGGAACACACACAAAATACAAGTTAGAACATGGTCATCATAAAGGAAGACAAAAAAATGAAACAACAAGAAAACAAGGCGAAACCAAACAAACCCAAATTGTATTGAATCGAATCGAATCGAATCGAATCGAATCGAATCGAATCGAATCGAATCGAATCGAATCGAATGGACTTGGATTGGATTGAATTGTGGAAGAAAGAAAACTGTAAAAGCACAGAGCACAGTGTGTGAGAACAAAACAAAAAAAAATACACACACACACACACACACACAACACACACAAAGCACACACAAACAAAACGATTCGAAGAACTGAAATCTCTCTCTATTAGAACAGTGCGGCGAGACGAAAGCAAAACAAGAGTTTAGTTTAGAGTTTAGGACGGGATGAGAAGAATGAGAATGAGGGATGTAGAAAGAAGAAGACCCAGCGGTTGCGCGAAGGAACAGATATGAAAGTGAAAAAAAAAACACACACACACACAAGAACAAAACAACAAACAAACAAAAAAAAAAAACAAAACAAAAACAACAAAAAACAAGACAAAAAAACAACAAAACAACAAAAACAACAAAACAAAAACAACAAAACAAATACAAAAGCAAACGAATGTGCGTGTGAAGAAGAACGAGTAGAATGTGAATGAAAGCAAGAACAAAAGCAAAAGCAAAAGCAAAAGCAAAAGCAAAAGCAAAAGCAAAAGCAAAAGCAAAAGCAAAAGCAAAAGCAAAGCAAAAGCAAAAGCATAAAACAATAGGTGGGAGGAAGAAACAAAAACAAAAGAGAAGCTCCCCGTCCGGGAATTGAACCCGGGTCACCCGCGTGACAGGCGGGTATACTAACCACTATACTAACGAGGAACTGCGACACCACCTCACACACAAACAAACACATACACGCCAAACACATACCAACAACAAAAACACACAACGACAACCAACACAACACCCAAAAACAAACCATATCACACAAACATCAGACACAAACACAAACCACGCACAACCATGCGGAAACCAACCGAAAAAAACACAAAAATAACTACATCAAATCGAATAAATTGAACACAAACGAAATCAAACGAAATCAAACGAAATCAAACGAAATCAAACGAAATCAAACGAAATCGAACGAAATCAATATCAAACGAAATCCATTCAAGCTGAATCGCGTAGTCTTCGTCCCCCTTCACGATATGTTGCGTTCTCCTTCTTTACACTTAGTTAGTTGATCTCTTGTCGTTGTTTAGTTATTGCGGCCCAAGCCAAGATGCTATGAACCGATCAGCAACAAATACTCTTGCACGATCACACCACAACAAGACACGCAGGCACACGCTTAGGAACACACACAAAATACAAGTTAGAACATGGTCATCATAAAGGAAGACAAAAAAATGAAACAACAAGAAAACAAGGCGAAACCAAACAAACCCAAATTGTATTGAATCGAATCGAATCGAATCGAATCGAATCGAATCGAATCGAATCGAATCGAATCGAATCGACTGGACTAGATTGGATTGGATTGAATTGTATTGGAAGAAAAGAAAACAGTAAAGCACAGAGCACCTGTGTGTGAGAACAAAACAAAAAAAATACACACACACACACACACACACACACACACACAACAACAACAACGATTCGAAGAACTGAAATCTCTCTCTATTAGAACAGTGCGGCGAGACGAAAGCAAAACAAGAGTTTAGTTTAGAGTTTAGGACGGGATGAGAAGAATGAGAATGAGGGATGTAGAAAGAAGAAGACCCAGCGGTTGCGCGAAGGAACAGATATGAAAGTGAAAAAAAAAACACACACACACACAAGAACAAAAACAACAAAACAAAACAAGACAAAAAACACAACAAAAACAACAAAAAAACAACAAAAACAACAAAACAACAAAACAAAAACAACAAAACAAATACAAAAGCAAACGAATGTGCGTGTGAAGAAGAACGAGTAGAATGTGAATGAAAGCAAGAACAAAAGCAAAAGCAAAAGCAAAAGCAAAAGCAAAAGCAAAAGCAAAAGCAAAAGCAAAAGCAAAAGCAAAAGCAAAAGCAAAAGCAATAAAACAATAGGTGGGAGGAAGAAACAAAAACAAAAGAGAAGCTCCCCGTCCGGGAATTGAACCCGGGTCACCCGCGTGACAGGCGGGTATACTAACCACTATACTAACGAGGAACTGCGACACCACCTCACACACAAACAAACACATACACGCCAAACACATACCAACAACAAAAACACACAACGACAACCAACACAACACCCAAAAACAAACCATATCACACAAACATCAGACACAAACACAAACCACGCACAACCATGCGGAAACCAACCGAAAAAAACACAAAAATAACTACATCAAATCGAATAAATTGAACAAACGAAATCAAACGAAATCAAACGAAATCAAACGAAATCAAACGAAATCAAACGAAATCGAACGAAATCAATATCAAACGAAATCCATTCAAGCTGAATCGCGTAGTCTTCGTCCCCCTTCACGATATGTTGCGTTCTCCTTCTTTACACTTAGTTAGTTGATCTCTTGTCGTTGTTTAGTTATTGCGGCCCAAGCCAAGATGCTATGAACCGATCAGCAACAAATACTCTTGCACGATCACACCACAACAAGACACGCAGGCACACGCTTAGGAACACACACAAAATACAAGTTAGAACATGGTCATCATAAAGGAAGACAAAAAAATGAAACAACAAGAAAACAAGGCGAAACCAAACAAACCCAAATTGTATTGAATCGAATCGAATCGAATCGAATCGAATCGAATCGAATCGAATCGAATCGAATCGAATCGAATCTATTAGGGATTGGATTGAATTGTTGGAAGTGAGAAAACTGTAAAAAAACAGAGCACACACACACCTGTGTGTGAGAACAAAACAAAAAAAATACACACACACACACACACACACACACACACACACAACAACAACAACAACAACAACGATTCGAAGAACTGAAATCTCTCTCTATTAGAACAGTGCGGCGAGACGAAAGCAAAACAAGAGTTTAGTTTAGAGTTTAGGACGGGATGAGAAGAATGAGAATGAGGGATGTAGAAAGAAGAAGACCCAGCGGTTGCGCGAAGGAACAGATATGAAAGTGAAAAAAAAAAACACACACACACACAAGAACAAAAACAACAAAACAAAACAAGACAAAAAAACAACAAAAAAACAAAAACAACAAAAACAACAAAACAAAAACAACAAAACAAATACAAAAGCAAACGAATGTGCGTGTGAAGAAGAACGAGTAGAATGTGAATGAAAGCAAGAGCAAAAGCAAAAGCAAAAGCAAAAGCAAAAGCAAAAGCAAAAGCAAAAGCAAAAGCAAAAGCATAAAACAATAGGTGGGAGGAAGAAACAAAAACAAAAGAGAAGCTCCCCGTCCGGGAATTGAACCCGGGTCACCCGCGTGACAGGCGGGTATACTAACCACTATACTAACGAGGAACTGCGACACCACCTCACACACAAACAAACACATACACGCCAAACACATACCAACAACAAAAACACACAACGACAACCAACACAACACCCAAAAACAAACCATATCACACAAACATCAGACACAAACACAAACCACGCACAACCATGCGGAAACCAACCGAAAAAAACACAAAAATAACTACATCAAATCGAATAAATTGAACACAAACGAAATCAAACGAAATCAAACGAAATCAAACGAAATCAAACGAAATCAAACGAACGAACGAAATCAATATCAAACGAAATCCATTCAAGCTGAATCGCGTAGTCTTCGTCCCCCTTCACGATATGTTGCGTTCTCCTTCTTTACACTTAGTTAGTTGATCTCTTGTCGTTGTTTAGTTATTGCGGCCCAAGCCAAGATGCTATGAACCGATCAGCAACAAATACTCTTGCACGATCACACCACAACAAGACACGCAGGCACACGCTTAGGAACACACACAAAATACAAGTTAGAACATGGTCATCATAAAGGAAGACAAAAAAATGAAACAACAAGAAAACAAGGCGAAACCAAACAAACCCAAATTGTATTGAATCGAATCGAATCGAATCGAATCGAATCGAATCGAATCGGACTGGACTAGATTGGATTGGATTGAATTGTATTGGAAGAAAAGAAAACTGTAAAGCACAGAGCACCTGTGTGTGAGAACAAAACAAAAAAAATACACACACACACACACACACACACACACACACACACACAACAACAAACAACAACAACAACGATTCGAAGAACTGAAATCTCTCTCTATTAGAACAGTGCGGCGAGACGAAAGCAAAACAAGAGTTTAGTTTAGAGTTTAGGACGGGATGAGAAGAATGAGAATGAGGGATGTAGAAAGAAGAAGACCCAGCGGTTGCGCGAAGGAACAGATATGAAAGTGAAAAAAAAAAACACACACACACACAAGAACAAAAACAACAAAACAAAACAAGACAAAAAAAAAAAACAACAAAAAACAACAAAACAAAACAAACAAAAACAACAAAAACAACAAAACAACAAAACAAATACAAAAGCAAACGAATGTGCGTGTGAAGAAGAACGAGTAGAATGTGAATGAAAGCAAAAGCAAAAGCAAAAGCAAAAGCAAAAGCAAAAGCAAAAGCAAAAGCAAAAGCAAAAGCAAAAGCAAAAGCAAACATAAAACAATAGGTGGGAGGAAGAAACAAAAACAAAAGAGAAGCTCCCCGTCCGGGAATTGAACCCGGGTCACCCGCGTGACAGGCGGGTATACTAACCACTATACTAACGAGGAACTGCGACACCACCTCACACACAAACAAACACATACACGCCAAACACATACCAACAACAAAAACACACAACGACAACCAACACAACACCCAAAAACAAACCATATCACACAAACATCAGACACAAACACAAACCACGCACAACCATGCGGAAACCAACCGAAAAAAACACAAAAATAACTACATCAAATCGAATAAATTGAACACAAACGAAATCAAACGAAATCAAACGAAATCAAACGAAATCAAACGAAATCGAACGAAATCAATATCAAACGAAATCCATTCAAGCTGAATCGCGTAGTCTTCGTCCCCCTTCACGATATGTTGCGTTCTCCTTCTTTACACTTAGTTAGTTGATCTCTTGTCGTTGTTTAGTTATTGCGGCCCAAGCCAAGATGCTATGAACCGATCAGCAACAAATACTCTTGCACGATCACACCACAACAAGACACGCAGGCACACGCTTAGGAACACACACAAAATACAAGTTAGAACATGGTCATCATAAAGGAAGACAAAAAAATGAAACAACAAGAAAACAAGGCGAAACCAAACAAACCCAAATTGTATTGAATCGAATCGAATCGAATCGAATCGAATCGAATCGAATCGAATCGAATCGAATGGACTAGATTGGATTGAATTGAATTGTATTGGAAGAAAAGAAAACTGTAAAGCACAGAGCACCTGTGTGTGAGAACAAAACAAAAAAAATACACACACACACACACACACACACACACACACACAACAACAACAACAACAACAACGATTCGAAGAACTGAAATCTCTCTCTATTAGAACAGTGCGGCGAGACGAAAGCAAAACAAGAGTTTAGTTTAGAGTTTAGGACGGGATGAGAAGAATGAGAATGAGGGATGTAGAAAGAAGAAGACCCAGCGGTTGCGCGAAGGAACAGATATGAAAGTGAAAAAAAAAAAACACACACACACACACAAGAACAAAAACAACAAAACAAAACAAGACAAAAAAAACAACAAAAAAACAAAAACAAAAACAAAACAAAAACAACAAAACAAATACAAAAGCAAACGAATGTGCGTGTGAAGAAGAACGAGTAGAATGTGAATGAAAGCAAGAACAAAAGCAAAAGCAAAAGCAAAAGCAAAAGCAAAAGCAAAAGCAAAAGCAAAAGCAAAAGCAAAAGCAAAAGCAAAAGCAAAAGCATAAAACAATAGGTGGGAGGAAGAAACAAAAACAAAAGAGAAGCTCCCCGTCCGGGAATTGAACCCGGGTCACCCGCGTGACAGGCGGGTATACTAACCACTATACTAACGAGGAACTGCGACACCACCTCACACACAAACAAACACATACACGCCAAACACATACCAACAACAAAAACACACAACGACAACCAACACAACACCCAAAAACAAACCATATCACACAAACATCAGACACAAACACAAACCACGCACAACCATGCGGAAACCAACCGAAAAAAACACAAAAATAACTACATCAAATCGAATAAATTGAACACAAACGAAATCAAACGAAATCAAACGAAATCAAACGAAATCGAACGAAATCAATATCAAACGAAATCCATTCAAGCTGAATCGCGTAGTCTTCGTCCCCCTTCACGATATGTTGCGTTCTCCTTCTTTACACTTAGTTAGTTGATCTCTTGTCGTTGTTTAGTTATTGCGGCCCAAGCCAAGATGCTATGAACCGATCAGCAACAAATACTCTTGCACGATCACACCACAACAAGACACGCAGGCACACGCTTAGGAACACACACAAAATACAAGTTAGAACATGGTCATCATAAAGGAAGACAAAAAAATGAAACAACAAGAAAACAAGGCGAAACCAAACAAACCCAAATTGTATTGAATCGAATCGAATCGAATCGAATCGAATCGAATCGAATCGAATCGAATCGAATCGGACTGGACTAGATTGGATTGATTGAATTGTATTGGAAGAAAAGAAAACTGTAAAGCACAGAGCACCTGTGTGTGAGAACAAAACAAAAAAAATACACACACACACACACACACACACACACAACAACAACAACAACAACAACAACGATTCGAAGAACTGAAATCTCTCTCTATTAGAACAGTGCGGCGAGACGAAAGCAAAACAAGAGTTTAGTTTAGAGTTTAGGACGGGATGAGAAGAATGAGAATGAGGGATGTAGAAAGAAGAAGACCCAGCGGTTGCGCGAAGGAACAGATATGAAAGTGAAAAAAAAAAACACACACACACACAAGAACAAAAACAACAAAACAAAACAAGACAAAAAAACAACAAAAACAAAAACAAACAACAACAACAAAACAACAAAACAAAAACAAATACAAAAGCAAACGAATGTGCGTGTGAAGAAGAACGAGTAGAATGTGAATGAAAGCAAAAGCAAAAGCAAAAGCAAAAGCAAAAGCAAAAGCAAAAGCAAAAGCAAAAGCAAAAGCAAAAGCAAAAGCAAAAGCAAAAGCAAAAGCATAAAACAATAGGTGGGAGGAAGAAACAAAAACAAAAGAGAAGCTCCCCGTCCGGGAATTGAACCCGGGTCACCCGCGTGACAGGCGGGTATACTAACCACTATACTAACGAGGAACTGCGACACCACCTCACACACAAACAAACACATACACGCCAAACACATACCAACAACAAAAACACACAACGACAACCAACACAACACCCAAAAACAAACCATATCACACAAACATCAGACACAAACACAAACCACGCACAACCATGCGGAAACCAACCGAAAAAAACACAAAAATAACTACATCAAATCGAATAAATTGAACACAAACGAAATCAAACGAAATCAAACGAAATCAAACGAAATCAAACGAAATCGAACGAAATCAATATCAAACGAAATCCATTCAAGCTGAATCGCGTAGTCTTCGTCCCCCTTCACGATATGTTGCGTTCTCCTTCTTTACACTTAGTTAGTTGATCTCTTGTCGTTGTTTAGTTATTGCGGCCCAAGCCAAGATGCTATGAACCGATCAGCAACAAATACTCTTGCACGATCACACCACAACAAGACACGCAGGCACACGCTTAGGAACACACACAAAATACAAGTTAGAACATGGTCATCATAAAGGAAGACAAAAAAATGAAACAACAAGAAAACAAGGCGAAACCAAACAAACCCAAATTGTATTGAATCGAATCGAATCGAATCGAATCGAATCGAATCGAATCGAATCGAATCGAATCGAATCGACACACACACAACAACAACAACACACACACACACACACACACACACACACACAACAACAACAACAACGATTCGAAGAACTGAAATCTCTCTCTATTAGAACAGTGCGGCGAGACGAAAGCAAAACAAGAGTTTAGTTTAGAGTTTAGGACGGGATGAGAAGAATGAGAATGAGGGATGTAGAAAGAAGAAGACCCAGCGGTTGCGCGAAGGAACAGATATGAAAGTGAAAAAAAAAACACACACACACACACAAGAACAAAAACAACAAAACAAAACAAGACAAAAAAACAACAAAAAAACAAAAACAACAAAACAAAAACAACAAAACAAATACAAAAGCAAACGAATGTGCGTGTGAAGAAGAACGAGTAGAATGTGAATGAAAGCAAGAACAAAAGCAAAAGCAAAAGCAAAAGCAAAAGCAAAAGCAAAAGCAAAAGCAAAAGCAAAAGCAAAAGCAAACATAAAACAATAGGTGGGAGGAAGAAACAAAAACAAAAGAGAAGCTCCCCGTCCGGGAATTGAACCCGGGTCACCCGCGTGACAGGCGGGTATACTAACCACTATACTAACGAGGAACTGCGACACCACCTCACACACAAACAAACACATACACGCCAAACACATACCAACAACAAAAACACACAACGACAACCAACACAACACCCAAAAACAAACCATATCACACAAACATCAGACACAAACACAAACCACGCACAACCATGCGGAAACCAACCGAAAAAAACACAAAAATAACTACATCAAATCGAATAAATTGAACACAAACGAAATCAAACGAAATCAAACGAAATCAAACGAAATCAAACGAAATCGAACGAAATCAATATCAAACGAAATCCATTCAAGCTGAATCGCGTAGTCTTCGTCCCCCTTCACGATATGTTGCGTTCTCCTTCTTTACACTTAGTTAGTTGATCTCTTGTCGTTGTTTAGTTATTGCGGCCCAAGCCAAGATGCTATGAACCGATCAGCAACAAATACTCTTGCACGATCACACCACAACAAGACACGCAGGCACACGCTTAGGAACACACACAAAATACAAGTTAGAACATGGTCATCATAAAGGAAGACAAAAAAATGAAACAACAAGAAAACAAGGCGAAACCAAACAAACCCAAATTGTATTGAATCGAATCGAATCGAATCGAATCGAATCGAATCGAATCGAATCGAATCGAATCGAATCGGACTGGACTAGATTGGATTGGATTGAATTGTATTGGAAGAAAAGAAAACTGTAAAGCACAGAGCACCTGTGTGTGAGAACAAAACAAAAAAAATACACACACACACACACACACACACACAACAACAACAACAACGATTCGAAGAACTGAAATCTCTCTCTATTAGAACAGTGCGGCGAGACGAAAGCAAAACAAGAGTTTAGTTTAGAGTTTAGGACGGGATGAGAAGAATGAGAATGAGGGATGTAGAAAGAAGAAGACCCAGCGGTTGCGCGAAGGAACAGATATGAAAGTGAAAAAAAAAACACACACACACACAAGAACAAAAACAACAAAACAAAACAAGACAAAAAAACAACAAAAAAACACAAAACAAAAACAACAAAACAACAAAAACAACAAAACAAATACAAAAGCAAACGAATGTGCGTGTGAAGAAGAACGAGTAGAATGTGAATGAAAGCAAGAACAAAAGCAAAAGCAAAAGCAAAAGCAAAAGCAAAAGCAAAAGCAAAAGCAAAAGCAAAAGCAAAAGCAAAAGCAAAAGCAAAAGCAAACATAAAACAATAGGTGGGAGGAAGAAACAAAAACAAAAGAGAAGCTCCCCGTCCGGGAATTGAACCCGGGTCACCCGCGTGACAGGCGGGTATACTAACCACTATACTAACGAGGAACTGCGACACCACCTCACACACAAACAAACACATACACGCCAAACACATACCAACAACAAAAACACACAACGACAACCAACACAACACCCAAAAACAAACCATATCACACAAACATCAGACACAAACACAAACCACGCACAACCATGCGGAAACCAACCGAAAAAAACACAAAAATAACTACATCAAATCGAATAAATTGAACACAAACGAAATCAAACGAAATCAAACGAAATCAAACGAAATCGAACGAAATCAATATCAAACGAAATCCATTCAAGCTGAATCGCGTAGTCTTCGTCCCCCTTCACGATATGTTGCGTTCTCCTTCTTTACACTTAGTTAGTTGATCTCTTGTCGTTGTTTAGTTATTGCGGCCCAAGCCAAGATGCTATGAACCGATCAGCAACAAATACTCTTGCACGATCACACCACAACAAGACACGCAGGCACACGCTTAGGAACACACACAAAATACAAGTTAGAACATGGTCATCATAAAGGAAGACAAAAAAATGAAACAACAAGAAAACAAGGCGAAACCAAACAAACCCAAATTGTATTGAATCGAATCGAATCGAATCGAATCGAATCGAATCGAATCGAATCGAATCGAATCGAATCGAATCGGACTGGACTAGATTGGATTGGATTGAATTGTATTGGAAGAAAAGAAAACTGTAAAGCACAGAGCACCTGTGTGTGAGAACAAAACAAAAAAAATACACACACACACACACACACACACACAACAACAACAACGATTCGAAGAACTGAAATCTCTCTCTATTAGAACAGTGCGGCGAGACGAAAGCAAAACAAGAGTTTAGTTTAGAGTTTAGGACGGGATGAGAAGAATGAGAATGAGGGATGTAGAAAGAAGAAGACCCAGCGGTTGCGCGAAGGAACAGATATGAAAGTGAAAAAAAAAACACACACACACACAAGAACAAAAACAACAACAAAACAAGACAAAAAAAAAAAACAAAAAAAAACAACAAAACAAAAACAACAAAACAAATACAAAAGCAAACGAATGTGCGTGTGAAGAAGAACGAGTAGAATGTGAATGAAAGCAAGAACAAAAGCAAAAGCAAAAGCAAAAGCAAAAGCAAAAGCAAAAGCAAAAGCAAAAGCAAAAGCAAAAGCAAAAGCAAAAGCAAAAGAGGAACTGCGACACCACCTCACACACAAACAAACACATACACGCCAAACACATACCAACAACAAAAACACACAACGACAACCAACACAACACCCAAAAACAAACCATATCACACAAACATCAGACACAAACACAAACCACGCACAACCATGCGGAAACCAACCGAAAAAAACACAAAAATAACTACATCAAATCGAATAAATTGAACACAAACGAAATCAAACGAAATCAAACGAAATCAAACGAAATCAAACGAAATCATTCACGTGCAATTAGAACAGGAAGACAAAAAATGAAACAACAAGAAAACAAGGCGAAACCAAACAAACCCAAATTGTATTGAATCGAATCGAATCGAATCGAATCGAATCGAATCGAATCGAATCGAATCGGACTGGACTAGATTGGATTGGATTGAATTGTATTGGAAGAAAAGAAAACTGTAAAGCACAGAGCACCTGTGTGTGAGAACAAAACAAAAAAAATACACACACACACACACACACACACACACACAACAACAACAACGATTCGAAGAACTGAAATCTCTCTCTATTAGAACAGTGCGGCGAGACGAAAGCAAAACAAGAGTTTAGTTTAGAGTTTAGGACGGGATGAGAAGAATGAGAATGAGGGATGTAGAAAGAAGAAGACCCAGCGGTTGCGCGAAGGAACAGATATGAAAGTGAAAAAAAAACACACACACACACAACAAGAACAAAAACAAACAAAACAAAACAAGACAAAAAACAACAAACACAACAAAACAAAAAACAACAAAACAAATACAAAAGCAAACGAATGTGCGTGTGAAGAAGAACGAGTAGAATGTGAATGAAAGCAAGAACAAAAGCAAAAGCAAAAGCAAAAGCAAAAGCAAAAGCAAAAGCAAAAGCAAAAGCAAAAGCAAAAGCAAAAGCAAAAGCAAAAGCAAAAGCAAACATAAAACAATAGGTGGGAGGAAGAAACAAAAACAAAAGAGAAGCTCCCCGTCCGGGAATTGAACCCGGGTCACCCGCGTGACAGGCGGGTATACTAACCACTATACTAACGAGGAACTGCGACACCACCTCACACACAAACAAACACATACACGCCAAACACATACCAACAACAAAAACACACAACGACAACCAACACAACACCCAAAAACAAACCATATCACACAAACATCAGACACAAACACAAACCACGCACAACCATGCGGAAACCAACCGAAAAAAACACAAAAATAACTACATCAAATCGAATAAATTGAACACAAACGAAATCAAACGAAATCAAACGAAATCAAACGAAATCAAACGAAATCAAACGAAATCGAAATCAATATCAAACGAAATCCATTCAAGCTGAATCGCGTAGTCTTCGTCCCCCTTCACGATATGTTGCGTTCTCCTTCTTTACACTTAGTTAGTTGATCTCTTGTCGTTGTTTAGTTATTGCGGCCCAAGCCAAGATGCTATGAACCGATCAGCAACAAATACTCTTGCACGATCACACCACAACAAGACACGCAGGCACACGCTTAGGAACACACACAAAATACAAGTTAGAACATGGTCATCATAAAGGAAGACAAAAAAATGAAACAACAAGAAAACAAGGCGAAACCAAACAAACCCAAATTGAATGAATCGAATCGAATCGAATCGAATCGAATCGAATCGAATCGAATCGAATCGAATCGAATCGGACTGGACTAGATTGGATTGGATTGAATTGTATTGGAAGAAAAGAAAACTGTAAAGCACAGAGCACCTGTGTGTGAGAACAAAACAAAAAAAATACACACACACACACACACACACACACACACACACACACAACAACAACGATTCGAAGAACTGAAATCTCTCTCTATTAGAACAGTGCGGCGAGACGAAAGCAAAACAAGAGTTTAGTTTAGAGTTTAGGACGGGATGAGAAGAATGAGAATGAGGGATGTAGAAAGAAGAAGACCCAGCGGTTGCGCGAAGGAACAGATATGAAAGTGAAAAAAAAAACACACACACACACAGAACAAAAACAACAAAACAAACAAGACAAAAAAAACAACAAAAAACAAAAACAACAAAAACAACAAAACAAAAACAACAAAACAAATACAAAAGCAAACGAATGTGCGTGTGAAGAAGAACGAGTAGAATGTGAATGAAAGCAAGAACAAAAGCAAAAGCAAAAGCAAAAGCAAAAGCAAAAGCAAAAGCAAAAGCAAAAGCAAAAGCAAAAGCAAAAGCAAAAGCAAAAGCAAAAGCAAACATAAAACAATAGGTGGGAGGAAGAAACAAAAACAAAAGAGAAGCTCCCCGTCCGGGAATTGAACCCGGGTCACCCGCGTGACAGGCGGGTATACTAACCACTATACTAACGAGGAACTGCGACACCACCTCACACACAAACAAACACATACACGCCAAACACATACCAACAACAAAAACACACAACGACAACCAACACAACACCCAAAAACAAACCATATCACACAAACATCAGACACAAACACAAACCACGCACAACCATGCGGAAACCAACCGAAAAAAACACAAAAATAACTACATCAAATCGAATAAATTGAACACAAACGAAATCAAACGAAATCAAACGAAATCAAACGAAATCAAACGAAATCAAACGAAATCAAACGAAATCGAACGAAATCAATATCAAACGAAATCCATTCAAGCTGAATCGCGTAGTCTTCGTCCCCCTTCACGATATGTTGCGTTCTCCTTCTTTACACTTAGTTAGTTGATCTCTTGTCGTTGTTTAGTTATTGCGGCCCAAGCCAAGATGCTATGAACCGATCAGCAACAAATACTCTTGCACGATCACACCACAACAAGACACGCAGGCACACGCTTAGGAACACACACAAAATACAAGTTAGAACATGGTCATCATAAAGGAAGACAAAAAAATGAAACAACAAGAAAACAAGGCGAAACCAAACAAACCCAAATTGTATTGAATCGAATCGAATCGAATCGAATCGAATCGAATCGAATCGAATCGAATCGAATCGAATCGGACTGGACTAGATTGGATTGGATTGAATTGTATTGGAAGAAAAGAAAACTGTAAAGCACAGAGCACCTGTGTGTGAGAACAAAACAAAAAAACACACACACACACACACACACACACACACAACAAGATTCGAAGAACTGAAATCTCTCTCTATTAGAACAGTGCGGCGAGACGAAAGCAAAACAACATTCACACACAAGAAGAAGGAAGACTGAAATTGTATTGAATCGAATCGAATCGAATCGAATCGAATCGAATCGAATCGAATCGAATCGAATCGAATCGGACTGGACTAGATTGGATTGGATTGAATTGTATTGGAAGAAAAGAAAACTGTAAAGCACAGAGCACCTGTGTGTGAGAACAAAACAAAAAAAATACACACACACACACACACACACACACACACACAACAACAACGATTCGAAGAACTGAAATCTCTCTCTATTAGAACAGTGCGGCGAGACGAAAGCAAAACAAGAGTTTAGTTTAGAGTTTAGGACGGGATGAGAAGAATGAGAATGAGGGATGTAGAAAGAAGAAGACCCAGCGGTTGCGCGAAGGAACAGATATGAAAGTGAAAAAAAAAACACACACACACACAAGAACAAAAACAACAAAACAAAACAAGAAAACACAAGAACAAAAACAACAAAACAAAACAAGACAAAAAAACAACAACAAAAAACAAAAACAACAAAACAAAACAAACAAAATACAAAAGCAAACGAATGTGCGTGTGAAGAAGAACGAGTAGAATGTGAATGAAAGCAAGAACAAAAGCAAAAGCAAAAGCAAAAGCAAAAGCAAAAGCAAAAGCAAAGCAAAAGCAAAAGCAAAAGCAAAAGCAAAAGCAAAAGCAAAAGCAAAAAGCAAAATAAAACAATAGGTGGGAGGAAGAAACAAAAACAAAAGAGAAGCTCCCCGTCCGGGAATTGAACCCGGGTCACCCGCGTGACAGGCGGGTATACTAACCACTATACTAACGAGGAACTGCGACACCACCTCACACACAAACAAACACATACACGCCAAACACATACCAACAACAAAAACACACAACGACAACCAACACAACACCCAAAAACAAACCATATCACACAAACATCAGACACAAACACAAACCACGCACAACCATGCGGAAACCAACCGAAAAAACACAAAAATAACTACATCAAATCGAATAAATTGAACTCAAACGAAATCAAACGAAATCAAACGAAATCAAACGAAATCAAACGAAATCGAACGAAATCAATATCAAACGAAATCCATTCAAGCTGAATCGCGTAGTCTTCGTCCCCCTTCACGATATGTTGCGTTCTCCTTCTTTACACTTAGTTAGTTGATCTCTTGTCGTTGTTTAGTTATTGCGGCCCAAGCCAAGATGCTATGAACCGATCAGCAACAAATACTCTTGCACGATCACACCACAACAAGACACGCAGGCACACGCTTAGGAACACACACAAAATACAAGTTAGAACATGGTCATCATAAAGGAAGACAAAAAAATGAAACAACAAGAAAACAAGGCGAAACCAAACAAACCCAAATTGTATTGAATCGAATCGAATCGAATCGAATCGAATCGAATCGAATCGAATCGAATCGAATGGACTAGATTGGATTGGATTGAATTGTATTGGAAGAAAAGAAAACTGTAAAGCACAGAGCACCTGTGTGTGAGAACAAAACAAAAAAAATACACACACACACACACACACACACACACACACACAACAACAACGATTCGAAGAACTGAAATCTCTCTCTATTAGAACAGTGCGGCGAGACGAAAGCAAAACAAGAGTTTAGTTTAGAGTTTAGGACGGGATGAGAAGAATGAGAATGAGGGATGTAGAAAGAAGAAGACCCAGCGGTTGCGCGAAGGAACAGATATGAAAGTGAAAAAAAAAAACACACACACACACAAGAACAACAACAAAACAAAAACAAGACAAAAAAAAAAAACAACAAAACACAAAACAAAACAAAAAAAAACAACAAAAAAACAAAAACAACAAAACAAATACAAAAGCAAACGAATGTGCGTGTGAAGAAGAACGAGTAGAATGTGAATGAAAGCAAGAACAAAAGCAAAAGCAAAAGCAAAAGCAAAAGCAAAAGCATAAAACAATAGGTGGGAGGAAGAAACAAAAACAAAAGAGAAGCTCCCCGTCCGGGAATTGAACCCGGGTCACCCGCGTGACAGGCGGGTATACTAACCACTATACTAACGAGGAACTGCGACACCACCTCACACACAAACAAACACATACACGCCAAACACATACCAACAACAAAAACACACAACGACAACCAACACAACACCCAAAAACAAACCATATCACACAAACATCAGACACAAACACAAACCACGCACAACCATGCGGAAACCAACCGAAAAAAACACAAAAATAACTACATCAAATCGAATAAATTGAACTCAAACGAAATCAAACGAAATCAAACGAAATCAAACGAAATCAAACGAAATCGAACGAAATCAATATCAAACGAAATCCATTCAAGCTGAATCGCGTAGTCTTCGTCCCCCTTCACGATATGTTGCGTTCTCCTTCTTTACACTTAGTTAGTTGATCTCTTGTCGTTGTTTAGTTATTGCGGCCCAAGCCAAGATGCTATGAACCGATCAGCAACAAATACTCTTGCACGATCACACCACAACAAGACACGCAGGCACACGCTTAGGAACACACACAAAATACAAGTTAGAACATGGTCATCATAAAGGAAGACAAAAAAATGAAACAACAAGAAAACAAGGCGAAACCAAACAAACCCAAATTGTATTGAATCGAATCGAATCGAATCGAATCGAATCGAATCGGACTGGACTAGATTGGATTGGATTGAATTGTATTGGAAGAAAAGAAAACTGTAAAGCACAGAGCACCTGTGTGTGAGAACAAAACAAAAAAAATACACACACACACACACACACACACACACACACACACACACACACGATTCGAAGAACTGAAATCTCTCTCTATTAGAACAGTGCGGCGAGACGAAAGCAAAACAAGAGTTTAGTTTAGAGTTTAGGACGGGATGAGAAGAATGAGAATGAGGGATGTAGAAAGAAGAAGACCCAGCGGTTGCGCGAAGGAACAGATATGAAAGTGAAAAAAAAAAACACACACACACACAAGAACAAAAACAACAAAACAAAACAAGACAAAAAAACAACAAAAAAAAAAAAAAACAACAAAAAACAACAAAAACAACAAAACAAAACAAAAGCAAACGAATGTGCGTGTGAAGAAGAACGAGTAGAATGTGAATGAAAGCAAGAACAAAAGCAAAAGCAAAAGCAAAAGCAAAAGCAAAAGCAAAAGCAAACATAAAACAATAGGTGGGAGGAAGAAACAAAAACAAAAGAGAAGCTCCCCGTCCGGGAATTGAACCCGGGTCACCCGCGTGACAGGCGGGTATACTAACCACTATACTAACGAGGAACTGCGACACCACCTCACACACAAACAAACACATACACGCCAAACACATACCAACAACAAAAACACACAACGACAACCAACACAACACCCAAAAACAAACCATATCACACAAACATCAGACACAAACACAAACCACGCACAACCATGCGGAAACCAACCGAAAAAAACACAAAAATAACTACATCAAATCGAATAAATTGAACACAAACGAAATCAAACGAAATCAAACGAAATCAAACGAAATCAAACGAAATCGAACGAAATCAATATCAAACGAAATCCATTCAAGCTGAATCGCGTAGTCTTCGTCCCCCTTCACGATATGTTGCGTTCTCCTTCTTTACACTTAGTTAGTTGATCTCTTGTCGTTGTTTAGTTATTGCGGCCCAAGCCAAGATGCTATGAACCGATCAGCAACAAATACTCTTGCACGATCACACCACAACAAGACACGCAGGCACACGCTTAGGAACACACACAAAATACAAGTTAGAACATGGTCATCATAAAGGAAGACAAAAAAATGAAACAACAAGAAAACAAGGCGAAACCAAACAAACCCAAATTGTATTGAATCGAATCGAATCGAATCGAATCGAATCGAATCGAATCGGACTGGACTAGATTGGATTGAATTGAATTGTATTGGAAGAAAAGAAAACTGTAAAGCACAGAGCACCTGTGTGTGAGAACAAAACAAAAAAAATACACACACACACACACACACACACACACACACACACACACACACAACAACAACAACAACGATTCGAAGAACTGAAATCTCTCTCTATTAGAACAGTGCGGCGAGACGAAAGCAAAACAAGAGTTTAGTTTAGAGTTTAGGACGGGATGAGAAGAATGAGAATGAGGGATGTAGAAAGAAGAAGACCCAGCGGTTGCGCGAAGGAACAGATATGAAAGTGAAAAAAAAAAAACACACACACACACAAGAACAAAAACAACAAAACAAAACAAGACAAAAAAACAAAAAACAAAAAACAACAAAAACAACAAAAACAACAAAAACAACAACAAAACAAATACAAAAGCAAACGAATGTGCGTGTGAAGAAGAACGAGTAGAATGTGAACGAAAGCAAGAACAAAAGCAAAAGCAAAAGCAAAAGCAAAAGCAAAAGCAAAAGCAAAAGCAAAAGCAACAAAAGCAAAGCAAAGCAAAAGCAAAAGCAAAAGCAAACATAAAACAATAGGTGGGAGGAAGAAACAAAAACAAAAGAGAAGCTCCCCGTCCGGGAATTGAACCCGGGTCACCCGCGTGACAGGCGGGTATACTAACCACTATACTAACGAGGAACTGCGACACCACCTCACACACAAACAAACACATACACGCCAAACACATACCAACAACAAAAACACACAACGACAACCAACACAACACCCAAAAACAAACCATATCACACAAACATCAGACACAAACACAAACCACGCACAACCATGCGGAAACCAACCGAAAAAAACACAAAAATAACTACATCAAATCGAATAAATTGAACACAAACGAAATCAAACGAAATCAAACGAAATCAAACGAAATCAAACGAAATCAATATCAAACGAAATCCATTCAAGCTGAATCGCGTAGTCTTCGTCCCCCTTCACGATATGTTGCGTTCTCCTTCTTTACACTTAGTTAGTTGATCTCTTGTCGTTGTTTAGTTATTGCGGCCCAAGCCAAGATGCTATGAACCGATCAGCAACAAATACTCTTGCACGATCACACCACAACAAGACACGCAGGCACACGCTTAGGAACACACACAAAATACAAGTTAGAACATGGTCATCATAAAGGAAGACAAAAAAATGAAACAACAAGAAAACAAGGCGAAACCAAACAAACCCAAATTGTATTGAATCGAATCGAATCGAATCGAATCGAATCGAATCGAATCGGACTGGACTAGATTGGATTGAATTGAATTGTATTGGAAGAAAAGAAAACTGTAAAGCACAGAGCACCTGTGTGTGAGAACAAAACAAAAAAAATACACACACACACACACACACACACACACACACAACAACAACAACAACAACAACAACAACGATTCGAAGAACTGAAATCTCTCTCTATTAGAACAGTGCGGCGAGACGAAAGCAAAACAAGAGTTTAGTTTAGAGTTTAGGACGGGATGAGAAGAATGAGAATGAGGATGTAGAAAGAAGAAGACCCAGCGGTTGCGCGAAGGAACAGATATGAAAGTGAAAAAAAAACACACACACACACAAGAACAAAAACAACAAAACAAAACAAGAACAAAAACAAAAAAACAAAACAAGACAAAAAAACAACAAAAACAAAAAAACAACAAAACAAAACAACAAAACAAATACAAAAGCAAACGAATGTGCGTGTGAAGAAGAACGAGTAGAATGTGAATGAAAGCAAGAACAAAAGCAAAAGCAAAAGCAAAAGCAAAAGCAAAAGCAAAAGCAAAAGCAAAAGCAAAGCAAAAGCAAAAGCAAAAGCAAAAGCAAAAGCAAACATAAAACAATAGGTGGGAGGAAGAAACAAAAACAAAAGAGAAGCTCCCCGTCCGGGAATTGAACCCGGGTCACCCGCGTGACAGGCGGGTATACTAACCACTATACTAACGAGGAACTGCGACACCACCTCACACACAAACAAACACATACACGCCAAACACATACCAACAACAAAAACACACAACGACAACCAACACAACACCCAAAAACAAACCATATCACACAAACATCAGACACAAACACAAACCACGCACAACCATGCGGAAACCAACCGAAAAAAACACAAAAATAACTACATCAAATCGAATAAATTGAACTCAAACGAAATCAAACGAAATCAAACGAAATCAAACGAAATCAAACGAAATCGAACGAAATCAATATCAAACGAAATCCATTCAAGCTGAATCGCGTAGTCTTCGTCCCCCTTCACGATATGTTGCGTTCTCCTTCTTTACACTTAGTTAGTTGATCTCTTGTCGTTGTTTAGTTATTGCGGCCCAAGCCAAGATGCTATGAACCGATCAGCAACAAATACTCTTGCACGATCACACCACAACAAGACACGCAGGCACACGCTTAGGAACACACACAAAATACAAGTTAGAACATGGTCATCATAAAGGAAGACAAAAAAATGAAACAACAAGAAAACAAGGCGAAACCAAACAAACCCAAATTGTATTGAATCGAATCGAATCGAATCGAATCGAATCGAATCGAATCGAATCGAATCGAATCGAATCGAATCGAATCGGACTGGACTAGATTGGATTGGATTGAATTGTATTGGAAGAAAAGAAAACTGTAAAGCACAGAGCACCTGTGTGTGAGAACAAAACAAAAAAATACACACACACACACACACACACACACACACACAACAACAACAACAACAACAACAACAACGATTCGAAGAACTGAAATCTCTCTCTATTAGAACAGTGCGGCGAGACGAAAGCAAAACAAGAGTTTAGTTTAGAGTTTAGGACGGGATGAGAAGAATGAGAATGAGGGATGTAGAAAGAAGAAGACCCAGCGGTTGCGCGAAGGAACAGATATGAAAGTGAAAAAAAAAAACACACACACACACAAGAACAAAAACAACAAAACAAAACAAGACAAAAAAAACAACAAAAACAAAAACAACAAAAACAACAAAACAAAAACAACAAAACAAATACAAAAGCAAACGAATGTGCGTGTGAAGAAGAACGAGTAGAATGTGAATGAAAGCAAGAACAAAAGCAAAAGCAAAAGCAAAAGCAAAAGCAAAAGCAAAAGCAAAAGCAAAAGCAAAAGCAAAAGCAAAAGCAAAAGCAAAAGCAAAAGCAAACATAAAACAATAGGTGGGAGGAAGAAACAAAAACAAAAGAGAAGCTCCCCGTCCGGGAATTGAACCCGGGTCACCCGCGTGACAGGCGGGTATACTAACCACTATACTAACGAGGAACTGCGACACCACCTCACACACAAACAAACACATACACGCCAAACACATACCAACAACAAAAACACACAACGACAACCAACACAACACCCAAAAACAAACCATATCACACAAACATCAGACACAAACACAAACCACGCACAACCATGCGGAAACCAACCGAAAAAAACACAAAAATAACTACATCAAATCGAATAAATTGAACACAAACGAAATCAAACGAAATCAAACGAAATCAAACGAAATCAAACGAAATCAAACGAAATCAAACGAACGAAATCAATATCAAACGAAATCCATTCAAGCTGAATCGCGTAGTCTTCGTCCCCCTTCACGATATGTTGCGTTCTCCTTCTTTACACTTAGTTAGTTGATCTCTTGTCGTTGTTTAGTTATTGCGGCCCAAGCCAAGATGCTATGAACCGATCAGCAACAAATACTCTTGCACGATCACACCACAACAAGACACGCAGGCACACGCTTAGGAACACACACAAAATACAAGTTAGAACATGGTCATCATAAAGGAAGACAAAAAAATGAAACAACAAGAAAACAAGGCGAAACCAAACAAACCCAAATTGTATTGAATCGAATCGAATCGAATCGAATCGAATCGAATCGAATCGAATCGAATCGAATCGAATCGACTGGACTAGATTGGATTGGATTGAATTGTATTGGAAGAAAAGAAAACTGTAAAGCACAGAGCACCTGTGTGTGAGAACAAAACAAAAAAAATACACACACACACACACACACACAAACAACAACAACGATTCGAAGAACTGAAATCTCTCTCTATTAGAACAGTGCGGCGAGACGAAAGCAAAACAAGAGTTTAGTTTAGAGTTTAGGACGGGATGAGAAGAATGAGAATGAGGGATGTAGAAAGAAGAAGACCCAGCGGTTGCGCGAAGGAACAGATATGAAAGTGAAAAAAAAAAACACACACACACACAAGAACAAAAACAACAAAACAAAACAAGACAAAAAAACAACAAAAAAACAAAAAACAACAAAAACAACAAAACAAAAACAACAAAACAAATACAAAAGCAAACGAATGTGCGTGTGAAGAAGAACGAGTAGAATGTGAATGAAAGCAAGAACAAAAGCAAAAGCAAAAGCAAAAAAAGCAAAAGCAAAAGCAAAAGCAAAAGCAAAAGCAAAGCAAAAGCAAAAGCAAAAGCAAAAGCAAAAGCAAACATAAAACAATAGGTGGGAGGAAGAAACAAAAACAAAAGAGAAGCTCCCCGTCCGGGAATTGAACCCGGGTCACCCGCGTGACAGGCGGGTATACTAACCACTATACTAACGAGGAACTGCGACACCACCTCACACACAAACAAACACATACACGCCAAACACATACCAACAACAAAAACACACAACGACAACCAACACAACACCCAAAAACAAACCATATCACACAAACATCAGACACAAACACAAACCACGCACAACCATGCGGAAACCAACCGAAAAAAACACAAAAATAACTACATCAAATCGAATAAATTGAACACAAACGAAATCAAACGAAATCAAACGAAATCAAACGAAATCAAACGAAATCAATATCAAACGAAATCCATTCAAGCTGAATCGCGTAGTCTTCGTCCCCCTTCACGATATGTTGCGTTCTCCTTCTTTACACTTAGTTAGTTGATCTCTTGTCGTTGTTTAGTTATTGCGGCCCAAGCCAAGATGCTATGAACCGATCAGCAACAAATACTCTTGCACGATCACACCACAACAAGACACGCAGGCACACGCTTAGGAACACACACAAAATACAAGTTAGAACATGGTCATCATAAAGGAAGACAAAAAAATGAAACAACAAAAACAAGGCGAAACCAAACAAACCCAAATTGTATTGAATCGAATCGAATCGAATCGAATCGAATCGAATCGAATCGAATCGGACTGGACTAGATTGGATTGGATTGAATTGTATTGGAAGAAAAGAAAACTGTAAAGCACAGAGCACCTGTGTGTGAGAACAAAAAAAAAAAAACACACACACACACACACACACACACACACACACACACACACACACAACAACAACAACAACAACGATTCGAAGAACTGAAATCTCTCTCTATTAGAACAGTGCGGCGAGACGAAAGCAAAACAAGAGTTTAGTTTAGAGTTTAGGACGGGATGAGAAGAATGAGAATGAGGGATGTAGAAAGAAGAAGACCCAGCGGTTGCGCGAAGGAACAGATATGAAAGTGAAAAAAAAAAACACACACACACACAAGAACAAAAACAACAAAACAAAACAAGACAAAAAAAAAAAAACACAAGAACAAAAACAAAACAAACAAGACAAAAAAACAACAAAAAACAAAAACAACAAAACAACAAAACAAAACAACAAAACAAATACAAAAGCAAACGAATGTGCGTGTGAAGAAGAACGAGTAGAATGTGAATGAAAGCAAGAACAAAAGCAAAAGCAAAAGCAAAAGCAAAAGCAAAAGCAAAAGCAAAAGCAAAAGCAAAAGCAAAAGCAAAAGCAAACATAAAACAATAGGTGGGAGGAAGAAACAAAAACAAAAGAGAAGCTCCCCGTCCGGGAATTGAACCCGGGTCACCCGCGTGACAGGCGGGTATACTAACCACTATACTAACGAGGAACTGCGACACCACCTCACACACAAACAAACACATACACGCCAAACACATACCAACAACAAAAACACACAACGACAACCAACACAACACCCAAAAACAAACCATATCACACAAACATCAGACACAAACACAAACCACGCACAACCATGCGGAAACCAACCGAAAAAAACACAAAAATAACTACATCAAATCGAATAAATTGAACACAAACGAAATCAAACGAAATCAAACGAAATCAAACGAAATCAAACGAAATCAAACGAAATCAAACGAAATCAAACGAAATCGAACGAAATCAATATCAAACGAAATCCATTCAAGCTGAATCGCGTAGTCTTCGTCCCCCTTCACGATATGTTGCGTTCTCCTTCTTTACACTTAGTTAGTTGATCTCTTGTCGTTGTTTAGTTATTGCGGCCCAAGCCAAGATGCTATGAACCGATCAGCAACAAATACTCTTGCACGATCACACCACAACAAGACACGCAGGCACACGCTTAGGAACACACACAAAATACAAGTTAGAACATGGTCATCATAAAGGAAGACAAAAAAATGAAACAACAAGAAAACAAGGCGAAACCAAACAAACCCAAATTGTATTGAATCGAATCGAATCGAATCGAATCGAATCGAATCGAATCGAATCGAATCGAATCGAATCGGACTGGACTAGATTGGATTGATTGAATTGTATTGGAAGAAAAGAAAACTGTAAAGCACAGAGCACCTGTGTGTGAGAACAAAACAAAAAAAATACACACACACACACACACACACACACAACAACAACAACGATTCGAAGAACTGAAATCTCTCTCTATTAGAACAGTGCGGCGAGACGAAAGCAAAACAAGAGTTTAGTTTAGAGTTTAGGACGGGATGAGAAGAATGAGAATGAGGGATGTAGAAAGAAGAAGACCCAGCGGTTGCGCGAAGGAACAGATATGAAAGTGAAAAAAAAAAAACACACACACACACACAAGAACAAAAACAACAAAACAAAACAAGACAAAAAAACAACAAAAAAACAAAAACAACAAAAACAACAACAAAAACAACAAAACAAATACAAAAGCAAACGAATGTGCGTGTGAAGAAGAACGAGTAGAATGTGAATGAAAGCAAGAACAAAGCAAAAGCAAAAGCAAAAGCAAAAGCAAAAGCAAAAAAAGCAAAAGCAAAAGCAAAAGCAAAAGCAAAAGCAAAAGCAAAAGCAAACATAAAACAATAGGTGGGAGGAAGAAACAAAAACAAAAGAGAAGCTCCCCGTCCGGGAATTGAACCCGGGTCACCCGCGTGACAGGCGGGTATACTAACCACTATACTAACGAGGAACTGCGACACCACCTCACACACAAACAAACACATACACGCCAAACACATACCAACAACAAAAACACACAACGACAACCAACACAACACCCAAAAACAAACCATATCACACAAACATCAGACACAAACACAAACCACGCACAACCATGCGGAAACCAACCGAAAAAAACACAAAAATAACTACATCAAATCGAATAAATTGAACACAAACGAAATCAAACGAAATCAAACGAAATCAAACGAAATCAAACGAAATCGAACGAAATCAATATCAAACGAAATCCATTCAAGCTGAATCGCGTAGTCTTCGTCCCCCTTCACGATATGTTGCGTTCTCCTTCTTTACACTTAGTTAGTTGATCTCTTGTCGTTGTTTAGTTATTGCGGCCCAAGCCAAGATGCTATGAACCGATCAGCAACAAATACTCTTGCACGATCACACCACAACAAGACACGCAGGCACACGCTTAGGAACACACACAAAATACAAGTTAGAACATGGTCATCATAAAGGAAGACAAAAAAATGAAACAACAAGAAAACAAGGCGAAACCAAACAAACCCAAATTGTATTGAATCGAATCGAATCGAATCGAATCGAATCGAATCGAATCGAATCTGGACTAGATTGGATTGGATTGAATTGTATTGGAAGAAAAGAAAACTGTAAAGCACAGAGCACCTGTGTGTGAGAACAAAACAAAAAAAATACACACACACACACACACACACACACACACACACAACAACAACAACAACAACAACAACGATTCGAAGAACTGAAATCTCTCTCTATTAGAACAGTGCGGCGAGACGAAAGCAAAACAAGAGTTTAGTTTAGAGTTTAGGACGGGATGAGAAGAATGAGAATGAGGGATGTAGAAAGAAGAAGACCCAGCGGTTGCGCGAAGGAACAGATATGAAAGTGAAAAAAAAAACACACACACACACACAAGAACAAAAACAACAAAACAAAACAAGACAAAAAAACAACAAAAAAAAAAACAAAAACAACAAAACACAACAAACAAAACAAATACAAAAGCAAACGAATGTGCGTGTGAAGAAGAACGAGTAGAATGTGAATGAAAGCAAGAAGCAAAAGCAAAAGCAAAAGCAAAAGCAAAAGCAAAAGCAAAAGCAAAAGCAAACATAAAACAATAGGTGGGAGGAAGAAACAAAAACAAAAGAGAAGCTCCCCGTCCGGGAATTGAACCCGGGTCACCCGCGTGACAGGCGGGTATACTAACCACTATACTAACGAGGAACTGCGACACCACCTCACACACAAACAAACACATACACGCCAAACACATACCAACAACAAAACACACAACGACAACCAACACAACACCCAAAAACAAACCATATCACACAAACATCAGACACAAACACAAACCACGCACAACCATGCGGAAACCAACCGAAAAAAACACAAAAATAACTACATCAAATCGAATAAATTGAACACAAACGAAATCAAACGAAATCAAACGAAATCAAACGAAATCAAACGAAATCAAACGAAATCAAACGAAATCGAACGAAATCAATATCAAACGAAATCCATTCAAGCTGAATCGCGTAGTCTTCGTCCCCCTTCACGATATGTTGCGTTCTCCTTCTTTACACTTAGTTAGTTGATCTCTTGTCGTTGTTTAGTTATTGCGGCCCAAGCCAAGATGCTATGAACCGATCAGCAACAAATACTCTTGCACGATCACACCACAACAAGACACGCAGGCACACGCTTAGGAACACACACAAAATACAAGTTAGAACATGGTCATCATAAAGGAAGACAAAAAAATGAAACAACAAGAAAACAAGGCGAAACCAAACAAACCCAAATTGTATTGAATCGAATCGAATCGAATCGAATCGAATCGAATCGAATCGGACTGGACTAGATTGGATTGATTGAATTGTATTGGAAGAAAAGAAAACTGTAAAGCACAGAGCACCTGTGTGTGAGAACAAAACAAAAAAAATACACACACACACACACACACACACACACACACAACAACAACAACAACAACAACGATTCGAAGAACTGAAATCTCTCTCTATTAGAACAGTGCGGCGAGACGAAAGCAAAACAAGAGTTTAGTTTAGAGTTTAGGACGGGATGAGAAGAATGAGAATGAGGGATGTAGAAAGAAGAAGACCCAGCGGTTGCGCGAAGGAACAGATATGAAAGTGAAAAAAAAAAAAAACACACACACACACAAGAACAAAAAAACAAAACAAAACAAGACACACAAGAACAAAAACAACAAAACAAACAAGACAAAAAACAACAAAAAAACAAAAAAACAAAAACAACAAAAACAAAAACAACAAAACAAATACAAAAGCAAACGAATGTGCGTGTGAAGAAGAACGAGTAGAATGTGAATGAAAGCAAGAACAAAAGCAAAAGCAAAAGCAAAAGCAAAAGCAAAAGCAAAAGCAAAAGCAAAAGCAAACATAAAACAATAGGTGGGAGGAAGAAACAAAAACAAAAGAGAAGCTCCCCGTCCGGGAATTGAACCCGGGTCACCCGCGTGACAGGCGGGTATACTAACCACTATACTAACGAGGAACTGCGACACCACCTCACACACAAACAAACACATACACGCCAAACACATACCAACAACAAAAACACACAACGACAACCAACACAACACCCAAAAACAAACCATATCACACAAACATCAGACACAAACACAAACCACGCACAACCATGCGGAAACCAACCGAAAAAAACACAAAAATAACTACATCAAATCGAATAAATTGAACACAAACGAAATCAAACGAAATCAAACGAAATCAAACGAAATCAAACGAAATCAAACGAAATCAAACGAAATCAAACGAAATCAAACGAAATCGAACGAAATCAATATCAAACGAAATCCATTCAAGCTGAATCGCGTAGTCTTCGTCCCCCTTCACGATATGTTGCGTTCTCCTTCTTTACACTTAGTTAGTTGATCTCTTGTCGTTGTTTAGTTATTGCGGCCCAAGCCAAGATGCTATGAACCGATCAGCAACAAATACTCTTGCACGATCACACCACAACAAGACACGCAGGCACACGCTTAGGAACACACACAAAATACAAGTTAGAACATGGTCATCATAAAGGAAGACAAAAAAATGAAACAACAAGAAAACAAGGCGAAACCAAACAAACCCAAATTGTATTGAATCGAATCGAATCGAATCGAATCGAATCGAATCGAATCGAATCGAATCGAATCGAATCGGACTGGACTAGATTGGATTGAATTGAATTGTATTGGAAGAAAAGAAAACTGTAAAGCACAGAGCACCTGTGTGTGAGAACAAAACAAAAAAAATACACACACACACACACACACACACACACACACACAACAACAACAACAACAACAACAACGATTCGAAGAACTGAAATCTCTCTCTATTAGAACAGTGCGGCGAGACGAAAGCAAAACAAGAGTTTAGTTTAGAGTTTAGGACGGGATGAGAAGAATGAGAATGAGGGATGTAGAAAGAAGAAGACCCAGCGGTTGCGCGAAGGAACAGATATGAAAGTGAAAAAAAAAAAACACACACACACACAAGAACAAAAACAACAAAACAAAACAAGACAAAAAAAAAAAAAACAAAAACAACAAAAAAACAAAAACAAACAAAAAACAAAAAACAAAAACAACAAAACAACAAAACAAAAACAACAAAACAAATACAAAAGCAAACGAATGTGCGTGTGAAGAAGAACGAGTAGAATGTGAATGAAAGCAAGAACAAAAGCAAAAGCAAAAGCAAAAGCAAAAGCAAAAGCAAAAGCAAAAGCAAAAGCAAACATAAAACAATAGGTGGGAGGAAGAAACAAAAACAAAAGAGAAGCTCCCCGTCCGGGAATTGAACCCGGGTCACCCGCGTGACAGGCGGGTATACTAACCACTATACTAACGAGGAACTGCGACACCACCTCACACACAAACAAACACATACACGCCAAACACATACCAACAACAAAAACACACAACGACAACCAACACAACACCCAAAAACAAACCATATCACACAAACATCAGACACAAACACAAACCACGCACAACCATGCGGAAACCAACCGAAAAAAACACAAAAATAACTACATCAAATCGAATAAATTGAACACAAACGAAATCAAACGAAATCAAACGAAATCAAACGAAATCAAACGAAATCAAACGAAATCAAACGAAATCAAACGAAATCAAACGAAATCGAACGAAATCAATATCAAACGAAATCCATTCAAGCTGAATCGCGTAGTCTTCGTCCCCCTTCACGATATGTTGCGTTCTCCTTCTTTACACTTAGTTAGTTGATCTCTTGTCGTTGTTTAGTTATTGCGGCCCAAGCCAAGATGCTATGAACCGATCAGCAACAAATACTCTTGCACGATCACACCACAACAAGACACGCAGGCACACGCTTAGGAACACACACAAAATACAAGTTAGAACATGGTCATCATAAAGGAAGACAAAAAAATGAAACAACAAGAAAACAAGGCGAAACCAAACAAACCCAAATTGTATTGAATCGAATCGAATCGAATCGAATCGAATCGAATCGAATCGAATCGAATCGAATCGAATCGGACTGGACTAGATTGGATTGGATTGAATTGTATTGGAAGAAAAGAAAACTGTAAAGCACAGAGCACCTGTGTGTGAGAACAAAACAAAAAAAATACACACACACACACACACACACACACACACACACACACGCACACAACAACAACAACAACAACAACAACGATTCGAAGAACTGAAATCTCTCTCTATTAGAACAGTGCGGCGAGACGAAAGCAAAACAAGAGTTTAGTTTAGAGTTTAGGACGGGATGAGAAGAATGAGAATGAGGGATGTAGAAAGAAGAAGACCCAGCGGTTGCGCGAAGGAACAGATATGAAAGTGAAAAAAAACAAAACACACACACACAAGAACAAAAACAACAAAACAAAACAAGACAAAAAAACAACAAAAAAACAAAAACAACAAAAACAACAAAACAAAAACAACAAAACAAATACAAAAGCAAACGAATGTGCGTGTGAAGAAGAACGAGTAGAATGTGAATGAAAGCAAGAACAAAAGCAAAAGCAAAAGCAAAAGCAAAAGCAAAAGCAAAAGCAAAAGCAAAAGCAAACATAAAACAATAGGTGGGAGGAAGAAACAAAAACAAAAGAGAAGCTCCCCGTCCGGGAATTGAACCCGGGTCACCCGCGTGACAGGCGGGTATACTAACCACTATACTAACGAGGAACTGCGACACCACCTCACACACAAACAAACACATACACGCCAAACACATACCAACAACAAAAACACACAACGACAACCAACACAACACCCAAAAACAAACCATATCACACAAACATCAGACACAAACACAAACCACGCACAACCATGCGGAAACCAACCGAAAAAAACACAAAAATAACTACATCAAATCGAATAAATTGAACACAAACGAAATCAAACGAAATCAAACGAAATCAAACGAAATCAAACGAAATCAAACGAAATCAAACGAAATCGAACGAAATCAATATCAAACGAAATCCATTCAAGCTGAATCGCGTAGTCTTCGTCCCCCTTCACGATATGTTGCGTTCTCCTTCTTTACACTTAGTTAGTTGATCTCTTGTCGTTGTTTAGTTATTGCGGCCCAAGCCAAGATGCTATGAACCGATCAGCAACAAATACTCTTGCACGATCACACCACAACAAGACACGCAGGCACACGCTTAGGAACACACACAAAATACAAGTTAGAACATGGTCATCATAAAGGAAGACAAAAAAATGAAACAACAAGAAAACAAGGCGAAACCAAACAAACCCAAATTGTATTGAATCGAATCGAATCGAATCGGACTGGACTAGATTGGATTGAATTGAATTGTATTGGAAGAAAAGAAAACTGTAAAGCACAGAGCACCTGTGTGTGAGAACAAAACAAAAAAAATACACACACACACACACACACACACACACACACGCACACAACAACAACAACAACAACAACAACGATTCGAAGAACTGAAATCTCTCTCTATTAGAACAGTGCGGCGAGACGAAAGCAAAACAAGAGTTTAGTTTAGAGTTTAGGACGGGATGAGAAGAATGAGAATGAGGGATGTAGAAAGAAGAAGACCCAGCGGTTGCGCGAAGGAACAGATATGAAAGTGAAAAAAAAAAAAACACACACACACACAAGAACAAAAACAACAAAACAAAACAAGACAAAAAAAAAAAAAAACACAAGAACAAAAACAACAAAACAAAACAAGACAAAAAAACAACAAAAAAACAAAAACAACAAAAACAACAAAACAAAAACAACAAAACAAATACAAAAGCAAACGAATGTGCGTGTGAAGAAGAACGAGTAGAATGTGAATGAAAGCAAGAACAAAAGCAAAAGCAAAAGCAAAAGCAAAAGCAAAAGCAAAAGCAAAAGCAAAAGCAAAAGCAAAAGCAAAAGCAAACATAAAACAATAGGTGGGAGGAAGAAACAAAAACAAAAGAGAAGCTCCCCGTCCGGGAATTGAACCCGGGTCACCCGCGTGACAGGCGGGTATACTAACCACTATACTAACGAGGAACTGCGACACCACCTCACACACAAACAAACACATACACGCCAAACACATACCAACAACAAAAACATCTGAACGGGTTCGACAGATATCATGAGAGGTGGCATCTTCTGTAACTTCATGTAGACTGTCGTGGCCCATGAGAGCAGACCCGCTTTTGTCAGCTAATGTCGAAGGTTAGCCTGGCCTAAGCCACCAAGACTAATATACCCCTCTTCCTTAATATCAATTTCTACGTTTCTCACTGTACTCGTCCCTAATCGCAATGCTGATCTTCGTCGAGCTCACTTGACGAAAGGATCAACATGTCGGACGAGGAGGACTATGAGTTCGATTACAGCGATGAAGACGAGGAGATGGAGGACGGTGACGTGGACCTGCAGGTGCAGATCCAGAACCAGTACTACAACGCCAAGGCCCATCTAGAGGAGAGCGACGCCGCGTCTCGTGATGCGGCGCTCGCGGCGCTCGAAGAAGTCGTCGAGATGCAGAACGAAAGCCAATCGGACTGGGGCTTTAAGGCACTCAAACGCATCGTCAAGCTGCATTTCGAGTTGAATCGGTACGACGCTGCTATCAAGCGCTACGAGGAGCTCTTGGGATACACGAAAAGCGCCGTGACGCGCAATGTGGGCGAGAAGGGTATCAACAGTATCCTCGACTTCGTGTCGACGAGTAAGGTGGGTTGATTCTCGAGTGGATTCTGATACAGACCGTGTGGCTGATGATCTTTACTACGTTTGGTGAGTACAGAACTGGGAGATCTTGCAGCGATTCTACGAAACAACGCTTGAGACGCTCAAAGAAGCGCGCAACGAGGTGTGTTTCTGTGGTGGTGGCGATTATATCACGGGTTTCTGATGAATCTGTCGTACAGCGTTTGTGGTTCAAGACGAACTTGAAGCTCGGAAACCTGCTGTACGAGATTGGCGATTTCACACGCTTGACGAAGGTGCGATTGGCTGCAAGTGCTTGGTTTTGGCTTGTTTTCGAAAGACTTACTGTTACGAACGTGCACTAGATTGTCAGGGAGTTGATCGCTTCGTGTGAAGAAGAAGACAGCGAAGATGGTGTGAAGAAGAACTCGCAGGTAAGCATGAGGAGTTGGTGCATCACACAAGAGGGAGACATACTCACGAGAAGGGACAGCTGCTTGAGGTGTATGCACTCCAGATTCAGATGTACACGTCACAGAAGGACAATAAGAAGCTTGTGTCGATCTACGAGAAGGCTTTGCGAACCAAATCGGGCGTCGCACATCCGGTGCGTCTTTGTATGGGGACCTATTGATTTCTTACTGAGTGTTCTCACTCATTCTTTCGTTGTGAGTATAGAAAATCATGGGTGTGATCCATGAATGTGGTGGCAAGATGTACCTCATGCAGGTAGGTTTCTCTTCATACTGTCTCCTAGTACTTAACTAACTCCTCTGCAGCGCGAGTGGGAGAAAGCTCGTGTTGACTTTTTCGAGAGCTTCAAGAACTACGACGAGGCTGGCGAGCCACGACGTCTGCAATGCCTCAAGTACCTCGTTCTTGCCAATATGCTGAGTGAGTCGAAAGTCAGTGTCTTCGATTCGCAAGAAGCCAAGCCGTATGAGAACGACAAGGAGATTCTCGCTATGACACAACTCACAGATGCGTTCCTCCACGACGAGATCAAGACGTTCGAAAAAGTTCTCAATCGGCACCAGGCTTCGATCATGGCGGATCCGTTCATCAAGCACTACATCGACCAATTGCTCCATACCATTCGAAGCAAAGTGCTCCTCAAGATTGTCAAGCCTTATCGACGAATGGATACGCGATACATTGCTCGTGAACTGAATGGCATCTCCGTGGAGGAAGTCGAATCGCTCCTGTCGTCCTTGATTCTAGATCAGAAGATTGATGCGCGCATCGACCAGCTCCAGCACACACTTGTCCTCACGGGACACAAGGCAGAAGCCAAGTTCCAGCAGTCCGTTGTGAGCTGGTGTGACAGTTTGGAAAAGTTCCATGCACTTACCGTTGACCGGGTGACTGTCGGTATGTAAGACAAAGTGAGATGGATAGCGTTTGGTTTTGATTTCGTAATGGAACAATAACACGAAAGAAATGAAAGGCACTATCTATATATTCTGCAAGTTGGATTGTTCAATGTCTTCGTTCACGGACACGTCTTTGATTCGACAAGTAAGAAATCAGGTTGTTCACTAATGACTAGAGTTCATGCTTCTTCACATGGCACATATGGCTTCAATGCAGCATAAAATTCGAGCTCTTCCTTGGCCTTTGCGGCAGCTTCTCTTCGGGCAATGTACCACGCACAGCCGATGCAAATGATGGATCCGATGGACCAAAAGAGACAAAAGCGGAAGCCGATTCGGTATGCACAAGCTTCATCACAGAGCTCGAAATAACTGTCCTTCTCTCCTTGCTTCGCAAGTACCCAAGCCATGACAATACCAGTGAGGTACGGAGACAATGCGTAGCCGATAAGGTTGAAGATCATGACAGAGAACGAAGAAGCGACCGCACGGTGCTGAGCTGGAACCACCGAGATGAAGATACCCGTACATGCTGGCAAAATCGATCCACCAAAGAACAACAGGAGCCACAAGAAAGCAGCTGTGATGTAGATGTCATCGAAGAAAGTTGTGGCAGCCGAGACGATGAAAGCGATGATACCCAATACCATACAGATACCGAGGGCCTTTGCACGTTGCTCGATACCAATGTAGCCTCCGCAGCGGTCAATCAGCCATCCACCGAAAAAGACACCAAAGATTGGTCCGGTGCCTGCGACAAACACAAAAAGAGCGTTGACAATGTACTTGGAGGCATGGAGTGACTTGATCATGAAGATAGTACTCCAGTACTGGACACCCGTCACGACAAAGTACACAGCCGTGAGACCACCGACGATCAAGCAGAAGATCGGGATTTGCAGTAGTGTTCGGATACCCTCTGTGAACGATCCTTCTTCGTATTCGTCCATGAAATCATCATCAAGCATCGATGCTTCGAGTAAATTGACGGTCGGCGACTTTTGTGGTGTTTCAGGGATAGCCACATCGAAAGCACCGTACCCTGATGACGAATGCGGAGCGTTTGATGATCCGACACGCGTCACAGTGAGTGAGTTAACTCCAGGAGACAGCTTTGGAATTTCGGGAGAGCCATCTGTCGTCCCTGAAAGCATACTCCCCGCAAAACTCCGTCGGAGAGATGAGGATCCGACATCGTTTTCAAGCTGTTGATGCTGCTGGTTGTGATGCAGCTGTCGGATACCGCGCTGACTCGTTCCGCCGTACATGGATGCACTCGCCAACAGGACGTCCTCTTCTTCGTGATTCGGTCCACTCCAGCTAAACGTAGGATTCGCACCAAGCTTGATAGTTTCTTCGATGTAGCTGATGATGCGATTGTTCGAGTCGCTCAACCGGGATCGGCTCTGACGCTTTGAGCGCACACGTTCGAAGGTGGTGTTGTCATTGATAAGCGGAGCCAATTCGTTGGTTTTGATGGACTGCATGGTAAGCTCCACTTGCTCAGCGACCACTGCTTCTGCTGCAGCCGCAAGAATGTCTTCTGCAGTCTCAATCGACTGATTCGCTTCACTCACCAAGTCCGTTGAGCCAGTGGTGGAGCTGCTGCTGGCTCGACTACTTGGCGAGCTTTTCTGTCCTTCACTGCGGATGATGAGATGCTTCTTTGGCACAAAGAAAATCGCGATCATAATCGGGCACATTGCGATGAATTGCACGAGAAATGGCCACCGCCACGTCTGGAACCACCGGAAACTTTCAGGTACGAACCAATTCGCGACGGTACCAACGAAATAACCGAGCATGACACCCATGGGCACACTGCCTTGGAGATAGCTCATCCAGCCAGCAACCTTCTCACGCGGTGCGTACTCATCGACCCACAACGGTGTGTAGATGCACGGGAACGACTGAGTGAAGCCGATCAAGGCTCGCGCAATGATCATCAAGTTGGCACTAAAGGCGTACCCCGTCGGCGTCAACGCGAGCACCAATGTTGCGAGATTATTGAGCACCAAACTTGCACCGAGCACATGTCGAGGGTTGAAGCGATGCAGCAAGTACGCACACAATGGCGAGGCGGCACTCAACGAAAAGTACACGACACCGCCGAGTGCGCCTTGCTGGGTCGCTGACATGTGCAGATCGACACTGAGCTGGTCGAGCAGACAGGGAATCGCCCCCGCCTCAAGATAGATAAACACCTGCGTGATGATCAAGTACTTGAACAGATACGAGGCCTCGGCGCGCGTCTGCTGCATGAACCGCTCGCGGCGCTCTTCTTTTTCGGTCATCCGCACCTCGTCATTGGCCGACGGGAGATGGAAACCCCCTCCGCCCATGGTACCCACGAGCCCTGTCTTCCGGGTTGGCTGGCGTAATGTGTCAATGCGTGCCGCGCTGACCAAAACTAACACGCGCTCTCTTCCGAAGTGACTTGGAGACGCGTTTCGCCAGCTGGTTTTCTGTGTTTTCGCCGCCCTCTTGCACGCGCTTCAGCTGCGAAAACAGAGGCGCGTCGCGTGTGGGGAGAGAGTGGCGTTAGGAGAAGCAACACAGAGGCGTTGTGTCTTGCGAAGCCTTCGTCCGTCCGTCCGCGCTGGGCTTCGTCGATCCTTCCGTCGGTCCGTCCGTCGCCGTCTTCTTCCCCTTCACTGCCGTCCACTGCCGACGCAATTGCTTCTTCTGTCGCGCGCCTGGAATCCCTGTCAGTTTCGATATGAGTTACGGATGCTGATTGGTGGAAATTGGACAGAAACGTATCTGATTGGACGAAAAGAGTCTGATTCCTCTAATGGGAAAGACGCCTCGAAAGAGGGAGGAAGTGAAATCGATATGGACCGCCTGAGGAAGGTTTTATGTACCTCGGGTCCATTTGGATAAACTGAACCAATCTCGAACCGGTAGGCTACCAGTATGAGGTGGGCGATCTTGGACCGTCATGAGACGATGAGGGAATTGATTGATGGGCATCAGTGTGTTGAAACGACAGCGACTTGGAGACTGACGTGTGTGTAACGTGCTGTCGAGTCAGCGCCGTCTAGTTTGAGGCAACATGCTGAAGCGACACGCGGCTATTCACGCTCTCTAGTTCACCGGACCAGCAGGTTTGAGGTTTGATCCGTCTTTTGGATTGGACTGGACAGCAGTTCAGCACGTGCACGGTGAATGCGCACGTATATCAAACTTTGATATACGCTCGACTCAAACACATTCTTCGGACTATTCTTATAGTGAAGAGTGACGATCAGCTCATCTGTGAACGTATCTGATCAAACTCAAGTCGCGGCTTTGACGTCGAGGCGTCAAGCAGAACCGATAGGTATTCGTGGGCACCAATCTAGAATCCGGTGATGAGCAATGCACGCGGCTGGCACCCGTTAGTCACTGCAACCTCCATGCTCTCGGAACATATATCAAACCATAATCTCTCAGCAATCGAAGCGACGTATTCTTCCAGCTGGATACACTCTTCTCGTTGACTAAAGATCGTCTCTCCTAGCGCAGCTGAGTGATCGATTCGAACAACAGAAGGAGGACGCCTCTGGCATCTGTCGTCGCAGCTAAGGTGTGATGACCCACTTGAAGAACGTCTGAGATCCCACCGTCTAGGGTCGTCTTCATTCGGCCCAGCTGAGGCCTCGAGTATGGAACAGCCGGATTGCGGTCTCTCCACCATGCCGGTGCATCGCGCAGCAATCACACCGAACCTCGACGCCATTGACTTTAATCGCGCTGGCCACATCCAGTCATCGCTTTGTAACGCTGTAATGACCTGTTATAACGCATATTTCATCCATCCAACACCGATATACGATACAGTAAATCGCTCGACGGGGGACTTGTCAGAATAAATACTTTTGCCCTGACACGGCCGGGCTCTGCACCGTGCCCATCAATCGAGCCATTGAACTACACGGAAACAACCGGACGCTCGGGAGTTCAGAGCTCTTCCGCCAATCCCATTTTGCGATAGACGCATCTCCTGCTGGATAAAGAGACCAGTTTCTGCTAGAGAACACGCCAGACGTGGCACTCGGGAAGCGTGAACAACGTGGAAGCGACGTGATGTATGTACAAAACCCACGCAAGAATGCGGACGGATCCTCGCGTTCTCTCCACAACCACTCTTCCGCTCCACATGGTTGTGCCTCCAGGCTCTGCCATCTCTCAAAGCACCAACTGACAGCTGGCCTCAGAGGATCATTTCTCGATTCACCCTTCAGTCGTTTTCCTCCTTCACAAGAGATCTCTCCACGTGCGGGTTGGTTGTGAGCAATCATGACGTTTTCGCCAGCAGGAGCCGACCACTTTGAAAAGTCGACACCCTTGGCGACCAAGTACGAGGATGGTTCGCATAAGAAGCGATGCTCGCCGTTGGTGATCGGAAACACGTGCCTCGGTATCGGCGCGTTCTTGGTGATCTTCGGCATTGTCTACGGCGCGGCGCTTCCATCCGTGATCACCAACCAGATCGAGAGTGGCGTGGCCGTCTGCAGTGAGAGCGACATCGCCAAGGAGCAGTTCACCGACAACTACGGTGACTGTGATGAATGTGTGCCATACTACTACAGCCTGATCATGTTCAACGTTACCAACGCCAACGACTACCTCAAGAATGGTGCCAAACTCAAGGTCCAGGAAGTGGGACCATACGCGTACCGCCGTTTCCAGCGCAAGGTGGACGTCAAGCTTGAAGGCGACCTCGTGAGCTACAAGATGTACACCTACCACAAGTTTGACGCGGAGAAGAGTTGCGAGACTTGCAAGGACACGGATGTCGTGACGAGCTGGGATCTGAGCTACCTCAACGTCATCTCCCAGGCTGGCGGCGAGAAGGGCTTTGTGACTCGTCTTGCCAAGGGCACGACCTGGGGTGCCGAGCTCTCGGACGACGAGATCGCTGATGTGGTGGAGAAGAACGGTGAGCAGATGATGCGATGGGTCAACGGCCTCAACTCGAACCAGCCAAAGGCGTGGAAGGCCATCGGTGAAACCGTCCTCCCATTCCTCGCAGGTGGTGTCGCGCCCATTGAAGACTTGGACCTCTCGGGCTTCGAGTACAACGGTCTCTTTGCTCAGCGCCAGGTCAAGGACTACGCTCTCGGTTTCCCAAGTTTGCTCGCTGGTCTCGGTCTCGGTACCAACTACGTCAAGGTGTGCAGCAGCACGTCGACGACCAAGTTGGAGGAGAAATGTGCCTCGTGCAAGGGCGACGCCTGTGACAAGATCTGGTCCGAGTGTAAGAAGTGTGTGACGGGTAAGAAGGTCTTGGCCATCAACGCTGTGACGTGCGCGAGCATTGAGGCGCGTTACGCCGCTGTGTACGGTGAAAAGGAAGCCAAGGCGTTCAGTGGCAGCACCTGCGGTCTCTGTGAGTCAGTTGGTCTCTGTGCCGCTCCACTTCCTGGTGCCGCTGAGGCTTCAGGCTTGGACTACTCGGAGAAGGCGCCATCGAGCGACTCGTTGAACACGTACATCCAGCGCACGGGCTGTGACGACAAGACTCATATCAACGACTACATTCAGTACGATGGTTTCAAGACGCAGCCGTACTGGGTCAAGCTTGACAAGCGTCGTAACCCAACGTTGACCGAGCTCAACGCCTTTGCCGTCTACGGCAACTGTGAGAAGCGCACCAGCAACATGACGTGCAGTGACGTCATGGGCACGGATGCCACGTCCATCGAGCCAGCCGGAGCCAGTATCACGGGTTTCCCAAGCAAGGTCGACTTGCAGGAGGCGATGATGTACTTGAACCAGGCCAAGCAGAACATCTCGCTCGTCAACACGGGCGAAGTCGTCGAGTACGAAGGCATCAAGCTCACTCGCTTCATCCCACCAAACGACTTGCTTCAGCACGCTGACTGGAAGGACGCCAAGGGCACTGGTTACCCAGTGGATGGTGTTCAGCCATTGGCTTTCAACGTCGGTTTCCTCGCGTACCTTTCGTACCCAATGTTCATCTACGGTGACAAGTCGTTGATGGAGGGTGTGGAGATCACGATGGCTGACGGCGTCAAGGCTTCGCAGGACACGCTCTTTGAGGATGGTGTCCTCAAGGAGGCCTACTACAACCGCTACCAGACCACCGTCGACATTGAACCCGGTACGGGTAAGACGATGGTGGCGCGCAAGCGTTTGATGGCTTCGTACGCGCTCGGCAAGTCGAGCTTCAGCGACGGTGTCATGTCCGACCTCGTGTGGCCAAAGCTCAAGGCCGAGGTCATCTCGCCAGCCTATTTTGGTGAGGAGAGCGCCACGATCACGCCTTCGCGTATTAGCACGTACAAGGGCGTCAAGGCCATCCTCACCTCGCTCTTGCCAGTGATGATCATCGGCATTGTCCTCGGTGTTGCCCTCGTGGCCGGTGGCTTCCTCTACCGTCGCAAGGCTCAGATGACTCGTCGTGACACCATGGGTGATGCCATCCTCGGCAGCTCCACGGCGTAAGCGCGGACCGAGTAGAGCTAGTTTGCCACCATAAGACTGTCAATTGTATTGCCTTTATCTAAAAATCCACTTGAGAGTTTGCTTTCACATCGGAATTTTGCATTTCCACGGCGTGGACGCCATGATGTCATGGCATTTTGCCAGCATGGTCATCACCTAGGGCTATACCACACCGGGGGTACTAATAAACGAGACATAGTGTCGCGATCCTGGAAGCGCTGGGTGTCAATCAATCAGAAAGCGAGTTGAAGTTCACCATGGGCTTGCATAAATGGACGTTGCGTTTCGGCCATGGGGTTTCTGCGGCAGGTACGCTACGCATCTCCGCTTGGATGGGTGCAATGGACGGCTAATAAGGGTGCGCGCTGGGTGCGTAGTGGTCGGCAGCGCACGGGCAGCGACAGAGCCAGCGCTCAAAGAGGTCTTTTGGAGGTGGGTGGGTGCGGGTAACTGGAACACGAGACGAGGACATGTACTCATCGTTGCTTGCAGGAAAGGAAAGCAGTTGTTTCTGTGGTCGACGGTGCTGATTATTGTCATCCACGTGACGCTTTTACCGGTGGAATGGCTCTTGGGGCTGTTGTTACCGGCGTCGTGGATCGACACGACCTTCCGTTCCTTTCGCTATGCCATGAACTCCACGATCCCGTTCGCTATGGTCACGATTTGTCGGTATGTCAAGGTCGAGCTGTTTGAAGACGCGTTCTTCGCTGGGCTGAAGACTCGTGACAAGCTCGTGGCTGAGAGCATTCGCAAGGTGTGGCACTCTTCAATCCCCCCCGACGCTTTGTTATGACTCTAATTGGATCTGCTCATCTAGCACAAGGCCATCTATTGGGACTGGGAGTATATTTACCATGCGGTCCGATTGGGGGCGCGGCAGTTGACTCTCGGACTCCTCGTAACGCTCATCTCGCCTACGTTTGGCGCGATTGTCCCGCTGGCTCGGTTTGGCTACAAGTAAGTGCTGCCGTCTTCTTCTCTCTGTTTCGACTGAACCTCATTCACGTTGATAGGATCCGGCGGATGGAGCGATTCTTCTGGATCCCTGTCTTCCTCGCGTTTTGTTTTGCTTCGACGCAAGACCTGGCTCTTCAAATTGTCCGTGTCTGGCTCAACTCGCGTGAGCTCTTCCGCGATCTGTACGACCCCGTCATTGCTCGACTCAAGTCAGTCAAGACTGATACAAGCAGCAGCCTCAATCGTCAGTCGAGTCGCGAGTGGTACGATAAAGGAAGCGGTGCGGTGCGTCTGGGGTTTTCGATGACGTTCGCGTGCCTCCTCCAAGTCCCTTTCGTCGGCCCATTCGCGTGGTTTGTTGCCTTTGTCGCTGCGGGGATACATGCTCCCGAGATGATCAATCTATCGGCATTTGAATGATTACTTACGTCAATTTCTAATGGAAAAAGGACAAATAGTCTAGTTTATTTGGCTTTGTACCACGAGTCATCGACCTTGGCGTCGACTTCTAATGCTACAGACAGCGGACGCTCGAACGGGTTCTCCATTAGGTTCACTACTAGCTTCATGGCCTCAGGAACTGTCTCTTCTGGACCTTCGACGATGATTTCATCGTGAATTTGGCAAACCATCTCCCATCCGAGCTCACGCAAACGTTCGTTCTGGTGGATTCGAAGCATCGCCTGCATGACCACATCCGCGGCTGCTCCTTGAATGGGCGTGTTGATCGCTGCACGTTCGGCGTGAGCCTTGGCTTTCTTCTGAGCTAACGTCGATCCTGGTAACATGGCATCGGGCAGTCGACGGTAACGACCCATGAGAGTACGCGTGTATCCAAACAGTCGTGCGGTCTTGATTGCATTCTCCTGCCACTTTCGGACCTCCTGACGATCAGAGTACCATTTGTCAAGCGTGTCTGCAGCTTCCTTACGGCTCACACCGAAATCCTTCGACAATCCGTACGGTGTTTTACCGTAGGCGATGGAGAAGTTGAGGATCTTGGCGTTCTTTCGCTCCGTCGAGAACTTGTCTTTGAGCAATGGTGCTGGCGGTTTGCCCTTCGAAGAATCCCATTCCAACAACGCTTCACCGTTTTCGATGGCTTTGGCAACATAGTCGTACATGCCCATCGCCGTTCGCGAGTGGAAATCACCACCAGCTTTGAACGCCTCAATCATGGCCTCACACTGAGTGATGTGAGCGAGCAGACGCAGTTCCAGCTGGGAGTAATCGGCTACAATCAGCTTCTTGCCCTTTGGCGCAATGAAGGCATCTCGAATCTTATAGCGATCCTTGTCAAGTGCCGGCTGGTTCTGCAAATTAGGCTTGCGAGAAGATAGCCGACCGGTATCCGTGTTCAGGTTGAGAGAGCAGTGTACTCGACTGTTCTCATCCGAGAGTTCTTGAAGTGGCAGGATGAAGTTGTTGAGCATGGTGTTGATGCTGCTGATATCGTACAGAGCCTTGAGCGCAACACAAGCGGCAGCGCCTTCTTCTTTGTCCTGGAAGTGTTCATACGCTCGACCATAGCGAGGTGGTGTCGCGTCTGGATCACCCGCAAGCTCCTTGAGCACGTCCGCACTTGCTGCTGGCAATCCACTAGCGGTGAACTGCGTTGGAGGAATACCAAGACCGCGGATCGTGATGTTTCGCTTCTTGAGAGCCTTCTGCTTGCCTTCTTTGATCACTCCTTCGGTGTTCTCGACTTCAAACTGGCGCTCAGCAGGCAGGATCTCTCGAGGCGGGTTTTTCTTGGTGTCAATATACGGAGCAAAGAGCAATTGCTGCTTCTGAGCAGCACTGTAGACGTTGATGCGTGACGCTTCATCACAGTATCGAGCCGCCCATTCGAGCACCAGCTTTTCCAGGCGGACACGGTCTTCCAGGGCCATCTTTTCGACATTGGCGAGGTAGTCCAGGTCCACGTGCATGCCCTTGCGCTCAATATCCGTGAGGCATTCACCGAATGGAATAATGTACTGGCGATAGAAGTCGTACATGGAACCGCTTCGAGTGACTTCACCATCTGCACCAAGACGTTCTTCAAACCAAAGTGTTTGATCCAACTTCTCCTGGAGCACTCGGTGCAGGAACCACGTGCACTCCGCATCAAAGACACTGTATCGGATCCATCGATTGCGGAATTCTGGGAACCGCTGGAGTTCTTCCACACTTGGCATAATGCGTTCTTTGCCCGCCGAACCGTCTTTCTTGAGCTTGGGGATACCGAAAAGCTCTTTCATAGGGCGTTTACGCTGCAGCAGCAGGTCTTCGGAGAGAGCTTCAAGCGAATACCCACCATTCTGGAAACGAGCAGTGTTCCAGAGACGTGCCATATGCATCGTATCGCCACCCAGGCCCTGGACGTTGATACCGTGGTTATAGAGCACGTGGCGATCGAAGCTGTAGTTGTGCCACACCTTCTTGTACTCTTTGCTTTCGAGAAATTCACTAAATCGTCACAAAAGCACCGTTAGAAGACGCAACAAGGCAAATTGGCTTCGTTGTAGTAATAGGTACATACCGGAAGTACTCGAGCGTGCCTTCCGCCGAGTCCAGGTTATCGATCCAAACGTACGGCCCGTTGCCATAGTCCACATCTGGTCCACTATAGAGCGACAAGCACGTGACCTAGGTGTATCATCGTCAGTTGTCTCATGCGAACAGTAACGATCTCGGAATGACACAGCGTACCTGGCCATTGCCCACTGGACCGACGGCCTTGATGTCAATCTGCGCGACTTCAGTGTCGCACGCGTGGAAGTGACTAGGACCCAGCTGCCGAATCTTGTCAATAACGCGCTGAGCACCCTCCTTGTCTTGGATCAAGTTGACAGGCAGCTTGTCATCGTCGGCAGATCGGAGACCTTGGAGTAGCTCCTTGTTGATCGTGTCGGACGTGACGTATTTGAGCCCCGAGGCACTCGTATAAGATCTACGAGAGTCCTGGCCCACATCTAGCGCACGCGTTACTCGATACGACGCATGGATCGGCCGCACATGGCGTCGCCAATGCCGCGCAGCGTGCAACATGAGCACTGGTCAGTCGAAGATGCCTTGACCATCAACCACCAGACACCCGTCTAATTCGATACAACGCCGACAACCAGTATGGAAGGGGTTTGACGTTGGATAACGGTATGAGTTAGCCTGGCTTAGTCTGGCTTTGACAACCATTTTGCCAAGCATGGAGCGGCTCAAGAGCGACAACGTGCTGCTCGGTGCGGGCGTCGCAGTGATCGCGATCGTCGCGTTTCGCTATTGGAATGCGTCAGTCGAAGAAGAGCGCATGCGTGCGACCCATAAGAGTCTGTCCAAGACCGTGGCCGAGAAGAAGGAAATCCGTCGACGCGTCAAGGAGTCTAGAGGCAAACCGATCGATATTGATAGAGGGATCTCTCAAGCAGAGACCGTATCACACAGCCTTGGAGCCGTCAAAGACTCTTTTGTCCAGGCATCTCAGGTAAGATTGGCGAGTTGAAGTGGAACGTACCTTATGTTCGACTAACAGTTTGCTTCGGCATATGTAGCTTCATGAACGCGAGGAGAAATTGGGCGATCTGGCTGTGAAGACTGAGCGGATGAAGGACACTGCAGGAGATTTCTACAAGTCGATGAAGGCTGTTAATGACGAGAACGCCAAAAGGAAGTGGTATGATTTTTAAACATCTGCCATATGGGAATCAAAAACATGAATATAGTATGATCCAAGCGAGCTTCTTGACTTTGACAGCGTTGATATGTCCAGGTGATGGACACACCGTGCTGCCGAAGACAACCGAGGTCTATCCACTGAAATGTGAACAACGCACATCAGTGCCTGCTGCTTCAATGAGTTGGGGTCGTCGGGCGTTACTACCTGCTTCCAGGAGCTAATGCGGAACTTGCCTTATGTGGTAGACATCTCACGTACAAGCACCAATACTTGAGGCAGCCGGTCACTGACCTGCTTTCGGTTGATCCTTTGTCTCTAGAAGAACAGGAGTCACCTCGGACACGAGATCGAATCATACACAGATCTGACACGACTCAGCCTTTTGATCTGCCGTCTAGTCAAAAAGCTCGACCGCGAGAACTCACTGGCTCTGTCAGCTTTGTCATTCTCATCAGTCCTCGACACACGAGGAACGAGCATTTTTCGTGAGCTTCTTGGCTGCGGACAACAAGCAATGATTTTTTCCCCTACAAAGTAGCTTTGGCGGAAAAGAAAAATTTACGAAAACCGGTACGAGTGGTTGTACTGTTGAGAACCGGTACCCTGACTGATAGGTGGAAGTTCAGATGACACGGGTCGAAATCACTCGGGCGGGAAGCAAAGAATGATGGAGTGGCTCAAGGGCGTTAATGACAACGTGCTGCTCGGCGCAGGCGTCGCGGTGATCGCGATCGTCGTGCTTCGCTACTGGAACGCGTCGGTCGAAGCGGAGCACATGCGCGCGTTGGCGGCGGCCCGGGAGCGTCAGGCTAAGGCCAAGGCCGAGAAGAAGGAGATCCGTCGACGTTTCTTCACGTTGGAAGAGCTCAAGGAGTTCAACGGTGAGAACGGCAAGCCGATCTACATTGCCGTGCTGGATGAAGTCTATGATGTGAGCAACAAGCGCGACTTCTACGGACCAGGCGCTGGCTACCACTTGTTTGCCGGGCGTGAGGCCTCGCGCGCTCTTGCCAAGATGTCGTTCGAGAAGGAAGATCTCGAGAACGAAGACTTGTCGGACTTGAGCTTCATGGACAACGAGACACTCCAGGACTGGGTCATGAAGTTCTCGCTCTACAACGGTTACCCAAATGTCGGTCGCATTCTCCGCAACCGCGACCTCACGCGCGAGGAATTGCGCCAGTACAACGGGGTTGACAACCCACGTAAGACTTGCTACGTTGGCGTGAATGGCAAGATCTTTGACGTGACTCTCGACGGTCTCAACCACTATGGACCAAAGGGTGGCTACAGCCAGTTCGCTGGTCGTGATGCTTCGCGCGCGCTTGCGTGCATGCTGCTCACCGACGATGCTCTTGACAACCCATCGATCGAAGGCATCACCGAGCAGCAGCAGAAGACTCTTGCCGATTGGGAGACCAAGCTGGCGCAGAAATACCCTGTGATTGGTCAGATCCTTGATTAGGTGATAATCAATGCAGAATTCGTGCTGCAGTACTCGAAGGTTAGCCTCGCAACCTGCTCGAAACGTCTTGGTATTGTCTCGTTCACATATTGGCAGAGATGCACAGCGATAACACAAATAGCGATTCCCTTCATTCGTTTCACTGTCGCACATCATTTGCTTGCGCCGTTTTCCGCGAATAACATGTCCCACATGGGAGTCGAAACTCGGTGATTGGGCATTAAATGAGTCGCATGGGACGCTTGCACCGCACGAATAACGGGCACGAATCCTGAGCTCACACTCGTCTCTCGATCACAGCTGAAAACGCAGCATAAGACTCGCATCTACGAGATTCGTCGCACTCTTGGAGCATCATGGGCAATTCTCTCGGTACACCGCCGACCGGCCCGAACTCGCTTCCTCGACGAGGTTCCAAGGCAACCGAAGCAAAAGAAGACACGCGACGTTACTTCACCAAGAGAGATCTGGCCAAGTTCAATGGAGAAAGCGACAGACCAATCTACATTGGACTCCTGGGGGAGGTTTACGATGTGACTTCGCATCGCAATCAGTATGGCCCTGGTGGCCCCTGTGCTGCGTTTGCTGGGAAAGAAGCATCACGCGCACTTGCCACCATGTCGATGAATGACGAGGACTTGGACAGCCTTGACCTCTCGGATCTGAGTGACGAGTACATCGACGCTCTGCATCGATGGATGAAGCGGTTCCAAGAGGAAGACAAGTATCCAAACGTGGGTCGCTTCCTTGTCCACCAAGATATGACCCTCAACGAGTTGCACAAGTATAACGGCGTCGACGACGTGCGGGGCACCGTTCTGATCGCGATCAACGGAACAATCTACGATGTCACGCTGAACGGACTCCAGCATTACGGGCCCGACGGCACCTACGCGCAATTTGCCGGACACGATGTCACGCGTGCCTTGGCGTGCATGTCGCTAGACCCCGAGGTTTTGGAGGACCCCCACACCGACGACCTCACAGCCGAGCAACAATCATCCCTCGCGGATTGGGCGACTCGCTTCCAGCAAAAGTACGCGCCTGTAGGCAAACTTGTGACGTAAAGAGCGCGCTTGGTGCGCATATTCCGCATAATCCCCTTCATACATTTCCGTTTCTTGCATGTTGAAGTGACCTTCACTCTTTAAACCTTACTTTGATGGGACGTCTAACCTAAAAACCTTGGAAGTCGAGGTGTTTTGTCAAGAGAAGCCTTCTGCGAGTTGAAGCACACGGGAACGCAGTGCTTGGAGGACGCGACGCCGACGCGATCTTGTCACCGTGTGTGCACTTCCAGGCCTCGGTAGACACCGAGGGACGGCTCATTCAACGCAGAAGGCACTGCTGAGTTATTGTGGCGAGTTTCGTGTGGATCGACAAAGTAACCGCGCGACAAGATGGGCAACAAGTCGGCACGAGCCGTCACACCAAGTGAGAAGGCGCTACAGAGTATGCTCACGCGAGCGTCGACGCTGCGGCCGGATATGTTCGCTATTGCGCCGGTTGGACATCATGGCGTACCAAGCAACGCCAAAACGATGGCGTTTTGCAGCTTACAAGGCATTCTGGCCGTCGGCACAGCGAGTGGAAGTATTAAGTTGTATGGTCGAGACGGACTTGAAGTAATGTTCGAAGCCCCAAGATCGAAGGCGAATCTGACGGTGGGAGTCGTGCACATGAAGTTTACGGCACGACAGCGACTCGTTGTGACGTACACGGACAGCTCGATCCGTGTTTTCGATTTGACGTCACCAGGAATCTCCACTTACGTACCTGAAACGTACGTATTGATTGCATTGGTTTATCGAGTGCTTACATGGGTCTCTAACTGCTATAATCATGTAGATGGACAACTTGCACTATCACGTGCATTGAGACGATTGTATATCTCGACTTTTCGTACATCTTTGTGGCGCTAGATGATGGCACCATCCGGGTAAGCAGAGAATCATGCTGCAAAGTATCTTAGATCAACACTTTTCTCATCGTTTATTCAGGTTATTCACGAAGAAACTGGCAAGATCAGCACATATGTCGTCACTCCTCGCGACTTGGGCATCACCACAACGGAAGAGGATCGACAGACTCAATACGTGACCGCAATGGCCAGTAATCCACGTGATGCCAACCAATTGCTGGTTGCATACGAAGCCACATCGACGATATATTTGTGGGACTTTGCCAAACGCAAGCTGAACAAGGACTTCACTCTCCCGAAGCAAAAGGCTTCAAATGGAAATGGCGATGTCAATTCACCGCGCTCGTTCTCTTGGCATTCCAGTGGAAAGCGATTCGTGGCTGGTTTCAAGCACGGGGGCTTTGGTGTGTTTCGGACAGACAAGCCAAATGGAATGTACCACATGGGAGCAAAGTGCGACCAATTCACCCCGATTGATCATATCCACTGGCTTTGCGCTCCTCCGATCTCGAGAAACTCGCATCTACCTGGCGCTGTCGTTTACTCAGGTGGTCGCTCCTCTGCAGAAAAGAACTTGCTTACGATCGTATACCCAGGAAAAGAGCTGGTGGACGAAGATGCCATAGCAACATTTGTCAAATGCGAGCAGCTCTCCTGGCAAGTTATGACAACCGAGGCACCCAAGCAGGCCGACATCACGGTATTTGCTGTTTCGGACAATCAAGTGGATTACTGTTCGACACTTGCACCATTCTCTGTGCTCATGCTGTCCGGAAATCCATTAGATGGATGCCAGCCGGCTGTGAGCATTCATAATTTGCCTTGCTTTGTGAGGCTTCGCGAAGATGACAAGGAAGACTGGGAGTGGATTCCGGATCTACTGCCTCGATCTCAGTCAATACCACCTTGCCAGCTCCAGAAAAGCCCCCTCAAGGCTTTCACAATTGTTGACGTGGCGGGAGCATCCTTCGATAAGCTCAGTGGAGATTTGCTTGAAGCTTTCAAGAAGGCTGATAAAGATTTGGATCAAACCACATCAGAAGATTTTGAGTGGCCACTTAATGGAGGAAGTGTGGCAGAGCCTCTCCACAAGAGCTTTCTCCCAATTGGTGGCCAGCACTTTGAGCATCATGCAACTATGATTCTCTCCGGTCACGCTGATGGCAGAGTACTTTTCTGGGTGCCCAGTGCAGCGGCAGAAAGGTCAAGCACGGGAACCTTGCAGCAGATCCACTGTACCGATGTCGTCGGCCGACTTAACCCGACTCCAGATAACACTGAGGTGACGTGTGTGGCATTTTGCCCACAATCACGAATGCTGGTGGTGGGATTCACGGGAGGAGAAGTAGCCGTGCTAGAGTTTGGCGGCCATACCCCATCAACAGATACTACAAGCAATACTGAGCAAGATTCTGCCGCAGTTAACGAGAATCCCGAGAAGACTACTACCGACGACTCCCTCACCTTTCGGATGGTGTTCAGCCTACACATTCACAGCAGTGAGATCAGCAAGATTGCTTTCTCGTCAACATATAACTGTGTCTTCGTTGCTGATAATGGTGGAGTTGTGTCCATGATCGATCTCTCGACCCAGAACTACGAGCTCATCATTTTCGACATTTCCTCCGAAGAACCGGTTTCCGTTGACTATCTCTATCTGAGCGAATTGATCGAGACTACCGAGATTCCTGCACCACAAACACAACCGATCAAATCTGGAAGCCGATCTCCTCCTCGTTCACCATTTGATCGACGATCTTCGAAGAGCGTATCAATACAAGATCCGCCAGAAGTCATCCAGCACCACCAAGTTGTGCCGGTGCTTTTCGTCGGTCGAGGAAACGGCAAATTGGAAATGTTCCACATCCAGTCAGCAAAGAAAGTCGGAGAATTGGTTATAGATGCTGAGAAGGCCAACCCAGTTTCTTCTGTGATCATGGTTTCTGCAAATGGACGTCGTATCGATATCGAAGGTCGCGCATGGTCCGGTCCGGAGGCTTCGACTACTACTGGAACTTCGCTTGAGCAGGTTGACGTTGAAGTATCTCCTTGTCTAAATGAGGAAGCGCAGCCTACTCCTCGACTGGCTGTTTCAGAGGAAGATACGCTGTTTGTGCATAAAATGCTTATGGAAGCTATCGCTGACACACTTGGCGACCACGAGGATATTTCCCAAGGGCGTGAGACACCTAAAGGTGGATCTGAGTTTGAGCAGACCAGTGTCCTTGAACTACGAGTCCCTCCAGGTTCACTGGGGTTGCATCTCTACACCGACATCGAGCCCCATGCGGTGGTAAAAGGATTTGTGACAGAGAGTGAAACCGGTCAACGATTGGCATCTGAAGGCGTTCGGCGGGGTCATGCCATTGTGTCGATCAATGGTGTGAACTTGCTGCGGTACAACATGAACGTAGTGTGCTCTGTGCTCCAAAAGGTCCGTGATCGGGAGAAGGTTATCGTGTTCGCTCAAGGCTACGGTCCACTTCCCGACGACAACGAAGTACTGAACGATACAGCTGGACTCGATCAGCCTCGACTTCTCGTTTGTTGTTGTGGAAAGTCTGTCCATCTTGTCCAAGCTGGGTTGCCAAACGCATCAGATATCGCTTCCGGCCCGAGGGAACTTCCAGCGGATCCTATTTCCAGCATTGAACTTGGCGCACAAATCATGTTGACATCGATTGTTCGTGTCCCAGTGCACGATCATATTGAGAACTGCGTCGCCGTCGTCGATCAGCTGAATACTCTCTATATTTTGGCGTTGCCTTCGCTACGTATCATCACTACGATTGAAGGTCTGTCGCTGGGAAGTGTTCTTGACGGCATTCAGTCTGCGATCACGAGTGGTGGTGAGCTGATTGTGGCCAACTCGTTTGGTGAGGTCGAGAGGTGGTCACTATTCAGTGAGGCTGTCGCAAAAGAAAGCGCAATGCTTGAGTTCAAGTCTGTGAAGACGCGTGTTCTGCTAGACGAGCGGAAATATCCGTTTGAGAAAGAGCAGCAAGCAAGTCCAAAGAAGAAAAGTGGAATCTCAGACGCCGGAAAGATGCTCAAAAAGCTCGTCACAGGAATCAAGGACGTGGGTGACCTGAACAAGGTGTTCCAATTTTCAACTGAAGACGAGGAGCGCCAACAACTCATGGGTCATCGCAAATCGATTCCCGGTGCAAAAGACAGCGAAGCCACCCAGACAGAAAAAGTCTCTCAGGGGCTTGGTGCCACCAAAGATGCTCTCGCACAGGCGACACAGGTAAGAGCGGCGATTCCAAGTAGAACATGCGGTGCGACTTTCTAATCTTTATTCCTCGTGTAGCAACTGCACCAGCGAGGTGAGAAACTGGGCGACTTGGCACTCAAGACGGAGCAGATGAAGGACACAGCACAAGATTTCTACAAGTCGATGAAGGCATTCAATGACAAGAATGCCAACAAAAAGTGGTACGAGTTCTAGATATCAACGTGTATGAACCATAATATGCACAATTGCTCTATCTCGGTCTCTCGACTGGTTTCTTTGTGCCACCTCATATGAAGATTTTTTGTTCGTTTGCTGTTTGAAAAGTAAACGTTCTGGCACATCCGCTTGACTGGGAGATGTATCGCTGAAGACCCCAGATCCGCCCATCCGAAACTTGGTGCGGATGACTTCTTTATTGCCTCCATGCTTAGACATAGGCACGAGCAGACATCACCACATACTTTCCGTTGGGCGTGTGTTCTCTATTCACAAAGAGCTCGATGCCCCATCACATAGCAAGGTAAACGTGGAGCTGGACTTATGAGTTATACATCACACGCACAAGTGTCAAGCCGTGCGGTGGCGCTCCTTGACCCGCTTTCGATCGATCTTTTGTCTCAAAAATAACAGGAATCGTCTCGGGTTCGAGCTTACCAAGGCCTACGTCCACAAGAGTTCCGACCAGATTGCGCACCATCTTGTACAAGAAACGGTCTCCGTGGAATCGCATGCAGATCTGACGCGACTCAGCCTCTTGATCTGCCGTCTCGTCAACAAGCTCGGCCGAGAAGAGCGTGCACACGTTGCCTTTGCCGCCTTCGTCGTTGAGCTGACTGCTCTTGGGTGGCGTGAAGGCCGAAAAGTCTTTAGCAGCTGGTGGCGCAACGAGAAACTCGATGGCAGCTCGCATCTTCGTAGTATCGAGCGTCTTCTTCATGAACCAGACGTGGTGTCGACCGAGAACGGGGCGAATCGCACCGTACACGATACGGTACTCGTAAATCTTGCCGATGGAGTTGGCTCGAGGGTCGAACCCCTCGGTGCCATCCACTTGCGTCATCGAGTGACAGACCACATCTTCTGGCAGTCGCGTGTTCAGTGCGTCTCGAAAGCTCTTGTCGTCCGCCGTGCATCGACTGCTGAATGCGATCACTTGCCCACGAGCATGCACGCCTTTGTCCGTACGTGACGCGCCGCGCACGCGCACAGTCTCACCAGTCGTTCGCAGAATCGCGTCTTCGATGGTCTCCTGCACTGTGCGCATCTTGCCCGCTTGCTCTTGCGCTTGGAAGCCACTGAACGCCGAGCCATCGTACTCGACGACGCACTTGCGCCAAAACGACTGGTCCTCGGCAAGCGGCAGGAACGAGCCTTTCTTGAGCTTCTTGGCGATGGAAGCGACCTTGTTCTCACCGGAAGAAGCTGCTTTACCAGACATTTGGGTGTTCTGCTGCAGTAGAGCCGCCTGGTGCTGCCGTTTACGCTCGCTTCGGGAAAGCGGCGCGTCCATTGTCATGATGAATGATGATGCGTGCAGCTAATGTTTATATATGAACATGTCCATATGTAGATAATCCCCATTGATTTCCTTATATATAGTTTTATCCATATATACACAATCCCCGTACTTGGTCGAAATGTGAAGTGCAACAAATGACGGATCCCAATCACTTTGAAGACACGGAAGTGGTGGACGTCATGACGCTCGAGACGGCGTTCCCCGGCCACATTTACGGCAAGTACAAGCGCGCCACGCGCTTCTTCCTCGACTGGGTCTTGCGCGCGCACTCTGCCACCAGCGCTCGCCGTGCCCACGACTCGGCCTCGGTCCAAGAGCTCAATGATGTCGTCATGGAGCTCGTGACGCAGCCAAAGACGCTTCGTCCGCAGCTACGCAAGGAGCTCCCGCTTGCGCTTGCTGCGTGCCAGGTGGTCATCACGCTTCGTGAGCACGTCGCGCGGTTTTTTCCGTTCAAGGACGCCAGTGACACGAAGGACACGCATGCGTACTTCCTGGACCGGTTGAAGAAATGGCATACGTCGTTGACTGCTCTGCTCACCACATGCTCGAGCAAAGGAGAGCAAGAGGAGGAGTTTGAGGTCCATTTCAATAATTACTACGAAGTGCTTGCTATCCCCGAGGACTTCTTCCCTGAGGTCGACACGATCGACATTGATGAACGGAAGACGTCGTCGCCATCGGACGCAGAACGTAAGCAGCTTTTTGACGAAGCCTTTGCTCACAGTCTCAAGATGGACATGTCCTTCTTCCTCATGGAGTTGGAAGAGCTGTCTGATGCGGTGTACAAAGTGTACTGCGACGTGAAGTTCCAGAAGAAGACTCTGATCGAGGCGTCGGCGGTGGTGAAGGTGGCGATCCAGTGTGCAACGTCGGCGCTGCGCGTTTCCAGCTGCGATATCCATCGGTTCGCAACGCCATGGATATGATCCTGCTCATGGGCGATCACGTTTCGAATTCGGTGATCGAATCCATTTACAAGCAAGTCATGAAGGAGTGGCTCGATCGTGATGAGGATCGAAGCAGGATGACTGCAGTCCCTGGCGCCATCCTCGTTGACTTCTCGTGGGTTACGCGCACGCTTGTGAGCATTGCCAATGAACTTCCGGATGACCCAATGGCGACAATGGCCTCTCCTGGCACCGGAAAGCTATCCGGCAAGCCGTACAATGAAATGGAAACGCCACACTCTGTGATGCCAGAGCCTGTTGCTCTGCCGGTGTTTCTTTTTCACCAACTCCCTTTGTTGTACAACGAGTTGCTTGCGTATCGGATGTTTGGAGGCGGTAAGAGTTACCCGAAGGATTCGCTTCGTGGTGGATTCTTACACAGCTTCGAACAGCTCTTCTCAACTCGCCAAGTGTCGATTCCGGTCGTTTTCACTGCCATGTGTTGGCTCAAGTCGGTGAGCGCACTGCAGGGGGATGGAGACCTCGGTCGTAACGTCAGTCTCACCATCTCGCACCGTTGGGACCTTGAAGAGCGTTTGGAAAAGTCAATCTCGCTTGGTGCAGTGCGTCGTGACGATCCCGTTTTTCATGAGAACATGGCGACATTGCTAGAATCATTCAAGGAACTCGAGAGATACGACGTGTTACTACGTGCAAACCCAGTGCTGGCTGGATTCATGGAGCTCGACAATCAGTTCCGATTCCTTGAGTTGGCCTCCAATTCCATCCTGATCACGTGGCGCTTCCGTTCCATCTGCCACTTGTACGGTTGCTCGAGCCAATCCCGTTCATTGATAACATGTTGGACGTCTATGAGCGGGCAGTGTTCACTCCATCACGTGAGGCAGCAACGCAAGGGTCGTTCTTGCGTTCGTACATGCTGAGCCTGGACATGAGTGCCGGAATGGTCGACGCCCTCTTTCGCGACAAGAAGTTGCCAGGGTCAGGAAAGATGAGGAAGACCCGCGAAAGCTACTTCATCAGTGATATCTCACGGATCTACTCCTTGCTGACCCAGAACGACCTGGCGGTGATTCGACGTGAGTCTTCGCCAATGTCAAAATCTCTAAAAGAATTGTTGGATGGCGTTGCTGAGTTGTCGCGGCAAGAGTTATTCGAGTCACGCGTTCTCTCGCGTGACATGCTCAAGCTTAGTGATGACATCACCGACATCTTTAAAGCTCTTTGCGTTGCACTGGGCCGCGAAAACGAACTGGAGGGGTTTCTGGCTCGAGGGATTCTCGAGAAATCCAAGCAGACCCGCCTACTCGAGGAGGGTGTCATGTTCTCGATGCTTCCCTTGCTGGATCGGCTTGAGCTGGATGGCTCCATTCGCGACGATAAAGATGACAATGTCCAGCTTCTCACCGTTGACCTTAATGGCGATATGGTGAGCATTGTTTGCCGTCAGGTGGCCAATGTGATCGCTACCCACTTTGAAGAGAGTGAGAAAGAAGCTCCATGGATTGAGGACACGTACTTCGTGTTTCCAGACACTCCAAACTGGGTCTCCCTCGAATTCGGTGATGTGAAATTCCTTGGCGAAGAAGAAGGAGAGATCCGTGACAATCTCTTTGGCATTCTCATGGGGATGTTGCACACCAGTGATGGACCTTTGACGGGACTCAAATTGAAGTTCTTCAAGTTCTCGACCACGAGAGACCCAGGAGTCCTGAGCATCGAGTATGACATTCAACCTGGTGTCACCCCACGACCTGAACACGCTGGGATGGACAAGCTTCCCATGTTGTTGCACCAGGCGGCAGCTGGACCAGGTAGGGACAAGCGACTTGTGGAGTTTATGGTGCAGATGGGAGCTCTGTACAACCTTCCTTTGCACTGGCGATATCCGCCTGCCCCAGGAACTCTCCCTCGAGGAGTGACGCGCGGGATGTTCTGCAACCAAGCTCCAGTGCACAGCGCTGCCGAACTTGGAATGACCGATATCGTGCGCATTTTGGTCGCGGCCGATCATATGCGCGATATGAATACGCCTACGTTCCACACCAAGGAGACGTTGCTGCATCTGGCGGCCAAGAATGGCCACCAGCAGCTGTACGAGATGCTTTTATGGCTGGGTGCTGATGTTTAAAGACGCCAAGGGAAGTACGTTTACGAGGTGGCAAGCAATCCAGTCTTGAAGAAACACGCTCGCATGGTCTTTGAAGCTCAAACCCTCATAGCAGCGGAAGACACATCTACAGTCGAAAATCGAACTCGTGGCCCCGACTTGGAGATCCAGCGAAGCGTGGAGTATAAGCGACAGCAAAACGCCGTTGCTGATCGGCTGCGTCGGAAGCTCGAGCGGCAGCGAGAAGCAGAGCGAGCTGCGAGTCAAACGGGAGCCCCTAAGCTGACGCGAGATCTTCCATCGTCAGCACAAGCGAAGCCTGCTTCAGAAGTGACTGAAACTCAAGCCACGAAAAGCAAGAAGAAGAAGAACAAAAAGAAGAAGAACAAAACGCAGCAAGGGAACATCGGACAGCTCACGGAGGATGATGTCAGTGGCCAAAACAGCGTTGGCAAAAGCACGGATACCTTGCAGCAATTCTTGTCGGGGAATGGCATGGCAGTGAAGAAGGAAGAGGAAGAAGACGATCCAGTCGATGAGCTCGCTGACGCGCTGACTGCGCTCAAGATGCAGGACAGTGCAATTGAAGACGCTCGTCTCACTGAAGTCATCAAGATCATCGATGGGCTGGGCAGCCGTGTGAAGCTATATTCCTAAGATCTGCAACAGAGCTCTCTTACGCGTTTCCCCCGAGAGGAAGCGTCGCAGCGTGGGTTTAGAGCCATCCATCTCATGAACAAGTACCATCGCCAGTTACCAGAGCCGCCAGTCGTCTCACGTCTCCTGCTACGTGAACCGGAGTTGAAAGTCGATCAAGTGACCGGTTCACCTCTTGAGGACCTTCAGAGGCGCTGCGAGACCAATGGTGACTGGGTCAACTTTGCCCTGGACACGCACAGGTTCTCAGCCCGTGCAACCGCTTTGCTCAAGCACGCGAGTTGCTCGAAGTTTTCGAAAAGCGATTGCTCAAGTTGAAGCAGCGACCAATCCATTTCCGCAAGTGGGTGCGGTTGTATGCCAAGACCCGTGAGCTCGCAGGCCTTGATCAATATGCCGTCGAGCACCTCGGGCAAGGAGCAACTGGAATGGTACCTGACGGCCCCGATGGAGGTGGAAGACGAGGCGTTGCTGGATCTTGATCTGCTTTACGGTTGTCGTTCGTATGCATCAAATGCACCAGTCCACAACCATCGATTCGGCGATTGTCCGACGTTTTGGCCCAGGATGGTCCGCAAGAGATCGAATTCGTGTTCGTTGGGTCGCACGTTCTCTCTGGCAGTGATTCCAAGACGGATTTCGAGACTCGGTTGTCGCATCTCAAGGCAAAGGCAGACCGCTGCGGATGCAAATACGATTCGAAGAAGTCCAAGTTCATGGTCGAGTCGATTGAGATGTTCGGTTTCGAGTTTTCGAGTCGCGGGATCATCCGCATGCGGTAAATGTGAGCTTTATGAACATAGCAGCATCAATCTGCTTGTCTTGGTTCAAATTTGGGGTCCGGTTGTAATAGTTGGTCAAAGACAGAGGTAATACTCATAAATGCAGTGGCTATTCAACTTCTTGCCCATCACTTCTTTCCACTCCTCGCATCCACGTGAATGTCTACCACCATCCAATTATTGGCTCCAAGAGTAGCATACTGGCCGTTTGGATTGAAGATGGAGTCTTTGCCGCGGACAGTTGCATTCACACGCAACCGAATTCCCCATCGTGGACCACCTTTACCATTCACAAAGAAATCCATTCCACGTTCAGTTCCCGAGGGAGCTGGAGAACGCGCGAGATCTCGTGGCAAATCGCGCAATTATATGGCGTGGACGCTGCGAGGGCTTGCAGGAACGCAGTTGGACCGCCGACTCAACAGGTACATCATCCTCCGCATCAGCAACCTGGTGAAGTGCAGCCACTGGGACGTTGCCACTTATCACGAGTTGGTGCCGAATCTTTGATCGCTTCGGGGACCTAGACTGATGGGAAATGATCTCCGGCGCGGTCATTACGAATTGGCAAGAGATAGTCGACTCTGCATAGGCGCTACCAGTGGACTTGTGAGCTGCAGCCGCACATATATCGTCGATTGCTCTACTAACGAGCTCTTGCAAAGTCGATGGCATCGATGCTGCACGCGTTGGAAATAGAAGCTTGCTGTGATATCGTTCAGCTAACGGTGACGAGTACTGTACACGTCCATTGCCACCATCGACGAGAATCCCGGCGTCCTTCAAAGCAACCAGCTGACGCCTTTCTTCCTCTGAGAGCGTGTTCTTCGTCCATGCACAATCTCGACCATTAGCGATGAGGCACGAGATTAGAACGTTTTGAAGCGTCTTGCTCTCTGGTGTAGGTAGAGTGCATTCGTTTCCAAAACAGTCGGGCACATGTTTCAAGAACTTGTTGGACAAGTAGTACGCTGTCAGCTCGGACTCTGTCGGAGTTGGCTCGTTGAGGAACCGGTAGTACATCGCCGAATCTGATGAAGTCAAGGCGCCAACGAGTCCGTTGCACTCTCGAATCACCAATTTCATCAAACGATTATGGCGCAGTCGACGAGGAAGTCCGGTTATTGGCAATTCCAAGAGTTCCTTTGCCTCTTTGTCACTCAGAGTGAAATCCTTGGGACCATATGTCGGCAACGAACTGAGTTCAATCGGACACTCGGCTGTGTTTCTTCCCGAGATAATGAAGCGAATGTTGGATGGCAACCACGTCGGAGCTTCAGTAATCAAAGCCTTCCAGAACTGAGAGTCGCTGTACTTCTGCTCGGCCTGATTGATCATCACGACATGCTTCTTGCCATCATTGAGAGTCGTGCTCTTGGTGTTCAAATCAATCCCGCAGTAGCGCTCAAGCGCACAAATCGGATGGAATATTGGATTCGCGACCGAAATGCCGACACAATCCACGTCGGGATACTCTCGCTCGAAGAGAAACAATGCCGTTAATTTCCCAGATCGAGGCGGTGCCGATAGGAACACGAATCGATTGTCACTCTCGTACAGACTCGCGTGGATTCGGCTGATCAGTTTTTCACGCACGAGATGTGGCTTACGAAGCTTCGGGCCGATGGATCTGAAGAGATACTGGTACCGTGGCCTCTCCTTGTGGGGTGGTGCCTCCACAAGTAACGCATTCTCTTCATCTTGACCAAGTCCATCCAGCGCACTCGTCGCATCGAGAGGTCCTTCCTTCCCACCGTTCTCACTTCTCGTGTACATCTTGAGCTCAAAATTGTCCACCGTCGAGAGGACATTCGGAAAATGCGGTCTCATAGCGTTGCGCAAGTCGACGATGCGCACGAGGCTTTCCGAGCAGATCTGTTTCGCTGTCGTGACTTCCTCGCCATGATCGTCGATCACTTGGACCCACAGCCGCTTCATGTTGAATTGAACTGGAGGGGATTCTTTGGGTTGGTCCCAGCTCGGTTCATCGACCATTTTATACCGTGTTTTTTTCTATTCGCTAAGAATCGTCGATGGAAGGAGTGTACTTATGGGAACACTACTTCGAGCGAAAGACCCGGTCTCATCAGCACTTAATCTAGCCTTTATCGACGAGTGGTGATGTGTCCTCAACCCGAGCTCCTATAGTTGGGGGTTTTCGTATAAAAATTGTAGTTTTGGCTCTGGTTCATCTTGCCGGTTCCGGGCGTCCCAAGTACTACTAGAGAGAGCCAAAATTAATCTTCAAACCAAAAAACCGACCTTCGTGAAGACAACCAGTACGTCGTGATTATCGATGACGCTCATCGCAAGTACAACGACCGGAAGTTCTGGAAGAGACTGAAGGAAGCTGCTGATTCATCTAGGCTCTCACATGTTCGCTTCATCCTTGACGGAACAAACGCAGCCGCTTGCCCAGTTATACTCGACTCAGTCAAGATCTTCAACCGAAGCAAATTTTTGCTCGACGTTAAGGAGTCGAAGCTCTTTCTCAGCCTGCAAAGGGATCAGCGGTTACTAGAGCACCAATGCTTGGTGGATCTTGTGGTTGAAGATTGCAACGGTCTCGCTGGTGCTTTGCAAGCCATCATGGATGCACTGAGGACGGAATTCAAGAAACGACGCCCCACGATTCACGCTGTGATGGCATTTTATGCGTCATACGATTGCCTTTGCCGCTTACATATCTGCTTTGCTCAGTATCATTTGCGACAAGACGCGAGAGAGCTCTTGAAGTTCCTCACTAGGGTGATCACCAATAACCGAAATAAGCATCAAACCAACTATATGGCGTTTGAGCAAGCCGCCAAGGATCGCTTCGCAGCATTGGAAGAAGCGGGAGTTCTCTTCAAGACTACCGAAAATCACGTCCATTTCACATCTATCTTGGCCCAGCGACACTCTCTTTGGTCAATTGCTCCGTCCCGATCAACATTGCAGCCATCGTCGCTTCTTGATATGGTGAAACGAGTAGTTCAGGGAATGTCCGCGTCTGCTCTCAAGGGTGCGGTGCCTGACAAGGACAAATTCCCCGTCGAAGCTACCTTTCAGCACTTGTTCATGCACGGTATTCTTGCGAATACACCCGTAGACTGGTCCGTTTGCCCCGAGCTGTCAAGCGTATTTTCGTTTGCAAACGATGCGGCTGGGCAAAAAATCAAAGGAGCAATCGATTTCTTTGTCCGTGGTCGAAGTCGAGACGGTGAAGACCGGCGATGGGGCATCGAACTTCTCGTCAAAGGGAAGAGAATCAGAGAGCATAACGCACGTCTCACTGGCAAATACGCACCGCTCCAAATGACTGATCACGTGCTGGTTGATCTACGTGACACCCCAGATGGGAGGGCTGCACAATCATGCTGGTTGACAAGAAGGCAACCGTGTTTATCAAAGCCCGAGATTACTCGCAGTGCACATTCTTATACGTGGAGAACAAGTCAATTCATACGGAGGAATTGATGGTGCTACAGATCTAGGCATTCTCTTGTCTAGTACACATCCCATTATTGCAATGGCAATTACTTAAAAAAACTGCTAAAACACAAAAAAGTTGGTATGCCGATCACCTTGTAGTTTCACGGCGGAGGGCTGATTGACTCGATCAGCAACAGACACTTTGAAAGTGAGAGACGAACACGAGTGACTCGCAGCTGTGCGATTCCTACCTGCACTCTGCACCAGAGTCAATTGCATGGCCCCCAGTACGTTTGCTGCGACGTTGTTGATGACATGAAGCACAACGCACTCGAGTAGAGACCCCTTCAACGCGAACCGAAGCGACAGAAAGAGGCCGACGACCCACGCCCACGCGGTTTGAACCATGAGGTCGTCGAACGACTCGTGTGGACCCAATTTCCGAGCGTTGACGAGGTGAACCAAGGCGAAGGACGTACTGGCGACCGCACCAGCGAGCAGGGCGTTGCCTCTGAGTCGGTTGAGCGCGAGGTGGAAGACGAGGCCGCGGAAGAAGAGCTCTTCTTCTATTGGCGCGAGAAGGAGGCGTTGAAGGACGTCGCTGAGGGATATCTGGACGAGATCTTGACGTAGAGTTTCCACTTTTAGACCGAGATGCAGTAGATACACGCTATGTACGACGAGGCTCATGCAGATGACTGTCACGGGAGGCGATTGGGTCAAGCCGAGACTGCTCCAAACACCACGACGTGCGTTAATAGCTAGCAAGTGACGGTCTCTTGTCGTTGTTAACGTACCGAATAATCAAGACACGGCGGTGCTGATGGAAAAGCAGGGCCATGAAGGACACGACGCCGTAGTGGAACACGAGGACGTGCACCAACTCGCTCACACCAACGGCAATGGCTTCGTTCGCGACTGCTCTTGTGACGGCGGCTGCGATGGTTCGAGCGATCGTTGCGCACCAGATGCAAAAGAGGCCGACGCCAAAGGCCATCACGATCTCAATGACCAGAAGCACGGCTTGCACGGCCGCTGGGATCGCCGCGTTTGCTTCATTGGATGCTTCAGAGTCTAGCAATAACCACACAACGGGAGTGCTTTCATGGCTCCTACTGACAACAGATAGACGCGCGTACCCTCGTTCGACTGCGGAGCGTCTGCCGCATCCGATGCAGCGCTCGTTGAGGCCGCGAAGAGTCCCAGGACACCAGACGACGGCGCGCCAAGCCACTTCCAGCCATGCCGCATCTTCCTTCGATCTGTCATTGTCGCTTCCTCGAATGAATTGAGCGTGTAATTCAATTCGGAAATGAATTGAGTGGAGGTTCGATGAGGTCAATTCAAAAGAGCTCTTGGAATGCTGAGCTGCTTGAGGGAATATGGAACACTGTAGTAACGCAGCCATGGCTCTGGGTGTACGTATATGACGTCACGAGATGACGGGGAGTCCATGCGATCGGAGAACAGAACGCCTCCTCTCCATCTCCATCGCCTGACTCGACCGCCGCTCACCCGGCCATTCCCACGGATGAAGCAGACGTGGTTCCACTTGATCGATGACGACGGCGAGGCGTTGACTGCGCCGACAAGCGTCTCAACGGAGGAGATCCGGCTCGGGATCGACGTGTGTCGAGCTGCCACGCGCTTGTTCCCGGGTGTGGACAGCGCTGAGCTCTCCGTCTTTGTGAATCGAGCGGCGTACGACGCCAAGGCGAGTGCGCTCGGGGCCTCGACGGTCGTGGAGGAACTCACCACGACGCCAGAGACTCCGTTACTCGTCCAAGCTCTGCTGAACCACCAAGAGTCGATGAATCCAGCGCTCTTTAACGGCAATTCAATGGATATCCGAGCGCCGTGTCTTGAGCGCAAAGACCTGGTGACCAAGATCCACGCGAGTCTGTACGCGAAGAATGAACGGTTTGTGTACTTGGCCTCACCACCTCAGTCTGGGAAGACAACTGCACTCTCCCTCGTCAGCCACCAGCATCTACACGTTCATTGCGTCGGTGTTTCCTTTCGAAACCAAGTGTCTGCGTCCGACTTGCTTCGTGAACACGCCGGGATCGACCTCAATACCAAGCACACGGAGCTCACTGAAGACGACGAGCATCTCGTGATGATCGACGACGCAGAGCTCAAGTATGACGACTCCGAGTTCTCAAGACGAGTTCTGGAAGGTCTTGATCACGGACGCGCCGTCGTGGTTGCCGCGCAACGTCCGCTTCGTCATCGCTGGTAGAGATTCCGTCGAGTGTCCGACGGAACTCAAGTCACTGGTGACGTTTGGTCGGAAAGAGTTCCTTCTGACAGACGGAGAAGCCCGTGCGTACTTGGAATTGCCAGTGACCGGACTGCCTCGACGACCGCAAAAGGATCAGCTAATGCAGTTGGTGATTCAAGAGTGCAATGGCCTCGTGGGTGCTTTGAACGCGTCAGTTCAAGCAATCAAAACCGAGTTTCTCCAGTACTCTCCTCCCTGTGAGGTGTTTCTGGTGACGTATCATCAGTCCGCCAACACGCTCACCCACACGATCAAGTCCGAGGCGGAGCTCGTGGCGTAATACCTCTCCGTCAAGTGCTTGACGCAGCTGTCTCCGTGGTTTGACGGAAACCACACGCCACCAGAAAGCAAGATGCTCCTTGATTTTCTCGTCAAGTGCCTCGTTGACGACCCTCCTGCTGTTCAGATTGACGTTGAGAAGCTATCATAGACCGACAAGCATCGCTGATTGCAGACTCCCGAAGAGCCGAAGCGAAGTCGGATTTTCTTGTATGTGGATCTGATGGTCAGCGTTAGGGAATCAAGCCCGTTGTGGAAGGCGACGTTGAGTGTCTGCGCGACGAATCTCTTGATTCAAGTTTGGGGTCAGGTTGTAATAATTGGTCAAAGGCGAACGTTATACTCAAAAAAATGCAGTAGCTATCCAACTTCTTGCCCATCACTTCTTTCCACTCTTCGTATCCAGGTGAATGTCAACGACCATCCAATCACTTGCTCCAAGAGTAGCATACTGGCCATCTGGATTGAAGGCGGAGTCTTTGCCGCGGACACTTGCATTCACATGCAACCGAATTCCCCATTGCGGACCACCTTTACCATTCACGAAGAAATCCATTCCACGTTCAAAACCTCCCGAGGGAGCTGGAAGAACGCGCGAGATCTCGTGGCAAATCGCGCAATTGTATTGCGTGGACGCTGCGAGGGCTTGCAGGAACCGCAGTTGGAACGCCGACTCAATTGGGGCTTCCTCCTCCTCATCAGCAACCTGGCGAATTGCAGCCACTGGGACGTTGCCACTTGCTCTTGTAACAACGCCTCTACCAGTAGGGAGTTTGCACTCCGACAACGTACTAACCGCACTCATAGCGAACTGACATGGAATAGTCAACTCACTGGAGGCAGTATCGGCAGACTTGTGAGTTGTAGTCGCACACATGTCGTCAATCACTCTCGTGACGAGCTCAAGAAGAGTCGATGGCATCGCAGCTGCACGCATCGGGAAGAGAAGCTTGCAGTAGAACCTCTCTGCTAGAGGCGACGAGTAGCGCAAACGTCCATTGTCATCATCAACGAGAATCCCAGCGTCCTTTAGAGCAACCAGTTGGCGCACATCTTCTTCGGATAGGCTACCCTTCGACCGCGCATAGTTTCGACCAGTAGTGATGAGGCACGAAATTAGAAAATCACGAAGCGTCTTGCTCTCAAGAGGAGGTGGTGTGCATTTTCCCCAAAGCAATCGGGCACACGTTTCAAGAACTCGTTGGAGAAGTAGTACGCTGTCAGCTCGGACTCTGTCGGAGTTGGCTCGTTGAGGAACCGATAATCCATCCCCGAAGCCGACGAAGTCAAGGCGCCAACGAGTCCGTTGCACTCTCGAATCACCAATTTCATCAAATGATTATGGCGCAGTCGACGAGGAAGTCCGGTTATTGGCAACTCCAAGAGTTCCTTTGCTTCTTTGTCACTCAGAGTGAAATCCTTGGGACCAAATGTCGGCAACGAACTGAGTTCAATCGGACACTCGGCTGTGTTTCTTCCCGAGATAATGAAGCGAATGTTGGATGGCAACCACGTCGGAGCTTCAGTAATCAAAGCCTTCCAGAACTGAGAGTCGCTGTACTTCTGCTCGGCCTGATTGATCATCACGACATGCTTCTTGCCATCATTGAGAGTCGTGCTCTTGGTGTTCAAATCAATCCCGCAGTAGCGCTCAAGCGCACAAATCGGATGGAATATTGGATTCGCCGCCGAGATGCCGACACAATCCACTTCGGGATACTTTCGCTCGAAGAGAAACAATGCCGTTAATTTCCCAGATTGAGGCGGTGCTGATAGAAAGACGAATCGATTGTCACTCTCGTACAGACTCGCGTGGATTCGGCTGATCAGTTTTTCACGCACGAGATGTGGCTTACGAAGCTTCGGGCCGATGGATCTGAAGAGATACTGGTACCGTGGCCTCTCCTTGTGGAGTGGTGCCTCCACAAGTAACGCATTCTCTTCATCTTGACCAAGTCCATCCAGCGCACTCGTCGCATCGAGAGGTCCTTCCTTCCCACCGTTCTCACTTCTCGTGTACATCTTGAGCTCAAAATTGTCCACCGTCGAGAGGACATTCGGAAAATGCGGTCTCATAGCGTTGCGCAAGTCGACGATGCGCACGAGGCTTTCCGAGCAGATCTGTTTCGCTGTCGTGACTTCCTCGCCATGATCGTCGATCACTTGGACCCACAGCCGCTTCATGTTGAATTGAACTGGAGGGGATTCTTTGGGTTGGTCCCAGCTCGGTTCATCGACCATTTTATACCGTGTTTTTTTCTATTCGCTAAAAATCGTCGATGGAAGGATGAGACGTTGACGAGGAATTTCCGAAAGATGGATTTTGTGACTCGGTTGTGACTCCAGGTGAAAATCTCACTTAAAAAATGTATGACCCTAATTTGTGTTGACACATAACAAAAGTAGAGAATGCTACTGTAGATTGACTGCTGTAGATTCTGCAGTAACAGTCAAATTCCCCTGGTGAGTCACCAGGGGTTTTTCAACCTAAAGTCGGAGGAGGGTCAACAATTGGGTTGGAGTCACTAATGAGTCATATTTTAGGTTGTGACTATAGACAAATGTTCTGTCGATTGCGATCGCCACAGTACAGTACTCTCCCTGATTTCGTACATCAAGTGTTGCATGTAATCGAGAAGTGCTTCAAAGATGGTGCCAGTCGTCATCAGTCACGAAGATGTCAGCACCGGCAACCGGTGTAAAGCGAAGGCGGATAACTGTGGTTGATGAAAGAGGCCAGGACATTGAGTCGGTGGATGTGAATGGTATTTCAAGCACTGATCAAGCCAGAACGTGGGCCAAGCGCCGGTGCCCACGGCTCCTATCTGGTATCAAGGCCTCCGATCTGAGAGTGTACGCAAACCGAGATGCATTTGAAGACAAAATACCTCTTCGAGACTTCGGGGCTGATGATGATCTTGGAATGGACAAGGACAATCCATTGCTCGTGGAAGCACCACTGGGAAGAAAAGCACGGGATGACGGAGTGGACACACGCGCCCGTCATCTTAAGCGACCCAAGCTGCTGAAAGAAATCTTCGAGTCTCTCCAAGAAAAACGCTTCGTTATCTTTTCGTCACCACCAGAGTCTGGAAAGTCATCAGTGATCAATCTGTTCGTCGATGAATACTCTCAATGCTACGAGTGTGTCGTGTTCTCGTTCGTCAACCTTACTGTCTCAGCGTTCGACGAACTAGAAGAGGAAGCCGGGATTAATCTTCAAAACAACGCAGCTCAGTCCAGCCAACCAGCACGTCGTGATTATTGATGACGCTCATTGCGGATACAACGATCGAAAGTTCTGGGAGAGATTAAAGGAAGCTGCTGTTTCATCACGTCAGTCCGTCATACGCTGTCAGCCCGTTCTCATTAAGCAGATCGTCGCGTCCGCCGCCCTTCTCGGGATCCAGTAGCCATGCACCGAGGTCGAAGAAGCTATACGCCATCGCGTAATGACCAGCCGTGTGTCCATGTTTCTACATAGCCAAAACAACTACATCAGTCGCCTTGTTACAGACCAAGCACACACCTTGCACTTACGTTCTGATGGTTGGGATTCGCGCCTTTGCTCACGAGGTACTGCGCCACCTTGAGGTTGTTGTTTTGCGCGGCCAGGATCAGTGGAGTGTTGCCGTTGTCGTCGCCTTTGTTGAGATGGAACGCACTCTTCTCGACCAGCGCGTCGTACACTGTCCCAACGCCTGGTGCGTACTGCGTCATGACTGTTAACGGATCAAATTTGCGTTCCGGTAGACTCGTCAGGGCCTCTTTGATCTGCTTCATCTTGCCATGACGGACGAGGAGACAAAAGTCACTGAAGGAGACCAGGACCTTGGCACCTGGGACGGCGGGCTCTTCACTCTGAGCAGCTGGAACAGGGAGCGACGCTGCATAACTCATGGATCGAGCGGGAGACGATGCGGCAGACACAGAACCAGCGAGAGAACGAGCTGGAGAGGGAACTGACACACTGCTAGATGAAACAACTGAACCAGTAGGATCGTTTTCGGGGTTGCGATTGCCGTAGAGCTGTTTCATGAGCAGCTTCTCCTTTTCTTTCATTTGATCCACCGACGTCAGGATCTTCTTTCGATGCAGACGATGCTCCATACCGAGCGTGTTCTTCAAGTCTTCGTCGTTTAGATGCAGTAGCAGCGCTCCATCGACAGCAGCGTCCTGAAAAGCGCGTTTGTATTGACCCAACGCCAGCGTATCCAGCCAGCGGCCGACATCCGAGACACTCCATCCTGCGACTTGAAGCGGTTGTTGTCCGGGAAACCCACCGGCAGGGACGTCAGGCTGGAAGGAAGAGCCGATAGAGCTGCTGCTAGTTGAGCCTTGAGGACTCGTGTACTCGGGCCAGCGCTTGTTGGCGACGACGGCTGCACTGTCCAGCGTCACGTGTTGTGCTCCAATCTTCCGCATCGCTCGCACCATGTTCATACTACTAAAGTATGTCATGGACATGGACATGAAGCCGAACTTCATCATGGTCTCAGTGGATTCCATCAAGGAGTTCGCTTCTTCGCGTTGCTGAGCTGAGAACGCGCTCGTTGAATGCATAGCTGCGGTATGCGCAGCGTTGTTCGAGAAAGCTGAGCCTCCTGATGGCGAAGCTAGACTCAATGGACTCCCCAAAGTGATCCCAAAGCCAGGGCTTGCCATGGATCCAGGCGTGCCGCTCGATGGTAGCAGATCCAACACGAGCTGACTACGTGTCTGTTGCTTGTGCTTGATCTTCTCGAGCTCTTGCTGTTGCTCTTCCAGAAGGATCACGAGTTTGCGTTCGAGTCCGTTGAGTTCGTCTTCTTTACTCAGTCGTTCCTTTTCCAAATGCTGCAGCTGCTCTTCCAACACGCTCAATTTCTCCTTGCGGGCGGCGATTTGCGTCAACATCTGCGTGAACTCGCGATCCAAACGCATCTTTTGCTCACGCAACTGCCATTTCGCCTGCTCGTCCATTGCCTTGGACAGCGTCTCTGTTTCCAACTGACTCAGCACATGCATCTCTGCCTCGAGCACGCGAATACCTTCTTCGAACTCGCAGATCTCCTTCACAATCGCTTCAGCGTCGCTCTCCACTCGGGTTTTGGTTGAGCTCAGTAACGCCACTTCACTTTGCAGCTTGGTACCGTAAAGCTTGTACTCCATGAGCATCTGCTTGCCAAACGTGATCCCTTGTGTCTGTGTTCGAGAGAACAAGAGCTTGTCTCGTTCTTGTTGGAAACGCTTGCGACCCAAATGGCCTCGAAACACACGTTGAACTGTAATGGCAGCGTTTCGTCGACGTCGAAGGCGAAACATCCGGCCCTTGGCCACGTACTGACGCACTCGGCGCTGGATCTGCGTGGCGGCCTCGTGGATCCGACGACGACTACGCATCACCCGACGTCGTGCTAGCCCTCCACGGGCAACACGCTGGATTTCACGAGCACCAAGATACTGGCGCATCCGCTCCTTGTAGCTATTGCGTCCCATTTTCCCTCGCCAGTGCCGCTGAACGAGTCGAACAGCCCAGTCTTCGCGCTTGAGTCCTTTGTACTTGGTACGAGCGAGTTTGGCTCGCCACAGACGTTGCAAGTGGATCGCACAGCGCTCTCGTTTGAGTCGCAACGCCATTGTTCGCGCATAAAAGGCTCGAAAGGCACGTTGGATCACGCGCACCTTGGCTTCCATGCGCTGGAGTCGCTTCTGGTTACGCTGTACGCGCCACGTCATGTACTCTTTAACCTCGGGTAAGGCGTCTTCACGCGGCGCTGGGTAGATTTTCGAGCCTTCACCGATCTTGTAGATCACATTCGAGCTCAGACGTTCGAACGCCGTGGTCTTAGGGTCCCATGTCGTCAGAGACGTGGGATTCTGGCGATCCTGTGGCTTTTTACGCGGTGACTTTCGTTCAGGAGACTGATAAGAGGCGGTTGAAGACATGTTCTGTGCTTGTTGAGCTTGGAAATCAAGCCATTTCGATTTATCGGGGGATGTGAGCTGGTTATTCGACGCTGGCATCGGCGGCGATGCACCCATAGGCGAAGGGACAACGTTGTTCACAGTCGTCAAGACACGGTCGATGAAGGTATCTTCATAGGTCTGCTTGGATACTGGAAGTATGGGTTTGTGAGGTGATTTTCTCGTCTCTTGACGCCGCCTTACGTCATCTTCTTCCCGTGACGACGTTTGCTTGCTTGATACGACGGGTTTCTCTATGAATTTCTTCGTCGGGGACGTCGTTTTAGCGTCATGGACTTCGAAGAAGCCCGTGACGAGCTGTTCGACGAGTTGAAGCACGTCCTGTTTGCATTCTTGGAGCACTTCATGACCACTGGCAAGCCAGATCACGCTGCTCAGCTTCTTCTTGGTGGATGTGGACCACGATTGTAGTACGTGAGCGATTGAATCCACCAGTGAGACACCTGTGCATTCGACAAGTGATTGGGATTGCTTCCCAACGTCCACCAGAGCGTCTTGGGACGCACAGAGATTGATGAATGGGACTGTGAGACGAAGGCCTGGCCGTAGATCCCGATGATTCAGCGCGCCTTGACACAGCGCCTTGCGTCCATCAAGACTCAGCGGGTTCATCACAGCTGTGTACAGATTGAGAGCCAATGGCGTGGTCACACGCGCGAGATACGCCGCAGAGAAGAGGAAACGTGTGTGGAAGTACACGGGTAAGTCGGGTCGAGACGCTGGGGTGCACGCAAAGACCTTGAGACAGTCGTGGAGGAACTGTGCAAGCTGGGCGTCGACGTAGGTGAAGCTATTGATCAGCAAGACAGCGCGAGTATTGCGATCTGCGGGTGGCGAGAGCGAGCAGAAGCGCGTCGCGATGTTGCCACCATTACCAACACCAAGTAGATAGTATGGCGCATCGCGTAAGACACCACGGCCATTGGGACCAAGATACTGCAGCAACGCCTGGAAGCATTCACAGTGATAGACGTTGTTCAAGAGTGTACCAGGACGCCAAGTTGTGTACGCCTGGCCGGGGTAGTTCCACACCAGGATCTGGATGGCACCGTGATACCGAGTGACAATGGGATTCAAGAGGATCTGCAGACGTTCCCACGTGTCGAAGAGATCGTGGATCACTACGAGGTTGAAGAACGTGTGTGTCGGATCGGATCGACTGGCTGGCTCACAGAGGACGCAGTAGGGGAACGCCGTCACTGCATCCATTTGGAAAGTCCCGTGGACGTAGTCACGCGTGTCTGTCTCCAAGAGACCTGGGAATGGTAAGGAACTGGCTACTTCGAGACGACGACGACGGCGTTTGCGACGTTCGAGTTGCTCGCGCTTGGCTTGTGCGAGGGCTTCTGTCGCGACGGTGACTGAAGAAACCCCCGGATTGACACTGGCAGCCGATGTGTAGTTGGCAATGGCCTTGGTTAACGCAGCACGAACGGTTTGGACCAGCGAATCTTTGTTGACTGGTTTCCCAATACAGCCATCCATACCGGTTTCCTTGTATAACATCAGATCAGCTGCTGACGTTTGGCTCGAAACACAAAGAACGGGTGTTCGAGAGGGCTTTGCACTCGTCACACTCTTCAAAGACGAGACGCTACGTTGGACTTCGTGCTGCCGGAGCAGTTTAGTCATTTCCAAGCCATTCATACCTCCATTCAGCTCACGATCCACCAAAATGAGGTCGTATCCGCCATCTTTCGCAGCTTTCAAGGCTTCCGAGCCGTCTGCGAGCGTCTCAATATCCAGTTGACACGGTAACGAAGCAGACTTGAGCGTCTTGTGCAGGAATTCCAGCGTCGGTAGGTCAGAATCCACGAGTAAGACGCTAAGTGTCAACGAGGTCTGTCGTCGTGATGTAGCACCTGGTGTTCTACGTCGCGTTGTAGCTGCCCCAGACTCGGAGAAGAGCTGGTTCTCGTGGTACACCCGTGGTTCAATCTGCTTGCTCGTGCCTCTCAAGTACTTGTCCATCCCCACGACGCTCTCATTAGGCTTCAATGGCGCCGACGTGACACTCGGAAGCGTCGACAAGCTCCTGGAATGCTTGGACACTGAGGGGGAGAGTGCCTCTAGTGACGATGATTCGGTTGGCACGGGGTCCGAGTGCGTTAAACTGGACTTGGGTGTTAACAAAGCGGGTAGAAGAGGCTGGGACGACGTCGAAGTCAGCTCTGGTTCGTCTGGCTTCCTCTCGCCTCGTGCTCGTGGTTGACGGAGGTAGAGCTTCTCTTTGCGTGTGACCTCGTCGTCCACTGCTGTGGCCCACTTCGCCTTTACGGCGGCGCTCGCCCGTCGTTTCTTGGACGCACTGGCTTCAGCAAGCGCTCCACTCTCGCTCACCATCGTGCGCGTGCGATCCAGAAGCGTGTAGACAGCGTAACAGTTCGTGCAGACTCGCACTTGGCGGTAGAAGTTGGCGACGCCATTGCCATCCCCTAAGTCGCCAAAGACTCGCGTGCGATAGCCTTCTCGGATCTCCTGCGCGATGGTTGTCGTCGCCATGACACTGCTGACGCGTGCTCGCTTGGACGGACTCTTCTTCTCACTTGTCGATGGAAAAGAAGACGCAGACTTGAAGAACGACGTCACGAGCTGCTGGCGATGCGGCTTCCCGAGCGCAATCGACTTGTACGTGATCACATGGAGCGTGCTGGACGACGCAGGGGACGTTGCAGTATCAGAGCGAGCGATATGCGTGCCACTGAGCAGCGCACTGGCGTCCGGGTGACTCAGAATGAGCTGTCGCTCGTCGTCGTTGAACAAAACCTGCAATGCCGTCGACGACGTGGCCTCTTTCTGCGGCAAATACTTGATGTACGGCTGGCAGGAGACACTTGTAGAATGCTCTGATGTGACATCGAACGCCTCTTGCACCAGCACATCGCAGAACTCGCCACAGCATTTGAACGGCGTTGGAAACGAAGAGTTCCCGGACGACGAAGACGAGGAGCTGCTGCTGCTTCCAGTGAGCAAACTGACGCGCTTCCGCTGCCGTGGCTTCCTGAACGCATCTTCATCCACTGTCGACGGCGTGTTGATGGCCAACTGCGACAGTGGCGTCGTCAGCGACGTCGGGGGCTCGACGACATCCACTGACAGACTCAAAGTAAGCTCTTCCTGGTCGTCTCCGACGTCCTCCGTGGCTGCCAATGGCTCCATGAACGCCCCACTATCAGTAGAAGACGACCGACGCATCGTCAATGCAGCTAGTTGCGCCGTTGTGTCGAGAAAAGCCGCCGCAGTCGAGGTCTCGCGCCGCCATTATTACGTCGCCGTGGCTTTTGAGGATGCACGTCAAAAGCCCAAAATAGATACACCCGGAGGGACTATTGCCTTCAGTAAAGTACATCAGGTGAAACGTACTTAGTGATGACACTCGCTTAAGTTCGCACGGGGCTTGATGATCCTGAGAGGCCAATGTCGACGGTCTCAGCTCACTAATGGCCCTAGTTCCATCGATACTCTGTCGTACTCGACCAGAACAAGTGTCCACATGCCATTCCAGCCCACTGACGGTTCAAGGCCACCAGTGCGAGCAAAAGGCCCTCCATCAGCCTCGTTTTGCTCAGTGATGAGAGGACCAACTTACTCAGATGGCTCCACCAGCACCAACCTACTGGAGAAGTCGGTGCAAGTGTCCACGGTCAAGCAGTCCATTCGCCGTTACTCGAGCTGGCTGTATGCCATACGTTACTGTCGTTTGCTTCTGGCCTAGTCCTTCACGCAGCGCCGAAACACTCGCACACGACGGCATCCTGTGCAGTTAGAACCCTCGAGGCGACCTCGCGGAGAGCTTGCGAGTCTTCTATCGCGAGTTGGGACACGGCAATAGCTCGGTCGATGTTGGTCGCCTGGGATCGAAGCGAGGCAAACGCGTAGGACTCGGCATGGAGTCTGTTCTGGGCCTTCATGACGTCAGCCAGCAAGTCCATGGTCCCGATACTCATCGAAACGCCCGAATGGTGCCATCGAGCTGACATGTCATGGAGACGCAACGTCGCCAGTTTTCCTTCAAGTCGGGCGACCTTGTCAGACGAAAACATGGACAAGCCACGCCGTTCGCGAGGCTTTTCTGGCGTGCATGGAGGGCACTGGAGGTTCACCAAGTGCTTCACGCGTGCTCGATCAACTAGTGCTGTTGGAACTCGCGTTTCGGCATGAGAACCCTGTCGACTCTTTGCTTTAATCGTCCTGACTTGGCCCTGGAGCTTTGATTTGGCCCGTTGCAGCATTGACTCCACCAAGTCGCCGGGAATTTCCACGTTCGAATGAGCGCTTTCGCGTTCACGCTGCTGCTGCAAAGAGACTCCGCGCTTGTGTCGTAGTTCATGCAGCTTGTGCTCGCACCAGACTGCACAGGACACTAGCGGCATGCTGGGATCGGAAGACTTGACGTCCTTTACGCTCTCTCGGAGACTTTCTCCCTGTAATACGAGTTCATCCCCACTCACTTGCGGCTCGTTATTGCGTGGATTGATGCTTGTATCGACCACATTCTCGTCGTCCTGGTCCCAGTCGTTCGAATAATCCACGTGGTCATCTGCCGGTGGCTCCGTTGATGCCCGATCTGGAAGAACTACGACGCGCGCAAGGTTCTGACTGGCGTCTTGCTCGTCTTCTTGATCGAACGTCTCATCACCGTACTCGTCGCCGTCTTCCGCACCCGTCTCATCATTGAGCGCCGCAACTACGGACTTGACAGTCGATCCATCGAGAGGGTCTTCATCCACAATGAACGACTCGGCTTCGAATCGTTCCGACGCGTAAGCTTCATCTTGATCCTGATCCTCATCAGAGTAGTGGACCGACGACCCAGAAGACACTGAAAGCACTTCCGACATGGTCAAATGGTCGCTCATCTTTTTGCTGGGATACTCGTGGCTTCCAAGTGGCCAAGCATCGCTCGGCAGTTGACAAAGCGCGCCTTGACTATTTATACTCGAGTTGATCGACAGGCATGCTCCTTTCAACGACACATACCTGGGTATCATACCCACCACCATCATGCTTCCACATCGGCCAGCCAAGGATGCATCTGCTGCTGGTCTATCTCGCTTCACAATGCGCGATGGGTTTCACCTCAAGACGCGAAACCACGAGCTGATGGCGACGCTGGACGATCGAATGCGTCCTCTGGACGACCCCCTCGCTTCCAGCAACCAACGAGAAGACGAAGCAGCATCGAAGAGCCTAGGGCCCAGCAAAGGCGATGTCGTCCACCAGCTATCAGTTGACGACGAGCTAGCAAAGCCAACGCGAGTGGTGGACACGGAGATCACCGCCATCTTCGACTTGCTGCAACGTCCTACACCAGAACTCAGCGTTGGGAACAACACGACCGAGCGACGAAGCAGTCCAGCAGATGCAACGCTATCAGATCCGTGTACGAAGCCATCTCTCACGTCTGCATACACAGCGGCGGAAGCCACTGCGATCATGGCTCGGTTGAATCCCTCGTCTGACTGGCTCATCTACAGGCATCGACCCAACGTGACGCCACGTCGACAAGAACAGGAAATGGAGCGCATGGTCGCCGAAGTCCTAGACCCAAAGCAGGACGACCTCCTCAAGCCAACGAAAGCGATGAACGAACAAATGGCTCGGAAGAAACGGGCTGTGTATCGTCGGCACAATCACCACCCGCCGATCTTACCGACGCTACGGAGCGATCTTCAGACAGACGGAAGGCGAAGAGCCCAACCAGCGACACTGAACCACGTAGCAGCACCTCAAAGCATCGAACGTCTCCGTCACAATCAAGACGACGCCTATGCTACCGCCCCGTTGATCCGCTTTGCCACACGACGCAGTGTCATTCAACACAAAACAGCGCTACCACTGAAAATGGACAAGTTGCTCGACCGAGTCGCAGAGTTTCGCTCGCTTCCGGAAGTGGTGGACGGTGTGCTACGCGAGCAGCAAGCGAAACGACAGGAACGCATCCAAGAGTACGGCGAGGACTTGGTCGAGAAGAACAAGCAGCAGTACCAGCACATGAGACCACTGCAGCGACCGTCACATACGCCGATCTTCCCTTCGCTTGTTGAACGCAAACACTACAATGCGGCTCAAAGAAAGCACGACTTTGACGAGAAACAGTTCGACTTGCTTCGAAGCACGGTGAACCGCTGGCAAAAGCGTCGCGACGAGCAGCAAGAGAGCATTCGACGTCATTATCACCAGTCCCAGTGGATCCTCATCGTCGCTCTCGCTCGTGCGTCCGGCGCGTGGATGACACAGTTCCGTGACTTCAAAGCTCGACGAGACTTCCTCTTTAACGTCGTGATGGTGCGAAAGATCCAGCGCTACTGGCGACAGAAGCAGCAGCTTCGACGTCACGCAGCCTCTGCACTCACGCTGCCATCGACTTCATCGATTCGAATCCAGTTCTATCGTATGCCGGTGGTCATGAGGGCCATTCATCTCGTTCAGGCTAGTATGCGGGCTTGGCTCAAGCGCAAGCAAGACACTCAGAACCAGCAGGCAGTGGAGATCATCATCACGTCGTGGTTTGAATTCCAGGACGTCAAGTTCCGGCGACTCATTCTACGCTTCCGGAAGCGAGTGCGAGACTTCCAGGTCATGTGGCGTGCGTGGCGTGCCATCACCGACTCTCGGATCAAGCTGCTGCTGTTGCTCTGGGTCAAGGTCGAGAAGAAGTACAAGCGACGAGCTGGAATCGCGAGTGGGGGAGGGAGTCGAGGAGACAACAGTCCAGGAAAACGAACAGAGACCATTCACCGACATCTGCGGAATGGCGGTGTCGTCCTCACGTCCATCTCATCAACCGCGCCAATACAACCAAGTTCTCCTAGACATTCACCCAAGAAGAAGCCGACGAGTCCTCACTCGCGCACTCGTCAGCACAACCTGGAGCTGCAGCAGTTCATCCAACACGACTTACACCACGCCATGGGCGAAGTCTACGCCGCTGGCGATCGAAGCGTCCACCATCCATCTCAAAGTCAGAGCACGAGCATCCTTCCTGGCTCGTCGTTTTCGTCACCGGGGCGTCATCTGTCGTCTCCCAACGCCAAGAACTCGTCTGCATCCACATCGACACTGCCGTGGAAACCACACCAACCACAGAAGAAGATTCCGCTCTCACTCAAAGTCTCCCTGCTTCGCAACTTGATCTCGGAGAAGCGACGAGTCTTTCGTGCAACCAAGGATAGGAAACGGTACGTAGAGCGTTCAAGTCGCGTCTATCTCGCTTGCACTCGTACTCATCACTATTTCTTGCCAATACAGAGCTGAGTGGAGACAGAGACGTCAGCAAATGCGGAAGGTCGACTTCCGGTATACTGTTCTTGATGAACTGGCCGCATACCAGCGGTTTGAGACCCAGTACTCGGTCTTCCTACTTCTCCGTAGTGTCACCGACGTGGACATTCTCCATCTCATGCACCAGGCAAGCGAACAGGTCAACGGGCGACGCAGTCGATCTAACTCAAGGCACAATCTTGATGGATACGACACTGTCAGTCCTCTCAGAGAAAGCCATCGACCGTTGACAACACTGCGACCCTTTACCCCATTGGCACCGGAGTCTCGCAGCAACTCGATTGCTCACGAGTACGAACACAGCAACGACGCACAGCGACGTTCAACGCTAATGATCATCCACCCAGTGTCGTTCAACAACTAAATATTAGCGTTAGAGCCGCATCATACTCGTCTTTTTGTCTTTCTTCGAGTCGGAACTGGACTTGTTGCCTTGCTGTGCGAAGATGGAGAACACACGAGATTCTTGCCCAGCGCTTTCACGCTTCGCCTTCTCCAAGTACGCTCGAACAGATTGGACTGTGGACTCCATCGACGGCGTGGAATCGGCTTCGTACTCGAGAGCAATCGGCGACTTGTCTTCTTCTTTTTGCTGAGGCAGAGTTGGGACGCCAATGCCAAAATCGATCGCGTTCTGGGCAAAGAACGGCTCTAGCATTGGTACGCACTCTTCCGCATGCTCGAACTCACGCACAAACGGACGAATCCACTTGGAAAGGGACTTAGTGTGTGCCTGGAAACGATACCGTGAATCGATCAGAAGAATGGCTCCATAGTCCTGACGATGACGAATGCATCGACCAAGGGCTTGGTTGAGCGCACGGAAGGCTTGGAGTTGATACCACACGCTGCCAGAAACAAGCTTGCGATCCACCGCACTCTTCTCGTCTTGGTATTTGCGCTTGAGTGCGACTTGCAGCTCCTTGACGCTTGGGAATGGAATTCCAACAGCCAAAACCGCACGAGCGTTGGCGTTGGAGAAATCGATGCCTTCGCTGACCTTGCCACGATACACAGCCAGGAAGATCGCGCCAGTCTTGCCTGATGAATTGCCATCAGAGCCAGACATGCACTGCACAATCGTTTGCTTGTAGTCGTCCAGGAGTGCGTCAAAGTCCTTGCCGGCATTACGGGGCTCTGTGTAGATGGTCTTCAACTGTTCGATCTTGTTCCAGACACCAGTCTGTCTCCATCGTGTTTCGAGCTTTTCCATCAGCATGTATGACGGAAAGAACATGAGGACACCACCTGGAACGACTTGAGCATGCTTGAACAGAAGCTCGCCCATGGAGTCTTGGTATCGGAACTCTTGTTGGTTCTTGTACGTCGACGAGAGGTCGACTCGTCCTGGTCCATTCATAATCGCTCCAATAAATACTTGACGTCGCATGTTGACGACGTGATTTGCCTCGAGACGGATAGGAAAGTCGGTGCCGAGCTCACCAGCGAACGAATCCATCGGACTGAGGGTTCCCGACGTCAAGATCACGCTTCGAGCCTCCTTCACAACGTCGGAGAACGCGACAGCAGCGTTCAGACACCAGATGCACATCTTGACTTCCCATCCATCGCCGTCACCCGGACTGAAGGAGTTGGCGCCATACCGAGACTTGGTTGGACGACGTTTCTGTCGAGTCTTGAGGACGATGAGCTTGAAATCATCGAGGTATTTCAGCTCATCACGATACATGTAGTCAGCGACGTTGATAATGCTGCGGATGGTACCAAGCGCCATCGCACTGAGACGCAGGTCCTCCCCTTCCTCCGTTTCTTCTTTACGACCGGCCTGCGCTTCATTCATGAGCTCTTTCTCGAAGTCGACGACAGCGCGCAAGTTTTTCTGTACTTGTTCGAAGTTCTGTTGGGTCATTCCTGTGAACTCGGAGAAAATGGCGAGGCAGTCAGCACCTGGCCACACGTTGCTTTCTTCTTCAAAGCCTGAAGGCTTCAGGTTTTTCGTTGGCCCGCTGGAGACAGATTTGAGCCATCGCAGCAACCCGTTGAGGATCTTGAGCATGTTATTATAGTATGGAGGACGTTTGCCTTCCTTGATCACGAGCCCGAACGAAGCAATTGCAGCATTCAGCACCTCGGTCGTTAGCTCAATACTGGCACTGGAGCGACACGTGTCTTCGACATTATGCGCTTCATCCAGCACGATAATGGAGTCTTTCAGCGAGATGTTCACCGACTGTCGGATTGTTGGGTCTAGCAAGTAGTTGTACGGGCAAAACACGATGTTTGCTTCCGCGAGAGCATCACGCGAGTGGAAAAACGCACACTCTCGATGCTTCTTGGCCAAGGCGACAATGTCTTCGAGATCCCACACAGGCGGCGCCACACGCTTCAGATCGTTCGTCTTCTTGCGCTTTCGGAAATAACTGCAGCCATTCGTTTCCAAAGCAGCACGGCACTTGTCGTCCAGCTCGGCGAGGTTCTTGTTCACCTTGGAGTTGACACAAAAGTGCCCTTTCGAGCCCAGCACGCACGTCTTGAGCGTGTCTGCGTACGGATTGGAAGCGTCAGGACTCGATATATACGACGGCGGACAGCTCTTGAGCTCGTCCACGACCTGAGCGAGCTGTGAGTGCGTTCGAGAGCAGAAGAAGATCTTGGGTGGCACGATGCGTCGACTGCGCGTGGAGGTATTTGAAGTCGAATGAAAGTCTTCCATGCTGCTATCACCGCTCGTCTCACCCTTCACAGCGTTTGCTACGTGGAACGACGTCGGCAACGCGCGTTTCTTCTTCGAAGAAGGTGGCGCGACTCCGTGGGCGATCGCGGCACTGCTGCGCTTCTTGTCCTCCATCGAAATCCATCCGTCCTGGTCCAGATTCCCATTGTTAGTGAAGCGGAACTGGTCGAACGTCGGCTGCGTCGACGCAAAGTCGTCATCGTCGTCTCCTACGCTCGTCTGAGCCACGAACAGCTCGTTTTTCACTCCTACCACCTTCGTTTCTAGCGCCATGAGCTCTGCTTCGATCCGTTTCCGCTCGCCTTCGACCAAATCCTTGACGAATTGCTTCTGGAACGTCAGCGACGAGCACAGCAACGCCAGTGTCTTGCCAGAGCCCGTCGGCGACTCCAGTAACGCGTGCTGGCCGGTCTTGAGTGCAAGAAGCACCTTGTTCATGACGGCCAATTGCGCCGGAAACGGCTTCTTGCCCGCAGGAAAGACCACATTGTAGCCCATGATCATCACCTTGTTCTCCTCCTCAACAGGAGGCGCCATGGCGTCTGCTGGCTGCGTCTCGGGCGTCGACATGGCGAGTGAGGTGCTCCACGAGGCCATTGACTCGCGGGTCAGTGGGCCAGTGACCGCCAAAAGCGCGCCAAAGAGTCGAGTACTGTACTGTACTCAATAGAGGACGGTCTATAATGGTGTGTTCAGTGGAATTACGAAAATAGACAATGTTGAAGAGGGGAATTACAAAAGAGAATTCGGACGATGCCCCCAAACGGAATCGAACCGAAGACCTTTCACTAGAGGTGAATGCTCTACCATTGAGGTATAGGACGACTGCATGTATGTGTGAATGGATAACTGGACTTGGGTTCTAGTAAGTCTGCGCCAGCTAAAATACCCCTGCGTTGCCTTGACTATGTATGTAAAATGGTCGACGGAGGCTCCTCAATCCATTCCACCTTTTAAAGTCTTCGATAACTACCCACCGAGACCTAGTGGTGCGGCATGCGAGTGAAACCAAACTATAATCTCGCGAAGACAACACGGCTGAGATGGAGCTGGTCATCAAGGATTTTGACATTCCGAAATTACGGATATACTCATATCGAGGCCACGTAGACAGGAGGGCTGATCACGAAAGAAACGACGATACACGTGTGCAAATCGACTGTGGGTGATGCAACGAACCTGGTCCAGGTGGATCAGCTCAAACGTCATGTCTGGCTGCTTGGTTATGTTCATCATCATCTCCAAGCATCAAGAGATCGCACTGAGGCAACCGATGTCCACGTCATTCCACTTCATCACTGGGCTGACCACCAGAAACATCAAACGACGAGGAGGAGGAATACAGATGTGTATGAAAGAACCACGCCCCAAACTGTCTACCAAACTTTCGATGTCGTCTCCTCTGTGTGTCCACGTAACGCCACTTCAATCGAGGGCTGATCACCAACCGTGTCGTGGATTTTGGCTTGGCTGAGGAGCTGACCCGCAAGACTACTACTGATGGACGCAAGCCCTCGAACTCCAAAAAGAGAGCACCTTTATAGCCATTGTTCCATTCCAAGATTTACCATCTCGACCACAAGAAGCCTTTTCAAGCCATGTTCAAGAAGCTCACGCTGTTCAGTATCGCCATTGTTCTTGGGGCAATGGCTGCCACCTCTTCGGCTGAAGGTCGTCCTCGCCCTGGTCCTCCGGAAAATAATGGCCATCCTGTCCCAGGCCGAGTGCATGCCCCCGATGATTACCGTGGCGGTCCTCAGGATGAACCACGCGACAGACCAGATTTAAATGGTCATGATGACCCTCGTGGCCCACATGATAGAGGCCAACGTGATGAACCACGCGACAGACCAGATCCAAACGGCCATGATGACCCTCGTGGTCCACGTGATGGAGGCCAACATGATGACCGCCGTGGGCCAACTCTCAGCGGCCATGGTGGGTACAAAGATTTCCCAAACGGAGGCGATGGGCCTCGTGGAAAACCAACCGTGGGAGGCCCTCCAGGTCAACGTGGAAACCAAACCATGGGAGGCCCTCCAAGCCCTCATGATGATCTAGCTCCCGGGGCCCCTCCCAAAGGCCATCACAATCGTCAAGGCCGTGGAAACGACGATGGCGGATCATTCGATCAGCGACCTCGACCGCCACAACGGCCTGGCAATCTTCGCAATCTATCTGTCCATGACATCAAGACGAACTAGACCAAAGATCGAGCGGCAGGCTAACTTCATCTGCATTAGCAGCTTTGAGGTGTATCATTACGTAAGGAATGGACAAGAATATGAAAAAAGGACGATTTGCCTGGATTAGTCGACGATTCGATAGCATACTTCAGTACGTAGCAAGCACCACCATATTCCCTTCCATACTTTCATATGGCTTCAATGGTCCACGCACTTCTCACATGAAAGATCATAGAGTAGTACAATCAACGCGTCGCCGGACTGCTTCGACGTCATCCAAGTAGTTCGTCGTATTTAGATAAGCCACTTGTACCGACTTTAATCAGAAGGATGATTGACCGACTAACGCAACATTGTATCCCTCTATCTGTAGTAGGTTCAGGAAACCGTACACACTTGGAGAGGGAAGCTGGTGCTACCTGTGAACCCCTCACTGTATTCAATGCTAGTTGCAGAGTGTTCATTATCCTACAGCAGTCCGTGGCTATCGTGGAGACCCCTAGATAGCACGTCCTCGAGTACCTAAGCTGCCAGCTCGCCCTCAGGCCTAGCACCTGCAGGACCAGGTGTGGGGACGAGTCTTTCGTCCTCAGCCCACTACACTATCATGCAACTCACAACGAGAGTTTGCAGTGGCACCGTTTCGAACATGAGAACTGAGTGCCTTGAAAACAACACTAAACGCTCATGTTCTAAACCGTGCTACCACAAACACTCGCTCTCCCGAAAAACGCACCACAAATCTTTGGATTGCTCGTCACCACAAACCCTTGCCACGACGATCCCCAACGTCTCCACCCGAAGACGATCGTGGCTGAAGTGTAGCCATTTGTGGTGTATACTTATGATGTGCAGCTGTAATGTGGTACATAGTAACCGGATCCCACCCACGAAAAAGCCCTTGCACATGGGATCTCTTGTGGATTTTTTTTCCACACTGAATCTAGTTGAAAAAATGCCAGATCAACTCATTTCCCTCTCACTTGCCAGCTAACAAGCTTCATTTCCCATTTGGACAACCAAGAAGCAACGAACTACATCGCCATGCTCCGCAAGTTTCGATTCCTCAAGCCCTTACTGCTCGTCTGCAGCGTTTTCTTCGCACTCGTGCCACAGGGGACTCGTGCGGAAGCCAAGACCAGTGATGACGCCACGTCCAGATAGCCAAGTCCGTATTATGGCACCAAGTAAACGCTCCGATTGGCGGAGACATTTCACGCGTTTCGAACGTATGGACGAGTGAACAGGAAGAAACGACACGATATATAATGGTTTTTGTAGCAATAGACGCCGTTTTCTTTCGAACGCATTGTGTCAACTTACGAGACGTTGAGCTTGGCGTGGAGTTCAAAGTGACCACCATCAGCAGCGTGTGGGATCCAGGCCACGAGCGAACCGCCGCCCTTGCCAGGCAAGCCGAAGATACCTGGGCGCCATCGGTCCAAGTACAAGGTCTTGTCCTGGAGATCCTTGATCGGCTTGGTCCATGCCACGCTCTGGCCCTTGCCCACAGCGACACTATCGATCTTCTGACCGCCTGACATCACGTCCACCTTGACATCCTGCGTATCCGCACTTTCAAAGAAGATCTGGACTTGGCCGTTGCCGGCCTTGGTCCACGAGCCGTAGCTACCGTTAAAGGCTCTGTCCATCGTGAGGAGACCAAGAGCGAGGTTGGCTGAGCCATCGTCGATCTCACCCATCATGGTTGTTGGTCCACAGATCGGCTGGACGAACTCCTTAGCCAAGTTGGCGAGACCCGTTGGGTCGATCGTCGCAATGGCTTCGAGACCGAGGTTGGCCGCGACGATAGCGTACGTCTCGATTGGCACTGGGTTGCCGTTCTGGTACGCGGCGTCCACGACCTTGTCGATGAGAGTCTGGAGCGTCTTGCGGATGAGTTCACGGAGATCGAACGCCTCAGGGGTGGTACTGCCAGAACAGTCGTTGGTAAGAGCTGGGATGGTGTTCATGAAGAGATCGGTCTTGCCCAACTGGAGACGGATGGCCTCTGGGGTAGCCTTTGGGTTCACCTTCTTGATGTTGATGATCAGCTGAATGATCTGATCAAGCACAGTCTTGAGCGACCAACCACAAGTGGCCGTGCCCGTGTTGCCACCGGCAATCAACTGCTTGAACTTGGCCATATCCGTTGGCTGGAGCTGCACGATCGACGAGCCAATGCCAGTCTGAGCCGTGAGCGCGACGAAAGCGTCTGGGGCCAACACCGACGAGCCCTTCTTGGCGACCTGCTCCACGATGAACTTGATCGCCGCGATAGCAACATCACTGACTGCGGATGGCGCGCCGGTGCACGTGACAATGGCCCCGGTCAGGTCGTTGAGCACTGGGCTAGACTGGAGGAGCTCCAAGATGAGCTTGTCCGTCGTGATGTCTGGGTGCAAGGCCTGGATTTCGCCAGCAGCAAGTACAACCTTCTGCACGGCGTTGAAGAGACCAACACCGCACTTGATACCAGTCTGGACCTGGCCGTTGATACCCAAAAGGTTGGAGAACACGGAGCTTGTCGCGGCCTTGAGGACGACATCCGCGACCACACTGATCTTGGTGATGATCTCGAGCGTGCAGTCCTTGCTCTGGGCGAGACATTCCATACCACACTCGACTGGGTACTCCACAGGACACTGGGCCCAGCATCCACCGAGCTTGTCACTGTTGTAACCCAGTGGGCACTCGCTGGCACGGAGCGTCTTACGGTAGCAAGCCGCATCAACTGGGCGGCCGACCTTAGGACCAACCCAGTTTGGCGTGGCGGCCACCGTCACGAGGGACGTGAGCGCCAAAGTCGAGAGAAGCTTGACCATACTTGAAGAGACCGAGTCGCTTGAGCTCAAGTCAGCCGATTGCGGAGTGAGAGAGTACCCCAAGTGGTGCAAGCCGGAGCGTCAGTAGAGATTCCTCATGGATGGGCGACCCACAACAGATCCTTGAAGCTCGAGGAGAATCTGATGACGATCCCACTCTTCGTACGTGGACTGATCAGTCGATTGAACATGTTGGGTCCTCTTGACTCGCGATTAGTAACTGGAAATCACTCGGAAGCCAGCAACGGAATGGATGACTGCGTTGTTCCACAACTGAGAACTCTCCTCGACACGTACAGAAAGAAAGAGACGAAAATATAGGTAGACATTCATTATTCTCTGGGTAGAACTTCGTTGATTGCTGATTAGACGCGACCATCCACATCGGATTGCTGCTTGCCGTAGCCGTTGTTGTATTCCTCTGGGTAGATCTTGAGCCATGCGCTATGGAGCACTTCGTACTCAGTTGGGCGGGTCATCTGCCAGCCGTGTGGGTCTTCCGCCCAGAGCACGAACACGGTCGTGACAGCACTCGCGACCACCGACATGAAGAGGTTGTTGGTCGCGTAGCCGATGATGAAGGCGAAGAATGCGACGATCGCGTCAGGGTGCTCGAACTTGGCAAGACGCTGCTTGTCCGTGTCTTCCACGAGCTGCACGGCGATGTAGGCCGTGCAAGCACCGATGATAATGTTGCCGAGGAAGAAGACATTGCCCGTGAGATCGTCGTTGACGATCGCACTCCAGCCCTTGCTCTTGAAGAGCTTGAAGACGTGACGGCTGGCCGTGACAAAGCTGTAGCCGTAGCAGCCGACGTACGTGTACGCGAAGCGGTTGAAGAACTCGATCCAGCTCTCGATGCATCCGATTATACAAGCGAGGCACGAGAAGAGACAGGCGGCCACACAGTTGCCGCTCTGGCTAGCCATAGACGAGAAGATGTTGAGGATCGTGCAAATAGATTCAAGAATCGCCACGATCAGCGAGCCAAAGCAGATACTGCCAAGGTTGAGCGTCATCGCACGCAACCAGGCGCCGATGGTGATGAATGGCGTGTTCTTGGCGCTCTTCCATGCTGCGACGGTACCGGCGACCGTGACGGCGATGATGTTCTTGAGCACGAACGATCCCCAGAAGAAGATGATCAACATACCGAAGAGCACGCCAATGACGGAGCCAACCGCCATCTCCAACGTACAGTTGTCTTCCGTGCAAATGTCCGAGAACTTGACGTAGTCCTGCTTGAAGAGCAAACCCGCCGTGCCGACAACCCAAGCGACCGACCAAGCGACGTGGACAAACACCATGGCGACAGCCACGAGGAGCGTCATTGGCAAGCGGAAGATGGCCGTGCCGGCGACGCGAAGGTGCGCGGCGGCGAACTTGATGCGCTTACGGATGCAGCACGTGTACAAGATGAGCAACAAAGCCATGAGACCAAAGACGATCGCTGGCCAGTAGTAGAAATCCGCTCCAGCGTTGTATGCCTGCTTGGTGAGGAAGTAGGCAGCGGCGATGTTGAGCGCGATGATGACACCAAGCGCGACCCAGATGAGCACTTGGCCTGCGCAGATCATGAAGACAATCCACACCATGGCCATACCCATGGCGGCGAAGCCACTCGTGACGACATACTTGAGAATGAGACGGAAACCAGAGTCCTCCGTTACGTTCTTCACTTGCGTCGCGTCGATGAACTCGGGACCGAACGAGATGGCGAAGTAGACAGTCGTGATGACGAGGGCGAGAAACGGAAGCAGGAAGAAGACGTCATTGCACTCCGTCTTGTGCTCCGGCGGCGAATACTGGTCCTCCGCGTTGCTCTGTTGCGTTTTGTACTCCCCTTCGCGCGCCATGCTCTCTACTTCCGTCGCCCACACGCGCGATTCACTAATGGCGTCATTGTTAGCTCTTCGTGCATTGGAGATGTGGGCAATAGCCACGTTGTCCAACACTAAACAATAGATTATGCATCGTCAGTTTATCAGCCAATCAGATGCATCGTTTCACACGAAACAGCCAATCAGAGAGCTTCACAGCACCTGATTTTTTAGAATTTTCAGCTTTCTCCGCACTGTTGGACAGCAACCTGATGACGCAGCTGCTGACGCGGGCGAAAATTGGGGTTACGGAATCCGTTACGAACACGATAACCTGATATTTACACCCATTTCCTTTAAAACAAGGTGGGTTGCGACCACAAATTCGCCAACCCAGGTAGGTATGGGTAGTTGCGTAACGGTTCACGATGCATGTACCCGCCACAATTCCAAATGTAGGTGGGTCGGGTTTCCCAAGAGCTCCCAACAGCTGGTTACAGGTGTTATTCGTGACATTTACGATTGAGATGGGTGCACTGGCTGCTCTCCACGTGTTTATGAGGTGGTCTCCTCTACTGATGTGGTCTCCTCTGGTGCCGGCGTGGGTGCTGGCTTGGCCGATTCGAGGAACTCGATTGTCTCTGTGAACTTGCGCTGCTTGGCCAGCGAGATACCCTTCTCAATGTCGCACAGGTCCGGGTACTTTTCGAGAAGGAACTTGACGATTTCGGTGCGACCCTGGATCGCAGCGTCGTTGAACGCCTTCTCCGTGCATCCTTCCGTTCGGTTCTCATGGAGATAGCGCACCACGTCCAGATGACCTCGGATTGCTGCGTAGTTCATGGCGAACGTCGTGCAGCCTTCCTGGCGGTTTTCGTGGAGGTATCGCACAACATCGAGGTGACCCATCGACGCTGCCACGTCCATGGCCTTGACTGTGCAGCCCTCTGTGCGGTTCTCATGTAAAAACTTGACGACTTCGAGGTGACCACGTCCTGCCGCGCAGTCCATGGCGAACGATGTGCAACCGAGCTGTGGAGCATTCTCATGCAAGTACTTGAGGATGTCCAAGTGGCCATTAAGCGCAGCTTCGCTCATTGGCACCACGCGACTTGCTTCGGTGTGTCGTTCTTCAGTGTTTTCATGCAAATACTTGACAATCTCCAGCTGTCCCTTTGCGACAGCCTCCGTCATCGCGAGCTTGAGGAATCCTTCACGCTTCTCGACGAGGTACTTGACCATTTCCAGGTCGCCGTTGATCGCAGCCTTCACCAGCGTCTGCGAGATACGAGGGCTCGTGCCATTCTCGTAGAGGTACTTCATAATCTCAATCTTACCGCTTGTGTACGCATTTACCTTGGCTTCCACGGTGGCAATGTTTGGGTTGTTGCGCAACAGATCCTGGACCACTTCCATGTCATCGTGCTCCACCGCCCACTTGAGCGGCTCACTGCTCCATGCTTCCGAGCGGTTCTTGACCAAGAACTTCATCACATCAATGTGGTTGTTGCGCAGGGCACCATCAACCGCTGCACTTGTGCACCCTTCCGTTCGGTTGGCGTGCAAGAACTTGACAATCTCCAAGAATCCCCCAGTCGCCGCGTCATCCATCGCCACAGTCGTGCAACCGCTCTCACTCGCCTGGTGAAGAAGCTTCACGATCTCCAGGTGGCCGAGCTTCGAGGCTTCATCCATGTGTCCTGACGTGGCGGTCTTGTTCGCACCAAGCACGAGCATGCGCACGATCTCGACGTTCCCTGATGACACAGCTTCGTCCAGCGTCCAGCCGTACTCGGCGATGCTGCCCATGGCCTCCAGAGGGAGCTTGGTCGTGGCGTCTAGGGTCGCCATCTTCACTGCGTCGATCGAACTGTGGGTTGCTCGGGTGCTCGCCGCGAGGGTCTGTGTGTGCGTGTGTGTTCTCCTGGGTACAAATCGCGAAGCCAACGTCAGCCACATGGGATACCAGTTTTCAAAGGGCCAGATGCATCATGGACCGGTATATTGTTGCTCAACCGGATGGGTACCGGTGTTATTCTGTAGAACCGGTAGATGGCGGCACGGTGGACAAAGTTGTGTCCACAGTGCGATCGCGTGAATACAGAGACTGGCTCGGTCCGTGTCGTGGCGTGACGGTGAGAGATAAAGGACACTTTTCACGGTCACGTGGGCATCTCAGCCGCGTAGCACTCGCCTTTGTGGTGTCGTGCGTGCTTCATGTAGACACTAACACGTTCAGTTGCTCAAGGCGACTGATAGCCCGCCCTCGAGTGCTGTACTAGTGCTTTCAGTACAGAGAAGACCGACTGACCAGCATACTGACTTTAAACGGCGATGGGTGAACGCTTGCGGCGTTTAGCCATTGTGATGACTCCACCTCTCGGAGAGTGCCATGAATCGCAATCCCACACCACTCACCGAGTTTGTGGAGCGCAGCGTGATGGATGAGGACTGGAGTGGCCGGCACGGATGCGTGTGACCTGCATCAGTGCAACTCGGTCAAAGCGCTCGGCTCCCAGCCACACGTCGTTGACTACTGACCGCGCCTCTCTGAGATGACGACGTTGCCGTTCCAACCAAAGTGGACTGGCCAGCCGACTGTCTTCACAGCGAAATGGACAAAGGTCACAGCGAATTGATGCATTGGAGCGACAGCCCATAGCTTCAAGACATGCGTACACTCGTATGTTTACAAAGACGTCTAATTTGTTGAAGCAGCCAATCGAGTCTGTGGGACGCGAATCTCCCGTCCTAGTTGCGCGAGGTCGAGTCTGCTGAACTCGCAGAGGCTTCTAGGATGCCGAGCGTCTCAAACCGCGAGGTTTCCGCACTGGTTGGACTAGGAAATGGGATCACCGGAAGGGGGAGGACAATTCCTCCGTCAGGGGCAAATTCCACCTAGTTTGCGAGCAGAAAGATCAGTCCACGTTGCATTGATCCCCCCGATCGTCGGTGGGGCACTCACGTGCGCCAAACGGTACGCACACCCAGACCCCCACCCATCATCAACCGCTGCCCAGGCCATGCGGCATGTCACCAATCGCACTCGGCTGACAAAACCGGGGAGCTACAGACCTTTGATTGGTCAATTTTCAAAATAGCAAGATCGGATTGGCTGAAAAGCAGTCGTTGGTGGCACCGGCTGCACATGGTGACGACACACGGTGGTCTGGCGGCCGCCCACTCATCTTGAGCGACACCAAGGGGATGATCATGCTGCGTTAGTGTAGAAGAGACGCTCAAGGGTTACACTATGACGAAGAACAGGGCCAGGTGTCGGCGCGGACGCGCCGCGCCTCTCACCCACTGGACAGTCCACTTTTCGCCGGCGCAGTCGAACACTCCTCGTGTCACTCCCCACTTTTCAACTCCCCGTGTACACTGATGGCGGTCAGTCTCGCTCGACACATGCCGGAGCAGCACTGTCGTCTGGGAAACGAGTCCCATCTCGAGGATGAGCACGCCCTCTTGGCGGCGTTTGAAGCACGCCCAACCCGACAGAAGCGCACGAGTAGCGAACGCAGCAAGGAATTCCGAGCCAAGCGCAAGAAGTACGAACAAGAGCTGAGTGTCACAGTCGAGCAACTGCGAAGAGAAGTCGCAGAGCTCGACATGCGCCGCAATATCTGGCAGGAGAAGCTCGTGCACATGCGCGACAACCACTCCGGGGCCATGATCAAGCTCGTGCGTGAGCTCTACTTTGTGCTGCAACACGGCATCGCGGACGAAGAGGAGCGGGCCAAAAGCAAGTTCCAGATGGACTACATCCGGCGAGTCGTTCATCCTGAAGTCCAGAATGGAGACGTATTCGGAATTGACATGGTCATTGACGGCTGGAAACGGTTCACCAAGAGCCACTCGGGGTTCTTCATCGAAGTGGGGGAGCACAGCATTGCCGGCCCTGAAGAGGACCCGACGGTGCTCTTGCGCTCAAAACTGCACGGTCGCTTCAACAGCGAGACATTCCCGATCTTGTTCCCCATCGCTGCCTCTGATGAGTCTTTGGTCGCACGGTGTCTCAATCGACCTGTGACCTATGAGTGCTTGAGTCACTTCCGCTTCACACCCGAAGGCCAGATCTGCTACTACCAGGGCGATGTGTTTTTCGCCGAGGGACTGCTCGAAGTCACTGGGAGCTTGCGGGACGTGGAGAAGATGATGCGTGCATTCGAGGACGCCGAAGAGGAGACACGGAATGGCTTGAAAGACCTGGCCATTAGGGAAGCGCGACGTAGCGAGGACGACGACACTGAAAGCGACGAGGATATGAAGAAGAAGACGTCGTTGCAGGAGCTGAGTCCAAGCCAGGGCGCCGCCGAGCGGAAACTGAGTATGAACTTCTTGTTATCTTGATTGTATTAGTAAAAGGATAGTGTGATTGTTGACAATAGAATATGAAAAACGTTCGTGATTGATCTACTAAAGGAAAGCTTGCTGGTGTTAAACTGCTGCACAAGTAGCATAAGCAGGATGTTTACGCTGCCGTTGCGTCCCGAGTCAACAGGAACGAGAGACTGAGCCGATTCGATTCTGTTGAAGCTTCCTTCTCGCACGCAAAAGGCGAAGAAGGGAGGAGATGCTCGTCAGAGCCATCTGGTACGGCTTCAAAACGTGCCATGTTCGCTCCACTGGTCGGCTCTTCTGCCACCTCCTCGATCATACACTCGCTTGTGATTGCCGCCATGGACATGAGCTGTGCGATATCTTCCAGTGCGAACCCCGCCTTAACGAAGCCATCGACAAAGTTGACATCCGTTGTTTCCATGGCAATGCGTCCATCCGGTGTAAACTGGAAATGCTTGGTATACTCGTACGTGATCTCTTTACCAAGGAATTTCTGGACCAAGGCTTCATTTGCCATTGCATGGGGGAACAGCATCCGAAAGGTGTCTCGGGCAAAACGCACAGTCAATGTACTGCGTGTGACCACTGACGGGTCTTCGTCCGACCCAGAGATCTCGAGCGAAACAAACTCACTCAAAGAGAGTTGCGTGGGACTTTGTGTACAATCGCCACTGGACAATGCACGCTTCGGGCCCAACAGCACTGCCGACGATGGCGTAAGGGTCGATGGCTCGACGCACAAACTCTTCTTGGAGTTGGACTTGACTGAGCATGTCGTGTGAGACCCACCCGCGCTTCTTCCCGACACGTGACGAAAGATCCATCAGCCCGTGCTGATACAAATGCTGGTATTCTTGAATGAGTCGCGCCAAAGAGCCCGTGGCACTGTTTCTCGTGTTGAAGTACTTGATCTCCCACGCACGTCGGCGCATGTCGAGCATCGCTACTTCCTTCTGGAGCTTGGCCACCCGTTTCTCCAACTCACTTTCAAGCTTACGCTGTCGCTCTCGAAGGCCTTGCCGCGTTCGCTGCTAGTCTTGGCGCGGCGTTTCGGCGGTTGCGGTAGCCCCGCGACAAACGCTCCAAGCACCGTATCAGCATTGCGCATGTCCTGGTCGAGACGCATGAGCCACTCGAGGCGATGCGATCCAAGCGGGCCTTGATGCGGATTACTCAGCTCCTGCATGGCGTCACGACGTGAACTCTTCAGGAGGACGCGAACACTCAATCAGCAAGGCGCTAGGCGCTAGTACTATCACTGGTTTCTACAGGAAGCCGCTCACGTGCCGCACTGAGCTCTTGCTTCGCATCCGTTCGTGTTTGTGTTGAAGAAAGCATGCGCGGCGAAAAAAAACCCCATAACTTTCATTGCATAGTTTCTGGAACGATATAAATTACCAACAAGGAACGTACAGGACCGACTGTACGTACCACCATGGGTACATACCCGTTGGAGGGCACCTGCGACGTGTGGAGCTCACGCCGCGAACTCACTTGCGTCACGCACCTGAGGCATCAGGCGAGAGCAAGAAGGCCATACTAAGGCGATCAGGGCTTGACGGAGACTTCGAGACGTCAACTGGATCCTCGCAGGAGCATGGTGACTCACACGGTTGGGTATTGGGTGACTGCGGCGGCTTGATCTCTTCGTCAAGGACCTCGACCCGCTCGTTTTCAGCATCTGGATCAATCATTGACTCGCTCGAGATGGACGCGGCGGCCATGAGGCGTGTGACGTCTGTCATCGAGACTCCTGCTGCAAGCAGACCGTCGACAAAGCTGACATCGACGCTTTCCACCGAGATATGTGCGTCTGACGTAAACTGGAAGCGCTTGGTATACTCGTAGCCAACTTCTTTGCCGACTAGACTTTGAATAAGATCTTCATCGGCGAGAGCATGAGGAAACATCATCTGGAAGGTTCCTCGTGAGAGACGAACGGTGAGGACACCGCGTTCGATGACCGTTGCACAATCCTCAGATCCGGTGACCTCCATGCTCGTGATTGTCGAGCTCATACTAGAGTGAGATTTGGTGTACAGGCGCCACTGAGTAATGGAGGCTTCTGTACCGGTTGTCCCGCCGACGATGGCGTCTGGGTCGATCACGCGACGGATGAATTCTTCCTGGAGCTTGACTTGCTTGACCACTTCATCTGAGATGTGCGAACGTTTCTTTCCAACCATACTGCTCGCCGACGGTAACTCAACAAGACCATACTTGAAGAGTCGCTGATACTCACGGATAGTCTGAGCAAGGGACCCCGTAACACCCATTCGAGTGTTCAAATGAATCCCCTCCCACGCTTGACGTCGCATCCCGAGTTCTTCCACCTCGTTCTTTAGCCCCAGAATCCGTTCCTCAAGCTCTTGCTCGTGTTCCCGCCGGCGCTCGCGGAAGGCCTTGCCTCGTTCGCTGCTGGACTTCGCCCGGCGCTTGAAGGGTTGCGGGAGTCGCGCCACAAACGCGCCAATCGCCGTGTCCGCATTGCGCATGTCCTGTTCGAGGCGAGCAAGCCACGCGAACTCATCGGCCTTGTCAGGAGACCGCTGGCCATGCTCGGACGCCACGTCGGACTGAACCATCGCACTGGACTTGGCTGGGATCCAGCAGAACCGAGACTGACGTTAGTAGGCGAGTGTCCTGAGCTCCTGTGGAAGGCAGCCGCCTACCCTCGTTCGTGTACTGCGCGGGTAGGGGCGGGCCAAAGAGCTCGTTAGAAAGTTCCGATTTAAACCCACTCGCCACGACCAGGGCTGGGGGAACAACTGAATACGTTTGGAAATGATCAGCTTGACTAATCAGAGGTTCTAAAAAGGCCAGAGTGGATCAAAATATACCAAGTGAAGTTGATTGTGATAAACACAGACTCAACCCAACAACGTCATCTCTTAAACTGCCTTCTTTTTCTTTAGCGCGATAGCCCACTGCTCAGCATGCTGTTTCAAGGCACTGTTATCGAAGTCTCTTAGCGAATTTTCTTTGTAAAACAAAGTTTGATGAGGATGGTTGACTCAGCATTTTGAAGGGGTCACCGTGATGTTCTCGTATTCCGCACGAACGCGACCTCGAGCTGCAAAGGGGTTGCTTGTTAACGCAGCTTATAATCCTGTTACATACTACTCAAATTGAATAATGAAGTTGGGAACTTTCAAGACAAATCGTTAACAATACGAGAAGAAAAATACAGCTGGGACGGAGCCCTCAGATCTCTTGACTTATCCTTTCAAGACGATTCCATCTCGTTTCCTGTGGTGAAGAAAGTCGCAGTGTTTCTAAGTGTACCAAGTTACTTCAGTGAGCAATAATTATTCATGATCAACGGGCAACCGCAACCGAAAAACAGTCCGTGAAGAATGTGGGGATCTTCGAGAAGGCTATCTCGTGGTGGTGGAGTACGATAGGAGTGTCCGTTAGCTGCACAGACCTAGTTTTCGTGACTATCGATTCAACCATCTCCCGTATTTCAGTTTTGACTTTCCAGAATCAAGATAAAGACTCTGACCAGCACGCCTAGCCCTGTCTCTATCCGGGAAACCGCCGCGCAAAAAACTGATATCTTTCCGAGACATGTTGAAACTTACAACGAAACTACCGAAATGGCGGTGAAAATTACCGGTGCCACCTGATGCAACATACACGCAACACGCGACACTTCAACGCTGGCACGCGTTGTCGTGCAGTGTCGAACTTGGCGAGATGCGCGAACACGCCATTAGCTCAGCGACTTCGGGCAAGCTGAGCGCCCCAAGGGAGAGGAAAGCCTCCATGAAGTCGACGTCGAAGGTCTGGGCGGCGATGCGGCCGTCGCGCGTGAAGCGGAACGTCGTGATGCAGCCGTACGTGATGTGTTGGTGAAGAAGTTTGGCCTGAAGCAAACGTCCTCGGTCGTTCGTGGGCATGTGGGGGAACAAGACTTGTAAGGTCGTCGGTGTGATGTAGCCGCTGATGGTGTTCTTGACCACGAGGATGGGGCTCTCAGCTGGACCCGTGACGTTCACGTCCAGGATCTCGATTGTAAACGACGCAAGCGACCGCGTGTACAGTCGCCATTGATCCAAGAGTGCATCGACGCCGACGAGATCGCCCACAGCAATGTCAGGATCCGCCGCACAGCGAAGGAATTCCTCTTGGAAACTTGTTTCCGCCGTGTTGAGAAGCATCGGAAGCGACTGCATGCGGATGAGACCGCGATGGAAGATGTTGGCGTACTCACGGACGAGCTTGGCCATGGATCCTGTGACACTGAAAGGATGCTGGAAGAGCTTGATTTGCCAGATGGTCGACTGGATGCTCTGCAGTACGACTTCACGCCGCAAGGCGTCAACTGAATGGGTCAGATCCTCTTCGTACTGCTTCCACCGCGCGCGGAAGGCACGTCCGCGCTCGCAGCTCGTCTTGGCGCGCTTTGTCGGCTTGGGAGCAGCGCGCTTCTTGCCGGTCGATTCGACCATCACCCGTGTAGTCAATGGGAGCGATGACAACTGCTCTCGGTGGACGTTCCACACCTGCACGGCGTTGTATCGCGCAGTCCCCGCCTTCATGTCCGACAGCATAGTACTCGCCGGTTGATCGTCACGCTTCTAGTCGCTCAGATGTGAGTAGTCGCCTTCTCCTTGGGCAAAACCGACGGCGGTTCTTCCTCCCAATTAGCACTTCTCGGCGTGTTTCTAGGCTCTTCTCACTGGAGCCAGTACGTAGAGTGGGAGCTGAGTGCGCTAATGCGAGGCACTATGAGAATTCTCGGTTCAATTCCTTTGTTGCTGTTATTCATTCCATCAGTTCGCACTCCTACGCCACAAATACATTGCTGGTTCATACTACTAATACGTTCTACTGTTCGTCCTCGGATTACCACTGATCCAAGCACATTATGCTTCCGTTTCGTCCGCCGTCAGCAAAAAGCCGACATTGAGCTTGGAAGTGCTAGGACTTGGCTCTTCGACCTCTACGGGCTCGGGGATCATACACTGAGGAGTCACAACACTGAGCTGCATGAGCTCGGTGATCTCGTTCAGAGAGAATCCCGCGGCCAAGAGGCCATCGACGAAGCCAATGTCGGCTGATTCCACGGCGATCTTGCCCTCTTCCGTGAACTGGAAGCGGAACACCGAGTCGTAGACAACTTCTCGATGCAGAAACTTCTGCACGAGGTCTTCACGCCCAAGAGCACTGGGGAACATGAACCGGAACGTGTTCCGGGAGATGCGTGCGCGCACCTTGGAGTAGACTTCGACCACTGGGAGTTCTTCGGAGCCCAGGGTGACGATACGATACGGCTCGTTGCGGAGCGAATCATGAGAGATCGTGTACATGCGCCACTGCGCAATGGACGCTTCTGGGCCAGCCTGGTCACCAACCGAGACATTCTGATCCATCACTTGACGGATGAACAACTCCTGCTGGCGAATATGGTCGGCCGTGGGATCCGACGGCATGAGCGTACGCTTGGTGCCAGCGAGATGGGTCGAATCTCGCAGGCCAAAGCGGAACATGTCGAAATACTGGCGAATGAGGCGCACGAGCGAGCCTGTCTCGCATTGCCGCGTCTCCAAGAGCTTGCGTTCCCATACACTGCGTGAGAGGGTCAAATCCGCGACCTGCGCCCGCAGGCGGTACACGGCCGTTTCTAGTTCTCCTTCGTACTTCTTGCGCTTGGCTCGGAATTCCTTACCGCGCTCACTATTGGTCTTGGCACGTCGTGCCGGGTCTTCTTCCGGACGCGGCGGGAGAAGGTAGGCGTTGTCCGTCTTGAGTTGACTCAGTGCGGACGTCGCTGAGTGGATGGAGGGCAGCATGACGACCGACATTTGCGGAAGGTTGGCGAGTGGGTATGTCGACAGCAACGGCTTTTGGGAGGCGGCTGAAGTGGGGGCAATCGGAGCTGGGGGATGATGACGAGAGCTCCTCGGTGTCCTGTCTTCATGGGCTCAGATGATCTCCATTCACTCCATACGGATCGGCATCTGGACCATACACGTCGCAAGTCCCGTGTCAACTCCATTTGGACAAGCGCAGCTGCTCCAAAAGAGGAGCCCTAGGTCGTCATGTCGTTTGGTCCACCTGCTGGTCGTCAGGTGGGTGAGTGTAGTCGACGACATGCTGTTTGATTACATGTGCTGATGGTGTACACATCTCAAGGGAGAACAAGACCAGAAGCTCAATGTACATCACGGCCCTCGACGCCCACTGTTCGACTATTACAACCATTACACTGCCCGGAAGGCCCCAAGAATGGAGTGAACTTGTGTTTGTGGTGGTCAAATGTCGGTACATCCCCTCGGGATCACCTTGCTTTCTTCCATGGACGCCCGTCGAACACGAGAGGAAACCGTACAGTATTCGGGACTCTGCCGCGAAGAGTCGTTATGAAACACCAGTACACGCCACACCCCTGTCTTCCCAGTCCAACACTTTGATGGGTGCAACGTACCTGCAGATTGGTCCCTCTCATTGGTCATTTCCTGAGGAAGAGGACCGCACACTCATACGACGCCGTTCCACTCGCCGTTCATCATCGGGTGCATCGCGAACGGAGTGGATTACGCCACGGGGAGACAAGCATCGGATGGCACAACTGCGCTGGTGGTGGAAGGGGGTGACAAAGCCGAGCCGCGGCGGACCAGCTGATCCATCGACGAACGAACGGGCAGAAGGGGCCATGGCGTCGTGACTGACCAAGTTCATGACTGAACTCCCACGCCTCTCCAGTTGATATTACTAGACGCACCATGCTCTACTTGTTTTAGTGTTATCGGGAGTCCTCCTCCATGGGAGCATCATCTTCTGTACACAAAAGGAAGTCCATCCGAAGCTTGCTATCGACGGCAGGGGGCGGATTCATTACTGTCTCCGAGTCCGCGGGAAGAGGAATCTCGCTGAGGGGCGTGACGACGGAGGTTTCCATCAGTGCGGCAACGTCCTCAAAGGGGAATCCACTGTTCAAGAGTGACTCGACGAGGTCGAGGCTCGCAATTTCGTTGATGATCTTGCCTTCCTGGTTGAAGTCGTAGTACGTGATCCATTGGTATTTGACCTCTCGATGCAGAAACTTGGCGACCAAGTCTTCTCGATGCAAGGCTGTGGGGAACATGAGTCGGAATGTGTTTCTAGAGATGCGACCACTCATCCGCGAGTGCATTTCGACGCGGGCATACTCTTCCCCTCCTGTGACCACCACACGTTGAAGCTCGGACTGGATGTTGTCGTGCGACGTCGAGTAGAGTCGCCACTGGGCGAGCGAGGCTTCAGGACCAAACGAGTCGCCGACAGCGCAACTCTGGTCCATAATCTGTCGGATGAACGACTCTTGGTAGCTCGCTGACCGTGTTCCAATCGAGTTGTACGCATCTCGGACGTTCCGGGCAAACATGTTAAAGTACTCTCGCACAAGCTTGGCGATGGAACCTGTGTCGTCGAGCCGCGATTGCAGGAGTCGCTGCGTCTGCAGGCTCTTGGTCCAGTCCAATTCGAGCACCTGGGCTCTCAGACTCGCCACCGAGACTTCGAGGTCGGTCACGTACTTGCTCCGCTTGGCGCGGAACTCTTTCGCGCGCTGGCTGTTGGATTTCGTGCGCCGTGGTCGGCTCTTGGGGCGAGGAGCTACGGTCGCTTCCTTGACAACCACGACGCTGGTGTTGGGCGGAGAAGCGAGGCGCGGGTCGGACCCGACGCGATGCATGGCGGGCGACGCTTGATGCTCGCCCATCGACGCGGGAAGCGGCTGCCAGGTCGTCATGGCTCGGCGGCTGCTCCTTCCACGTCCGAACCGTAATGAAGTTGGGTGACATGCGTCTCTCCCATGACCAGCCGTACCACCACGTCTCGAAGAAGTACGAAAAGCACAGTGAAGGCGGAATATACCGTATATTTAAATGTTACCGTTGTTTTCGGAAGCAGGTTGACGTAGGTTACTTGTACCCATTCGAGGGCCCGCCTCAAGGGGCAAGAGCTCTTGAAGCTCGCACTGTGCTGTAAGAGGAGATGGCGGACGCGTCCATGAGCGCAGCAGCGTCCTGGATACGCCCAGTGATGCGGAGAAGTCCGTGCAAGAAGCCGATTTCCACCAGCTCGGCGCAGATCCGTCCGTCGTCGGCGAAAAGATACCGGATGGAGATGTCGTAACTCACGCGCTGGTGCAGGAACTTGTCGATGAGATCATGGCGCTGAGTCGCCAAGACCCCGGGAAAGAGCATGCGGAACGTCGTCGTGGTGATGATGCCCGTGGCTGTGGCTTGTAGCAGCACCATGGGGTTTTCTTCCGGTCCGGAAACGGTGATGCGCGTGATCTTTCCGGAAAACTGCGCATGGGACTTGGAATATTGGTGCCATTGCTCCATAATGGCGCGTGGACCGACTAGATCGCCGGCGACGACGTCTGGATTCATGACCCGATCGAGAAATTCCTCTTGTAATCGATGGATCTTGAGTAACGCGCTGCTAAGGCGCCCCCTTCGGTCTTCTAGTGCCATCGCATTCGTGCTGTCTTGGAACATCGTATAGTACTTGTGCACGAGCTTGACGAGTGAGCCATGTGTGTCGTGTCTTCGCTGTAACCGGATCGAATGCCAGATGCTTTCACGAGCTTCAAGATCAGCCACTTGGCGGCGTAGCTCGTCAACTTGACGCTGGAGCGTCGTTTCGTATTGCTTCCAGCGCGCGCGGAACGCCCTCCCACGCTCACTGCTGGTCAAGACCGACCGCTTGGGCTGCTGGCACGCGGTGTTACTGTCCGTTGCCGCCTCCGCAACTGTCTGGAAGCGCCGGCGCTCGCTCTCCAGCACCAATCCAATGTCACGTCGCAATGATTCCATCTCTTGTGGTTCGAACGATGGATACTTCCAAGTAAAGGTACTGAAAGAGACAGAATAATTTAAATAACCGTGACATATGCGCTTCTGATGATGATGAGGGTGTTCGTTCGACGTGCTTCTCGAAGGAACATGCGCGACGGAACGAGGAGTCGATTAATCACTACTCACTGTACAACTCCTGTCGTACTCGCGTTTATGGAAAGAAAAGAAAAGAAAAGAAAAAGAAAAAAAATATGCGGCAACGACAAGTGCGCGTCTTCTTCACCGAAACAAAGGGGTCCTATGAAAGCTCTATCCAATAATGGGGTTTTCAACTGGACTGCACAGTGCAATGAGGCGTGAGGGTCGTGGCCGTCATGAGCATGGCGATGTCGCTGATCCGCACGCCACAGCGAACGAGACTGCCGACAAAGTCGATGCCGACTTGTAGGATGGAAATCCAGCCGTCGGGAGTAAAATGATACTGGTTCACGGCAGTGTACTCGAACTCTTTGCCAATGAACCGATTAACAAGCGACTCGTAACTTATTGCATGAGGGAACATGAGCCGAAACGTGTCACGAGACCAACGGGCAAAGACCGACAGCTCTACGAGATCCACCGGACTCTCCTCAGATCCGAGGACGCGGATGGATCGCACTTGGCTACGATAAGATACGTGTGCAGCCGTGTAGATGCGCCACTGCTCCAAGCACACTTCCGGTCCCATGAGGTCGCCTATTCGAACGCTCGGATCCATGGCACACCGAACAAAAGACTCTTGATGCTGTGCAAGATCGACAGCATCTCTGGAAACATGGCCATCCTATGTAGTGCACTGAAGACCAGACTCAAAGAGCCGATGGTACTCCATTACCAGCTTGGTTAGCGATCCAGACGGTCGATGGCGCTTCATCAGGAGTCGATGCTGCCACAGCGCTCATCGTTCTTCCAGCGCCTGTACTTGTCGACGCACTGCATCCACCGACATCTCGAGCCCTTCTTCATACCGCTTCTGTCGCTCTCGGAACGCGCGTCCGCGCTCTTTGCTCGTCTTGGGCACCGGTCGCATTATTTCCTCCGAGTCCTTGCAATTGTAACACGTCCATCGGACTAGTCAACTGGCACAAACACGTAAAGTAACACGTTTGTAACATCCGCCTTTCATCAGCCTAGCTTAGCCTTAGTACTGGTAAGGCGTCAACCACTATACCTCGTAGCTCTCCGTTTGGTATCCGGATCAGCGTATACCATACCCGACACCGGATGCGCACTCCTGGGATCTCTGAGCAGGTCAACCCACTTCCTGCATGCTCGCGTCGTCCTCGTCGTCCTCGTCGTCCTCGCCGCCCGCCAAGAAGCTCAAGATGACTGCCGAAGCCATGGACATTGACTCGCCCACGTCGATCCAGCGGATCCGCGCCGATCGTCGCCACTGGGACCTCTTCCGCCTGCTCCAGTCGACCACCAAGTTCCCGAATGAGACCTCGGCCGTCGCGTTGGGCGAATTCGACGCCGACAGCGCCGCTGACACGCTCGCCTTCCTCCAGGACGAGTGCCAGGTGCTCATCATCGGCGCTGGCGGATTGGGCTGTGAGCTGCTCAAGAACGTCGTGCTCTCCGGGTTCACCAAGGTGCACATCATCGACATGGACACGATCGACGTGTCCAACTTGAACCGCCAGTTCCTCTTCCGTCAGAAGGATGTGGGACGTCCAAAGGCCGAGGTGGCGGCCGAGTTTGTCCGCGAACGTATGCAGCTGCCCACCGCGGCGTCGGAAGACGAGGAGCATGCGCGCGTGGAGATCACGCCGCACTTCAAGAAGGTGCAGGACATGGACGTCGACTTCTATCGCCAGTTCCACGTTATTCTCTCCGGTCTGGACAACATTGAAGCGCGTCGATACGTCAACTCGCTCGTCGTCTCACTTGCCGAGGTGGACGAAGAGGGCAATGTGGATCCGAACACGATCATCCCATTGATTGACGGCGGGACCGAAGGTCTCCGTGGTCAGGCACGTGTGATCATCCCACGTATCACGAGCTGCTTTGAGTGCTCGCTCGAAACGTTCCCACCGCAAAAGGCTTTCCCGATGTGTACGATCGCCGAGACGCCGCGTCAGCCAGCGCATTGTGTCGCGTATGCGTTCATTGTGCTCTGGCCCAAGGAGTTTCCAGACACCAAGCTCGACAAGGACTCACCGGAACACATGCAGTGGGTCTACCAGGCGGCCTTGGAGCGTGCCGAGCAGTACGGCATCGGTGGCGTCACGTACAGTTTGACGTTGGGTGTCGTGAAGAACATCATCCCAGCCGTGGCGTCGACCAACGCGATCGTCTCGGCCATGTGCGTGAACGAAGCCGTCAAGGCCATGACGTACTGCAGTCAGCTCATGAACAACTACCACATGCACATGGGCGCCACGGGCTGCTACTCGCACACTTTTGAATACGAGAAGAAGTCGGACTGTGTCGTCTGTTCCTCGCAGAACAAGACGCTCGAGGTCGATGCAACGAGTATGACACTGCAGATGCTCATCGACGAGCTCTGTGGTGATCAGTTCCGTCTCCTCAAACCATCGATCAGTGCCAGTGCCTCGAATCTGTTCATGCAGGGCCCTCCAGCGCTGCGTGAAGCCACGAGCATGAACCTGGACAAGACGTTGGGCGAATTGATCACGGATGGCGAGTCCTTGACCATCACGGACCCAGTCTTTGTCGGAGACCTCGCGCTGTCGTTGCAGATTTTGTTTGCTTCCCAGCCATAATAGCACTGCATAGGAAGGACTCAACACGCCAAGCTATGCCACAAACACGTACAATTCATTTATGAACCCGACTTTCCATGCGTCTACTTACTAGTTTCTTGCAAGACAGGCGTGGTTCGGACCTAATTACTCTTGGTTCGTTCGATCACGCAGAGGCTCCTCGTTGGGTCGACTTCGCTTTGGCTGTGGCGTTCGGAGACCCTCGCCATCATCATTGCTCGCGCGCTGACCGGCCTTGGAAGGAGTTGCTGCCATGCTCATGCGCTGCTTCGAAGGCGTCGACAGTGATGCTGGCGGAGCAGCTGGAGTCTTTCTGCTGGGGTGGATGTTCTGGTACATCTTGGGGTTGATCGTCACGCTCTTGGTCGCGTCGTTGGTCTTGTAGATACCAACAAGACGATCGGCAAGCTCGAACATGTTGTTTCGCAACGAAATAATGACGAACTGCGCGTTACGCGTACGCTGCTTGATGTAGTTGCCGACGATCGACACGTTCTTGAAATCCAGCGCAGCATCGATTTCGTCCATCACGTACAAAGGTGTTGGCTTGTAGTGGTGCAAGGCGAACACCAGCGCCAGCGACGCCAGGGTTTTCTCACCACCCGACAAGTTGGAAATGTTCTTCCAACTCTTCTTGGACGGACGCACACTGAAGACCACACCTTCCGAGAACGGATCCAACGAATCGACAAGTTCCAACTCAGCATCACCACCGAGTGTGATCATCTGGTACATCTCCTTGAGCTTGAGCGTGATGATTCGGAAGCCCGTCATGAACTCCTCGAGTCGCTTACGACGCAGCTCATCGTACTGGTGTCGCTTGTCGTCTCGTTGCTGGGTAGCTTCTTCGAGTTCTTCTACACGCGATTGGTACTCGCGTTCCTTCTGCTTGTACTCGACAAGGGCACCCATGTTCACGTTGGCCTTGAGCTCATCGCGCTGCTGTTCCAGCACCGAGATCTCGTACTTCATCTCTTCCTTGTTGTACTTGGAGAGCTGTTTGGCATCCAACATTGGAAGCGCCTTGACAGAGTCCACCGACATCTCTTCGTCTTCGTCTTCGTCTTCCTCATCATCCTCTTCCTCGTCCTCCTCTGCATCAGCCTCTTCGGTCTCATCGTCTGGATCCGCCATCTCCGTATCCTCGTCCTCCTTCTTCTCTTCTTCGTCGTCTTCCTCGTCAATCACTCGCAACTTCTTCGACTTGCGCTGAACCTTCTTCTTTTGCGTCTGCTTCTTCTTCGGCTTTGTTCGTGCACTTCCATCTGGAATCTCAGGCTCGTCGTCGTCGAACACTCCAGCGTTCTGCTCTTGTTCCATGAGGTAGTTAGCGTGCAGAGTCGTGAGCTTCGAGGTCCAGTACGACTCCTTCTTGGCGTTCTCTTCCAGCACCTTCTCACAGTCTTCCAGACTGTTCTGGAGATCCACCTCACTGCTTCGCATCGAGTCAAACTGCTTCTTGAGCTTGTTGTACTTCTTCTCTTCCTTTCGCAACACTTCCTCCTTGGACTGGACATCGGCCTCCAGCGACTGGCATTTGGTGAGCACTTCGAGCGCCTTCTCCTCCATATCCGAGCACTGCTGTACGATACCTTCGGCCTTGGCCTTCATCTCCACAGACTCAGTATCCAACGACTCCAGCAACTTCGCGTTCTTCTCCTGGTTCTTCTGGCTACTCTTGAACTCCACGCGGATCTTGGTCATCTGCTTGGTCTTGTCTTCAATGTCCTTGGAGATCTTTGTTGCAACTTCCTGTTCCTTGCGGAGCTTGGCACCACCAACGTCCATGATCTTTTTCTTGAGCTCAGCCAACTGTGCTTCCATGTCGTCCACGGTCTGTTTGACAGACGAGTACTCGGCTTCTTTGGCAGCCTTCTCCTTCTCCAGTTTGGCAATCTTCTTCTTCTCCGCGTCTGAGATCTTGCCCTTCTTCTCCCATTCGCCTCGGAGCTGCGAGAGATCCTTGAGTTTCGTCTTGGACGCGTTCAGATTGAGTTCGATCTTCGGCACGTCGTTTTCGTACTGCTCAATCTTGCGGTTGAGAGCAGTCACTTCTCGCTCCAGAGACATCTTCTCTTCGCGCAGCTTGTCAAGCTCCTGCTTGACTTCGGTCGCCTCCTGCTGCAAGGCAGCGATCTCGGCTTCAGTGAAACCGCCAGAGATCGAGCTGGACATACCGCCACTACGCACGCGGTTACCACCACCCGACATCGCACCGGAGAGTTCGACAAGCTGGCCATCGAGCGTCACAACACGGTACTTACACTGGCTTCCCTGATACGCGATCGCAGTGGCTTCGTCAAGGTCCTTGGCGACGAGCGTGTCACGCAGAGCGAAGTAGAAAGCAGGCAGGAACCGCTTGTCGTTTACCTTGACGAGATCAAACAAGCGTGGTGCAGTCTGTCCCGACGGAGCCTTGACGGAGCGGAACTGCTGGCTGTACTTGGACTCGAGATAACCAAGCTGCTCGAGGATCAAGAACGTGGTACGACCGAGGTTGTGCTTGCGGAGATACTGCACACAGGCCTGAGCACCACTGGTAGTGGCGACAACGAGGTGATCAAGAGCACCACAGGCCGTGGAGATGGCCACGTCATACTTGTCATCGATCGCACCCAGATCGCCAAGACGACCAAAGAGGCCGGCCTTGGAAAGCGGACCACCCGATCGACTCGCATCCAACAGACTCTTGAGCATGCGGTTGCGCGTAGCATGAGACTGGCTCGACGACGAAGCCTCATCGGCTTTGCCGCGTGCTTCGCGGTATCGTTCAGCTGCGCCAGCTTCGTTGCGACGCACAGTCTCGAGTTCGGAGGCAGCCTCCTCGACGCGGGACTTCATCTCACGGAGCTCCTTCTTTTGTTGGTCCTGCTGCTTGGTGAGCTGCTTGATCGACTGCTCAGCGTCCTTGATACCGATCGAGTTGGCTTCCAACGCCTTCTTGGCGCTCGTGACAGGTTCTTGGATCAACTGAATCTCGGTCTCGGTCGTATCAATTACGGAGCGAAGCGAGTTAAGCTCTGTGCGATGTGGCTCCATCTCTTGCTGGATGACTTCCATCTCGTTACGCAGCGTCGCCGTTTCGGCCTTGTGTTCCTGCAGAATCGCCTCCAGCACCTGCTCCTGCTCCTTCAGTTGTTCCTGCAGCTCCTCGATGCCCTTCTCAAGCTGTGGAACGAGCTCGTCGCTCTCTTTCTGCTTGCGCTGGATATCCTTTTGCTTCTTGAGCTCCTTTTTCTTGGTCGCCTCCAGCTCCTTGATCTTCTCCTTGGCAAACTTGAGCTCTTCACGCAGCTTGATGTCCTGCTTCTCGAAATCCGCGTACACGGCCTTGGTCGCCTCCATCTCCTCGACGCACTTGTCGTGCTCGTCCTTGAACGTCTTGTAGATCGCTTCGACCTTCTCCAACTCGGCGCGGTTCGCCTGCATCTTTTCCAACTCGGCCTGGTACTGCGCCTGCAGTTCCTCCTTGCGCGTCTCGCACAAGGCGCGGTTCTTGGATGCCTCCTGGATCCACAACTGGTACAAAATGTTCGTCTTGATGTACACTTCCTTCTCCTTGCGCAGATACTCGAGCGCCTCGGCGCGGGGGCCTTCCAAGTGCGCCTTCTCGCGTTCCACCAGCTTGACGCGCTGCACTTTCTCGTTGCGTACGTCGTTGCACTCTTCGACTTCTTGCCACACGCGTTCCGTCGGCTCCACGTACACGTTCGAGCCGATGATATCCTCCAAGTACTCGAGCAAGCCGTCTTCGTTGCCATTGCCGTCGCCCTTGCTCTTCATCATGGCGATCTGCTCGACTTCACCCTGGAGAATGAGGAAACGGTTGTTGTCCAGGTCAATGCCCTTCTCTCTCAGCAACGCCGTGACCTGCGTAAAGTTGCTCGGCTTGTCGTTGACAAAGTACTTGCTCACGTTGCTCTTGGACGCCGTGCGCGTCACAACCAACTGCGAGTTGGGCACCACGCGGTATCCTTCGTCGTCTTCCTCGCCTTCCACGGCCAGTCCGGACGTCTGGGCACGCGCGCCTTCGTCGTAGATCTCCTGGAAGAACACGGAGACCGTGGCCGTGTCCAAGTCCGGGTACGACGCCGAGCGATGCACGAGCTCGGACACTTTCTTCAGTCGCAGCTTGGACGCGCGTTTCCCGAAGACGAAGAGCAGCGCGTCGATGACATTCGACTTGCCGCTTCCGTTGGGCCCCACGACGGCGCTGAAGCACTTGTGGAAGGGCCCGATCTCAACGCGACCGGCGTACGACTTGAAATTCTCGAGCTGCATCTTGGTGATCATCAAGCGCGTGCCCGAGGGCGTGGCGACGGCGCTCCGCACACCAATCAGCGGCGTTTCATCTCCTCTATCCACGCGTGGCACTCGCACGGGCGTCGCGGGCTCCGAGTCCGACATCTTGGCGATGAAAGGCGACCTCCGATCTCTGCCGTTGCTGGGGCGTGTGCTTTTGAACTTGGCGCCAACAAAGCTGATATTTCGGAAAACCCGTCGGCGAGGTTTTCATAAAAATAGAGAACTAGAAGCGTATTTAAGCGGAGTAGCCTGCTTACGGTTCTGACACAACGAATTACATAAATAGTACTAATTGTATCGATTATTACGAAATCGCACCGCAAAGAATGCGGAAATTCGGTTGATGGACGCTCCTGGCTGGCCTGATGCAGCAGGTGATGGAGAGAGCTAAGTGAAGACGAGTTGACAAGATGGGTCCTTTTGTACACTTCCACGTGGTTGTATGGAGCGTGGTGGTCCTTCTTGATGAGTGAGCCCTTCCACACGAGCAAGAACCACCCAAAGCACACTCTTGAATCGATGCAGACCTCAGACCTCGTACCTTTCGTGATATGGAGCCTCGTACTTGGCCAAACACGCGATTGAGGCCTGCCGCAAGACCAGTGGAGGGGAAGTCGATTTTATTTCTCCCCAGTATGACATTTTATTGGAGCCACAAATGCCATCGAGACAGCACGCTTGAACTGCATGAGACACAGAGCCAGCTCTGTCGCTTGTACAGGGCGAATTCTTCGGTGGATGGACCGCGAGATCGCTTTCCTCCTTGGCGTCGTTGACGGAGATCTCATTTCGCTGGATGGCATGATGAGGAAGTGGATGTGCAGTGTCACTATCCATGCAAACGTGTTAGACCTTGGTATATTCTCATGAGCGACAAAACCATGGCCATGTATCGGTACATACCTGCTTCCTTTCCCACCAACTAAATGGGTGGTCGGCTTGGGGAGCACAAAAGTCGAGTCTTGCCATCGATTACGCGAGATTCTACCTTGGGAGGCGGCTCAGAAGCAGAAAGAAGACGAAAAGAGGAAATAATGCCAAGAAATTGTTGAGAAAGCATTGTTGCTGGCCAGTAGACTCGCCCTCGTCGAACACCCTGATGGAAGCCACGAACACATGGAACAGACGAAGGACACGCCGTCCACACCATGCTCGTTTGATATCGATCCATGGTGGACTGCAGACGTGCTCCGATGAGACCAAGTGCCGCCCTTCGTCTGCCGAGAGAGCAATTGCGATTCTCAAGCGTAGGTTCACGCAGGGTCGCATCAGTCAACAGGCAAGTAATCCGATGCGCCGCCTCCCCATTAGTCGATGAGTCTCCCTTTCAAACGCTCATACTCTGCGCACCGCTGACAACGACATCTCTACAGCCGCAAGGCCAGCACAGTCATGACGAAGCAGCCAAGGAGTGAGCTTGAACACACGCTGCTTCATCAACAAGGTCACGCTGAGACTCCACCCGACGAGGCGTAGCGCACATTTCACCACTTACGAAAGATTAGTCGGCGACCTCTGGACGGGGATAGCTCCCTCCATCGCGTAAACGCCCTCATTCGCCCATGGGGACTCTCCTTGACAGAGTTTAGTCTCGAGAGCACCACCCGTCCCGGTTTCATGATATTTCACGGGTGGATTTCGTGAGTTATGAGCAGCGTTCCGTTGTGTCTGTTATGACAATGTTACCTTTCAAAACGCATATTATTATGAATTACATTAATTGGTTTTCTCTATGACAGAAGACTCTAATATCTGATACATGTGTTGTTAACAGACGCCTGTGTTTCCTGCTTTTGGCACACATTCGGAATTCCGACGCAATCTTGTGGATTTTCTCAACACAACTGCATCGGCTTTGTCGAAAGTTTTCTGGATTATGGAGGTTAGCGGGCCGCAACGCAATCGGGGAGCTGTTCCATCCGAACGCCAGACGTCTCGTTCCCTCCTCCCCTCCCTCGTCGCCCTCTATCCTTGTCCTTGCCTCCGCTTGGCTTTCATTTAACCTCCTTCCTAAGATCGCTCTGTGCTATCTATACGCAGCGATCAGTCAGGGTGGATGGAGTAAAACGAAACAACCAGCCGTTCTAGATTTGGCGTGAGCCCAGCAAAGACCACTCGTTGACCATGAGGACGCGATCCAGAACTACGGAAGCAGCAGGCGAAACCAAACAAGAGCTCGAAAGGAAGACCGAAGTAGGCGACGCGTTCGACCATCTGGGCCCAAATGCAATGTTGATAACGTCCGCAACTGCAGAAAATATGGTGGACTCGTCCCAGACGGCTTCCGGCTCTGGGTTGGAGAACACGGCGGAACAAGGCACTCCGGAACGCCGTCGTCGTCGGCGTCGAGGCAAGACCAGTAGTGAACGCGGACGGCTCTTTCGTGCTCGCCAACGTCAAGCTGCCGCTGAAGTGGAGCAGAGTGTGGTTTTGCTACAGCAAGAAGTAAACGAGAAGATCTTTTTACGAGATGTGTGGCAAGCCAAGTACCTGCGGAGCCGCCACACGGCCTATGGGTCGCTCGTGCAACTCATCCGAGAATACTTCTCAAAATTCCATTTCGGATTACGCCGGCTGACGTCACGAGATGGACTCAGCCCATCCGAGTTCGATCACATCGCTGGGCAAGAGGAGTTTGTGCGACGCATCATGGATGAAGGCGTCACATCAGGGCAAGGTTTGGTTGGTCCTGAAGCATCCTTGGAGCAATGGCGTCGCCACACGGCTGGGTATCTCCGGTACAAGGTGGAACTCATCGGCGAGCCTGAAGTCGTTGGCCCAGAAGAAGAACCAGTGGTCATCGCTCGCATGAACATTGATGCACGTATCGGACCAGATACGTTCAGCATGTTCTTCCCCTCTGATCCCTGCACGGAGCCTCAAGACCTTGCGATCCTTCGGACGGCCATGATCGGCCAAGAAATCCGATTCTTCTGCATGGCCCACTATCATTTCTCGCCAGAAAGCCGGGTTGTCCGTGAACAGGTAGCAATCGACTATGTGGATGGCTTTCTCCGTGCTGGTGTGGGTATAGATCAAGTGGCGCGGCTCATGGAGCGCTGCATCATCTCGTCCGAGTCGACGGTCCCAGATCCTGGAGCAGGTAGAGAAGCGAATGTCTAGGAGATCGATCCGAGCATGCTAATATAAGGAAGATATGGGATGCCGATCTTGAAGAGTCACGACGGTTGGAATCGAAGTGTTTTGGTCACTCAATCAGACGATAATGGTGGCGTCCAGCGTGGCAACCGTGGCGTCTGTACGATCTAGGAGCTCATCTCGCTTGCCGCCGCATATCCTAGGCGGTAGCAAGAATCTGATGACTGAGCGCAATCGTCGAGAACAGGTCGAGCAGGCTTTGTCCAAGACCAAGTCGAGTCTTGTCACCGTTACGACTGAACTCATGCCACAGGTTGAAGAGCTTCGGAAGGCCGTGAAGGTAAGCTTCACTTCTGTGTACTTTTTCTTTCTAACTGGATATGCTGGCGGCCAAGCAGCTCATGCAGGCGGAGAAGCACCATCAATTGGATTTGGACGAGGCGTCCCAGGATGTCCTGGAGATGCTTCAGAATCAAGTACGAGAGATTGAAGCTCGAGAGGCGAATTTCGAGAATATGCTGGAGGAACGGCTTGAGGCACTGCTTGAGCGCATGCGTGAAGACTTTCGAGCTGAGAAATATGTGAGTTTGCTTCGTGGTGGTTGAGTATCTTGTGTGAAGCCTCCTCAACACTGCATGACTAGGAGATGCAAGTGCTAGTGTCGCGAGTACAAGATGCACAGGGCGACTTGGCGGCAGACGTACGCGTGCTTCACCATGAATTCACGGCACTTCAGGAGTTCCTTCTCAAGCGCATGGACGGAGTCGACGACGCAGTGGAGAGTGTGCGAGGTGAGGTGGGTCGCAACAAGGAGCAGTGGTCTAGTGCACATCAAACAGCGCTCGCCAGGGTAGCTGGGGTAGACGAGAAGTTGTTTGGACTCGACAAGGAACTACTCAAGCTGAAACTCGCCTTTCCATCGGCAGTGAGCGCGCAAATGGCACCCAAGTTCATGGAAGGACTTACAGCAGTGGGGAAAGCGCCGATTGTCGCAAGTCCAGGACTTGTAGGGAATGTTGCGATAGCTCAAAAGCTGCAAGAAATCTCGTCTGAGCTCGACGCAGTGTGAGTATGCATTACCGAACAACATCATTTCGAAATTTGATGTTAATCCAATATCTCGTGGACTACACACAGGAAGACTGAGCTGGCAGCATATCGAGCCGCAGACCGTCAGCAGTTTGACGCTGTGACGAATCGCGTGCGGGAAGCAGGCAAAATTCACCAAACATTAAAGAAAGAGGTGGAGCAGCGCTTCCAGGAGACTCAATTGGCCTTGGATCAGGTATGGCGACAAAGCCACTACGTGTGGTGCTATGACTGATAGGTTTGTTTGTAGATGGTAACGAGAGTACCAAGTGAGCTGTCAAGACGTCTAGGCCAAGCTCAGGAGCAATGGAAAGAGGACATTCGAATTCTAACGATGACGGTGCAGCAGTTCAAGCACGCTGACTCGACAGGGAGATACAAGAGCGTATCTGATGAAGATGGCGACAAAGTCTACGGTGCCAAGACGGTACGGTCGATGGACACGGAGCTGCAGCGGCATGTGGAGCAGTTGAAGGAGATCCATAATCAAGTGGAAACAATGCGTTGCGAGCTCGATACGAACAGCGAATGTCACCAGACAACGGTGCGTCGTTCCTACAAACAATGGATGACTACTATGTGGCTTATCCACAATGATATATTGCCTCAGGTGACGGCGTTGGGAAGCGCTGTCGCGCGTTTGGAACAAGATGTGCTGGGTCTTTACGATTGGACAAGCAACAAGCTCGGCATAACGCAAGAAGAGATCACATTCAACAGCACGACGCTCCAGTATTTCCAGCGACATGCCAATATTCTACCCAAGTAAGGCTTTTGTCGCCAGGTATTTCTTCATTTCCAATTATTGAATACACATTCTTAGTGTCTTGAAGAGACCTTGGTGCAGTTGAGACGATGCTCGCTTCGCAACCACGGCAATAATGTGCGGGCTCTGGGTTTCAGACCACAGATCGCTATTCGCTGCTCGATGGGAGTGAACATCTTTATGGGCAGGACAGAGGCACTCCTTTGTAGATTCCCACTAAACATCTCTGCACTGACAGCCACTGTTCTTGGCCAGGAGATCCAGTCGCATGGTGGATTATCGTCCACTTCACCCAAACTAACCAACTGAATTAGTTCACTTCAACAATAAGACATGGATGACCCAATACTAAAGTATACGGAGCCCAAGCGTAAACGTCCCACCATGTGGCGCACCTGGGTTCAATTTGTGGCTGGAGTGGCCTGGCCATCCACGCCACGGCGGACTCGCCAGCCGGTCCGAGTCAGAAAGCTCCCTGCCGCATGCGCCACATTTCCTTGAGGATCGACCGTGTGCTCGAGAGAAGATGCTCGGTCTCCTCCGTCGATTCATTCTCGAATTCGCAGACTCACCAACAACATGAAGATTGCTCAGATTTTGATCGCCGCCGCCGCCTGTGTGGCCTTTGCCGCTGAGGAAGTCAGTGCCGTGCCAAAGTGCACGGTTGCTCCATCGCCTTCGGCCACCTCGGCGCCAAGCAAGACCCCAGCCCCATCGTCGGGTGCCCCATCGAAGACGCCAGCTCCATCGTCGGGTGCCCCATCGAAGACGCCAGCCCCATCGTCGGGTGCTCCTTCGAAGACCCCAGCCCCATCGTCGGGTGCTCCTTCGAAGACCCCAGCTCCATCGGCGCCAGGCAACACCACGGCTCCATCGACCGGCGGTTTCGCCAAGTACCTTGACGAAGCCAAGTTCAAGGAGCTCTTCCCATCGGCCATCCCGCTTTACACCTTCTCGGGTCTTGTCGACGCCGCGTCCAAGTACCCAGAGTTCGCCAACACTGGCGATGAGCTCGATGACAAGCGTGAGCTTGCCGCTTTCTTGGCCCAGACCTCGCACGAGTGTGACCACTACAAGGCCGCTGAAGAGTACGCCAAGGACACGTACCCTGAGACCCAGTACTGCAACCCGAAGGAGATCCCATGTACCGCGGGTAAGCGTTACCACGGTCGTGGTCCAATCCAGCTCAGCTGGAACTACAACTACAAGAACGCCGGTGATGCCCTCGGTGTCGACCTTCTCAACAACCCTGAGCTTGTTGGCACGGACAAGTCGATCACCTGGCAGACGGCTTTGTGGTACTGGATGACGCCTCAGGCGGGCAAGATCATCCACGACGTCGTGGCTGAGGACTTTGGTGAGTCGACCAAGATCATCAACGGTCAGCTCGAGTGTGGTCCTGACGCCGTCGCCAAGAAGAACGAGGAGCAGCGCATCGAGTACTACAAGAAGGTCTGTGCCACGCTCGGCATTGAACCAGTCGAGAAGATGTCGTGCAATGCCTAAGTTCTGACAAGTTAGAATCCTTTTCTCTATTAAACTGTGAGTTATAATGAATGTCCATTCAATTGGAAATCAGACATACCACCCGCTAATTAGTCAATGGGGTCACATTCATACGCAGATAATGATGGGAGGTATTCAAGGACTTCAATGCTTTGCTAGTTACACGTTCATGTCCATCAAATTACGAACTCTTAGCGTGTAGTCAAGTTACTACGGGTCTGCAGAGTGGTAAAAGCTCACCTATCTCACAACGACTTACCAATTGACGTTGCAACGAGGTGTAGAGCAATCGTCAAAGAGAGTTCCAATGCCTGCCAAAGAGTTCGATCTATATGGAAGAACACATTATTTATTGAACATATAGCAAAACGTCGCGATCAAAGCTAGAACTACTTAGGCATTGCACGACACCTTGGAGACTGGCTCGACGCCAAGAGCGGAGCAAATCTTCTTGTAGTACTCGATACGCTGCAATTCGTTGCTCTGGTTTGGACCACCGCACTCAAGACCACCGTTGATGATGTTAGTCGACTGCGCAAAGCCGTCATCTTTGGTGACAACATCGTGAATAGTGCCCTTGCCACCCTGTGGCGTCATCCAGTACCACAAAGCTGTCTGCCAGGTGATTGACTTATCAGTGCCAACGAGCTCTGGCTGGTTCAAGAGATCCACGCCAATAGCGTCACCAGCAGCCTTGTAATTGTAGTTCCAGCTGAGCTGGATTGGACCACGGCCGTGGTAACGGTGACCAGCGGCACACGGCACCTGACCAGCGTTACAGTACTGCGATTCAGGGAAGGTATCCTTGGCGTACTCTTCGGCGGCCTTGTAGTGGTCACACTCGTGCGAGGTCTGAGCAAGGAAGGCGGCGAGTTCGCGCTTGTCATTGACTTCATTACCGGTGCTGGCAAAGGTTGGGTACTTCTTGGCGGCGTCGACAAGGCCCGAGAAGGTGTACAAGTCGATGGCATCAGGGAAGAGCTGCTTGAACTTGCCTTCGTCAAGGTAACTGCTGAAGCCGCTGCCAGTGCCGGTTGATGGAGCTGTCGTTGGTGCAGTAGTCGCAGCAGGAGCTGTGGTCGCAGGAGCTGTGGTGACAGCTGGAGCTGTGGTTGGGGCAGTCGTGGTGGAAGTCGTGGACGAACCACCTGTGGCCTTGCAAATATCCGTTGGACAGTAGCTAGGGCAGTTCCAGTTGCACCATTGCGTCATCGCGGTCTTGTCACCAGTGCTGCCGACATACTCGTAGCCGTCAGCGGCGACAGTCTCTGCCACGAAGGCGGAGAGAGCGATGGCGGAGAGAAGCTGTGGAATCTTCATGGTTTGGGATGGTTGGCTTGATGAATGCGATGTAAATCGGAGAATGAGCTGCTCGGAGAATACCCCTCGTTGTCACCAAACAACCTCCGCGTTACATGATCAGCTCCATCACTCTATCACGATCACTTCAAGCACGCCTGTATCACGGCTCTCGGTCTTCAGGTGAGCAATCTGGCTGCCCATCCACACTGGAGAGCGATGCATTTAACTTCGGTCGCCAGGTATCCCAAATTAGGTTGTATAGTGGTTTCAGACTGGATTATATTGTCTGGAACATACAATTAGGTGGCTTGTTGAACTCTTGATTGGGTTTTCCGCAGTAATCCGTCCAGTCTCTGGCTACGTTCTGGTCCCAAGTGGGACCCAGAACTCGTGGCTCGGAGCGCCGTGACATGTCAAGCGTCGCAGGGAGACGCACATGCGACTTCCAGTCACCCAACGGTCTCCTTTCAATAGGTTCCGTCAGGGATGCCGTCAACCCATGTGTGCGCAGCGCTGTGTGGCTTTGAATACAGGCATCCGCACAGTTTACGAACCTGGCTAGTGTGGCGTCTTCTCAAATTCTATCGAAATTATCCATGGAAAGTTTCTCTAAAATGCGTCGCTTGGTGCAATAGCAGCCACAAAGCTGTCTTGCGTTGAGGAGTTCGATCCAAGTGGAATCTCTGGCTGGTTGATTTGGTGGCTGCTATCATCTGCTTCGAAAATCGAAGCCTTTTTGTACAATTTCTGGAGGAGTGACATGTGAAAAGTTTGCATGAAAATGTGTGGAGATTTTAGATAAACGACTGATAACAACGATTTCATTTGAAGGGTTTCTAGAGCTAGCTGTACGTTTAATTGCACGACATCTTGGAGACTGGCTCAACACCGAGGGCGGCGCACACCTTCTTGTAGTACTCGATACGCTGCAATTCGTTGTTCTTGTTTGGACCACCGCACTCAAGACCACCGTTGATGATGTTTGTCGACTGAGCAAACCCATCATCCTTGGCGACAACATCGTGAATAATGCCCTTGCCACCCTGAGGAGTCATCCAGTACCACAAAGCTGTCTGCCAGGTCACGGTCTTGTCCGTACCGACAAGCTCAGGCTTGTTCAAGAGATCCACGCCAATAGCGTCACCAGCAGCCTTGTAGTTGTAGTTCCAGCTGAGCTGGATTGGACCACGACCGTGGTAACGGTGACCAGCGGCACACGGCACCTGACCAGCGTTACAGTACTGCGATTCAGGGAAGGTATCCTTGGCGTACTCTTCGGCGGCCTTGTAGTGGTCACACTCGTGCGAGGTCTGAGCAAGGAAGGCGGCGAGTTCGCGCTTATCGTTCACCTCGTTGCCAGTGTTGGCAAAGGTTGGGTACTTCTTAGCAGCGTCAACGAGACCAGCGAAGGTGTACAAATCAATCGACTCTGGGAAGAGCTGCTTGAACTTGGCTTCGTCAAGGTACTTGCCGAAGCCACTGCCGCCGGCAGCTGGGGCTGGAGCAGGCGCTGGAGCCGGAGCTGGGGCAGGAGCAGGAGCTGGAGCTGGGGCTGGGGCCGGCGCTGGGTTCACGGCTGGCACAATCGGAGCAGGAGCTGGCGCACCGCCCGAAGCCTTGCACATGTCACCAGGACAGAAGCCTGGGCAGTTCCAGTTACACCACTGGGTCATGGCGGCCTTGTCGCCGCTGGTGCCAACGTATTCGTAACCAGCGGCAGCGACAGTTTCAGCGGCAAAAGCCGAGAAAGCAACAGCAGACAACACCTGGGCGATCTTCATTGTTCTGGATTGGAGAAGTGGATTTGAGTGGCCCGAAGAGAATTGCGGAATGACTTTGGAGCAGGCCTGCGGAATCGGAGATCGAGAAGCTTCCGTTGTTGAAAGCCTTAGCTATGGAGACCGTGCAGTAGATCGGATGTCTCATCTCTATCCCGCATTCCAAAGTGTAGTAGGGCGGACGCCCCGCTCAGGGATGTTGTTGACAATCGGTAATCCCAGCTGGCGCGAGAGTAGGATGCAGTGGGGTGATAGAGAGTCTTTCGTTTGGGCATACACAATTTACAATATTGGGTATTTTCGGCAATTTGCGTTACTGTATGTCATTGGTTGAGTTAATTTAGGTATGTGTCAAATCGTTTTTACGGTACCTGTTATCTATGTACTCGCTTTTATGCACAGTTGTTGCGAAGCTCCATTGACTGGGACCCAGTGTTTCTGGCGCGGAATTGACTACTCCTGTCGTCTCGCGGTCGTCTCAGTGTGACGCTGCATACTCATGCTGTTTTGACAGCTGGAAGCGGTGGATGGAGTGTACCTGCGTGATCACAATAGTATTTTGATGGAAAGGCCTTGTACAAGGGAAACGCGACGCCAGATGCTGGTCTGGCGTCACTGCCTGTGGTAATCAAACAGGATGATGATACACGCCTGAAGAGAGCTTGTGGAGGAAAGCATTTGACTGGGATACATACTCTGCGCGGAGTACCGTAGTCAGGATTCCATGTTTCTCGAGAGGCGTCAAGCGGCTTCTTCCATGTGAATGATCATCTAACATTTCATGGCTGTTAATGGACACAGGGCACTGGAACTTCTTGAAGTCCATCAGGATGTTCATGTCAACAATATTGCAAGAATTCGTGGGGTGGGAACTCGATGCAATCCTGCAGGTGTGGTGGCAGGAAAGTCGTCGAGTTGATATCAGAAGCACGCAATTTCATTCTCTTTTTTTATACGAAACGCAACATACATGTCCACGACATTGGGGATACCGTGAGACTCTTGTGGAGGATCTAGTTACACGACACCTTGGCCACTGGCTCGACGCCGAGCGTAGCACAAATTTTCTTGTAGTACTCAATGCGCTGCAATTCGTTGTTCTTGCTCGGACCACCACACTCGAGACCGCCGTTGATGATGTTGGTCGACTGAGCGAAGTCGTTCGCGACGATGTCGTGGATAACACCCTTGCCACCTTGTGGTGTCATCCAGTACCACAAAGCCGTCTGCCAGGTCACGGTCTTGTCCGTACCGACAAGCTCAGGCTTGTTCAAGAGATCCACGCCAATAGCGTCACCAGCAGCCTTGTAGTTGTAGTTCCAGCTGAGCTGGATTGGACCACGACCGTGGTAGCGGTGGCCCGCTGCGCACGGCACTTGGCCGGCGTTACAGTACTGCGATTCAGGGAACGTGTCCTTGGCGTACTCTTCAGCGGCCTTGTAGTGGTCACACTCGTGCGAGGTCTGAGCAAGGAAGGCGGCGAGTTCACGCTTGTCGTTCACCTCGTTGCCAGTGTTGGCAAAGGTTGGGTACTTCTTAGCAGCGTCGACGAGACCCGCAAAAGTATAGAGCGGGATCGATTCTGGGAAAAGCTGCTTGAACTTGCCCTCATCAAGGTACTTGCCGAAGCCACTGCCACGTGCAGCTGGAGCTGGAGCTGGGGCAGGAGCTGGAGCAGGACCTGGGGCTGGAGCCGGCGCTGGGTTCACGGCTGGTACAATCGGAGCTGGACCTGGGGCAGGTGCTGGCGCACCACCTTCCTGCTTGCACATATCACCAGGGCAGAAGCCTGGACAGTTCCAGTTGCACCACTGGGTCATGGCGGCCTTGTCGCCGGTCGATCCGACGTAAACATAACCAGCTGAGACTTGCTCAGCGGCAAACGTGGCACAGGCCAAAGCAACCAACACTTGGGCGTTCTTCATGATGCTTGAATAGCTTGGGAGAGTAGATGAGTCGACTGCTCGACCTAGTGGAAATTGGATAATGAAGTTGGAATCGACGGAGATGCCGCGGCGCTGTTGAACAAATTTCCTCGCACGGACACAAAGGCGTGACGAGACAGTTCAATGGACAAGGCAGCATTAGTCCAATAACTCAAGGATGCGCTGAATACGGCGGTATGAACGCCAAGAGCTGACTGGCGAGGCCATCATCAACAGCAGGAAGCAAAGCCTAAAATAGGCATCCTAAGACACCTAGTTTGGGTCATTTGTCTCCTAATTGGGCGGGATAAAATGACAGTATATATATTCGGTATATCAAAAAGGTAATATTGGGTGGATACTCCTGATCCACATCGTTTTGCGTTTCGTGTCGCTGCATCCAATGCGTGTTCCTACACCCCGTCGCAAAATCATGCTGCGGCAGCAAGGGCAAACAACCTCGAGCAAGAACATCCGCTCGTAGCACAGCTACTATCGATGGACTGGAGAGGTTCTCACACTGACGTTCACCACGCTTGGCCAGGAGGGTCCAACTTCAACTGGATGATCAACACGCGCGGATGAGGTCGTTCATAGGTATGGATCGACTACAGCTATATAACGAAATCACTTATTGTTTCCACAACAATCGTACAGTCGAGCTAGCTCGTAGGATCACAACGTCTACACTTAAGTTTCCTTCATCAGCAATGAATCGAATGGAGTGAATGAGTGTTGCAAACAATATATTATTGCTATTGTGTACCACAATACTATTGCTGAACACACAATAGTATTGCACCATCAGCATGGCTCTTAAAAACTTCATCAACACAGGCACCACCTACGATACTCACTGGATCCCAGTCGATATGAGCTGGCCAAGACATTTTTTTGATTCATCGGTTTATGGTATTGCGCGCTTTACAACTACAAACGGACAGACAACTACACTATGAGTGCTGAATGCTTAGGCATTGCACGACATCTTGGAGACTGGCTCGACGCCAAGCTTGGTACAGATCTTCTTGTAGTACTCAATACGCTGCAATTCGTTGCTCTGGTTTGGACCACCGCACTCAAGACCGCCGTTAATGATGTCGGTCGACTGGGCGAAGCCATCGTCCTTGGCCACGACGTCGTGAATGATGCCCTTGCCACCCTGTGGCGTCATCCAGTACCACAAAGCCGTCTGCCAAGTGATGGTCTTGTCAGTGCCAACGAGCTCCGGCTTGTTCAAGAGATCCACGCCAAGAGCGTCACCAGCAGCCTTGTAATTGTAGTTCCAGCTGAGCTGGATTGGACCACGGCCGTGGTAACGGTGGCCAGCAGCACATGGAATGGTCTTTGGGTCACAGTACTGAGTCTCTGGGAACTTGTCCTTGGCGTACTCTTCAGCGGCCTTGTAGTGGTCACACTCGTGCGAAGTCTGAGCGAGGAAGGCAGCGAGTTCGCGCTTGTCGTTGACTTCGTTGCCAGTGTTGGCGAAGGTTGGGTACTTCTTGGCGGCGTCAACGAGACCAGCAAAGGTGTACAAGTCAATCGACTCTGGGAAGAGCTCCTTGAACTTGGCTTCGTCAAGGTAGCTGCTGAAGCCACCGGTGGATGGGGCGCCCGACGAAGGAGCAGGCGTCGCCGAAGGCGCAGTCGTTGGGGCAGCGCTCGAAGGAGCTGGGGTCGCCGATGGAGCGGTAGTTGGAGCAACACTCGATGCAACAGGAGTCGCCGATGGAGCAGTCGTCGGAGCGACGCTCGACGCCACAGGGGTAGCAGATGGAGCAGCGCTCGACGCCACAGGGGTAGCCGATGGAGCAGCGCTCGATGCATCAGGAGTCTCCGTTGGCTCCGTGGTTGGGGCGACGCTCGATGGAGCTGGGGTCACAGCAGGCGTGCTCGAGCTTGGAGCAGGTGTGACATCACCACCGCTGCCTTCCTTGCACATGTCGGTAGGGCAGAACTGTGGGCAGTTCCAGTTGCACCACTGGGTCATACCGGTCTTGTCTGGGTGCGTGCCGACGTAGACGTAGCCAGCCGCCGAGACGGTCTGGGCCGCGAGCGCGGCAGAGGCGAAAGCGATGAGCATCTGAGCGTTCTTCATGATGAATAATAGGAGGGAGGCTCTTGAGCTTGATGGCAAATTCGAGAATGAACGAGCCCGGTTGACTGTTAGGCACGGTCTCCAGTAACGAAAAGGCTGTCAACAATCAGTCAGTATGCTGATTCGCGTGGCGATATGTCGCCATGTCCACAAACTATTCAGCCACATGGCACTTGGAAACCTACATTAGGCTTTCACAACTACTAGATTAGGTAATTTGGTCTTTGTAGAACCAGGGTTTAGGCCCTAGTATCAACTTTGGTGAATCGTTTCGAGTTTAAATTGGGATAGTAACTCCCCATCCAAAAAGCGCTCCCAGCTGGGTTTTCGGCCAGAAAGCCGCGGCTACGGATGGCTTCAGGACTTGTGGTCTCTATGAGTTCTCTCCCACACGTTCCACAAGACGGACCACGTGAACGCCACACCGCAGGTCTGTGCGACCCAAGGGGTGCGTAGGCAGATGATTCCATGGAATACTAGACGTGAACGAGCCCGGGAAAGATCCCCTGCAATCAACGGCCACGACGAGAACTCATGGCGCAACGTCTCAGGACCTCTTCTGTTTCGGGATGGAGGTGCCTTAGACATGGGGTGGCGTGTGGAGCACGCAACTTCGACTGTAGATTGCACCACCACATCACAAGAGGTACGCCAGGAAGTTCCACTCTGAGCCAGACCATCCTCTTTAGAGCGGTCTTCGCAGTCAATACCTCAACCCAAAAGCTCACCGAAACAAACATTCCATTACTCTCAAGAATTTCAAGGATACCCTACTGTATCAACAATCTAGTTGCACGACACCTTGGACACTGGCTGAATACCCATCTTCGCACAAATCTCCTTGTAGTACTGAATGCGCGGCTGCTCGTTGGCCTTGTTTGGAGCCGATGGGCGGCACTCCAGACCACCGTTGATGATATCAGTGGCTTGGGCAAAGCCGTCGTTCTTGGTCACCACATCGTGGATGGTGCCCTTGCCCTGTGGCGTCATCCAGTACCACAACGCCGTCTGCCACGTGATCGACTTGTCGGAACTGACGAGTTCAGGGTAGTTCAAGAGATCCACACCCAAGGCCTTGCCCACAGCCTCGTAATTGTAGTTCCAGCTGAGCTGAATTGGCCCGCGACCGTGGTAACGCTTGCCTGGCGCGCATGGCACCTGACTTGGGTTTCAGTACTGAGTCACTGGGTACGAGTCCTTGGCGTACTCCTCGGCGGCCTTGTAGTGGTCGCACTCGTGCGCGGTCTGCGCCAAGAACGCAGCCAATTCGCGTTTGTCATTGAGTTCGTTGCCAGTGTTGGCAAACTTTGGGTACTTCTTTGCAGCATCAACGAGACCCGAGAAGGTGTAGAGGGGAAGGCATTAGGGAAGAGTTCCTTGAACTTGCCTTCGTCGAGGTACTTGCCAAAGCCACTGCCGACACTCACTGGAGCTGGAGCTGGCGTCGGAGCTGGATGTGGGGGTGGCGCATAGGTTAGAGCTGGACCTGGAGCGTGTGTTGGAAGTGGGGCAGGTGCCAGTGCTGGAGCAGGGTTCGAGCCACAATCAGGCTTGCACATGTCGCCAGGGCAGAAGCTTGGGCAGTTCCAGTTGCACCACTGGGTCATAGCGGCCTTGTCGCCTGTGGTACTAATGTACACGTAGCCAGCCGCGACCTGTTCAGCCGCAAGAGCGGCAGTGGTCAGGGCAATCAACACTTGGGCAGTCTTCATTTTACTCGGGTTGCTAAGGATTTCGAGAGAACAGAGAGGGTTTGAGAATGAAAAGGAAAGTGGTGGGTTTATCATAACCTCCCGCTCCCTCACCCTGGCTCAACAGAAGGCTCCCTTCATGAGCCAGGGACATGCTCCTTTGCTGAAGTTGTTTGTCGTCGGCAAAACAATGCACAGAGATTGGGCGCGCACTGGTCCTAGCCAGAGAGCTCTTAAGAACACTAGCCATCTTGCGAGGTACTGGTGGAGCTCTCCATAAGTATGCGTTTGCCGTCATGAGACAATGGGTGCCAAGGTTCACACGAGAGCTTCTGGATGAGTATTCAGTTTATATTAGGTTGCGTTAAACTCTTTTCATTAGGCTTTCTGGTGTTATAGTACGCTTAAACTTTGGATCATTGAAGGTGAAGTTAAGTTGGTATATACTTTTACGCTAATTTGGGGATACACGCTCCCAGTTTCGCCACCGTTGTCGTATCCACAAGAACACGGCTGCGTCGCATACGCAGCATTCCAACGCGGCATTTCTCAAGAACCAGCCGAATGGCTGCGTTTCACAGTGGTATATTATTTTGAAATAGGTTCTCATCGACTATACAAATTCTCCTGGAGCAGGTCACTCGCATCCTAGTTGCATGATACCCTGGCCACTGGCTGAACACCAAACACCGAACAGATTCTCTTGTAGTACTCGATACGCTGCAACTCCTTGTACTTGTAGGGGGCAGACGGACCACATTCCATACCACCGTTGATGATGTCGGTGGACTGCGCAAAGCCGTCATCTCTGGTCACCACATCGTGGATAATTCGACCAGCCTTCTGCGGCGTCATCCAGTACCACAACGCCGTCTGCCACGTGATCGACTTGTCGGAGCTGACGAGGTCCGGGTTGTTGAGCAGGTCAATGCCCAGCGCCCGTCCAGCGGCATTGTAGTTGTAGTTCCAGCTGAGCTGCATTGGACCACGACCATGGTAACGCTTGCCTGGTGCACATGGGACCTGACTTGGGTTGCAGTACTGCGTCACAGGGTACGAGTCCTTTGCATACTCTTCAGCAGCCTTGAAGTAGTCGGATTCGTGCGCGGTCTGGGCGAGAAAAGCAGCCAATTCTCGCTTGTCATTGAGCTCGTTGCCAGTGTTTGCAAACGCTGGGTACTTCTTGGCAGCCTCCACGAGGTTCGAGAACGTGTAAAGCCAGATCGCCTGAGGGAAGAGCTCCTTGAACTTGGCCTCGGACAAGAATCTGGAGAAACCAGCGCTAGTTCCAGGACCTGGCGTTGGATTATTTGGCGTCGGAGCTGCGGTTGGGTTGGAACCACCATCGGCTCGGCACAAGTCAGGTGGGCAGTACCCTGGACAGTTCCAGTTGCACCACTGGGTCATGGCCGCTGGATCACCACCCGTACCGATGTACACGTAGCCAGCATTGACCTCTTCGACAGCGACGGCAGCGCAGGCCATAGCGACCAGGATTTGGGTGGTCTTCATCGTAGTTGCTTGGTTGGAAAGAAGGCTTGGTCCGAGAACGGCGGATTTGAGAATGATCTACCAGGATGATTTTTTCCTGGTCACCCGAAGAAGGATGAAGGAGGCAAAGACGTCTATCTGTGAGTCATCGAATGTCTCCCCAGAGCAGCTGAGTGACTCCAGAAAGCAGAGGATTAGTACTACGACACATCCATATCCAAGATCCATGGAGTGCGCTACCTGGTTGATGTTCGAAGCCTGTTCCTACGGCAACTCAGTCAACTTCAACTGAGCCCATATTAATTTAGGTGTTCTTGATATTCTAATTGGGCTCAAATCCACAACAAATATTAGTAGAACAACAAGTAATATTGATTTGGGCATCACTGTAAATATACGTTTGGGTGAATGAAAGCTCGTCAGCTTGAATATCCCCTCCTGGATCTTTGTTGCACCGCTCCGAGCCGCCTGGCGTCTGCGCTCTTATGTTCTTCGAAGTACACAGTCACTCAGACACGTGGAGAATGGAAGGCAAAGTTCCGGCGCCGCGGCTTGAACTTTGGTTCAAACTGACTCGAGTGCGTCTGAGAATTCGAATGCTTTGCTGCACAGGTCGCACATCTGCATGTTGAGCATCTCCAAATGAGCCTGTACCTCAAGCTGGAACCAAGCAACTCTTCAGTTTTCATGCAGAGAACGCGCGGTGATGGAAGGAATACCCAGTCGCCGGAAGCGGCATCTAATCGGAAAGATCTTTTGGTTTCGGGTTGCGCTTCTTCCTCAATTTGCTTTGGTCAGCAATTATCTCCTTCTTCACCGAAGAGGTGGACCCGACTGTGAAGGGGGCGGCTGAGACACAGAATGAGCTCTTTGCGGCCAAGATGCCAGCAGCTCTGGCGTCGGGGTTGCGCCATCCCATGCATAGTTGATGGAAGAATCCGACAACTTCAATGATGCGACGTTGCGCCTTGCAAGGCGTCCATATCCTTAGGCCTCACAGCACACCAGCTCCACTAGGGATCAGATAGCCGCCATGGGGTAGTATTGTGGGGTTTCTCAAGCTCGAGAAACGACGACATGGGGCTCCTTACAAAGGCTAAACGTTGTGCTATATGATTTCTAGGACAGAGTCATACCGATAACTCGTATATTATCACTTGCATCAATGCGCATACGAGGCCGCATGCTACAACTTATCGTGTCGGCACCGACGAAAGCAGGCTTGCTCAAACAACGCGTTGCCTTTGTCGTCGCCTCCGGCCTTGTGGCAACGCTTGAGGTTCCCAAGCGACATGGCAGCAGATAGTACTGGAGACAATGGTGGTGATCAACGGGTGGCGAGCCGGCACAGCCGGTCCAGAGCGAGCATGGAAAACGGAACGCGACATCGCCATCCACGCGGCAAGCTGCACGAGAGTGCTTGATACTCTAGCTTTCCGCCTCACACCAGATCTGCCAAATTCCGAGCTGCACAGTCGAGTTGTGCGAGATCTCGGTGCGACTTTCGACGGTCTCAGTCTAACACAGCCAGACAGTGTAGCCTGCGAAGCAGGCACCCAGGCTTTCTTCTTCGATGGTGGATCATACGGCAATCTGGGCCAAGGTGAACCTAACGCACATGTGACAGGACGAGTGATAATTCTTTGGAGTGTCTCTATTCGCCATGCTCACCCTGCAACGACGAATACCAAGCTGAGTATCAAGGACACAGCACGGGACTACAATCTGCCCATCAAAACAAGCGACAAGCAATTGCCGCCGTGCAATGGCGATCGAAATGAAGCAGCCTTCGTGCTGCCTGACTGATGGAGAAGAGCAGCAAATCTAAGGACATAAATTTTGTTAGACAAGACAAGATGCACAGGTCTCGCAACGATAGGCACAAAAATGCTGAGCCTTGTACGCACTCTCCCCCGTCACAGCCAGGGCAAACCCAATCAGCATATGGTAATTATGATTTTTGATTTTTCGCGGTTAAAGCCAGAAAGCACTCGAGGGGAGTATGGCGGCATATGGTAATTATAAAGATGTCCCTGCTGTCAAGAAAGAAAGGAACTTACGGATGGTGTTCTGAGTTTCCCTTCCTGACAAACCGAACAGTCTATTGCATTTAGTTTGGTTGTCATATTTATCCCCATTTGGGTAGTTTGAAATAACTTGACGGCTTCAATATGGTCATTTGTAATGTTTGGCGTAGCGAATGCCCTCATATTAGGCTTGTTGGTCTGAATGTCCGCTGCTCGTTCGTATGTAGCCCATCCACGTGGATACGAGTGACGCTGGATGGCATCCGCGTCATGATTGCACATTTGTCCGTCTGATTAGTCTCTAGTTATCCACAAATCACACACCCTTCACATCCGCCTCGAGGCTCCCTTGGTGGGTTTGTTCAAGTTCGACAAAGCAGTCCACGAGTGTATTCACTCAATTATGAGTGAATTTGTGTGTAACGGTGCTTTTGTCTGACGCGGGCAAAGATCGATCAACGACAAACGCACGGCAACAAGCTCCATAAGGGGTGCTCTTGGTATCGCCGCATGGGGACAAAGAGATGCCTTGTTCACGCAAGGGAAAGAGGAATCAAAGCCCTGGTGGAGAGCCCTCATTCTTCTTTTCTCGCGCAACAACTCATTCCCTCCTACAAGATGAAGCTTTCCGTCGTGTTCACTGCCCTCTGCGCGCTCGCCTACGGCCACGAGTTGGTCTCGGCCAACAACTCCACCGAAACTGTGGATACTGTGGATGTCCCAGTGGAGTACGAAACGGCCGCTGCTGCGGCTGCCACTGGTATCTCGCGATACATGACCGAAGCCCAGTTCAAGTCCGTCTTCCCAAACGCCATCGCACTCTACACCTTCAAGGGTCTCGTCAACGCTACCAAGAAGTACCCCGCCTTTGCCAACTCGAACGACGCCACCAAGAACAAGCGTGAACTTGCGGCGTTCCTTGCCCAGACGGCTCACGAATCCGACAACTTCAAGGCTGCGGAGGAGTACAACCACGCCAGCTACCCAGTGAGCCAGTACTGCAACCCAAGTCAAGTCAAGTGTGCCTCTGGCAAGCGTTACCACGGCCGTGGTCCGATCCAGCTGAGCTGGAACTACAACTACAAGGCCGCTGGTAATGCGCTGGGCGTCGATCTCTTCAACAAGCCTGAGCTCGTTGCGAAGGACAAGACTATCACGTGGCAGACGGCTTTGTGGTATTGGATGACGCCGCAGAAGGCCGGTCGTATCATCCACAACGTTGTGACCAAGGACGATGGCTTTGCTCAATCGACCGACATCATCAACGGTGGCTTGGAATGTGGTCCGTCGGCTCCGAACAAGGGTAATGAGCAACAGCGCATCAAGTACTACAAGGCGCTGTGCTCGAAGTTGGGTGTGACTCCCGTGAAGAAGGTGTCGTGTAACTAGAATGGATTCTCTAGGTAGCGATTGTTATATGTCGGGGCTTTATGAGCAACTCTTATGAGAGCCGAGTCCGAACTAAGTCTAATACATCCAGCAACAATACCACTAATAACGCGCAGCAAATCGTAGCCATCAGCACCAGTTACACTGCCTGTCTGGAAATCGACTGACTGGCTACAGTAGCAGGGACGAGATCTAGAATCCGAGAGTCATCTATGTTACGTACGTTGGATCCAAGAGGCCCCAGACCAAGAGAGAGAGCCGGTGAACACAGTGGACAGTGTCGTTGAGGCGCATTTCGAGAAGTAACGGCGTCGACTTGTTGAGCAGGTTCGCAGATACAAGTTGAATACTATCCACTCGAATTTGGCTCCAACCCAAGATTGCACAGTGATCTACGATTTATTTTGAGGTAGACCTCACTGACTACACATATTCTACTCAAACGCCACGTCTTAGTTGCACGACAACTTGGACGCTGGCTGCACTCCAAGAGCGGAGCAGATCTTCTTGTAGTATTCGATACGCTGCTGCTCGTTCGCCTTGCTTGGACCACCACACTCGAGACCACCGTTGATGATGTTGGTCGACTGAGCGAAGTCGTTCGCGACGATGTCGTGGATAACACCCTTGCCACCCTGTGGCGTCATCCAGTACCACAAAGCCGTCTGCCAAGTGACCGACTTGTCGGAACTGACGAGCTCCGGCTTGTTCAAGAGATCGACACCAATGGCGTCACCAGCAGCCTTGTAGTTGTAGTTCCAGCTGAGCTGGATTGGACCACGACCATGGTAGCGCTTACCGGCTGCACATGGCACTTGGCCGGCGTTACAGTACTGGGTCACAGGGAAGGTATCCTTGGCGTACTCTTCAGCAGCCTTGTAGTGGTCACATTCGTGCGAGGTCTGAGCGAGGAAGGCGGCGAGTTCACGCTTGTCGTTGGCTTCGTTGCCAGTGTTGGCAAACTTTGGGTACTTCTTGGCGGCGTCAACGAGACCCGAGAATGTGTAAAGCGAAATGGCCTGTGGAAAGAGCTCCTTGAACTTGGCTTCGGTCAAGTACTTGCCAAATCCGCTTCCACCGGAGGCAGGCTTTGGTGCTGGAGCTGGCTTTGGAGCTGGCTTTGGAGCAGGGGCTGGGGCGGGCTTTGGAGCTGGGGCAGGCGCTGGCTTTGGAGGAGCTGGTGCTGGTGCTGGGTTCGAGCCGCCATCAGCCTTGCAAATGTCGCTGGGGCAGTAGCCAGGGCAGTTCCAGTTGCACCATTGAGTCATAGCGGCCTTGTCACCGCCTGAGCCGACGTAGGTGTAACCAGCCGTGACTTCTTCGACGGCGACAGCAGCGCAGGCCATGGCAATCAAAATCGAAGCAGTCTTCATGATGTTTGGTTGATGGGGAAGAAGAATCGGTCGATAGACGGCAAATTCGAGAATGAAAAGGCGAGTGAAAGAGTGAAAGGGCTAACGAAGCGAGAGGCATAGAAGTCTCAAGCATGTCTCAAGCCCAAACGAGAGGCAGAGAGGCCTCCACACGTGTTGAGTCTTTGGTGTGTCCCGGCACAGTCCGATCAACAATACACAGCAGGTGGTGAGCACAAAGACCACGCGGGTGTCTTTACTGTCAAGATGTGTGGTGCACGCACATGATGACTTATGTCATCCCACAAGAGCCACAAATGAGCTCTCCAGCTGGCAAGTTATACTTATTTCGGTCATCAGGATCCTGTTAGATTGGGTTTCCTTGGGTTAATGGAGTGTCCTGATGGTTTGTATATATAAGTTTAGGAATCTGAGACGAGGTTATATTGGGTTATGCAGCCTTGTCCACATGAACACGCCCTACTGCTCGTCCGCTGCAACGTCACGAGGCTCGGGGTGTACCTGACGTGGGCGTCTGTACGTAGCACATCCACACGAAGGCTCGAATGTTGGATGACAGGCGACTTCCTGTCAGACATGTGTCCGTCTGATACGCTCTGGGTTAGCCCACAAACCACGCACCCGACTTGTTGAACTTAGCCACCAAGATACTCAAGCTCGGGTCAGGCAGCCCAAGAAAATACTCGCACTGTCGTGGAGTGGATTTGGATGACCAGGAACACGCTTCCCGGAAGCGGAAACCAATAGATACGCACGCAAGGTACCAAACTTCATCGTAAGCTTTCATTCCTCTTTTCTCGCCCGCCGGCTCGGACAACATGAAGCTTTCCATCGTGTTCACTGCCCTCTGCGCGCTTGCTTACGGCCACGACGTGGCCTCGGCTTACAACTTCACCGACTCAACCGAAACCACGGAGACTGCGAATGTCCCAGTGGAGTATGAGACAGCTGAAGCTCCAGTGGAATACGAGACAGCCGCTGCTCCAGCGGCCACTGGTATCTCGCGATACATGACCGAAGCCCAGTTCAAGTCCGTCTTCCCAAACGCCATCGCACTCTACACCTTCAAGGGTCTCGTCGACGCTACCAAGAAGTACCCCGCCTTTGCCAACTCGAACGACGCCACCAAAAACAAGCGTGAACTCGCAGCATTCCTTGCCCAGACGGCTCACGAATCCGACAACTTCAAGGCTGCGGAGGAGTACAACCACGCCAGCTACCCAGTGAGCCAGTACTGCAACCCAAGTCAAGTCAAGTGTGCCTCTGGCAAGCGTTACCACGGCCGTGGTCCGATTCAGCTCAGCTGGAACTACAACTACAACGCCGCTGGCAAGGCATTGGGTCACGATTTGCTCAACAACCCACAGCTTGTTGCCACCGACAAGTCGATCACGTGGCAGACAGCGTTGTGGTATTGGATGACACCGCAGAAGGCCGGTCGTATCATCCACAACGTTGTGACCAAGGACGATGGCTTTGCTCAATCGACCGACATCATCAACGGTGGTTTGGAATGTGGTCCGTCGGCTCCGAACAAGGGTAATGAGCAACAGCGCATCAAGTACTACAAGACGCTGTGCTCGAAGTTGGGTGTGACTCCCGTGAAGAAGGTATCGTGCAACTAGAGCGTTGTAGAGTGTCTGTATATGTGGTAGTTCAAATCCTAGTGAATGAATGTATGCATTACCATCCATGACCTGCATCAGAACGAGCCTCTAGTTCGCTAGGCCTTTACCTGGCAGCAATCAGCAGCAGAAGCAATTTTGAGGTCAGAGCAGTGCTTTGTAGGCTACAAATTGTAGCACTTGTTCTTCGTGCTAAACCATAAAAATATGACTGCTTCCCTTTCAAAGGACAAACATACTTGTATTCACAAAAATTGAGGAAACTCTGAGCCGATTTCTCGACAGATTCATGTTCCCGCTCTAATTGCACGACATCTTGGCCACTGGTTCAACTCCGAGAGCGGAGCAGATCTTCTTGTAGTACTCAATACGCTGCTGCTCGTTCGCCTTGCTTGGACCACCACACTCGAGACCACCGTTGATGATGTTGGTCGACTGAGCGAAGTCGCTAGCAACGATGTCATGGATAACGCCCTTGCCACCCTGTGGCGTCATCCAGTACCACAAAGCCGTCTGCCAGGTCACGGTCTTGTCAGTGCCAACGAGCTCCGGCTTGTTCAAGAGATCCACGCCAAGAGCGTCACCAGCAGCCTTGTAGTTGTAGTTCCAGCTGAGCTGGATTGGACCACGGCCGTGGTAGCGGTGGCCAGCGGCACATGGAATGGTATTCGGGTCACAGTACTGAGTCTCTGGGAAGGTGTCCTTGGCGTATTCTTCAGCTGCCTTGTAGTGGTCACACTCGTGCGAGGTCTGAGCGAGGAAGGCGGCGAGTTCGCGCTTGTCGTTGACTTCGTTGCCAGTGTTGGCGAAGGTTGGGTACTTCTTGGCGGCGTCAACGAGACCAGCAAAGGTGTACAAGTCAATCGACTCTGGGAAGAGCTCCTTGAACTTGGCTTCGGTCAAGTACTTGGAGAAGCCACTTCCACTAGCGACAGTAGGTGCTGGAGCAGGGTTCACAGCAGGCACTGGAGCTGGTGCTGGAGTAACAGCAGGAGCTGGAGCTGGAGCTGGGTTCGAGCCACCGTCAGCCTTGCAGATGTCGGTTGGGCAATAGCTTGGGCAGTTCTGGCTACACCACTGGTCCATAGCGGCCTTGTTGCCATCCGACCCGACGTAGACGTATCCAGCATTGGCGGAGGCGGCAGCGCAGACCATGGCGATCAGCATCTGAGCGGTCTTCATGTTGGTTGGTGGATGGAATTGAAGAAGTGTTTGCAAGAAGGCAAATTCGAGAATGAGAGATTGGCCAGGACAGACAGGTAGATGGCGGCAGCTCCCTGGCTTGCGAGATGCGATGCACCATGCGACCTCGGACCCAGTTGGATCTCTCGGATACAGCAGATGGTGCGCACAAAGCCCACACATGAACACTCGGCTGTCAAGACGCGATGGCTATGTCGAGGCTCTCTCCCAAGCAAGCAATCTGGTGGACGGACGTTGCTAATTTAGGTCATATGGATCTGTTTATTGGGTGAAACGGCATCATTTTCTCCGGAAAATGTTCAATAATAATAATTTAGGTATCTGGAACATATGAAATTGGGTCGGTAGACGGGCTCAGTCAATTGTTGATGTTGCTGCTTTGAAAATGTCCGTACTCATCGCCGCAAAGCGTATACGCGTAGTCTATAGTGGGTGGCGAGACATTCCGGTTCAACAGACACGTGTGCGTATGAAAATCAGTTGATGGCGTCGTTTGTTGCCTCTGGGGTCAAATTCGTCAGCCGTTGGACACCCTAGCTCACTTGTTGAGGAGTCTACTCGCACGATCGCGACGGCAGTCAAAATTGATGACAAGAGAATCCTTCCGCGAACATTGTGGGTGAGCTTTGATCGATGACGCGAGTCTTGACCTTTTATCAATGGATAAGACTTTGCCCCACCATTGAATAAAAGTCTCAGCTCGCGTGGCAATTGTATCTCGCCATGAGTGTAGGCTTCGAAGCTGTAGCTTCCCGCAAAAAAGCTCGAACGGATCGGTTTGGTGATGACTTTAACTCAGACGACCTTGCCCGATGCCACGTCTTGGCTATTGGTTTGTTTGAGACAGAACCACCTGCCCAAACTCCTATTCAAGCAAACAGAGTGCAAAGCATACACCAACTCGACTGGTGTTTGCCGTAACCGGGAACGTGTAATTGACGCTTCGTCCTTTATCCCGACTATTCTCTTTGTGTGAAGACAAGTACGGCCATACCACCAACCAGAACGTATTTGAGGAATGGGTAATCATTGAGAAGGATCGTCAACATGCCGGCGTATGGAACGGACCTACACTTAATCAATATGAGCGCTGGAACAATAGATACAAAGATTGAAGTTGGCCACGTACGCTCGGGCGATGCCCACGACGTCTTCGCGCTCGAGCCAGATCTGACCGTGGGCGTAAAGTCCCCTAGAGATAGAAACAGCAGAGTGAGAAGGAAGGGGCTTGCAATTGTAACACGAGACCGTTCGTACCGATCATCCACGTTGTTGTTGTCACCCTTTGTCAAGTAGACTTCGTGACCGTCCGATGTGCTGTTTTAACACCCACATTCATGTAAACAGGCCATCCAATCCAGAGTATTCTGTTGAAACACACGAACCGTTGGTGCTTTTCGAGGACACGATGCACGATCGGCACGTCTCGGCCCTTGACCTTGTAAACCACGATATCTCCGATGTCTAGCTGGGGTTTCTACTCATCCAAATCAAACGTCAGTCGACACACATACGTCGCTCTTTCGCTCCTAATACACGTACGTTGTTGTCCAGGTAGAGAATATCGCCTCGCTGGAACGCTGGCTCCATACTGCCACTGAGCACGACAACGACCGGCGACTCGCTCTGCGTGTGCATCATGAGGCCCTTCCAGATCATGAAGGCCGTGAGCATGACCATGGCCAGGTTCAAGACCTGGTGCGACAACTGTCGCTTGTTCTTCCAGATGCGCTTGGCTTCATCCACTTGCTGCTTCACGAGATCCATCTTCGCTTGCGTCGATGCCGCGTAGCTCCTCGTGTGCGCGATGATGTGGCATAAGCGCCACCTACCGGTAGTTTACCGATGCTTGCTGCACTGGTTCGTACCGGTATAAGGAACTAGACTAATGATTAGTCCTACTAGTACAATGGTCTGGGCTAGTCGAGCCTAATGGCCGAGTTTTCTGGAAGTGGTCCAGGGATCTCTCTCCAAGTCTTCGAACTCATGTGACGCATCAACATGGGGAAGAGTGGGTGAATCCAGCTTTGGATGACGAGGGATCTGATGTGGCCGTCGCGCGGTCGTACGGTACAACAAATGGAAATAAAGCGACGAAAACGGAAGAATCAAGAATCACGCGTATGCGAAAAGCAACGAAGGGCAACGAAAAACCTAGAAGAAAATGGTTTGGCAAGCATGGTGAACTACCCATACGAGACACGCGAGGCTCCAAGCCAGTGCAGGTAAGCACCCACCCAGAAAGCAGCAACTCCCTCGCGCCATCTTCGTCCGTCCATCCCAAGATCTGCACCGAGCGGTCCACATGATTCATCTTCCCCTCATCTTCCATCGCGTGAGTTTCTCCGCGGACTTTTTCCCTTTCGAAAACGATCCCCTATTCATTGTTGGCAGTAGAACCCCCACCCCTCAGGGTTCCCTTCCCTGGCCGAATGTGCCAATCCCTAGCCCTGGAGGGTTGTCGCTTCCCCTCTCTGGACATCAGCTGCATGGCTTGTTGGTCGGTTTTGTTGGTTTTCTTATGTGTTGCGGGATGAGGGGTGGGCCCACCTGGGAAAAGAAACTCCACGCAAACGGTCTCTTCTTGTACGCTCCACCTCACGGAGGAGGATGAAAAGGTGTGATGGCTTTGGCGACTGTGCGGTTGTTGCCTTTTTGAGAGAACGAACCTCGCGCATATCGAATGGTGTGAGTGAGCGCCGCAGTCTTTTCAACGAAAGCGCAATCCATGTGGGAGAGTGACGCCGTGTGACTGCGCACGACAGGAGACCAGCCACTTCAACCAACACCCGGCCCCCAAACCAAACCAAACCAAACCCACGCACACACACACACACCAGGCCCATCCGTGGGTAGATCCAACCTCCAAGGCGCCGACAACACTCACTCACTTCGCCCAACTGCCGCCACGCGACAGTTTCCACAAGGACCGCGGTCAGTCCTGATTTCCACACACACCCGTCATGGCCTCGTATGCGCGCAACCGCGTGGCCGCCACGCCGTCGCCGCTCAATGCCGCCAACGCGCCCACTGCCCACGCCACCGACCCCATGCTCATGGATGCCAGCACGCAACGCTTCACCTGTACGTTGGATCGGGTGGGTGGATTGAAGGATGCAGTGATTGACCAGCTCTGTTGTTGTTTTCATATGTAGATTTATACAACATGGCGCACCAGCAGTACTCCATGGGTTTCTATGAAGAAGCGCTGCGGCTGTGCGAGCAGCTCTATGAGACGGATGCGTATCGCACGGAGAACCTCTTGCTCTTAGGCGCGCTGCATTTCCAGCTCGGCAACTACTCCGAGTGCATCTTCTACAACCAGCAGTGTATCCGTGTGGATCCCAACTTTGCCGAAGCGTATGGTAACCTGGGCAATGCGCTCAAGGAGATTGGTGACATTATGGGCGCCATCCAGTTCTATCTCAAGGCGATTCGACTGCATCCGCGCTTTAGTGATGCGTACAACAACCTCGCCAACTCGTATATGCAGATTGGTCAGATTAGCGATGCGATTGAGACGTACAAGATGGCGTTGCTGCTGGATCCGTCGCTCGTGGACGCGCATAGCAATCTGGGCAACTTGTACAAGGCGCAAGGGCGATATGAAGATGCCAAGATGTGCTACACGGAAGCGATTCGGGTCAAACCGACATTTGCGATTGCCTGGAGTAATCTGGCCGGGGTGTACAAGGATGTTGGTCACGTGGACCTCGCGATTGACCACTACCACGAAGCCATTCGACTCGCGCCAGACTTTGCCGATGCGCACAGCAACCTAGGCAACGTGTTCAAGGAGAATGGACGCGTCCAAGAGGCGATTGAGGCGTACAAACGCGCCATTGCGATCCGTCCTGAGTTTGCTATTGCCCATGGGAATCTGGCCAGTGCGTACTATGATGCGGGACAGATCGACCTGGCCGTTCACACGTTCCGTCATGCGATCCAGCTCGAGCCAAACTTCCCGGATGCCTACAACAACCTCGGCAACGCATTGCGTGAAATGGGTCAACTGGAGCAGGCGATCAACTGTTACCGCACTGCCCTCCGATTGAAGCCAGACCATCCGCACGCGTACAACAATCTGGGTAATGCGCTCAAGGACAAGGGCATGGTGAAGGAAGCAATCCACTGCTACGCGACAGCTGCGCGTTTGATGCCGCAGTTTGCAGCAGCACATAGCAACCTGGGTAGTGTGCTCAAGGAACAGGGCAAGTTGGACCAGGCTTTGGCTCATTACCAAGAAGCTATCACGATCGATCCGAACTTTGCTGACGCATACAGCAACATGGGCAACGTATTTAAGGATCTGAACCGTCTGGAAGAAGCCATCCAGTGCTACAGCACAGCAATCCGGTTGAAGCCACATTTCCCAGACGCGTACAGCAACCTTGCGAGCGCGTACAAGGATGGTGGTCGTATCGATGACGCGATTACGTGCTACCGCAAGGCTTTGTCGCTGCGACCCAACTTCCCGGATGCGTTCGCAAACTACTTCCATTCGATGCTGTTTATCTGCGATTGGCAATCGCGTGAGGGAGACTTGAAGAAGCTCGTGCAGTTTTTGGATGCGCAACTCGCTATGGACAATGTGCTTCCGTCTGTCCAGCCCTTCCACGCATTGGTCTATCCGCTCTCGATGCAGTGCTTTTTGGATATTTCGCGTCGCTATGCTGAGCGAGCCAAGCTGAATGTGAGCCTCGTAGAGGCGCCGTCACTACGGTACAAGAGCAAGAAATCGCAGGAGCGCCTGCGTATCGGCTACGTCAGCTCAGATCTGGGCAACCACCCGCTGGCTCACTTGATGCAGAGTGTCTTTGGTTTCCACGACAAGAAGCAGTTTGAAGTGTTTTGTTATTCCACAACCCCTGACGATGGCTCCATTTGGCGACGGAAGATCATGGGAGAAGTCGAACATTTCAAGGATGTGAGCATGATGAACAATGGTGATGCGGCGAAGCTGATCCATGCGGATGGTATCCACATTCTCGTCAACCTGAACGGCTACACGAAGGGTGCTCGTAACGAGATCTTTGCGCTCAAGCCAGCGCCGATCCAAGTGAGCTACATGGGCTTTTGCGGCACGCTCGGCGCCGATTACGTGCAGTACATGATCGGTGACGCTGTTGTTGTGCCGCCAGAGCACCGTCGCTACTTCAGCGAGAAGATTATCAACATGCCGCACTCTTACTTCGTCAATGACCACAAGCAGTCGGCCCGTGATGTGCTGGATGTCGAAAAGTGCCCGAGCCGTGCCCACTACGGTGTCCCAGAGGACAAATTTGTGTTCTGCAATTTCAATCAAGTGTACAAGATTGATCCAGCTACGTTCCGCACATGGATGAACGTCCTCAAGCGCGTCCCCAACTCGATCCTCTGGTTGTTGCGATTCCCTCCATTGGCTGAAGCAAATTTGAGAGCTGAAGCGCGAGCTCAGGGCGTGAAGGACAACCGCTTGCATTTCACCGATGTGGCGCCGAAGGACGAACACTTGAAGCGTGGCTACCTGGCCGATCTCTTTTTGGACACCCCGGAATGCAATGCCCATACGACGGGTTGCGACATTCTTTGGGGTGGCACGCCAATGGTCACGATGCCCAAGGACCGCATGGCCAGTCGCGTGGCGTCGAGTCTGCTCAAGGCTGCGGATTTGAGTGATCTGATCACGACAACTCTGGACGAGTACGAGGAACTGGCAGTGGCCTTGGCAAGTGACAAGGACAAGCTGTGGGAGGTTCGTTGTCGCCTTGAAGATGGCCGACTCACGTGCCCGCTGTTTGACACGGCACGTTGGGTGCAAAACATGGAAGCTGGCTTGCGCATGGCCTGGGATCGCCACGAAGCTGGGTTGGAACCAGACCACATTGATATTCCGGACGTCCAGGACCGCGCCGCCGCCCGTCCTGACGCACGGCAGCAGACCACCAAGTAAACTCAAGATCAAGTAAGTTATTGTGAGAAAGCGAGGCTTGTAAGGCAACCACAAAGCAGAGAAAAGAGAATGGATGACACACACTGGAGCAGATTGTAGGTCGTTGATCTTTTTTTTTTGGGGGGGGGGGCGTCTATTCGCCTTAGTTCTCAAGTACCACTCGGCTAAGCTAAGCTACCTAATTGTAGGTCGTTGATCTTGACGTTGAAGTTATTGTTGCAGAGATTTAGACCAACCGGACAAAAGGGACTGGCCTTCGGAGTAAGTGCGATTCTGGCACATCAGCAGAAGTGGCCATTGTGATACCGGTATGTGAACCGGTTTGAGAAAAACCAGTATCGTATCGGATCCGTCCGAGTGCTTGGCAACCAACCGGCAAAAGCGCGAGCATGAGCATGCGGACGCTGCGTCTCGGCGCGCTTCTGCGCCGCACAGAGGCCTCTGTGGATGGCCTCGTGCGTCGTCTGCCTGTGTATGAGCAACGGAGAAGCGTCATTACCATCAAGAAGTTCTATCGCATCCCACGCGAGTCAACCGCCAAGGCAAAGGCTGTGGACGCCGCCAAGGTGAGTCAGAGCAAAGCGCAGGACGCGACTGCATCGCAGCCACAGAAGCCCGTGCGATTGGCCAAGCGCATTGCGATGGCGGGTATTTCTTCGCGACGCGAGGCGGAAAAGTTCATCCAGTCGCATGAAGTGACTGTGAATGGACGCATTGTGACGGACGTCGCGGCGACAGTCGATGTAGAGAAGGACTCTGTGGCCATTAGCGGTCGTCCTATTCAGAATGCAACGCGTCGCAAGGTCTGGATGGCCCACAAGTTGCCTGGGGTACGTTATTTTTCTTTGAAATGCGAGGTTTACATCAAAGATAACGTGAAAATGGTGGCTGTAGGAACTGGTGACGACGAATGATCCGCAAGGGCGTCCGACCATCTTTGATCGTCTGCGCGTCATGGGTCTCACCCAGCACATGATGCCTGTGGGCCGTCTGGATTTCAACACGGAAGGCTTGCTGCTCTTTACGAACGACGGCGAGTACGCGCGCGAGCTCGAGCATCCAAAGACCGAAGTCATGCGCGTCTACCGCGTCCTCGTCCGTGGAAGTGTACGTCGGCAGCAGAAATGACACGCATTTCGTCCACGCACTCATTGAAACTGTGTGGTAACTGCAGGTGACACCGTCCAAGCTCGATGAACTGCGTCGTGGACCAATTGTCGACGGCATCAAGTACGTTTCGACATGCTGTGGGCTCCTTTTCCGTCATATGAAGTCTGATTTTCCGTTCTTGGCTTTGCAGATATCGCTCGATCCACGCAACTGTCCAGTCGACTGACAAGAAGGACTCGTGGCTTCAAGTCCGTCTGGCAGAAGGCAAGAACCGAGAAGTCCGTAAGGCGCTGGCACACGTCCGCGTGATCGTCAAGCGTCTGATTCGCGTGCAGTACGGTCCATACCGTCTAGCAGATCTGCCGTCGGGCTCGGTCTTGGAAGTGCGTCCCAAGTCACTGCTGCCAAAGACCAAAAAGCCATGATTGCTGCAATAATACCAGGTGTTATTAGATGGGAGAACAAATACGTAGGACCTTTTTGAACTGAGCTATTCCAACGAGCAGGGCGTCTTCTGTCTTCACAGCTCGAACGACTGACGATCACTGCTGGCTCGAGACGGCGCTTCCGAGGCGCCCGTGTACCGATCCGAAGACTTGGGCGACGGCACGGCGTTGTACCAGTTTTGCCCACCCGCTCTGCTGGCCTGCGTGCTTCGCGCCGAGGTCGGCGCAATCGACGTCGAGCCGTCTCGACTGGATGTGTCGCCATAGAGACTTTCGCCGTACAACGACGACGCGTTCGAGTATCGGTACGAGTTGCTGTTGGCGGTGAAACGAGCTGGCTCAGTATCTGAGGAGATCCGCGAGTCGTACGTCTTGCGACCAACGTCGATGCTCGAGATCTCCGAACCTCCACGGTCCGAATCACTACGCACACTGAAACTACTGAGTTCCGAGTTGCGGATGTGGTTGGACATGCGCGAGTTGAACGTACTCGCACGCGACTGGCGAGAATAACGATACGTCGGACGGTGGTGCGCTGGCAGACCTGGACTCGTGATGCCCATCGAGCCGCCGTTCATGTCGACACCAAGAGACGTGTTCACTCGGAGTTTGCTCGAATCGCGGTAGTAATTGGCTGCGCCCGGACCAGTAGGCACTGGTCCAAGCTCGATACTGCCACGACTCGTGCGCTGTGTGTCTCCGCCACTGCCGAAGCTCAACGGGCGATTGCCGTACTGAGGCAATGGCAATGGGGACGTCAAGTCATCGAGTTCTTCGCGGCTACGACGAAGCAGACAGATGACAATGAGTCCGAGCATGCAGACACCGGCGATACCCGCTGCAACGATGATCACGATGAGCTTGTTCGGTCCACTGGAGCCTCGTTCGTTGCTCACGTCTGTACTGTTGCTCGAGTTGGACGGGAACGGCGTGTAGATGCTGCTCGTGTCATCGGACGAACCCGACGAGGCCACCGGTCGCTTGGTCGTGGGACGTGGCGAGGGCGTCCTGGTCACGCGTTGCGTCGTTGGTAATGGCGTCGAGCTGCCGCTTCCACTGGACGACGACGAGGATGACTTGCTGTGAGATCCTGAGTGACTGCCGCTGCTACTAGAAGAGCCAGACGCGGAGCCAGGCGGTGGCGATGACGGCGGCGGCGTCGTTGTCACAGGCGGTGTCGTGGGTAGTGTCGGTGGCGGGGTGGTGGTCACAGGCGGGGTTGTCGGTGGTGTCGGCGGTGGCGTCGTCGTCGGGGGGGCTGTCGTCGGCGTTGGGTCCGTCGGTGGCGGCGGCGGCGGCGGCGAGATGGTCATGTCCTGTGCTCGTACCATCGCGACACTCAGCGCCAGCATTGTCAGCACGAGCCATTTCGCTGTCATCATAGTTCTTCGCGGCCTCCTCGGTCTTGAAAGTGTCCGAGTGTGCGAGTCCGAAGGCGTCATACGAACCGAGAAGGTTGGTCGAGTGCCGATCAATCAATCACGCCGCACAAGCAGCGAGCGCACGTGGCAATGGAATGGAATGGAAACTGGCGCCAGCAGCAGCAAACGGACGCGGCGATCGATGGAAGAACGGCGTCAAGATCCCATGTGCCTTCGAAAATTCCAGCCACGTGCCCATCAAGTCACAGGCTGGTGACTGGAAGGCGCCGAGTCCTCCAAACCAGGTGAGAACACCATTGTTCCACGAAAATAAGATACCAAAACACGGTAGACTAGATGTACCACCCACTAGGTCAGGAGGTGGTTCGATTTCCTCGCACCCTAGCGTGTTTTGAGTTATGGACTTTCTCCCGGTGACAAAAGAGCTCTTCATGCGACGTCAAGTCAGCGTGGCGGCCGACGCTTCCGAGCCGTCGCAACTGACATGCGTGTTAATAGCACTCCGAGCCAGGCAGTCAGGCTCGCTGGCTCCGACTAGGTGCTTCGATGCCAATCGACCGCGTTTCGGAACACAAGAGGGACTGCTGCTTGAAGTTGGGGGCGCGAGGAAAGTGAGTGGGATCTGATCGGACGACTTTCCAACGGATTGGCAAGTCGCACTCTTCTTCACGCGCGCGTGTTGCCGTCGCAGGCGTGGCGTGGTGCAGTGCCACTGCAACTACACTACTGTCGCAATCAACCTGATCATGACACTATCGCAGAGCAGTAATGGCATGGCGGCGTCCCAGTTTTGATCGATCTCGTGCTGAAAATCTGGCGCTTATCCGCAGGACGATGGGATATGATGATCAAGATCATAAACGAGATGTTCGCTCTTCAGATCGATCTCATCGATGAGATCATCACGTAGAAATCTCGCCAGGAGTGATGTACATATTCGAGGGCATCGAATGCCAGTTGTCAGTTGAAAGAGTTTGTCTGATTTTCGCATGGTGAGCTCGTAAGGAAGACTGGTGAGCAAGACGAAGCGACTCAGGCTGTGCCTAGCCAATAATCAGGGCGTTGCCACTGAGCCCCCTCTGAGACCAGACCCAGCCGTGTTGTACCCAGAGGCTTGGATCTGAATGTGCTCGTACCCATGCGTGAAACCCTTCAAAGTGTACATCATAAAGATCGCACCTGCACTTGTACCTACACGAAGCCATCGTAGTATGAGGCAACCTCAGCATTCATGAAGCCAATTGTACACTCGGTTCTGCGCCACATCCGCAAGGGCTCAGACTCCACAAACCATCCGTGGGTAGAAGAAACACCGTGACGTACTACATCCTTCATTAAATAGTGTACATAGTGTCTTAATAAAGAAGAGGTTCGAAAAAGACACAAAAGTATGCATCGGATCCCTTCCTCCTGGGTGCGCATCCGCACTCTGAGCCACAAGCTCACCACATGGAGGCAACCCAGTGGGTATGAACGCATGTGGTTGACCTGAGTTGTCGCACTTGCTGTCGACGCGAGGGAAAGCGTCATAATCGCTTTCGACTCGCATTCGTCATAGCCATGAAGTTCTTCGCCCCGCTTGTGCTCGCTGTGGTCGCTGCCTTCGCCGTCACCGCCGACGCCGCGTCGGTGCGTGGTCTCCAGAGCTTGCCATCGATCGACAACCCAATCAAGGTCGCTCAGGACATCTTGGGTGAGGTCAACGCAGCTGTGCCTTCCGCTCAGCGCTTCGACTCGCATACGCTTGAGGTGCTTGCTCGTGGTATCATCAACGCCCCAGGTGGTGTCGCTGCGGCTGACGGAACCACCAAGATTGCGATTGACAAGCTCCAGGAAGCTGTGGCCAAGCGCTTCCCAGGCTTCCCAATCGAGAAGGCGCTTCAGACGCTCATCGACTTGATCCCAGACAATTAAATAGTTATCCAACCGTATTGATGTTGCCCTCACTATATAAAATGAGTTCTGAGCCAACAATGCTTTCGCAAGTGAGACTTTCGTGCTTCATTCACCTCAAACAAGATCTCCATTTCCATCGTGTGCAATCTCCATCTCCATATTGCTGCTTTCTCGTGGCTCTCACCCATAAGCTCGATACATACTTTTGTGTTATCCGCTTTTATCTTCAATTTGGTATGGTACATAATAAAATGAGGTTTGTAGTAGTGTTCTCAGTTCCCGGGTTTGTGGACATGGGCAGCATACCCATCCGGTGACCAGGTCCAGCTGGCATCGAATGTGGCGCTGCGGAATCCAAGTCTTCACCAGGCTCAAGGATTTAATTTGCTCGATGTCAAGGCCTGGACGGCTCGAAGAAGACGTCAGAATCGCTTTTCCCTCGAAACCATGAAGTTCTTTGCGCCTCTTTTGCTTGCTGTGGCTGCCACCTTCGCCGTCACCACTGATGCCGCCTCCATGCGTGGCCTCTTGGAGCTGCCAAACATTGCCGACCCGATCAAGATCGGCCAGGACATTCTGGGTGAAGTGAACGCCGCTGTGCCATCCGAGCAGCGCTTCGACTCCAAGACTCTCCAGAACCTCGCGCTTGGCATCATCAAGGCTCCAGGTGGCATCGCTGCGGCTGATGGCGTCACCAAGATCGCGATCACCAAGCTCCAGGAGGTCGTGTCCAAGCGTTTCCCAGGCATCCCAATTGAGAAGGCGCTGCAGACGCTCATCGACTTGCTCCCAAAGGCGTAGACATAGGTATTCAGACGTTTTGTGTATGTTAACTGAGTTTCCGTGCCCGTATTGATGTCGGATTGCGTACATTCATTTCGAAGCGTATCCGTCTGCTAGAAATGCCAATACACGCAGCAGGATGTCTTGACAACTGGGCATCTTCCATCGGAGCACATCAAACCTCTTGGACACTGTCAACAGCCAGTTATCTGATACAAACCGAGTTCATAACGTTATCAGACAGCACAAGGAATCCGGAAAGGTAATATCACGTTATAGAGGTCGTCGAGGCAGTCAGCGTGCACAACAAGCAACGTATCGGAGTCGAGGTGAGTAGGCGATCGCATGATGATTGAAGTGTCGTGGCAGCTTCCACAGCTCCACACGCGTGTGTTCGACATGAACATCACTAACTTTCGCTCTTCTACGCTCGCTTCCCACAGAGACGACTCGTTTTCGTGCTGTTTTCACGTCAAAAGAGCTGATTCAAGATGGGACTCGGCGACGCGCGCGTCAACTGGCCGCTCTTCTTTGGCTGCATCCTCATCGCCTTCGGGCCGCTGACCGCGCTCTTCTTCATGGTCGTGTCCAAGCGCGCGCAGCTGACGATCATCGCGCTCTCGGGCGCGTTCGTCTGGCTCGTGTCGATCCTCATTAGTGCGACGCTCTGGATGATCATCCCACCTCTCAAATCGTCCATTGAGGCCACGATTGTGATCAGCGTCATCATCCAGGAAGTCTTCCGATTCCTCTTCTTCCATTTCTACACGCGCACGGAGCTGGCGGTGCAGAAGGTCACCACGGCGACGCACCAGCTCCCTCTCAATGACATCACGTCATCGCTCGGTACGTGTTTTGATAGGCAGACCTGGTACTATTTCCTACTGATGCGAGCCTCGTTGTTGTAGCTGGTGGCGTGGGCTTCTCGATCATGCACTCGGTGATGATGTACGGCAGTGTCGTCGCTTCTAGTACCGGTTCCCGTGGCGCGGCGTTCTCGCCGTCGTGTGAAAGCATCCCTCTCATCTTTTCTGGCGCGTTCTCCACGCTCGCGCTCACCATCATGGACGTGGCGTTGATGATCATCGCGTTCCATGGCTACCGCAACCGCAATTTTGTGCTCATTGGTGGCGTTGGCGTGCTTCACCTGGGTGTCGCCCTCTCGGTAAGACGTGCTAGGTTCCTTCGGCTCACTTGACCGCCCTACTGACCCTAGAGTGTGTTGTTTCCTCGTAGGCCCTTGCCAACCAGAACACTAACGGCTGCACCATCGCCATCCCAATCCACTACGTCGGTGCTTTGCTCTCGGTTGCTGGCGCGTGGACAATCCTCGGTCGTATGCGTACGTCGGCGCACTCCAACTAACCGTCTGACTCTAGACACCTCCGGACACTCGTTCAGAATACATTCACATTCCCCCTTTACTTTTTTCCGTTTTTATTTACTCAGTGTATGACTTATAGCCGCTGGTCCGAAGGCACGTGGGCAAGACACGCCGTCCGAAGCACTTCAACGTCGACATCCCAGGTTTGAGTGGCCTTGTGCCAGCGCTTGTATTGCTCGTACGCCTGCTCGTAGAGCATCTCGTACCCCTGGATGCACGTGGCACCGTGGCTATGCGCGTGGGCGAGGAACGGAGTGATCGGAGGCATGTACGCGGCATCCAGGACGATCACAGGGCTGCTTGACGTCACAAGATAGTCTGGTAAAGTGAAACCAGCCGTCGCAGGGATCGTACTCACGACAATGTCAACACTGGCCGGCGTCGTTGGGGTGAGTTCACCGAGCGCAGTGGCCTGGAAGCGCTGGGCGACCTCTTCCGCCTTGCTTAGAGTGCGGTTGTACACGTAGAGACGCTGAATACCGAGTTGCTGCATCGCATACGCAGCTGCCAACGAAGTTCCACCGGCACCAACGACCAGCGCCGTGAGCTGCGATGGATCCTTGCTACCTGCGCTCTGCAATCGCTTCTGAATCGGTCGGAAGATACCCAACCAGTCCGTGTTGTCGCCCTTCCAGTGGATCTTGCCATTTGCCAAGTCGTTTCGAAGAAGCGTGTTCACAGCGCCGATGGCCCGAGCAGCAGGAGAGAGCTCGTCCAGATGCGCCATAATGTCGACCTTGAGTGGGATGGTGATGGATCCGCCTCCAAAGCCCGTGGCCTGGGCCGTCTGCATTCGCGTGACGATCGACTGCACGTCGGTAGTGTCGTCCAAACCGTAAGTAAACGGCAAAGAGTGCACACCAAAGGCGGCGTTGTGCATCGAAGGCGACGGTGACTTGGAGATTGGCGAGCCAAAGAGGAAGAAGGTACGTGCTGCCAACAAGGAAACAAATCGTCAATGGTTATGTATTGATACGCGTAGAAGGAAATGATTAGTTACCTTCCAGGAGACCGAGCTGCTTGCGAAGCGCGAGGATCTCTTCTACTGACAACTGACCAGGGGCAGCAGCGGCAGGAAGCAGCGGATGAGTCACTGGGGTAAGTGTACTGTTGAGCACACGCGCCATCTTGCCCTTGTCCGTCGTCGCGAGCGAAATCACAGGCATCTTTTGATCCCAGGCATGGTAGAACGACTTGCCGACGCGATCAATCAACAAAGCATCGCTGCCTTCGAACGCCTTGACCACAACCTTGACCACCTGGACTTCACCCGAAGCGTAGCATTCGCGGAAGATCGCGCGAGCTTCGATCTCAGTCGTACGGCTCTGAATGGCGTGGTACGACGAGATGATCGCTGTACGTCCGCGGGACGCAATCAAGCGACGACGCGCAGCCACCGACCAGCACGTCTCCACGTCGACAAACTCGCAGCCAAGGCGAATACCCAGTGACAAGAGCTCCATCATGAGTGCTTCCTGATCGTCTGGGAACCCACCGCCCTGGTTCTTGGATCGCACAGTGTAGATAATTGGCAATGTGCAGTGCGCACGCAACAACGCGACCTGCTGCGTCACGACAGCAACGTCCTGGAAGTTGTCCAAGAGATCCACACGGAGCTCAACAGCGTCGACACCAACCGTGACCTTAGGAAGCAGAGTCAGAGCGTCCCGAATGTTCGGGAACGTCAGCGACAAGAAGAACGAGTTGTCTCGCACGAGGCGCTTGTACTCGAAGCCCGTCGACAGGTTTGGCAAAACGACCTCGAGGAAGCGCATAAAGTCGCGGTTAATGCGTGGGTAGTCGGCATCGCCAGCGTTTACATAGAACTCGTAGTGTGATCCCTTCTGGTAGAGCGGCAATCGACGTTCCCAGACACTGGCGTGAGATTCACCGAGCGACGGACGATGCGCCAGCTGGTCACCATCCAAGTACGCGAGCACATCTTCAATCGCACGATGGACATGGACGACGTATGGGTACTTGGCCAAAGCCTCGACGATCGCAGGGGTCTCTACGACACCGCCACCACACGAAACCACGGTGTTTGCTGGAGGATTCGCCAATAACCGTAGGAGAAGAGCTTGCTGGCGCTCGCGGAACGCCTCCCATGTACCATTGTGACGTGCAACAAACGCGGCAATGCTCTCGCCGAACTCCTCAGTTAGTAGCTCGTCCGTGTCAACCAGTGCAAGACCGAGCGTCTGCGACGCAGCCTTCGCCAAGGACGACTTGCCGGCACCACGCATGCCAATAAGGAATACACCAGGCACCGCCTTGACCTCATCCTTGTCTTCGTGCTGAGTAGAAGGCAGCACTGGTACGACCTGGAGACCCAGGAAGCGCATGACGTGGTCCCAGAACTCTGGATACGTCTTGTCAGTGCATTCCTTGTCGGTGATCACGACGTTCGGCACCACCGCACCCAAAACAGCAAAGCTCATGGCGATACGGTGGTCATTGTGGCACTCCACGGCCGTTTTCTTCAAGTGTGCGACCTCTCCAGCCGTACCAGTGATCCAAATACCGTCTTCGAGCTCACCACACTCGACGCCGAGCTTGCGCAGCTCCGTCACCATCACTTCAATGCGGTTGCACTCCTTCACGCGCTGGTTCGCGATGCCTGTGATCTTGGTCGTGCCCTTGGCGACGGCTGCGAGCGCCACAGCCGTCATGAACGCGTCGGTCATGGTCTCCATGTCAATCTCCACAGCCTGGAGTGGAGTACCCTTCGGTGGACCCGTCACAGTCGTCGTGTGCTCATCCTGCGTCGTCGTGCAGCCCATAGCTTTGAGCAACGTGTGGAACGCCGCATCACCCTGAAGACTCGTGTTGCCGAGCGCCTCCACAGTGACAGTGCCACCAGTGATCGCCGCCAAGGCCAATGGGTACGTCGCTGACGACGCATCCACCTCCACGGACAACTCAGGTGGGTTCTGGTACACGCCGCATGGGACACGGTAGCGGTTCGGCGCCAGCGTCTCGACTTCGATACCAAAAGTCTTCATGAGCTGCGTGGTCATAAGGATGTATGGCAGGGACGTTGGGTGCTCTTCAGCGAGTTCGAGCTCCACTGGCTCCGTCGCGTACGGCGCAGTGATCAGCACCGACGACACATACTGACTGCTGACCTTGCCGGCGAGCGGGATCCGACCACCTCGGAGACCTGTGTACTTCACGCCCAATGGCGGACAGCCGTCGCCATCGAGATACTCCAAGTCACAGCCATTCGCACGCAACGCGTCGACCAAAGGAGCAATCGGACGCTCCTTCATACGATAGTTACCAGTCACCACAACACGTCCATTGCCACCATCCGCCTTCACCAGCGTCATCGTCGTCGTGAGGAAGCGCGCAGCAGTACCAGCGTTACTGAGGTAAATCTCTTCGCCGTCTGGAACTTCCTGGAACTGACCACCTGTGCCTTCCACGACCACCACAGCACCATTGTCTTCCCACGTGAACGTCGCACCGAGCTTCTGAAGCGCATTCATCATCACCTGCGTGTCGTCCGAGTGAAGCAAACCTGAGATTCGACATGTACCCTTGCCCAACGCCGCCATGAGCAACACACGGTTCGAGATGGACTTAGAGCCAGGCACTCGGATCTTGCCATTCGCGACTGGACCTGGCACCATGGCCACCTGCTTCTCCAAGACCAACGCAATCTGTTCGTCCTTGATAGCACGTGTGTACGGATTCGCAAGCACACTGCCAATGGATTCGAGCAAGACGATCTTCTTGACGCCCTGACTGTTCTTCTTGTCGACTTCCATCTTCACAATCACATCATGCGTCGCCACTTGTTCCGGCACACGCACTGGTAGGCCGTACGCCGTCAAGCACCGACGCAATCGGCCCACAGTCGCAGAGGAGCACACACCCATGCCTCGCGCGATCTCCGCTTCCTTGATCATTCCGATGGATACGCATTCGCCGTGCAAATACTCGGGCTGGAGCAATGCTTCGATGCCGTGACCAATGCTGTGGCCAAAGTTGAGGATCGCACGCAGTCCCATCTCTTTCGTATCAAGCGTGACCACGTGCGCCTTGACCTGCACGGCCATGGCCACCACGCGCTGCACGAGCTCCATGTCCGACAGGTTCAGGATCTGATCCGTTGAGACTTCGAGCAGATCGAACAGCTCGGCGTTGTAGATCGCGCCGGCTTTGATCACCTCACCCATGCCATTCACAAGCTCACGCTTTGGCAATGTCGTGAGTACGCTGAGGTCAATGTAAACGCGTTGTGGCATGTGGAATGCGCCGAGGAGGTTCTTGCCATACTCTTCAACGTCAATGCCCGTCTTGCCACCGATGCTCGAGTCCACACAGGCCAAGAGCGATGTCGGCACTTGGATAAACGGCACGCCACGCATGTACGTGGACGCAATGTATCCGCTGAGATCACCAACGACACCACCGCCCACCGCAATGACACACGTGTCGCGATGGCATCGGTTATGGAAGAAGACTTCGTCTTCAATCTGCGCCTTCATCTCACGCGACTTGGAGGCTTCCCCCGCGGGGATAGGGTGGATGAGCACGCGCTTGGCAGTGCTCTGTGCGGCGTTGTGCTGCGCCAGTAAGAGGCGGAGCTGCTGGTAGAGCGGCAATGCGTAGAGCGGGTAGACATTGGTGTCGGTGAGGATGACAAAGGTGGTGGTGGAGGGCAGCAGACGGAGGATGTCCTGCGCCACGAACGCCGAGCCGAGCAGCGTCGAGCCGAGCACGATGTCGTACGAGCCGCACGGGATCACTTGAGGCGCCACCATCGAGTCCACTTGGCAAATGAGCTCTTGGATCGCCAGTGAGAAAGGCGGGGAAGGTGACGCGAAGGTGACACGAAGGGAGCGATTGTGCAAACGCGTCATCAACGCCACCTTCTTTTTCCAAAGGGAACAATAGTCCCTCCGGGGGGCATCATGACAACTATACTCCCCCCGGGGGTGCTGCTGGTCATCGGTATCGACTGAGCCTATACCGGTATCTCTGTTGGATAAGCGCGCTGTATTGGAGACAAGTACAGTAGTCGTTCCCTCCCAGAAGGTTGAAGTGGTGCAGTGTGTGTGAGAGACACGGTTGTGGTGGATGAGATGGATTGGTGGATGCGCGTACACACGCATGCACAAACGACGGAGGATGACGAGGAGCGTGTCCCAACGCGTGATGAGGAACGACGTGTCGCCGGCGGCAGCTGCCCCGCATGGATCCGTTGATGGAGAGTCCTGCTCTCTCGCGCGTGTCCTTCGCGTAAACCTTCTGAGTGAATGAGTCCTTCTTTGTCTCACTCTATGTACGTTGAGCAAAGTGTAGGTAATAGATCGCTATGTATGCATCAGGGTTTTTACTGTACGAGGGCTCTAGTTTATCGAGACGGAGCGTCTGTGGGTGGATGCTGGACGCCGATCTTGCGCAGTAGCTCCGTGTTCAAGGCCATCTCGCGCTTGGTCATGCCGTACTTGTCTTCGTCGGCATGGCGGCGGGCGTCTTCCTGCATCTGCGCGCGGACGCGGACCGCGTTGGCCAGGTTCTTCTGCTTGACCAACACTTGACTTTGTTGCTGTTTTTGTAGCCATTCTTGGTAGTCTTGCTTGAACTGGTGGGCGTACGCCGCTTCTTCTCGTAACTCTTGTTGGACGCGCTGCTTCTTCTCCTCTTTCTGATCTTTGAGCGCTTGAGTCTGACGTTGAATGACGTCACGACGCTTCAGCTCACGCTTAAGAGCCTCTTGTTCCTCGCGCTGCTTGACTTGCGCTTGCACAATCGCTGCGCGTTCTTCATCTTCACGGGCCTTTACTTCGGCGCTCTTGACGTTGAGCAGGGCCATTTTGACTTTTTGCGATTGCTTGGCAATGATTTGCTGGAGCTCGCGCTGTCGGCCTTCTTCCTGGAGTGCGAGTTTCTTCTCATACTCGCGCTGCAAACGCACTTCTTCCTCAGCTTCTCGCAAGCGCTCATCACGCTTCCGCGCCAACTGAATCGCATTCGCCTCGGCAACTTTGGCCATTTCCTCCTTGTCAAGCGCCTTCTTGAGCTCTTTTTGACGCTTTTCTTCCTCGATAAAAGCATTATACCGTGCGATCGTCTTGAGCTCTTGTTGCTCTTTCTTCTTCTGAGCAAGTACTCGGCGGTCCTGGGCGACTTGAAATTCTTCCTTGCATCGCTTGACTTCCTGCTCTTGGAAGAGCTGTCGCTGCTGCTCCTTGAGCTTTTGTTGTGCGCGCCATTCGCTCAGTTGCTTGGCTTGCTGCTTGGCATACTCCTCTTCCCGCTCTTGTTCAGTGAGGCGTTGTTCGATCTTGTTCGCCTCCTGCTGGGCAAGGTGTTGGCGAAACTCTGCAGCAGCTGCAAGACGCCTGCGCTTGTCTTCCTCGCGCTCTTGCTTGACTTCGGCTTGCTCTTGCTCAAAGATCTGGAGCCATAAATTGGGCTTCCGTTGCCGAGGGGGTCGTCGAACAGGACCGAACCGCTCTTCATCATAGTCATCCTCACAGCTTCCAGCAGAAACAACTCTGCTCTTGTCTGGGCATACATTTTGATGGACGTTATTGCTATGCACTGGTTTCCTTGCACCAGGCTTCACGGGCTTCTTGCCTTGCACTGGATCGCGTTGCGCCATCCGCGCCAGTTCTTCCCCAACATGACGGATAATCAGACTGCGATCCCTCGCCCTGGCCCCTCGCTCTTGCTGTAGACGAGAGCGCTTGATGTCTTCGACATGTCGGCGCGGGGACTCTTCAATCGCCTGTTTGATGGCTTCCTTGTCTCGCTTGGCTTGTTGCGCCGCGAGACTCTTCTCCACGAGACTTCGCTGCGCCGGGGACAGTGCCAGCGCCGCGCCCGTCATCCTCGCTCGCTGGACAGACAGAGCAGAGCATGTCCCAACGCGCGCCAGCGCTCCTCATGCGGATCTATTCTCAACGGAATCAGACCCATCGCCACAAATACCTCATCCATCCACCGACCTCCATTTGAGGTGAGGTGGTGCTTGGCGTACCGTACACAAAAACACAGGAAACGAGTGGATGCGCCATTGCGACATTTAAGATTCGGTCGTCGTTACGTAATGCGTAGAACCGGGCCACCGACATCACTGCAGCACCCCTTCATGCACCTGTCTCGTTTGCCGGAGGGACACGATGCTGGATTCTCATTATAAAGGATCGCAGGTGCGGACCGGTACAAATGCTGTCGTTGGTAAAAAGGACAAGTGCTCGTCTTGACGTAGGGATTAAATGTGAAGGGTTTTAGAATGCTGAAAGGAACCCGACCTGACGTCACTCGCACACGGGCGGCCGGCGATGTGACGACGTCCGCTCTTGAATTTTGAGGGGAGCGGACCAATAGTGTACAAATGTCTCTTACGGTACGTCACCTTGGCGCCATTCGAGTCAACAGAGCGCTGTCTTTCCACGGCGATTATGACGATTCCGCCGTGTACACATTTTGGATATGCGCCATGTGCTGCCTTCGGTGCGATTTAACAAAACCTCGTCAGTCCGGCGTGCACGAACTGTACAGTAAGTCGATACAACACCCGAGGTGCTGTCTGTGATCACTGCCCGTGCCCATCTGGCTATCCGCTGCATTTTGGATGACCTGGCAGCCGCACTTCGACTTGATATCGGATGGTGCTTCGAGTGGTATCGTCTCAGGGTGCCAGGCTGTCTGGTGGAAAGCCAACGGCTTTACGAAAAGCAGACTCTCATCCTCATGCTCTTTACTGGCGAACATCGTTTGCTGATGATCGCCTTCAACATACTGTATCGTAGGCACAGCCTTGTTTTTCTCTGCCTCGGTGGCACATGCTCACCCTGTCAGCACCAGCTGAGACCTGCTTTTTTGTTTCGGCTCAATGAACACCCTGCGGTGGTACACTGTTAGATCCTTCCTGGATCTACGTGCTGACCTCGGAACACACCTGGAATGGAACATATGTGGGAGATTCCGGTGCCCTCGTCACATGCCACCTCGCCACTCCAGATTTTGAGGGTGCTTCGTATGAACTACATTGCTATACAGAAACGAAGTAGCCTGACAAATTATCTAGGGAGAACTAACGCTGCCGTGCTTCTCACCTGATCGCGTGGCACGCTTCCAGCCAGGATCCATGCTGGCCTGCAAGAACCATCAATCAACTTGGGGCAACTGAAGGGAGCCAGACCCGGGGGGTACGTACACCTTGCACCCTATACCTACGCCCATTTCCCCGAACCCTACACTGCACTCCGCTCGTGGAAGGGGAAGGGCGTTCCCTTGCGCCTGGTTGCCAGCCAAGCCCGCGCTGATGCCGAAGAGTCGGTTTTGGCCCGAGCTGTCGCAAAACCCGATCCCGGTGGCCTGCCAAATCTAATAAAGCCTCTCACAACTAATACAATCGAAAAACCTCGATCAAATTTCAGTGTTCCGTTGGTTCAACGGCTCGGACCCCTCGCACACTTGATCAAACCTTGCTCTTGGTTGTCAATCCTCCCGGGGGGGTCTAACTGGTGGTTGGGAGGGAAACTAGCGATTCGATTGGTCAAATATCTTCCTGAGATCCAATCATCGCGCGGCATTCTCTCGCTGTGCGTGAACATAAACCAGGGGGTCGGGGGTGAACATGTTTGTTTTGTCGGAGCGGGTGCCCGTCCCCCTTGGACTCTCTAGCTCCCCTCCCCTCCCCTTGTGTCTCCTCTATCGTGCCCTCGCGTTGACTCGAGCGGCACGCTCGACCATTCCTCAATTTCCCGACATCCAGCGAGCGAACTCGAGTTGCCAGAAGAACGGAAAGGAAAGGAAGGTGAACCATGGCCGGTGCCAACAGCAACTACATGTCGCTGGCGACGCCCAACGAGTCCAAGAACTACACGAATGACGTGGGCCAGATCCAGTGGGCGCAGGTGCCTCTCAACGCCGCGCTCGACAAGCTCAAGACGACCCGCGAAGGTCTGACCTCGGATGAAGCCCAGAAGCGTATCAACGAGTATGGTCCAAACAAGCTCCCAGAGGAGAAGGTCAACAAGTTGATGGTCTTCCTCAGCTTCATGTGGAACCCATTGTCGTGGGCCATGGAAGTCGGTGCCATCATCTCGATCGTGTTGCTCGACTACGCCGATTTCGGTTTGATTCTGTTTTTGCTCCTGCTCAACGCCTTCATTGGTTACTTTGAAGAGATCCAGGCCGGTGACGCCGTGTCGGCTTTGATGGGCCAGTTGGCGCCTGAAGCCAAGGTGTTGCGTGATGGTGAGATGGTGAACGTGGGTGCCGATGGCTTGGTGCCTGGTGACATCATCCGTGTGCGTCTCGGTGATGTGATCCCAGCCGACATCAAGTTCCTTGAAGGCGACAGCGTGAAGGTGGACCAGTCGTCGTTGACGGGTGAGTCGTTGCCAGTGACCAAGAGCGAGGGTGACGAAGGTTACTCTGGCTCGGTGGTGAAGCAGGGTGAGATCGAGGCTGTTGTGACCAGCACTGGTATCAACACGTTTTTGGGTCGTGCTGCTGAGAAGATCTCGTCCGCCGAGTCGCACGGCCGTCTGCAGATGGTGCTCACGACTGTGGGTAACTTCTGTATGGTGTCGATCGTGGTGTGGTGTGTGATCGAGCTGCTTGTGCAGATGGGTGGTCGCTCGAGCGAGAACCCGTGCATCTTGATGACGGATGGCTGCTTGGGTGTTGCCAACATCCTCGTGCTCATCGTCGGTGGTATCCCAGTGGCCATGCCAACGGTGTTGTCGGTGACGCTCGCCATCGGTTCGTCGGCTCTTGCCAAGGAGAACGCCATCGTGACGCGTCTCACGTGTATCGAAGAGATGGCCAGTATGGAGGTGTTGTGCTCGGACAAGACTGGTACTCTTACGTTGAACCAGTTGTCGGTGGACTTGGACAACTTGATCCCTTACAACGACTTCTCGGGTGACGACATCATCAAGTACGGTGCGCTCGCTGCTCGTATCGAGAACAACGAAGCCATTGATGTGGTGTGCTACAACACGTACCCAGGCAAGGACACGATCAAGGAAGAGTACACGTTGTTGCACTACACGCCTTTCGACCCAACGACCAAGTACACGATCGCCAAGCTCAAGGACAACAAGACTGGTGAGGTGTTCCGTGCCTGCAAGGGTGCTCCTCAGGTCATTTTGGACATGGATGTGAACGCTGACAGCCTCCGCAAGGAAGTGGAGGAGCGCATCGACGAGTTTGCCTCGCGTGGTTACCGTGGTCTCGGTGTTGCCATCGACCGCAGCGGTGACGTGCCAGTGGAGCAGTGCCAGTGGAAGATGGTTGGTTTGTTGCCATTGTTCGACCCTCCACGTCATGACACTGCCGACACGATCAAGAAAGCCATTGAGTTGGGTATTGCCGTGAAGATGGTGACTGGTGATCAGCGTGCTATTGCCATCGAGACGTGCCGTCAGTTGGGAATGCCAACCAACATTTTGGACACTTCTTTCTTCAACCAGGCTCCTCCTGCCGGTGTGAACTTGGCGCAGATGATCTACGACACGGATGGTTTCGCGCAGGTGTTCCCTGAGCACAAGTTTGAGATTGTGAAGCACTTGCAGTCGTTGAACAAGGTCGTCGGTATGACTGGTGACGGTGTGAACGACGCTCCTGCTCTTGCGCAGGCTGATATCGGTATTGCTGTCGATGACGCCACGGACGCTGCTCGTGCCGCGGCTGATATCGTGTTGGTGTCGCCTGGTTTGAGTGTGATTATTACTGCTATCCGCATGAGTCGTGAGATTTTCTTGCGCATGAAGAACTACGCCATGTACTCGATCGCCATGACGGTGCGTATCGTGTTCACGTTCGGTATTTTGACGGTGGCGTGGAACTGGTACTTCCCAACGTTGTTGGTGGTGATCTTGGCCATCTTGAACGACGGTACGATTTTGACCATCTCGAAGGACAACGTGAAGCCATCGCCAACGCCTGACTCGTGGAAGCTCAAGGAGGTGTTCATCTCTTCGATCTCGTTCGGTCTTTGGCTCACGCTCTCGACGATCGTCTTGTTTGCTGTTATCAACAACTCGGATGGTTTCGCGGGTACTGGCGTTGAGAACTTGTGTGTGAACTGCGCTCGTGACCACTGTGACGAGTTCTTCCAGCAGGAGTACCAGACGTGCGCCAAGTCGTCTGGTTCGTCTGGCTGTGGTGAGTTGGACGGCAGTGTTGTGCGTGGTGCCAACTTGGCCAAGCTCGGCAAGTTCCGTCAGGATGCGATTGACCGTTACTGGACTGCTTACGAGAGCAAGTACGAGCACAGCAAGGACCACTTGTTCCAGGACTTGTCGGACATTCACGTGAACGACTTGCCAAACGATGCCAAGCCATCGGCCGATGAGGCGTACGCTCAGTTCGTGTACCAGTACACTGCCAACGCCTCGGGCAACCCATTGTCGAACAAGTACTCGCCTTACGATGCTGCTCAGTCTGGTCTCGGTGTGGAGTACATTGGCAACGACCACGTTCCATTGACGAACCAGGTTGGTTTCTGTGACTACATCTGGTCGTACAACAACTTCAACAAGACGTGGACGCGCGACTTCAAGTCGATTGGTCCTGGTATGCAGCGCAAGGAGGGTGTGCTTCGTTCGGTGGTGTACACTCAGGTGTCGATCTCCGGCCAGGCTTTGATCTTCGTGACTCGTACCGCTGGTGCCAACGTGTGGTTCTTCGCTGACAAGCCAAGCAACTTGTTGCTTGTTGCCTTCGTGTTCGCTCAGATCGTGGCTTCGGCTATCGGTTGGGTTGGTTTCGGTGGTTACCCAGTTGACCGTATCGCCGTCATTGGTTGTGGTTTCGGCTACACTTTGATTGCTTGGATCTGGTCGATTGTGTGGCACATTCCTTTGGACTTCATCAAGTTCGGTATCAACTACTTGCTCCACAAGGGATCGGGCACGTACAACCAGACGGCTTTCTCGGCTCGTATCAACGCCGGCCACCCAACGCTCGCGCACTCGGCCGTGACGAACCAGCAGCGTTCGATCCGTGCCAGCCGCACTGTGTAAGATGTCCTCGTAGAGTCTCGGAACCCCGAGGTCGAACGAAGACTTTGGGAAGTGTGTTCCACCCCCGAAGCTTCTGGCTTCGTTTTCTTGCTCGAAGACGGACGATCTTCACGCTGATGTGCAGCTGATCGAAAGATGCATTGTGTAGAAATAACTTAGTGCGCAAAAAAATATAGAAAAAAAACTCCAAACAAACAAGCTCGTCGATGATCTCTGGTCAGTGCAATCGCAGACTGTTTCAGACCCGGTACCCCATTGATGCGCTGTTTATGAGGCTATGGTCGTGGCCCTTGGCTTTGCTCGAAACCGCAGTGGTCTTCGATGCGTTCGGCCTCGACGCTTGAGTCGATTTCAAAGAACCCCTCAATTCAATGAATTGGTTCGTGTGTTCCTGAGGAAGCTATGACTCATTCTTCTTCTTCCTTTCGCCTTGTGTCTGGTCCCTCCAAGACTCTCACCATAATATCGTGTGTTACCTGAAGGATCTACTGAACGTCTTTCGAAATGCGAGTTCGACGTGGATCATGCTACTCAGTATTCAAATAAATAATACTCTGTACACCATAGCCTCAGGCAAGCATGTCCCGGCCCGTGTATGATCTAAACTATTCCTATCTACTGCGCTTGCTATGCTGAAGTGCCTGGCGTTCTATTCCGTATGACTGCTGGCTTTTACCGTGAGGCTCGCACGGATTGAGCGTCGCCGGTTCGTCACGGTCGCATGCGTGAGCGTTGGGTGACCAGCGTTGATGCGTGACGTGAATGCTGTCTGGCTGTAGGTATCCGCGCCTTTGCTAATCATGTAGTTGATGCCGAACTTAAGGATGTCGAGAGGAATGTGCCACACGATCGACCAGATCCAAGCAATCAAAGTGTAGCCGAAACCACAACCGATCACAGCGTCACGACTCACAGGATAGCCTCCGAAACCAACCCAACCGATAGCCGAAGCCACGATCTGAGCGAACACGAAGGCGATGAGCAAGAGGCTGCTTGGCTTGTCGGTGAAGAACCACACGTTAGCACCGGCAGTCCGCGTCACAAAAATCAAAGCCTGACCGGAGATCGACACCTGAATGTATACCACCGATCGCAAGATGCCTTCTTTGCGTTCTCTGCCAGGGCCGATGGACTTGAAGTTGCGCGTCCACGTCTTGTTGAAGTTGCTAAAGGACCAGATATAGTCACAGAAACCAACCTGGTTCGTCAGTGGGACATGGTCGTCGCCCATGAAATCGGAGCCGTGGCCATTCTCGGCGGCGTCATATGGAGAGTACGCGTTGGTAAGTGCACTTCCGGATACACTGGCAGTGTACTGGTACACGAACTGAGCGTACGCCTCATCGGCCGATGGCTTGGCATCGTTTGGCAAGTCGTTCACGTGAATGTCCGACAAGTCCTGGAACAAGTGGTCCTTGCTGTGCTCGTACTTGCTCTCGTAAGCAGTCCAGTAACGGTCAATCGCATCCTGACGGAACTTGCCGAGCTTGGCCAAGTTGGCACCACGCACAACACTGCCGTCCAACTCACCACAGCCAGACGAACCAGACGACTTGGCGCACGTCTGGTACTCCTGCTGGAAGAACTCGTCACAGTGGTCACGAGCGCAGTTCACACACAAGTTCTCAACGCCAGTACCCGCGAAACCATCCGAGTTGTTGATAACAGCAAACAAGACGATCGTCGAGAGCGTGAGCCAAAGACCGAACGAGATCGAAGAGATGAACACCTCCTTGAGCTTCCACGAGTCAGGCGTTGGCGATGGCTTCACGTTGTCCTTCGAGATGGTCAAAATCGTACCGTCGTTCAAGATGGCCAAGATCACCACCAACAACGTTGGGAAGTACCAGTTCCACGCCACCGTCAAAATACCGAACGTGAACACGATACGCACCGTCATGGCGATCGAGTACATGGCGTAGTTCTTCATGCGCAAGAAAATCTCACGACTCATGCGGATAGCAGTAATAATCACACTCAAACCAGGCGACACCAACACGATATCAGCCGCGGCACGAGCAGCGTCCGTGGCGTCATCGACAGCAATACCGATATCAGCCTGCGCAAGAGCAGGAGCGTCGTTCACACCGTCACCAGTCATACCGACGACCTTGTTCAACGACTGCAAGTGCTTCACAATCTCAAACTTGTGCTCAGGGAACACCTGCGCGAAACCATCCGTGTCGTAGATCATCTGCGCCAAGTTCACACCGGCAGGAGGAGCCTGGTTGAAGAAAGAAGTGTCCAAAATGTTGGTTGGCATTCCCAACTGACGGCACGTCTCGATGGCAATAGCACGCTGATCACCAGTCACCATCTTCACGGCAATACCCAACTCAATGGCTTTCTTGATCGTGTCGGCAGTGTCATGACGTGGAGGGTCGAACAATGGCAACAAACCAACCATCTTCCACTGGCACTGCTCCACTGGCACGTCACCGCTGCGGTCGATGGCAACACCGAGACCACGGTAACCACGCGAGGCAAACTCGTCGATGCGCTCCTCCACTTCCTTGCGGAGGCTGTCAGCGTTCACATCCATGTCCAAAATGACCTGAGGAGCACCCTTGCAGGCACGGAACACCTCACCAGTCTTGTTGTCCTTGAGCTTGGCGATCGTGTACTTGGTCGTTGGGTCGAAAGGCGTGTAGTGCAACAACGTGTACTCTTCCTTGATCGTGTCCTTGCCTGGGTACGTGTTGTAGCACACCACATCAATGGCTTCGTTGTTCTCGATACGAGCAGCGAGCGCACCGTACTTGATGATGTCGTCACCCGAGAAGTCGTTGTAAGGGATCAAGTTGTCCAAGTCCACCGACAACTGGTTCAACGTAAGAGTACCAGTCTTGTCCGAGCACAACACCTCCATACTGGCCATCTCTTCGATACACGTGAGACGCGTCACGATGGCGTTCTCCTTGGCAAGAGCCGACGAACCGATGGCGAGCGTCACCGACAACACCGTTGGCATGGCCACTGGGATACCACCGACGATGAGCACGAGGATGTTGGCAACACCCAAGCAGCCATCCGTCATCAAGATGCACGGGTTCTCGCTCGAGCGACCACCCATCTGCACAAGCAGCTCGATCACACACCACACCACGATCGACACCATACAGAAGTTACCCACAGTCGTGAGCACCATCTGCAGACGGCCGTGCGACTCGGCGGACGAGATCTTCTCAGCAGCACGACCCAAAAACGTGTTGATACCAGTGCTGGTCACAACAGCCTCGATCTCACCCTGCTTCACCACCGAGCCAGAGTAACCTTCGTCACCCTCGCTCTTGGTCACTGGCAACGACTCACCCGTCAACGACGACTGGTCCACCTTCACGCTGTCGCCTTCAAGGAACTTGATGTCGGCTGGGATCACATCACCGAGACGCACACGGATGATGTCACCAGGCACCAAGCCATCGGCACCCACGTTCACCATCTCACCATCACGCAACACCTTGGCTTCAGGCGCCAACTGGCCCATCAAAGCCGACACGGCGTCACCGGCCTGGATCTCTTCAAAGTAACCAATGAAGGCGTTGAGCAGGAGCAAAAACAGAATCAAACCGAAATCGGCGTAGTCGAGCAACACGATCGAGATGATGGCACCGACTTCCATGGCCCACGACAGTGGGTTCCACATGAAGCTGAGGAAGACCATCAACTTGTTGACCTTCTCCTCGGGAAGTCTGTTCGGGCCATACTCGGTAAGTCGTGACTGGGCCTCTTTCGATGTCAATCCCTCACGAGTTGTTTTAAGCTGCTCGAGCGCGGCGTTGAGAGGCACCTGCGCCCACTGGATCTGACCGACCTCGTTCATGTAGTTCTTGGACTCGTTGGGCACCGCCCGCGACATGAAGTTGCTCCCTGTTCACCGCCCTCTCCGTCTACTGGCAGCTCTTTCTCAAGTTGACCCCTGGGTGTCGGGAAAATCGAGGAGTGATCAGCTGGTGCTCATGACAGAGGAGGTAGTAGGGAGAAACCCAGCGATGGACGCTCTCAGTGTCGAGCCTCATGTTCCCGACAAGGACCCGAAGCCCTGTTTGAACACATCATTTCTGGTCTATCTTGTCATCAAAAGATCTTTTGGGGATTAGCCAAGTTTAGATCAATGAGGCGTCAAGATATCCACAAGATGCGCCAATGGCGCGAGGAAAGCCTAAGAAACCCAAGGTGAAGCTTGTTATCGCATCGATCGTCAATCACCTTCGCCCATTGCGAGTTCTTTGGAATCAACAGTTCACTATGGCAGGAGTGTGTGCGTCTCTCTCGCTCTCTCTCTCTGCTGACAGTGAATTCTTGCCGCGATCAAAGATCGGAGCAGACAACGTGGACAGCAGGCTTTCATCTTTGTCGATTCGACTCGAAAGCGCCAATGGTCTTAGTGGTTGGCTTTGCTGGTGTCATGCCAGGCGACGACAACAACTACAACGAGAACGCAACGCTTCGAAGAGCATACAATGCTCTCAGTCTTTCACCTGCAATCCTCAGAGGCCATGTCAGGCGCATTACTGTACCTAAATCAGAGGGTTACACAGCAACTCGTACAAGGCGAGATCACTTGCCTCATAACCTCCATGCGATACACATCCTTTGCGACTCCACGTCTGAGACAATGATCTGAAGGTCACTACTAAGCTTCAGAGGTTTTGGTGATACCACTAGCGTCGCTAGAGCGAGTCGCACATGCCGTCCATGACGCAGTTTTAATCTCCTTCTTGGAGTCTTTTGTCTTGCCCTCCTCGCTGAGATTTCACGTTAAGATAGATGTGGGTGCCTGCATGCTAATGATTCCAAACAACTGTCAATTCTTACCATGCCCATCAGGCAATCCTACCTGGCAAAGAACGTTGTGGCATCATGCTAATAACTGTCATTTCGGACGTACGCGAAAGTATTTCATTGTCCTTTGAAGCAACTAGAGGAGAAAAAGGAGGTGAACACAGCTTGTTTGTTTGGAGTTTTTTTTCTATATTTTTTTGCGCACTAAGTTATTTCTACACAATGCATCTTTCGATCAGCTGCACATCAGCGTGAAGATCGTCCGTCTTCGAGCAAGAAAACGAAGCCAGAAGCTTCGGGGGTGGAACACACTTCCCAAAGTCTTCGTTCGACCTCGGGGTTCCGAGACTCTACGAGGACATCTTACACAGTGCGGCTGGCACGGATCGAACGCTGCTGGTTCGTCACGGCCGAGTGCGCGAGCGTTGGGTGGCCGGCGTTGATACGAGCCGAGAAAGCCGTCTGGTTGTACGTGCCCGATCCCTTGTGGAGCAAGTAGTTGATACCGAACTTGATGAAGTCCAAAGGAATGTGCCACACAATCGACCAGATCCAAGCAATCAAAGTGTAGCCGAAACCACAACCAATGACGGCGATACGGTCAACTGGGTAACCACCGAAACCAACCCAACCGATAGCCGAAGCCACGATCTGAGCGAACACGAAGGCAACAAGCAACAAGTTGCTTGGCTTGTCAGCGAAGAACCACACGTTGGCACCAGCGGTACGAGTCACGAAGATCAAAGCCTGGCCGGAGATCGACACCTGAGTGTACACCACCGAACGAAGCACACCCTCCTTGCGCTGCATACCAGGACCAATCGACTTGAAGTCGCGCGTCCACGTCTTGTTGAAGTTGTTGTACGACCAGATGTAGTCACAGAAACCAACCTGGTTCGTCAATGGAACGTGGTCGTTGCCAATGTACTCCACACCGAGACCAGACTGAGCAGCATCGTAAGGCGAGTACTTGTTCGACAATGGGTTGCCCGAGGCGTTGGCAGTGTACTGGTACACGAACTGAGCGTACGCCTCATCGGTCGATGGCTTGGCATCGTTTGGCAAGTCGTTCACGTGAATGTCCGACAAGTCCTGGAACAAGTGGTCCTTGCTGTGCTCGTACTTGCTCTCGTAAGCAGTCCAGTAACGGTCAATCGCATCCTGACGGAACTTGCCGAGCTTGGCCAAGTTGGCACCACGCACAACACTGCCGTCCAACTCACCACAGCCAGACGAACCAGACGACTTGGCGCACGTCTGGTACTCCTGCTGGAAGAACTCGTCACAGTGGTCACGAGCGCAGTTCACACACAAGTTCTCAACGCCAGTACCCGCGAAACCATCCGAGTTGTTGATAACAGCAAACAAGACGATCGTCGAGAGCGTGAGCCAAAGACCGAACGAGATCGAAGAGATGAACACCTCCTTGAGCTTCCACGAGTCAGGCGTTGGCGATGGCTTCACGTTGTCCTTCGAGATGGTCAAAATCGTACCGTCGTTCAAGATGGCCAAGATCACCACCAACAACGTTGGGAAGTACCAGTTCCACGCCACCGTCAAAATACCGAACGTGAACACGATACGCACCGTCATGGCGATCGAGTACATGGCGTAGTTCTTCATGCGCAAGAAAATCTCACGACTCATGCGGATAGCAGTAATAATCACACTCAAACCAGGCGACACCAACACGATATCAGCCGCGGCACGAGCAGCGTCCGTGGCGTCATCGACAGCAATACCGATATCAGCCTGCGCAAGAGCAGGAGCGTCGTTCACACCGTCACCAGTCATACCGACGACCTTGTTCAACGACTGCAAGTGCTTCACAATCTCAAACTTGTGCTCAGGGAACACCTGCGCGAAACCATCCGTGTCGTAGATCATCTGCGCCAAGTTCACACCGGCAGGAGGAGCCTGGTTGAAGAAAGAAGTGTCCAAAATGTTGGTTGGCATTCCCAACTGACGGCACGTCTCGATGGCAATAGCACGCTGATCACCAGTCACCATCTTCACGGCAATACCCAACTCAATGGCTTTCTTGATCGTGTCGGCAGTGTCATGACGTGGAGGGTCGAACAATGGCAACAAACCAACCATCTTCCACTGGCACTGCTCCACTGGCACGTCACCGCTGCGGTCGATGGCAACACCGAGACCACGGTAACCACGCGAGGCAAACTCGTCGATGCGCTCCTCCACTTCCTTGCGGAGGCTGTCAGCGTTCACATCCATGTCCAAAATGACCTGAGGAGCACCCTTGCAGGCACGGAACACCTCACCAGTCTTGTTGTCCTTGAGCTTGGCGATCGTGTACTTGGTCGTTGGGTCGAAAGGCGTGTAGTGCAACAACGTGTACTCTTCCTTGATCGTGTCCTTGCCTGGGTACGTGTTGTAGCACACCACATCAATGGCTTCGTTGTTCTCGATACGAGCAGCGAGCGCACCGTACTTGATGATGTCGTCACCCGAGAAGTCGTTGTAAGGGATCAAGTTGTCCAAGTCCACCGACAACTGGTTCAACGTAAGAGTACCAGTCTTGTCCGAGCACAACACCTCCATACTGGCCATCTCTTCGATACACGTGAGACGCGTCACGATGGCGTTCTCCTTGGCAAGAGCCGACGAACCGATGGCGAGCGTCACCGACAACACCGTTGGCATGGCCACTGGGATACCACCGACGATGAGCACGAGGATGTTGGCAACACCCAAGCAGCCATCCGTCATCAAGATGCACGGGTTCTCGCTCGAGCGACCACCCATCTGCACAAGCAGCTCGATCACACACCACACCACGATCGACACCATACAGAAGTTACCCACAGTCGTGAGCACCATCTGCAGACGGCCGTGCGACTCGGCGGACGAGATCTTCTCAGCAGCACGACCCAAAAACGTGTTGATACCAGTGCTGGTCACAACAGCCTCGATCTCACCCTGCTTCACCACCGAGCCAGAGTAACCTTCGTCACCCTCGCTCTTGGTCACTGGCAACGACTCACCCGTCAACGACGACTGGTCCACCTTCACGCTGTCGCCTTCAAGGAACTTGATGTCGGCTGGGATCACATCACCGAGACGCACACGGATGATGTCACCAGGCACCAAGCCATCGGCACCCACGTTCACCATCTCACCATCACGCAACACCTTGGCTTCAGGCGCCAACTGGCCCATCAAAGCCGACACGGCGTCACCGGCCTGGATCTCTTCAAAGTAACCAATGAAGGCGTTGAGCAGGAGCAAAAACAGAATCAAACCGAAATCGGCGTAGTCGAGCAACACGATCGAGATGATGGCACCGACTTCCATGGCCCACGACAATGGGTTCCACATGAAGCTGAGGAAGACCATCAACTTGTTGACCTTCTCCTCTGGGAGCTTGTTTGGACCATACTCGTTGATACGCTTCTGGGCTTCATCCGAGGTCAGACCTTCGCGGGTCGTCTTGAGCTTGTCGAGCGCGGCGTTGAGAGGCACCTGCGCCCACTGGATCTGGCCCACGTCATTCGTGTAGTTCTTGGACTCGTTGGGCGTCGCCAGCGACATGTAGTTGCTGTTGGCACCGGCCATGGTGGTAAACCTTCCTGTCCTTTCCGTTCGTCTTCGCGTGGAGGTCGCTGGAGGTCTGGAAATTGAGGAATGATCCGAGCCGAGTCGACTCGAGTCAACCGCAACGCACGACAGGGGGAGAGGAGGAGACTCTAGGGGGAGAGAGTCTCAAAGTCGGGACGGTCTCAATGGGCTATGTGTCACATACTATACAGTTTACAAAGAACAGCCCGTAACGTGATCCAGTAGACCAGATTTAACAGCTCAGCGTCGCGTTGTGGCCGCAAAAGTCAGTTCGTCGTGTGGTCGTCGATGACAATCAAAGCGTTCCCCGTTTCCCGGGTTTATGGCCTGCTCGACTTGCAGCCAATCACCCACCAGTTCTGGCTCAGTGACGGGTGCGTCAGGGTGGATGAGAGGCTGCTTGGGCCCGTCCAGGTGTGCCTGGGCTCGGGTCCGTATGGCGAGGCCAGGTGATGGCAACTCAGCTTAGTAATGTATTGGCTGGTCAGTATTTTTACACTCTTGTAACGAGTTCTAATAGGCTCGGTTCGACCGAGCAAACGCCCTGAGTGTCGACACGATCTGAGCTGCGGATGGGCGATTGCGGGGCTCGTCGTCGAGGCATTGCTGAGCCAGGGCGAGGATCCGCTTCGGACACTCTGGGGAGAATTGTGGTCGCAACGTGCCTGCAATCACCATCCGAAGGATCGCACGTTCCTGGGTCTTCCGTCGCTCCTCCTCCGTCCAGCCGGGCTGCTGGGCTGATCGATCGTTCCAGTACGGGTAGTCGTCCGTGTCGATCTCGCTCAGGACAATGCCGAACGAATAAATATCTGCGCGCTCGTCATAGCGCCGTCCTGCGAGCACTTCCGGTGCGATCCAGAAGTTGGTACCAATGCCGCCGGTCATCTGGGACTCGTCCAGTCGCGTCTTGCGGGAAATGCCAAAGTCTGTGAGCTTGGCGTCGAACTTGGCGTTCAGCAGCACGTTCTTGGATTTGAGATCGCGATGGATCACCTTGGTGCTGAGGTTGTGAAGATACGACAGGCCCTCGGCGATGTGCAGTGCGATCTTGGGCTTGTGCGTCGACCATGTGAGTGCATTGGGCTTGCCGCGCGTGCGCTGCAAGACTTCCTGGAGATCGCCACGTGGCATGAGCTCCGTGATCATTGAGAGGTTCTCCATGCAGTCCCAGGCACAACCGATGAACTCGACGATACGAGCATGACGAAGCCCCGACATCAATGCTATCTCATCCAGGAACTGCGTGACCATGAACTCGTCGTTCACGTAGTCAAAACGGAGACGTTTGATGGCCACTGGACGCTGTCGGTAGAAACCACGATACACCACGCCGTTCCCTCCGGACTTGAGCTCTTCTTCGCATCGCAAGGCGTTGATGTTGAGTCTGTGTTTCCGGATGATCGGGTCATTCAGTGTCGTCGGGCCGCGATGACTTGGATCCGAGGAGTTTTGCGAGAAGAGGTAGGTGAGACCGAGAAAGTTCATGGCGTTGAAGGACAACGTGCCATCCAGAAGGTCTCGTGGCTGCGAGTCCGAGTCAAAGTCGCACGTGTCGCTTCGCATGTTGCCTCGATGGAAGTCGTCGTCATCGTCGTTGTTGCGCCGGCGTTTGCGACAGCGTTTGGCGACAAATGCGCCGAGGGCCAGCACGAGGACGACGGCGCACGCAGTCACAATGTACTGCACGGTTGAGTCGTCGTTGGAAGTGCTCAAGGCTGGTAGAAACGTAGCAGTTAGAACCTATGACAGACAATAGAAGACGCTGCTTTGTAGAGGACATACCTGTGTTTTCGGTGGTGTCAGCGCTGTCTGGGTAGACGCAGAAGGAGACACTGTGAGCCGTCTGCCACTTGCCGTCGGGGCAGTCGTGGGACGCAGGCAGAATCCCATCGAACTTGAGCGTCTGGAGCTTCTCGAGGACAGAAAACAGCTTGGAGGAGACGGCGTAGTTGCTCACGGGGTTGTGCGAAAAGTCCCTGGATGGCAAAAGTCAGTAACGGCCCACAACCACCACGTGTAAAGGCACGTACAGCTCGAGCAGGCTGCTGAAGGTCGTGAGTGAGGATGGAACCACGGAAAACTTGTTGTGACTCAGGTTCCTATACACAAAAGACGACAGCGTGAGCGAGTTTTTGAGGGCCTTCCCACGGGGAACTTCCAACGTACAGCTTGGAGAGAGGGCTTGGTTCGTCGCCCTCCGTATCGAAGACGGTGAAGTAGTTATCAGAGAGGTCTCTGTCAAGAGCAGCGAGAAGGAGAGTCAGTGTCGAGCGAGATTACAGCGACCTCGCTGGTGTACATACAGAGAAACAAGGGAGCTTCGACGCTGGTCGAGGAATCCAACACCAAGGTTCTCGAGGTTGCAGCTTCGCAGTTTGCTGTGAGCAAGACAAGTCAGTCACGAGAGCAGTGAACTAAAAACCAGAGGGCACGCGTACATGTCGGTGACGGTCGTGGGGAAGAACTCGGCCGAGACGTTGACTTTGGACAGATCGATTTTGGCGAGTTCTCTGTGAGAGCACGCAAAGCCGTCAGAACAACCAGGAGACTGAGTTGCTTGGTGTTTGAGCCACGTACACTGTCTCGAGCGTGACGTCTTTGAGCTGTTCGACCAGCGCCTCGTGTGCTGGATAGCTTCCCCACTGTGGGGCAAAGTTGTACGCGAGTTGCACGGGCGCCGAAGCTTCTTCGCCTAGAATCCGGAGTGCCTTGACGCTCGGCGGCACACAGAAGCGCGAAATGGACTTGGTCTCGACAGCGTAGCGACTCGACGTGGACACGGGGACTTCGGGGACTTTGCTGTTCGACTTTTTCCTCACGCGGAAGGACCACTCGTTGCGCGTCCGGAGATCCGAGAAACACGTACACGACACATCACTCCAGGCATTCGGACACGCTTTGTTGGGCGCGATACCACTGGAGACCGTCTTGAGCGCGGGGTATCCGCTACACGGCGGTGGTTCCTGCATGCTCCTGCTCTCGCCAAACGTCATGGACTGCGTGGACCCAAGCTCGACATCGCCGTCGTTGTACTGCGGCACGAAGAGCTCGCCGGGGTACTCGGCCCAGGCCGAGACCTCCTTGACGGGCGCCACGGTGGACGGCTCAAAGTCGTCGTTCATGGTGTTTGGAATGACTGACTGCGGCAACTTGTCCTCCACCGCAGACTCGACAGCCGTGATGAATCCACCAACCGGCTCAGTCTTTACTCGAAAGGAGGGAGCCTCGCCTTGTTGGTCGGAACTTCAAAGCGTCCGCCGGCGCCAATTGCGCGGCGGCTCGTCTCTTGCCAAACGGGTACACCTTGTACCAAGGTCTCCAGTCGTTAGTCACGTTGTGACGCGATCGAGTGGCTCCGAGCCAAAGGAGCTTCTGGGGCCGACGTCCGAGCCACGAACTGAGACGACGGGAAAAGACCAGGTGACGTGCTCCTCCGCTGGCCACGGCGCGACCACCACACATGCAGGCTAGCAAGCGCGCTTGACCGGGCGGATCCGCACGCAGCAAGCCAGCAGAGGAGGAGGAGGAGGAGGAGGAGGAGGAGGATCTGGACCGAGTGACCCGAGGAGGAGGGAATGCTTGACACTGTGGTCCATCCTCGATGGTCATATTCTCGGTGGGTGACTGACCTGCTTAACCGAGTGTTCAGATCTTGATCCATCCATCCGCTCAGCGCATTAGACGGGGCGAGACCAAGTCCAGCATGTTCCCCAGTCGTCGAGGAAGGAGAATGGAATGGAATGGAATGGAATGCGGTGGACGGCAGCTGCTGCTCAGTGCGATTCACAAGATCGCGACAACTGAACCAAACGAAGCCAAACGGCGCGCTGAGGAAGACGCGGGATACATGTGTTTCCCGCAGGCGTCCAGTGGCAGAGAGTCCCTTTTTCCATCGATTCACATCGCACCACCTGTCCATCCAAAAAAGTCTGGACTGGATTTCGTGATATTTGACAACAATTCAGTGAATTTCTAGAAAAGCAACTGACGCGATCTCCTTCCCACCAATCATATCATCTCTAACGAACGTAACGTGTTTGTAACGAATAGATCATATAGTGGGCGCGTCTGGAAAGGCGGTACGCCAGAGCATCTGTAGCATGACACAGCCATCATGTCGATCCCCGCGCGTCTCATAGCCGCTGCCACTTGCGATTCTCCTGTGTATTAGCATGACCGAGGACCACGCCAGCATGATGGAGGCGGCGCTGCTGCGTCGGCCGTCCGCTCTCGTGTCCAGCGAGCTCTCGGTCGCCTACCATCATGACGTGACGCTCATGTCGCTCGAGTCAATGGAGTCCGTCGCCATGATGAGCAAACCCGAGCCGGACGTGCGCAACGGATACACTCGACTACGCGGCGCCAGTGTCCAGGCCCTTGGTCCAGAAGGAGACATGACGCACGACAAAGACGACACGCTCCCGCATGAGAAGAGCGAGTTCAAAAAGCTCTGCGCGCTCTCGGCGCCCATCGTGTTCACCTACATCCTCGAATTCCTGCCTGGCGTCATCAGCATCATGCTCGTCGGACGCATGGACTCGCCCTTGACCAAGGAATACGTCGGCGGCGCCACGCTCTCGTCCATGTTTATCTATTTATCCGGTGAAGCGCCAGGCTTCGGCCTCGCCACGGCACTCGACACACTCTGCTCGCAGGCGTACGGCGCGGGCAAGCCCCAGCGCATCGGCATCTCGTTCCAGACCGGCGTCATCGTGCTCTCGGTCGTGTTCATCCCCATTTTCTTCCTCAACTGGTACTCGGAGCAGTTTATGATCTGGATGCATCAGCCCGAAGAAGTAACCGAGCTCGCGGGGATCTTCAGTCGCTGGTTACTCCCTGGGTTACCCTTCCTCTTCCTCTACGAGCTGCTCAAGAAGGTGATGCAGGCGCAGAACGTCGTCGCGCCCATGGTCTGGATCGCTATCCTCAGCAACGTCGTCAACCTCGCGCTCGGGATCTGGCTCACGTGGTACACGTCGCTCGGCTATGAAGGCGCGGCCATCGCCCGTACCATCTCCAACGTCGTGTTGCCGGCCGCTGCGATCCCCTACTTCATGTGGAAACCCGAGGCGTTCCACGTCTGGTGGCCGGGCTTCCAGCCGAAACAGGCGCTCGCCCACGTCAAAGTCTTCTTGACACTTGGGGTGCCTGGGATGTTCATGCTCGTGCTCGAGTGGCTCTCGTACGAGATCATGGCGGTGTTCGTCGGCTGGTTACCAAACAGCGTCGTCGCCATCAGCGTGCACTCGGTGCTCTCCAACGTCGCCAACATCGCCTTCCACGTCTTCATCGGCATCAGTGTCGCTGCGACCGTCATGGTCGGCAACTACGTCGGCAGTGGACAGCACGACCACGCCAAGATGGCGTCGCAACTCGGCATGAAGCTCTCGCTCGCCATCGCCGTTCTCATTGTCGTCCTCATCGCCGCGTTGCATCGACAGCTGCCGCAAATGTTCATCGGCGACGACGAGTCCGTCTCGGAATCGGCCAAGGCGATCCTCAGCCTCATTCCTTTCGAACTCCTCGACTCGCTCAACTGCGTCATGCAGGGCGTGTTCCGTGGCACTGGACGACAGAAATTCGCGGCGATCCTGAATCTATTGGCGTATTTTGTCGTCGGACTCCCATTCGGCTTCCTACTTGCGTTTCAACTCGACTGTGGCGTGCAAGGCTTCTGGTTGGGACTCACGGGTGGCTATCTGCTAAGTGTATGCATCTCCCTCGTCAAGATCTGTCGGACAGATTGGATTGCCATGTCGGAAGAAGCCGAGGCAAGGTTAGAGCGAGACGAAAGCTAGTTGCTCATTCACATAAATTATAAACGCAACTCGTGCCAACGTTGCTAATATGGTAAGGTGTTTGTCCTTCCTCACGCACGCGACATCTCCATAAAGAATCCATCCTCCGACGCCTCCGTTTCCTTCATCACGTGTAGTAACTGAACGCCGGAATCGACCGCACAACCTGGTTCGCCACGGCACGCGCCATGTCAATGTCCGGACCCAGGATGCTTGCAATGTCGTAATATCGCTCAATCGCCTCACGGATACCACCACCTTCTCGACCTTCGACAATGGATGGTAACGTTTGAGCCAGCTTGCGTCGCTTCACTGGCACATTGAGAAAAGGGAGAGTGATGTCGACACCCTCGTCTGGCGTCTGTTCAAGTAGAGTCCTGATCACCTGGAACGCCTCGCCAGGCTGCGTTACCGTCGTCGTGTGGATCCGAATGCGAGAGTCATCGGATTCCGAGATCCAATAGAACTCCCAGTTACTGTTTAAATCTGTCAGCAACGCCATCACCGCGTAATCAGTGAGCAGATCCAACGCGACCAGCTCAGACACGACCTGGCCAACAGCACCTTGGCGAAGCGTTTGCTTCACTTCGATTACCATTCGCACTTCGGGTAAAAGCTCCAAACGCCTTGGTCTACTCAAAACTATGTTGCTCAGAATGAGGAGATCTGCACGTCCACTGAGCTCGACGTCTTCATGTCCAGGAAATTTCGCAATGCTGAGCACGTTCTGACCCTTCTCCACCCCATAGACGCAAAGACTCTTCTGTGCAAGCACTGGCCCAATGTTGCGTTCCAGATACAAACGATATTGTGTTCGGTGCAGCTCTTCGTATAGCTTGATGTTCTGCCCAATTTGGTTGGTGACGCTCTACGGTTCGACCGAATCAAAGGATCCGACAGCGAATGGAACGGAGGGCACATCCGTCACACGAATGTTCAAATCATTCATGAGCTCCCTGGCTTGTGTTGAGCTGGAGCCGACCTTCGAGTGGACGTACTTGCGCTTGACCGGCTTGCTGAGACTTGCTCCCAGCAGCGTTTTCCGGTAGCTCCACCAGCACTTGTATCTCATCCTCTCCAGGCTTGAAATCTTCCCAAGACATTCCTTACGGTCGATCCTCCATATTGAGAAAAGTTCAGCGTATCCACTGTCCTCTTGTCGTCCTCGTTTCAAGAAAGGCTTAAAAAATCCGTAAGGGGAAAAAAACCTTTCTTCCAACAAAGCAGTGGGCGACAAAAGTTCACGGCCATCCTGAATCTATTGGCGTATTTTGTCGTCGAACTCCCATTGGCTTCCTTCTTGCGTTCCAAATCGACTGTGGCGTGCAAGGCTTCTGGTTGGGACTCTCGGGCGGCTATCTGCTGAGTGTATGCATCTCCCTCTTCAAGATCCGCAAGGTTAGAGCTAGACGAACGATAGTTTTGCTCACGTATATATTGATTTCCATATATATTGATTTCCTTAGGTTATCAATAGTTGTCAGCGCCTTCGTGTAGCAACCCTAGCTCGACCACTTGCGGTATCGGAAAGCAGGAATCGACCGCACAATCCGGTTCGCCACCGCACGCACCATCTCAATGTCCGGACCTAGCTCACTCGCGACATCGTAGTAGCGCTGGATCTCGACGGAAGCATCTCCTCCAAGTTGCGTCGTTTCACAGGTTCCTGGTTGAAAGGAAGGCGAATGTCTACTGCTTCGTCTGAAGATTGTGTGAGTAGTGTCCTGATCACCTGGAAAGCCTTGCCCGGCTGATCAATGTGCCCTTACAAATCTGAATACGAGTGCCGATCATGTCCGAGACCCAGTAAAACTCCCAGTGATTATTCAAGTCCGTCAGCAGCGCCATCACTGGAGGCGTCGAGAGCAGTCCAAAGCCATGAGTTCTGTCGTGGCCTGCAAATCGGCACTTGGGCGAATCTATTGATTCACTTCGATCAGCAGCTGCACACCAGGTAAAAACTCAGCGTGCCTGGGGTATTGCGAGACGACTTTGCTCAGAACGAGGAGATCGGCGCGTCCAGCGAGCTCAATGCCATCGCGTCCAGGAACTTCAACTGTAAGCAAGTCGCTGTCTTTTGCCAAGCCAAAGACGCAGAGATCCTTCTCCGTGAGCACTGAGGCTAGATTGTGCTCCAAGTACAAGCGGTATCGCTCGCGCTGTTGCTCTTCTGTCTCTTGGTCGTGGTCGCTATTCTTCCATTCAAACGGCTCGATGGCAGCTGATTCTTCGGTTGTAAACGGAAGAGTGGGCACACTCTCTGTCAGCGGTGCCCGTCGACTCTACGCTCAACGAGCTGCCTTTGATCATCAAGAGACATCGCGTTGCACACGCTGTTGCACATTCACTCTGTTCACGTCGCAGACGCCAAGACAGCCATTCAAGCCAGTCGGGTGGTCACGAGCACTCCTGCGAGCTCGACCACCCGTCCTAGCAAGCAACCACGTAGTTAGAGAGCTCTCGAGGCTCATTCACTCTTCATTCTCATCAATAGACAGCCAGTTGGCTCGCTATCTTCCATTTTCGTCCGTTCACGGGGATCCGTGACACTTCCACATGCATGTCCAAATCTTTCAAAAGAACTAGCCGTTGACTCGAGCTAAAGGAACCAACCTCAGAGAGCGCATACTTGCGCTTAGTTTGGTTCCCACAAGACGATCGCGTACTTCACTCAAGTCGTATTCCGTATACTCGGCCGCTGGTGGCAATGACACTAATACCGCAGGAAGTTCCACCAGCACTTGTATCTCGTCCTCCTCTCCGGGCTGGAAATCTTCTCCAAAGTATTCCTCGTCGTCGAGTGTCCAGCCTGGACGCATCTCTGGATGAGCGAGTTGTCGTACCTGAGCCACGTGTCATTTGCCCTTGCCAAGTATAGTGTCAGGTCGCTCGGGGAGAAAACGTATTGCTCTCTGTATCTTTGCTCGTCAAAGATGTCTTCCTGTAACTTTTTCACGTCTGCTGAAAGATTGATCTCGATGGGGAACACGGTCCCTTCGCCGAAGACGCCACACCACAACCGGACCATGTTTGTTCGCGCCGTTGACGAAGTGAGACTGGACATGTGCGCGGAAAGAGTGTCGGTCTTTGGCAACATGCGACGTGTGAGTGTTGGTCTGATCCCATCACGCCTTTTCTCGAGTTTCGATGGTTTTCATTTTCAATCTCGCGACAAGATGGCGACCTTCCACGTGCTGACCGAGTCCACGCTGTGGATCCACGTCAACTCGTTCCTCCCGGGCGTGCCGACATGGACGATCGAGTACGAGCGTTGCCACACAGAAGACAAGAGTGATACGGCCAACGAAACAAGCGCGATGAAGAGCATTCCAGGGACGTTACCGAGACTCGCAGTCAGGCAGCGAGACTTTGAGACGCTCAAGCGCTTGTACTACTTGAATTCACAACCGCAGTTCCGTCGAATCCCGATGTTCTGGTTTCAATCTGTGAAGCATCACGCCGCAAGCGAAGGAAACCTGGAGTTGTTACAGTGGCTCCACGAGCACGCGACCGAAAACTGTCGAAGCGACACAATGGCGAATGCTGCTCGAAATGGGCACGTTGCGGTCGTGCGTTGGCTTCAGCGCCACTGTCCTGAGAGCCAGACATCAATGAACTCTCATGTGATGGATGATGCAGCGCGTAGTGGCCTACTGGATATCGTCCGCGTGCTTCACGAGGAGAGAAGTGAAGGCTGCACCACACTTGCGATGGATAATGCAGCGAGCAACGGGCATCTCGAGGTCGTCAAGTACCTTCACGAAAACCGCTCGGAAGGATGCTCGTCTGATGGGATTGATGCTGCAGCCACCAACGGACACTTGGGTGTACTGGAATGGCTCCTTGAGCACCGAAGCGAGCACTTCACCAAGAATGCCCCGATTGGCGCTGCCTCGAATGGCCATCTAGATGTGCTGCGGTTCCTTTTTTGTGGAATCATCAAAAGTGCGAGACTGACGTCGTGGAGGAGGGATTTCGCTTGGCCATCTTGCATGCTGCCACGAAAGGTGACCTTGCTATCGTGCAGTTCTGTTTAGACGAGTGCCCTGCTGTGTTTCCAATGTACGTGATGACCCCTGCGACCCCTGCGGCGCTGAATGGACACTTGGAGGTGGTGAAGCTCTTGCATCCAACGCGACCCCGAGAAGACATCGATGAAGCACTTGTGCGCGCTGCGAAGTACCATCCAAGTATCGTTGACTATCTCTTGGAGAATGATGTATTCTCGACATCAGTACTGAAGCAAGCTGTCGAGAGGAGTCTGACACTATCCACTTCTATCGCTCTTCATATACGAATGCATCCCGAAAGAGATCAGAGTAATGCGTTCCTGCCCTTCACATCCATGTCGTCAACCTCAAAGGCTCATACTCGGCGTAGTAGGCCATCAAGGTCTTCTGTTTCGTCAAGAATGAGAAGACTTGCGATCCGATCATGAAGTCACTGTGGGTGAAGGCTCGTGCTCGTTTGTATATCTATCCTATTATGTTGCTGACGGTCAATTCACACAAAACTCACTCCAAAACTTGAGCTAAATACTTCAGAGATTTCGATTCTGTCGACGTTGACGGCGCTTCAGAAGATTCGCCTCTGCAAGATCGAGTTAGCATTAGACTTGTCAGTTTGTAGGTTGGAGCACGTAATGAGGTACTTACCGTTCAACCTGCGCTCTTCTGCGTCAATTTCGGACTGATCTCTGCCAAACATGAGAGACAACGAGCCCAGGCCACTAATTCGAGAAACGTTTGGGCGAGATGTGGCTTCACAGGCTGCCGATCCATGAGCGACACTGGGATTTCGCGGCAGATCTACAATACCGAACGTTATAAGTACAAACAGCCACAAAGTCACAAGCACAGCACACACACCTTCAACACGCCTAAGCTTCGACAACAGTGGCGACGGGTCAATACTGCCGCTTGCAGTGCGCTTCATCGCGAAGCTTTCCATTCCGGTGGACCTGCCCCCTACTGGTACGCGATCCTTGGCCACTGTTGAACCACACTGTTTCTGCAAATCACTCAGCTTCGCACGCAACGACTCCAACTCCGACTCCAGCTCCGTCACACGACTGCTCTGCGACGTACACTGATCCACCGCTTCAGACTTGCTAGCTTCTAGAACCGACACCTGTGTCGACAGAGCTGCCTTCTCCTCTGCCAGTGCCGCCAAAGCCGCAGATTGACTCTCACGAGCCTCACGCAAACTCAACAACTCCTGCTCTTGCTCCGACACACGGTCTTCCAACGACGCCTTCTCGCTCAACAAGCTGCTCACTTGGTCACCAGCTGCCGAGGTCGCTGACACCAACTTCGACTCCACGTCACTCAGCTTCGCACGCAACGACTCCAACTCCGACTCCAGCTCCGTCACACGACTGCTCTGCGACGTACACTGATCCACCGCTTCAGACTTGCTAGCTTCTAGAACCGACACCTGTGTCGACAGAGCTGCCTTCTCCTCTGCCAGTGCCGCCAAAGCCGCAGATTGACTCTCACGAGCCTCACGCAAACTCAACAACTCCTGCTCTTGCTCCGACACACGGTCTTCCAACGACGCCTTCTCGCTCAACAAGCTGCTCACTTGGTCACCAGCTGCCGAGGTCGCTGACACCAACTTCGACTCCACGTCACTCAGCTTCGCACGCAACGACTCCAACTCCGACTCCAGCTCCGTCACACGACTGCTCTGCGACGTACACTGATCCACCGCTTCAGACTTGCTAGCTTCTAGAACCGACACCTGTGTCGACAGAGCTGCCTTCTCCTCTGCCAGTGCCGCCAAAGCCGCAGATTGACTCTCACGAGCCTCACGCAAACTCAACAACTCCTGCTCTTGCTCCGACACACGGTCTTCCAACGACGCCTTCTCGCTCAACAAGCTGCTCACTTGGTCACCAGCTGCCGAGGTCGCTGACACCAACTTCGACTCCACGTCACTCAGCTTCGCACGCAACGACTCCAACTCCGACTCCAGCTCCGTCACACGACTGCTCTGCGACGTACACTGATCCACCGCTTCAGACTTGCTAGCTTCTAGAACCGACACCTGTGTCGACAGAGCTGCCTTCTCCTCTGCCAGTGCCGCCAAAGCCGCAGATTGACTCTCACGAGCCTCACGCAAACTCAACAACTCCTGCTCTTGCTCCGACACACGGTCTTCCAACGACGCCTTCTCGCTCAACAAGCTGCTCACTTGGTCACCAGCTGCCGAGGTCGCTGACACCAACTTCGACTCCACGTCACTCAGCTTCGCACGCAACGACTCCAACTCCGACTCCAGCTCCGTCACACGACTGCTCTGCGACGTACACTGATCCACCGCTTCAGACTTGCTAGCTTCTAGAACCGACACCTGTGTCGACAGAGCTGCCTTCTCCTCTGCCAGTGCCGCCAAAGCCGCAGATTGACTCTCACGAGCCTCACGCAAACTCAACAACTCCTGCTCTTGCTCCGACACACGGTCTTCCAACGACGCCTTCTCGCTCAACAAGCTGCTCACTTGGTCACCAGCTGCCGAGGTCGCTGACACCAACTTCGACTCCACGTCACTCAGCTTCGCACGCAACGACTCCAACTCCGACTCCAGCTCCGTCACACGACTGCTCTGCGACGTACACTGATCCACCGCTTCAGACTTGCTAGCTTCTAGAACCGACACCTGTGTCGACAGAGCTGCCTTCTCCTCTGCCAGTGCCGCCAAAGCCGCAGATTGACTCTCACGAGCCTCACGCAAACTCAACAACTCCTGCTCTTGCTCCGACACACGGTCTTCCAACGACGCCTTCTCGCTCAACAAGCTGCTCACTTGGTCACCAGCTGCCGAGGTCGCTGACACCAACTTCGACTCCACGTCACTCAGCTTCGCACGCAACGACTCCAACTCCGACTCCAGCTCCGTCACACGACTGCTCTGCGACGTACACTGATCCACCGCTTCAGACTTGCTAGCTTCTAGAACCGACACCTGTGTCGACAGAGCTGCCTTCTCCTCTGCCAGTGCCGCCAAAGCCGCAGATTGACTCTCACGAGCCTCACGCAAACTCAACAACTCCTGCTCTTGCTCCGACACACGGTCTTCCAACGACGCCTTCTCGCTCAACAAGCTGCTCACTTGGTCACCAGCTGCCGAGGTCGCTGACACCAACTTCGACTCCACGTCACTCAGCTTCGCACGCAACGACTCCAACTCCGACTCCAGCTCCGTCACACGACTGCTCTGCGACGTACACTGATCCACCGCTTCAGACTTGCTAGCTTCTAGAACCGACACCTGTGTCGACAGAGCTGCCTTCTCCTCTGCCAGTGCCGCCAAAGCCGCAGATTGACTCTCACGAGCCTCACGCAAACTCAACAACTCCTGCTCTTGCTCCGACACACGGTCTTCCAACGACGCCTTCTCGCTCAACAAGCTGCTCACTTGGTCACCAGCTGCCGAGGTCGCTGACACCAACTTCGACTCCACGTCACTCAGCTTCGCACGCAACGACTCCAACTCCGACTCCAGCTCCGTCACACGACTGCTCTGCGACGTACACTGATCCACCGCTTCAGACTTGCTAGCTTCTAGAACCGACACCTGTGTCGACAGAGCTGCCTTCTCCTCTGCCAGTGCCGCCAAAGCCGCAGATTGACTCTCACGAGCCTCACGCAAACTCAACAACTCCTGCTCTTGCTCCGACACACGGTCTTCCAACGACGCCTTCTCGCTCAACAAGCTGCTCACTTGGTCACCAGCTGCCGAGGTCGCTGACACCAACTTCGACTCCACGTCACTCAGCTTCGCACGCAACGACTCCAACTCCGACTCCAGCTCCGTCACACGACTGCTCTGCGACGTACACTGATCCACCGCTTCAGACTTGCTAGCTTCTAGAACCGACACCTGTGTCGACAGAGCTGCCTTCTCCTCTGCCAGTGCCGCCAAAGCCGCAGATTGACTCTCACGAGCCTCACGCAAACTCAACAACTCCTGCTCTTGCTCCGACACACGGTCTTCCAACGACGCCTTCTCGCTCAACAAGCTGCTCACTTGGTCACCAGCTGCCGAGGTCGCTGACACCAACTTCGACTCCACGTCACTCAGCTTCGCACGCAACGACTCCAACTCCGACTCCAGCTCCGTCACACGACTGCTCTGCGACGTACACTGATCCACCGCTTCAGACTTGCTAGCTTCTAGAACCGACACCTGTGTCGACAGAGCTGCCTTCTCCTCTGCCAGTGCCGCCAAAGCCGCAGATTGACTCTCACGAGCCTCACGCAAACTCAACAACTCCTGCTCTTGCTCCGACACACGGTCTTCCAACGACGCCTTCTCGCTCAACAAGCTGCTCACTTGGTCACCAGCTGCCGAGGTCGCTGACACCAACTTCGACTCCACGTCACTCAGCTTCGCACGCAACGACTCCAACTCCGACTCCAGCTCCGTCACACGACTGCTCTGCGACGTACACTGATCCACCGCTTCAGACTTGCTAGCTTCTAGAACCGACACCTGTGTCGACAGAGCTGCCTTCTCCTCTGCCAGTGCCGCCAAAGCCGCAGATTGACTCTCACGAGCCTCACGCAAACTCAACAACTCCTGCTCTTGCTCCGACACACGGTCTTCCAACGACGCCTTCTCGCTCAACAAGCTGCTCACTTGGTCACCAGCTGCCGAGGTCGCTGACACCAACTTCGACTCCACGTCACTCAGCTTCGCACGCAACGACTCCAACTCCGACTCCAGCTCCGTCACACGACTGCTCTGCGACGTACACTGATCCACCGCTTCAGACTTGCTAGCTTCTAGAACCGACACCTGTGTCGACAGAGCTGCCTTCTCCTCTGCCAGTGCCGCCAAAGCCGCAGATTGACTCTCACGAGCCTCACGCAAACTCAACAACTCCTGCTCTTGCTCCGACACACGGTCTTCCAACGACGCCTTCTCGCTCAACAAGCTGCTCACTTGGTCACCAGCTGCCGAGGTCGCTGACACCAACTTCGACTCCACGTCACTCAGCTTCGCACGCAACGACTCCAACTCCGACTCCAGCTCCGTCACACGACTGCTCTGCGACGTACACTGATCCACCGCTTCAGACTTGCTAGCTTCTAGAACCGACACCTGTGTCGACAGAGCTGCCTTCTCCTCTGCCAGTGCCGCCAAAGCCGCAGATTGACTCTCACGAGCCTCACGCAAACTCAACAACTCCTGCTCTTGCTCCGACACACGGTCTTCCAACGACGCCTTCTCGCTCAACAAGCTGCTCACTTGGTCACCAGCTGCCGAGGTCGCTGACACCAACTTCGACTCCACGTCACTCAGCTTCGCACGCAACGACTCCAACTCCGACTCCAGCTCCGTCACACGACTGCTCTGCGACGTACACTGATCCACCGCTTCAGACTTGCTAGCTTCTAGAACCGACACCTGTGTCGACAGAGCTGCCTTCTCCTCTGCCAGTGCCGCCAAAGCCGCAGATTGACTCTCACGAGCCTCACGCAAACTCAACAACTCCTGCTCTTGCTCCGACACACGGTCTTCCAACGACGCCTTCTCGCTCAACAAGCTGCTCACTTGGTCACCAGCTGCCGAGGTCGCTGACACCAACTTCGACTCCACGTCACTCAGCTTCGCACGCAACGACTCCAACTCCGACTCCAGCTCCGTCACACGACTGCTCTGCGACGTACACTGATCCACCGCTTCAGACTTGCTAGCTTCTAGAACCGACACCTGTGTCGACAGAGCTGCCTTCTCCTCTGCCAGTGCCGCCAAAGCCGCAGATTGACTCTCACGAGCCTCACGCAAACTCAACAACTCCTGCTCTTGCTCCGACACACGGTCTTCCAACGACGCCTTCTCGCTCAACAAGCTGCTCACTTGGTCACCAGCTGCCGAGGTCGCTGACACCAACTTCGACTCCACGTCACTCAGCTTCGCACGCAACGACTCCAACTCCGACTCCAGCTCCGTCACACGACTGCTCTGCGACGTACACTGATCCACCGCTTCAGACTTGCTAGCTTCTAGAACCGACACCTGTGTCGACAGAGCTGCCTTCTCCTCTGCCAGTGCCGCCAAAGCCGCAGATTGACTCTCACGAGCCTCACGCAAACTCAACAACTCCTGCTCTTGCTCCGACACACGGTCTTCCAACGACGCCTTCTCGCTCAACAAGCTGCTCACTTGGTCACCAGCTGCCGAGGTCGCTGACACCAACTTCGACTCCACGTCACTCAGCTTCGCACGCAACGACTCCAACTCCGACTCCAGCTCCGTCACACGACTGCTCTGCGACGTACACTGATCCACCGCTTCAGACTTGCTAGCTTCTAGAACCGACACCTGTGTCGACAGAGCTGCCTTCTCCTCTGCCAGTGCCGCCAAAGCCGCAGATTGACTCTCACGAGCCTCACGCAAACTCAACAACTCCTGCTCTTGCTCCGACACACGGTCTTCCAACGACGCCTTCTCGCTCAACAAGCTGCTCACTTGGTCACCAGCTGCCGAGGTCGCTGACACCAACTTCGACTCCACGTCACTCAGCTTCGCACGCAACGACTCCAACTCCGACTCCAGCTCCGTCACACGACTGCTCTGCGACGTACACTGATCCACCGCTTCAGACTTGCTAGCTTCTAGAACCGACACCTGTGTCGACAGAGCTGCCTTCTCCTCTGCCAGTGCCGCCAAAGCCGCAGATTGACTCTCACGAGCCTCACGCAAACTCAACAACTCCTGCTCTTGCTCCGACACACGGTCTTCCAACGACGCCTTCTCGCTCAACAAGCTGCTCACTTGGTCACCAGCTGCCGAGGTCGCTGACACCAACTTCGACTCCACGTCACTCAGCTTCGCACGCAACGACTCCAACTCCGACTCCAGCTCCGTCACACGACTGCTCTGCGACGTACACTGATCCACCGCTTCAGACTTGCTAGCTTCTAGAACCGACACCTGTGTCGACAGAGCTGCCTTCTCCTCTGCCAGTGCCGCCAAAGCCGCAGATTGACTCTCACGAGCCTCACGCAAACTCAACAACTCCTGCTCTTGCTCCGACACACGGTCTTCCAACGACGCCTTCTCGCTCAACAAGCTGCTCACTTGGTCACCAGCTGCCGAGGTCGCTGACACCAACTTCGACTCCACGTCACTCAGCTTCGCACGCAACGACTCCAACTCCGACTCCAGCTCCGTCACACGACTGCTCTGCGACGTACACTGATCCACCGCTTCAGACTTGCTAGCTTCTAGAACCGACACCTGTGTCGACAGAGCTGCCTTCTCCTCTGCCAGTGCCGCCAAAGCCGCAGATTGACTCTCACGAGCCTCACGCAAACTCAACAACTCCTGCTCTTGCTCCGACACACGGTCTTCCAACGACGCCTTCTCGCTCAACAAGCTGCTCACTTGGTCACCAGCTGCCGAGGTCGCTGACACCAACTTCGACTCCACGTCACTCAGCTTCGCACGCAACGACTCCAACTCCGACTCCAGCTCCGTCACACGACTGCTCTGCGACGTACACTGATCCACCGCTTCAGACTTGCTAGCTTCTAGAACCGACACCTGTGTCGACAGAGCTGCCTTCTCCTCTGCCAGTGCCGCCAAAGCCGCAGATTGACTCTCACGAGCCTCACGCAAACTCAACAACTCCTGCTCTTGCTCCGACACACGGTCTTCCAACGACGCCTTCTCGCTCAACAAGCTGCTCACTTGGTCACCAGCTGCCGAGGTCGCTGACACCAACTTCGACTCCACGTCACTCAGCTTCGCACGCAACGACTCCAACTCCGACTCCAGCTCCGTCACACGACTGCTCTGCGACGTACACTGATCCACCGCTTCAGACTTGCTAGCTTCTAGAACCGACACCTGTGTCGACAGAGCTGCCTTCTCCTCTGCCAGTGCCGCCAAAGCCGCAGATTGACTCTCACGAGCCTCACGCAAACTCAACAACTCCTGCTCTTGCTCCGACACACGGTCTTCCAACGACGCCTTCTCGCTCAACAAGCTGCTCACTTGGTCACCAGCTGCCGAGGTCGCTGACACCAACTTCGACTCCACGTCACTCAGCTTCGCACGCAACGACTCCAACTCCGACTCCAGCTCCGTCACACGACTGCTCTGCGACGTACACTGATCCACCGCTTCAGACTTGCTAGCTTCTAGAACCGACACCTGTGTCGACAGAGCTGCCTTCTCCTCTGCCAGTGCCGCCAAAGCCGCAGATTGACTCTCACGAGCCTCACGCAAACTCAACAACTCCTGCTCTTGCTCCGACACACGGTCTTCCAACGACGCCTTCTCGCTCAACAAGCTGCTCACTTGGTCACCAGCTGCCGAGGTCGCTGACACCAACTTCGACTCCACGTCACTCAGCTTCGCACGCAACGACTCCAACTCCGACTCCAGCTCCGTCACACGACTGCTCTGCGACGTACACTGATCCACCGCTTCAGACTTGCTAGCTTCTAGAACCGACACCTGTGTCGACAGAGCTGCCTTCTCCTCTGCCAGTGCCGCCAAAGCCGCAGATTGACTCTCACGAGCCTCACGCAAACTCAACAACTCCTGCTCTTGCTCCGACACACGGTCTTCCAACGACGCCTTCTCGCTCAACAAGCTGCTCACTTGGTCACCAGCTGCCGAGGTCGCTGACACCAACTTCGACTCCACGTCACTCAGCTTCGCACGCAACGACTCCAACTCCGACTCCAGCTCCGTCACACGACTGCTCTGCGACGTACACTGATCCACCGCTTCAGACTTGCTAGCTTCTAGAACCGACACCTGTGTCGACAGAGCTGCCTTCTCCTCTGCCAGTGCCGCCAAAGCCGCAGATTGACTCTCACGAGCCTCACGCAAACTCAACAACTCCTGCTCTTGCTCCGACACACGGTCTTCCAACGACGCCTTCTCGCTCAACAAGCTGCTCACTTGGTCACCAGCTGCCGAGGTCGCTGACACCAACTTCGACTCCACGTCACTCAGCTTCGCACGCAACGACTCCAACTCCGACTCCAGCTCCGTCACACGACTGCTCTGCGACGTACACTGATCCACCGCTTCAGACTTGCTAGCTTCTAGAACCGACACCTGTGTCGACAGAGCTGCCTTCTCCTCTGCCAGTGCCGCCAAAGCCGCAGATTGACTCTCACGAGCCTCACGCAAACTCAACAACTCCTGCTCTTGCTCCGACACACGGTCTTCCAACGACGCCTTCTCGCTCAACAAGCTGCTCACTTGGTCACCAGCTGCCGAGGTCGCTGACACCAACTTCGACTCCACGTCACTCAGCTTCGCACGCAACGACTCCAACTCCGACTCCAGCTCCGTCACACGACTGCTCTGCGACGTACACTGATCCACCGCTTCAGACTTGCTAGCTTCTAGAACCGACACCTGTGTCGACAGAGCTGCCTTCTCCTCTGCCAGTGCCGCCAAAGCCGCAGATTGACTCTCACGAGCCTCACGCAAACTCAACAACTCCTGCTCTTGCTCCGACACACGGTCTTCCAACGACGCCTTCTCGCTCAACAAGCTGCTCACTTGGTCACCAGCTGCCGAGGTCGCTGACACCAACTTCGACTCCACGTCACTCAGCTTCGCACGCAACGACTCCAACTCCGACTCCAGCTCCGTCACACGACTGCTCTGCGACGTACACTGATCCACCGCTTCAGACTTGCTAGCTTCTAGAACCGACACCTGTGTCGACAGAGCTGCCTTCTCCTCTGCCAGTGCCGCCAAAGCCGCAGATTGACTCTCACGAGCCTCACGCAAACTCAACAACTCCTGCTCTTGCTCCGACACACGGTCTTCCAACGACGCCTTCTCGCTCAACAAGCTGCTCACTTGGTCACCAGCTGCCGAGGTCGCTGACACCAACTTCGACTCCACGTCACTCAGCTTCGCACGCAACGACTCCAACTCCGACTCCAGCTCCGTCACACGACTGCTCTGCGACGTACACTGATCCACCGCTTCAGACTTGCTAGCTTCTAGAACCGACACCTGTGTCGACAGAGCTGCCTTCTCCTCTGCCAGTGCCGCCAAAGCCGCAGATTGACTCTCACGAGCCTCACGCAAACTCAACAACTCCTGCTCTTGCTCCGACACACGGTCTTCCAACGACGCCTTCTCGCTCAACAAGCTGCTCACTTGGTCACCAGCTGCCGAGGTCGCTGACACCAACTTCGACTCCACGTCACTCAGCTTCGCACGCAACGACTCCAACTCCGACTCCAGCTCCGTCACACGACTGCTCTGCGACGTACACTGATCCACCGCTTCAGACTTGCTAGCTTCTAGAACCGACACCTGTGTCGACAGAGCTGCCTTCTCCTCTGCCAGTGCCGCCAAAGCCGCAGATTGACTCTCACGAGCCTCACGCAAACTCAACAACTCCTGCTCTTGCTCCGACACACGGTCTTCCAACGACGCCTTCTCGCTCAACAAGCTGCTCACTTGGTCACCAGCTGCCGAGGTCGCTGACACCAACTTCGACTCCACGTCACTCAGCTTCGCACGCAACGACTCCAACTCCGACTCCAGCTCCGTCACACGACTGCTCTGCGACGTACACTGATCCACCGCTTCAGACTTGCTAGCTTCTAGAACCGACACCTGTGTCGACAGAGCTGCCTTCTCCTCTGCCAGTGCCGCCAAAGCCGCAGATTGACTCTCACGAGCCTCACGCAAACTCAACAACTCCTGCTCTTGCTCCGACACACGGTCTTCCAACGACGCCTTCTCGCTCAACAAGCTGCTCACTTGGTCACCAGCTGCCGAGGTCGCTGACACCAACTTCGACTCCACGTCACTCAGCTTCGCACGCAACGACTCCAACTCCGACTCCAGCTCCGTCACACGACTGCTCTGCGACGTACACTGATCCACCGCTTCAGACTTGCTAGCTTCTAGAACCGACACCTGTGTCGACAGAGCTGCCTTCTCCTCTGCCAGTGCCGCCAAAGCCGCAGATTGACTCTCACGAGCCTCACGCAAACTCAACAACTCCTGCTCTTGCTCCGACACACGGTCTTCCAACGACGCCTTCTCGCTCAACAAGCTGCTCACTTGGTCACCAGCTGCCGAGGTCGCTGACACCAACTTCGACTCCACGTCACTCAGCTTCGCACGCAACGACTCCAACTCCGACTCCAGCTCCGTCACACGACTGCTCTGCGACGTACACTGATCCACCGCTTCAGACTTGCTAGCTTCTAGAACCGACACCTGTGTCGACAGAGCTGCCTTCTCCTCTGCCAGTGCCGCCAAAGCCGCAGATTGACTCTCACGAGCCTCACGCAAACTCAACAACTCCTGCTCTTGCTCCGACACACGGTCTTCCAACGACGCCTTCTCGCTCAACAAGCTGCTCACTTGGTCACCAGCTGCCGAGGTCGCTGACACCAACTTCGACTCCACGTCACTCAGCTTCGCACGCAACGACTCCAACTCCGACTCCAGCTCCGTCACACGACTGCTCTGCGACGTACACTGATCCACCGCTTCAGACTTGCTAGCTTCTAGAACCGACACCTGTGTCGACAGAGCTGCCTTCTCCTCTGCCAGTGCCGCCAAAGCCGCAGATTGACTCTCACGAGCCTCACGCAAACTCAACAACTCCTGCTCTTGCTCCGACACACGGTCTTCCAACGACGCCTTCTCGCTCAACAAGCTGCTCACTTGGTCACCAGCTGCCGAGGTCGCTGACACCAACTTCGACTCCACGTCACTCAGCTTCGCACGCAACGACTCCAACTCCGACTCCAGCTCCGTCACACGACTGCTCTGCGACGTACACTGATCCACCGCTTCAGACTTGCTAGCTTCTAGAACCGACACCTGTGTCGACAGAGCTGCCTTCTCCTCTTCTAGATCCTCTCTGATAAGGTTTTGAATCGTGAACTTGTCGTTGTATTCGTCGAGCTTGGTTTGGAGCTCAGAAAGCTTGTCCAAAAGCTCTTCGGTATGACCTGTTTCCGCAGGTTCTGGACATCGGGCTTCGATGTTTCTCAGTTTTTCTTTGAGGCACTTAGATTCTTGTGCAGTCTCCATGATTTCCATCTTAAGGTTGTCGTTTTCTTCGCTCTTCTGGTTCAACAGCTCTTGGAGGGCCTGATGTGCAGTAACAATCCTGGATATTGTTGCCCTCTGCTCCTCCAATTTGTTCTCATAGCGAAACATAGCTGAACGACGATCTTCGTCGTGCATCATCAGAGCTTCCGATGCGCTTCCTGGGACACCATTTTGGGTTTTCACCTGTGCAGTCAGTGCTTCGTTCTCCGCTCTGAGTAAGTTGTACGTTTCTTGTAGTTTCACGAATGCTTCTCTCTGCTTCTCGTGTTGTCTCTGTAGGCGTCTCCCAGAAGGAGTGGCAGTAACCTTGGGAGTTGGAATAGCCGACCCTGGAGTGGTAATTCTGCTTCTCAATGCGCCTTCTGATTGTCGTGGCTTCTGGGTGGCGGCTACTGGGGTCGAGGGAATCAAGATTCGCCGAGCTGACGGTACGGACCCCAATGGCTTCGCACGATTCAGAGTTGACGTCAATGGTGTTCGAATAGAGGTATTGGATTGAGGTGTCCTCATATCTTGTTCACTTGCATCCTTGTTGTCACCTTCGCGTTTGTGTTGTCGAGGTGCAGGGATTTTACTTTCACCCTTTGCCTCTCCAAATTTGAAGCTTCTTGCTGTAGTTGCACCTTGGGCCACTGTGTTGGTGATCGTTGATAGATGTCTACGCTTCAGTGCCTATCAATTGGACAAGTGAGAAAAGCAGTAGTTTAACAAATTACAGGTTAGAGCCAACCAACCTGTGCGGGGGTGGTCCCCTTTTCCTCCTTTCTTGATCGTTTCAAATGCTTCTTAACGCCATAATCGAGCAACTTGTCCAAACTAAGGGAAAATGAACGTCAGTATCAGACAATAGCGATGACAGCTTCACCAAAAGACGAACCTCTCCGTTTCCTCGGGCCACATCTCGATGTATTTCCTGGGAGAAATGAATCGGATGAGTACGTAACAGAAACGGCGAATGAAGGAGGATGGGCGTACCAGTAGCTTTCTCTGGACATTTCGCGACCCTTTTGGGATGCCTCGCTCAGTCCCGCCTGTAAAGGATATGCACGTTAGAGTGTGATTGAACGAGGCAATGAGTAGAAAGACATACCGCAATGACTGATTGAAGATCCGCCTTGAACGAGTCAAGTTGGCTTTTTGGCCACGACTTCATCGCCAGTTGGATGTAGCCAATGCAACTTTCTCGCAAATCTCGATTCCTACGAGGGTAGTGATGAGTACAAACAGACCCACTGCGCTTTTTTTTCTCTGCAAACGTACTTTGTCGTCGTCAATGTGCTCAGGACAGGTGCAAGAATGAATCGACTCGGTGTCGTTCGGACGATATTCTCGATACAGCTGTGAATCGACGACGTGTTGACCTATCAAGGACAAAGGTCAGAAAATCAAGTATCGTGGAAGGTGCGTGCCATGGATTCTACCTTGTTGGCACCTCCGCGGGCTTCCAGCAGCGACGGAAAGACGTCACGCACGAGGATTTTACACTTGTTAGGTCCCAACGTGGTGACAAACTGCGCGAACGTTTCACATGCTTCTTTCACCACCAAGGAGCGCAGATCCAGCACCTAGACAGTGTACACATGCGATTAACAACCCAAAGCCGCCATGACCACACTCGCCAAGCCACGTACGATCGTTCGGAAGGGCAACACAAGCGCCTGGATGTTTTCCACCGTGAAAAGCGTCTCCATGCGGTCCGTTGTCGGTTGTGTCACTGCACTTTCCCCCGTCTCGCTTGGTTTCTTCTGCTGGACGAGCGCATATTCGCCGACGAGCGTCTTGAGCTCCTTCATGGCTTCGCACTTTTCCTTCCACTCCTCGTCCGACACGCACATGCGCCGGCCAATCTCGATTACGGCGTTGGTACGTCCACGGAACGTCTATCCCACATGCTCACCCCGTCAGTCCTCAGCTTCTAAGAGGATTCCGACCGTCAAAATCACGCAGACGACGCACAAGACACGTACCATCATGCTCATATCGGTGCGCATGCCCACGCTCTGCATGGCGACGAGATACAGCGACGCGAAGGAGGCTGTCGCGTGTGGTCGCCGCTTGGTTTCCCTTTCGCCGTGGAAATGGTCGGTACGCGCCAAAAGAATGATGGTCAGTTGGTTCAAACCTACATCAAATCTGATTGGATGAAAACAATCTTCTTTTCCATTGGTTAAAATTAAATTTGTCCTGTGATTGATTGAAAACAAGATGGACCGGATGTGGTGTGGACCACGTTAGTCCAGATGACGCACCAATCCAGTGCCCAAGAGCTCATCAAGCGGACCGCGATGACGACGCCAGCCAAGATCGAGGGCGCCGTGCCCAAGAAAGTGTACATGCACTACGAAGAGGGCGCGGAGGAGCTGCATGTGACGCTCAAGATGACGCTGCCGTCCAAGTGGGCGGGCCACACGGTCGACTATCTCAAGGCGGTGCGTATGGAGGCGATCGAGCGAGTGTGTTGTGGCGGATGCTGACGAGTGATGACGCGTGCGTATGCGGCAGTTCTTTGTGGATCATTACAACACCAAGAAGCCAGACAACAAGCTCGAAGCGAGCGAGTATCATCTGGAGAAGAAGAACCACAACGTCTTGTACGGTGACGATCTGCTGCACACGGCGGTGGAAAAGTACGAAGATATCTTCTTGAAAGCAGGTGCGTTGGCGTGGTTTCCACTGGCAACTCAACAGTTGACGTGACGGACTGAATGAATAGGACCATCGACGACGCGTCCACCAAAGCCAGAAGGTGCGAATGGGTCGTATTGAGGCGGAATCTCTTCCATTATCTAATGGTTTGTGTCGGAATAGCTGCCAAGGCTGTCGCGGTGAACAAGAACCTGTTGCAGTGCAAGAACTACGGTTGCCGTGCGAAATACGACGAGGCCGACAACCACGACCAAGCGTGCCGTCATCACATGAAGCCGCCGCTTTTCCACGACACGAAGAAGGGCTGGCAGTGCTGCTCGTCCAAAATGGTGTACGACTGGGACGACTTTGAAAAGATCGAGCCGTGCGCCGTTGGTCGCCACTCGACGGTGGAGCCAAGCGCACAGTTTGCCGCTTCGCCTACGGTTGCGCTTGCCGAGAGTGCTGGTGCAGCTAGCGCGGCGTCATCGTCAGCGCCTCCTGCTCCGGTGCTCAAGTCGATCGACGACTACAACCAGAAGAACCCGAACGCTGTGACCGCTGTCTCTGCAGCGACCGAGGAGAAAGTCAGGTGCGTCTATCGATCGTATTGACTGCTTTGCCTCCCTATGCTCATCCATGGCTGCTGTGACTGTGTAGTACGGCTGCGGGACGCACTGATGGCAAGGCGCGATGCGTCAACTTTGGCTGTCAGAAGGAATACGTCGTCGCGGAGAACCACGAGCAGGCGTGCACGCACCACACCGGTCCACCAGTGTTCCACGACGCAGGCAAGTACTGGTCGTGCTGTCCAAAGGCCGTCAAGTACGACTTTGAAGACTTTCTCAAGGTCCCGGGCTGTGCCACGGCAGCTCACAACGACGTGAAGAAGTGAGCTAGGTCACTTCAACGTCGGTAAGCGTGTCTTATGGTAGAAAGCATGTCGCTGTGCGCTGGTTGCATGTCTTTTGAAGCGGCATCCTTGAGGTAGCTTCTGTGACTGACAATGCATGACTCGTTTCCATCATTTGACTCGGAATCACCCTTGGTCTTGTGCAATTTTAGCATCTCCCTTGAAATAACCGGCCCATGACCACGTAGAACTCATCGATTGTCTACTCTTCGTCCTACAAAGGCCCCCATGCCGCGTACAGAGAGTCCGTTGGGCGGGAAACCATCCTCTAGCAGCCCCAGCAGTCGTAGTGGGACCTCGCCAACGAGTCGAGTGGGCCGATCCACCATCGCGACACCGTCCTTCTTCATTATCCAAGAGCCTGTTGGCGCCAGCTCATCACCTGGGTCGCCAAATAGTCCTGTTCATGCGAACTCGTCGCCAAACAAATCAAAAATCGATAGCGCAGCAAGTTCACGTCCGCGTGATCTAGATCAGCAGCGACAAGCACTTGCGTCGCGACAGTCCCTTCAAACCGATCGATCTCTCGACTCGGCGTCGCCATTCGCAGTTCGTCGACGTGAATGCACGAAAAGCGGCACGACAGCCATAGTACACGAAGAGACGGAGCGCGAACTCGTCGACGACGATGAAGAATCAGAAACCCGCAAGCCCGTGCCGCGCACTAAAGATTCAGTCTCGAAATCACGCATCTTGTCGGTCTTGAATCGTTGTGGATCATCCCCTGACTTGCCACTGCACAACTCACTGAGCTCGGTGGTCTACAGTTCGTCCAAGAAGCGCCAGTTGCTGACCAAACCCAACAATGGGCAAGGCGCGGGGCCGCACTTCGCTGCTCTCCAACGCAGTCGACTTGTCCCATTACCGATCAATATTCGCACCGGCACGCTGCAGAAACGCGACGAAGAGGATTCTACCCCAACTATCACAGTTGCACAACCCATTGAAACTTCGACTGCTCTCGAAATGGAAGAAAAGCTCAACTACGAAATTACGATCGCATCGCTTAAGCAGCGCCTCGCGCTCATGGAAAAGGAAGCCACACGCGCCACTAAGTCTCAACACCGGATGGAAAAGGACCTCGATGTCCTCAAACGCACGAACCAGAGTCTACAGAGCGAGAGGAACCACTTGATCAAGCAGGTCGAAGGCTTGGAAAACACACAGCGACAGCAACGACACGCCCTAGATCGATTGTCTGAGAGGTATTCGACTGTTTACGGCAATTTGGAGAAGCTTACCGACGTCAATGCGTCCACAAACGACCCCACGACAACATCCACGCTGCAAACGGTGATGCAGACCCTCGCACGTGAGAACCAGGACCTTCAACGCAAGCTCCGCGTGCTGGAAACACGACACGCCGATGATAAGACAATCATCGGGAACCAGGAGAAGCGACTCAAGCGGCTTCGGGCTGAGATGGAAGCCCTCCAGCACATGCAAGAGAGCGCAAATGAGCACGGCACTGCTGGGCCGACTAGTAGCACCAATGACCCCGTGAGCCACCACAAGATAACCGCTTCGCATCCCTCTCAGCCAGTCCTAGCGTCCGTTGTTGCGTCATCTTCTGCGGCAAATACGCTTGATGATCGCGCTTATATCGATCCCAACATCCTCAAGGTCCTCGAGAAGGTCGACTCGCAGTTCAGTATCACCAACGCAATCCAGCTCTCGTCAGTGCTCAAGAAATGGTTTCACAGCTGCCTTCAGGTCGTCTCATCGGTCGATCTCCATGCTGTGCTACGTATCTTCCTCCAGCGCGTCTGCGAACTCCTTCATTGTCAACACGCCGCCGCCTTTCAAGTCGATCACATCCATCGCCGCTTGCTCGGTCTTGTGTCGGAGCGTGGTGCAGTGCGCTGGGAGTTACCACTGGACAAGGGCATTCTTGGTCATGCTGCTCGACACAATGTCATATGCAACGTTCACAAAGCATACGATGACCCCCGTTTCTACAGTGCGACGGACACAATCACCAACACCAAATCCAAGGAAGTGCTCTGCATTCCGCTGACACAGGATCTTGAAGGACTCCAACCCACAAGCGTGTTTGCCGTCCTGCAGGTCTGGAACACGACGCACCACAAGCCATTCTCGCCCAACGACCAGATCATCGGTGGTCTACTGGGGATCCAAGCCGGGACCGTCCTATTGCAGACGCAAGTGAGTGAGAGTCTCCAACGTGTGAATCGCAAAGTACTTGAAATCGTGCGGATGGAGGACGAACTCGCAGCCAAGGCCGTATCAAATGACGGAGGCGACGCAGTTGTGTCCATGGTCCTGCTCGTTCGTGCGGCACAGAAAAAATGTGCCGAGATTCTTGGGATTACCAAGCTGCGTGTGTTTGTTCTGGATACGGATGTTAATCGCGTCTGGCACGTCGGCTCGCGTCTCGAGGCAAGTACGAGCACCAACGCGCAGCTTGTACCCATCCGCAAGTACGCACACGTCCAGTCGTCGCTTTGTGCACTACTGTTAGAGGACAAGAAACCGCTTGACACCGAGAATGATCTACCGAGTGTGATGGATTCATCTTCTTGTCGTATCTTGTTGGACCCAACAGCGGAACCAATGTACAACGACACAGTCGACCTCAAGGGGGGAGCACACGGACTGTATCTCGCACCGATCCGCTCGCCCTGGAGTCCAACGCCGCTTGGAATGCTGCAAGTTGCTCGTAGTACGCCGCGATCGACTTTCCCCAGCGATCCGGCTGATGTTTCCACGGACGATGCACTTACGATGCAACTGATCGAGTTGTTTTGTCAAGTCCTCGCAAGCCTTTTGCACCACGCGATGGCGCTGGAGCGGTACGAGGCGTGCCCATCTGAGATCCAAAACGCTCGCCTTGCGTATCTCTCGGAGCGCCTCGAATGGCTAGAGACGGAGTATTTGCGCGAACAAGAAGAAGCCGAGGCTGAAGCTGCGCGAATGGAAGAGCACGCCATGTCGGACGCACTTCGCGAACAACGACTGCTGCAAAGCGCGTTACGCGATCGCGACCAAGAGCGGAGCGCTCGCCAGGAGCAAGACCAAAGTGATAGCCAGAAGGATTCGCCTCTGGAGCCTGTGCCGCTCATCTCAACCGACTCTATGTATGCGATCGACCTGGGTCAGGCTGGCTCAGCCGAACCTGAGGATGATGAAGAGGGTGGCCAACTCGGTGATTCGCCAGCGGAAGATGCACTAGCCTAATAGAAAACATGAGAGAACGCGAGAAATTCCAGAAACATAATCCTTTTTCTTGTCTATTTCGTCCGCTTACCTCGCTTGGCGTGGTGGCCTGTTGATGCTTTATCTCGAGTCACGACCTTGACCACCGCTGGATTCAGTACGCGACGCACAGAGACGAGCAAAGTGTCGAATCACACGGCGGAACTCGCGCTCGCTGGAAGAGCCGAAGAGGTCACTCTCAAAGCGCGCAATGTCACGGTCACTGAGGAATACGACAGTCTGGGTCGCCACAGCCTGGTGGAACCATTCTTGGAGCCACTGCTGCAATGCTGCACCGTTGAGCTTGGCCACATGAACCAGCAAACCAGCAACCGAACCATAGTCGTCGTCGACACGATACCGTGGCAAGACACCCAGAACGACAGCTCGGAGTACGCAATCTACCAACTCCCGACCCGTAGACGCAAAGCTTTCCTGCACAATCCGCTCGAGTGCCGCAGCGACCGGGTCTGGTGTACCTGACATCACAGCGCGCTGATACACGAGCTCAAGGAAGCAGAGCGCAGCCTTGTTGGCGTCATTGTGCGAGAACTGTAGTGCTAGCACAGCACCTCGGAGGACTTGCGCCATCAGTGTTGGCTTGGACGCCTCGTTGACGAGTGCTTGAGGCAGCATTCGCACGCCACGTTCCATCAAGTAAAAGAACTCTTCGAGGATATCTGGAAGAGACTGCATGCGCTCGACACTCTTGAAGAGCGGGAACGTCATCTCGGCGAGGCGAAGAAGCATATTGGCGAGCATTGGTGTCATGTCCGTGCTCTGATCATTGTAGAAGTACTTGAGTACCATGCTTGCCGCGTACAAGTAGCTCGACTTGGGTTCGGTTTGATAGAAAGAAAGCAGGTTCTCCACCATGCGGGGCACGAACGGCTTGATCGCGACACCACCCGTCTTGAGCATTCGCTTGTAACAACGACAGACACGTTCCACAAGCTCGTCACTCGCACGAAAGAGTGAGAGCATCTGATCCAGAGACGTCCACACACGCTCCGTAAGCAACACAAGAGGCTGGGACTGGGACCTTCGATCGTGCACTTCCAAATAGTCATAAATACTCAAGATGCGAAGCAATTCCTGCATCGCGATCGTCGAATTCACACGTTCACCGCTCGCAGAGGCAGCGTACACGGCAGTGAGTCGCCTCAGAATCGGTGAGAGTACTTGATCCAGCACTTGAAGCATCGCATTAGTATCCCGAGTTTGAGATACACCGGCAAAGATCCCCTGGAGCATGAGCACGTGATCGTCAACGCCCATCATCGCGCCTTCCCCCTGTGCATCAATGTACAAATAAAATCGCAGCACATCGGCACCCAGCGTCGGCCAGCAGTCGATGGCCAGAGTTCGAAGTGCCGTGGCCGCAGCACTCGAGACTTGCCAGTTGGCTGCAAGGGTGTCCTGCGCACTGCCAACGACACACTGATGCAAGAACTCGACCAGAGGCGTGAGGAATTGTCCGTGATCGCGTAGCCACAGCGCATATCGTGAGACAATCAGACACGCCGTGTATTTGATCGCAGGATGCTCGGCGAACTGAGGGAGATGCTGGAAGATCGTCTCAAGCGGGGAAGCCACAAGCTGCGAATTGGAGGCAGCGTTCTCCACGTTGCGACCGATCGAACGAACGCAGTACAGGTGTGCTTCGACGGCTTCCCATCGTCGCTGCGAGGCTGGCAACTGGTAAATCGCCTGTAGTCCTTGCACACAGTGCGTGAGAATCGACTCGACACCAAGTACATCACAGCATTCACGCAGCAAATCGCCGAGTTCCTGTCGGAAGCCCTTGAAGTCTTGCTGTTTATCCGACGGTAGCGTCGGAAAGTCTTCGTCAAATTGCAGGTTTCGCATACAAATGCCGGCAAGACGGATGATGTGCGCTTGGAACTTTGGCGCCGAGTGCTTGTTGCTTTCGTGCTGACACGCTCCAAGGAATCGGAACCAAAAAGACGTGGTGACCCCAGCGACTTCCGCGTCTGGATACTGCATGCAGTCCAGCAGGAGATCGAGGATGATGGCTTGGTCCATCGCTTGATCACCCACAAGGAGGTCCAGATACGACTCGCCCATCTCGGTGAAGATACGGCAGAGACCCAAGCACTTGTCCGTGTCCTGGTCCTTTGCAGCTTGCTGGAAGTCACCCTGCAACTGCATAAGCTGGGGCACGAGCCATTGCACAACGGCAATGTCGTGCTGCACATCCGGGAAGCACCGTACAAGCTCGACGATGAGTTCCACAGCCACATCAAAGAGCTCATCGTCGCGAAGGAAGACGATCAACGACTGCATCAACGCGTTCTGGACGACGACAGCTGCAGGGACACGGGCAAAGCGGATCCACGCCCGCGCTGCACGCAGCACAAGCCCCTTGGTCGACGTCGACGACTGCATGGCGTCCTGCATGAGCTGAGGGAGCACTTGGTCCAACACCATGCTCGCCCAGTCGTCCAACTCGCGCTGCATGCGGTCGCGAGCCTCGCGTTCCTGCAAATCACTCAGCTCTTCGGCGACCACCACCAAGACTTCGGCGACAATACCCGACGCGACTTGAGCCGACGAGAGCAAGTGGAGCAGAAAGCCGATCGCACTGCCCGCACGAACGCCGTTCGTCTGCTGCTGGGCCTTGGACGCCAGCTCCTCGCTCGTCATACGCGGCACACACGCCACGAGCGCGAGACTGAGCTGCGTCGGCACGAGTTTCGGCATGGACGAAGGCAGCGCCGCGAGCCACGCGACGATTTTCTCACACCACGCGGCGAACGACCACTCGACGCCCACGGGGAGCACGTGCTGCCGCCGGATCTTGGTCGCGAGCGTCTGGGAGGCGAAGAAAAGCACGGGCGAGACGGTCGGGAGCTGCTCGGGATGCTGTTGACACTGCGCGACACAGCGGTCGAGCAGCGACACGGCCACATTGAAGGCCTCGGGGGTGACCTGGAAGGCGCGTAAGTACGCATCGGCGGCCTGCACTTGCTCTGGCTGGAGATGCTTCTGGTAGAGCACCTCGAGCGCCGCGAGCACTGTGGCTTCGGTCGAGCCGGGTGTCGCCATGATCTTGTGGAAAGAACGCCTCGAAACGCGACGTGTACGGACACTTGGGAGACGAACGCGCCACCAATCGACGCAGGAGACGACGGAGAAGACGAATATGCACCGCTAGGCAGCACAAGGAGCAGTCTTGCGTCGTGAAGCCGTCGAGAAGAGGCGTCGCGGAGACCGATGCGCGTCAAGCTCACTCAGACCGGGTCTTTGGCTGGGCGATGTGGTTCTCGACGTGTTTCCCTAAGTACGAAAGCGTACTTAGCGTCCAAAACGAACTTAGTAGCCATTGCGTACTTAGTGCTGGCCAATGCGAACTTAACGGGTCCTTTGGAGGTGGAGCTATTTCCCAAGAGCTACCCACGAACGAGGATGGCGTCGACGGTGCTCGAGCAACTGCGCGCGGGCCAGGAGGCCGTCGAGAGCTACGAGCGCGCCGTCGTGTCCATTCTGAGCGAGAAGCCGCGCAATGTACGTGCTGATCGCGCCTTTTCCGGCGCATGGAGGCGCTCTGGACGTCGAGATCTCCTGACAATTTACCTCGTTGTGTAGCATCGCGAGCGGGTGCTGCATGGCCACAAGGTGAGCAACCTGCTGGACAAGGTCGTGGAGCAGAGTCAGCATGTGAAGGAGCTGTACGAGGACAAGGACAAGTGCGTGGCGTGTTGTGGCGAGGACGCTGTGGGTGTATGTGGATGCTAATGGACAGTGGTGGCGGTGGTGGTGTAGGACGTTTGAGGAAGAGACGGAGAGCATGCGCGGCCGCGCCATCTTCACGTCGTTCTACGAGCAGCTCAAGTCGATCCGCACGTTCCACCGCAAGTACCCGAACACGGCGGTGCAGCACGAGCCGGCGATGGAGGACGCGTTGAATCCGCAGCTCACGGTGCGTGGCAAAGGCTTGGTGCATTGGCATACTAGAGGACTCTACTGATACTGATGACGTGTGTGTGTGTGTGTACAGTTCTCCGGGGAAGAGCGCTTTGGCAAATACGTCGACTTGCACGAGTTCTACACGCGCTATCTCAACATTCCCGCGTTCAAATGGTGCGTCCACAGGGTCCTGTGCGTGGGTGTGCCGTATCCTCACACACGGATGTGTTTTCCTAGGTCGATGGAGAAGCATGCGTCCAAGGCCAAGGCGTCGAGTCGACCAGCCAGTCGCCGCGCAAGACGAGAGCAGGGCAACTCCGCCGATCCTCTCCACGTCGACTACCTCACGTACTTGAGCTGCTTCCACGACGTCGTGGACATTCCCGAGGGGGAGAAGCGACGCTCGACCGAGTACCAGACGTACCTGCGCGAGCTGAAGACGTATTTATTGGACTTCTATCGCAAGACGCAGCCGCTGGTGGATCTCGACGACGTGATTGCCGAGACGCGAGCCAAGTTCGACAAGCAGTGGGCCTTGAACGACGTCAAGGGCTGGGACCGACACGCCAGTGCGAACAAGGAGAATGGATCTGACAATGCGTCCGCGCTGTTCTGCAAGGCGTGTGACAAGCAGTTCACCTCCGAGGGCGTGTACAACAGCCACTTGTCTGGCAAGCGACACAAGAAGGCTGTTGCGGCGGCGAGTGAAGCAGGGGCCAGTGCATCCACCAACAACAGCAACAACGCGAACGGCTCGACTACCTCGAGCAAGGACGTGGACACTCTTCATCAGAGCATCGCATTCGACGAAGTCCTCATCCGTCGTATGTACGAGCTGCTCACCGAGGTGATCCACGGTACGATCTCGTACCTCGAAGTGAAGCAGACGCGTACACATGAGGAACTGCAGGCCGAGATTGCAGAGGAAGAGGAAGGCGCGTTCTCGGATGTGGACGTGGAGAACATGGACCAGGATATGGACGACGAGGACCAGCCAATCTACAACCCACTCAACCTCCCACTGGGCTGGGACGGCAAGCCAATCCCGTACTGGCTCTACAAGCTCCATGGTCTCGGCGTCGAGTACAAGTGCGAGATCTGCGGCAACCACAGCTACTGGGGACGTCGCGAGTTTGATCGTCACTTCCAGCAGTGGCGTCACGCGCACGGCATGCGCTGTCTCGGCATCCCCAACACCAAGCACTTTCACGACATCACGCTCATGCGCGACGCCATCGCCTGTACGTTGGCTTTGGACTGGATAGGCTGAATAGGGATGTTTTACTGACTTTACCCGCTCGTGCTGTCTAGTGTACGAGAAGCTGAAGACCGAGATCGACGCCGAGAGCTGGAACGCGACGACAGAAGAAGAGTTTGAAGACTCGGAGGGCAATGTGCTCAACCGCAAGATGTACGAGGACCTGGCACGTCAGGGTCTCCTCTAAGAGGCACTGTAGCTCATGCACTAAAGCTGGGTGAATTTCTGAATGATTACTTTGAATGTGCGATTTCCATTACGCACAAGCTCGATTCGTAAATCGGTTAAGTATTTGTAGTGCGTTACACAGGTACGGCAGTCTATCAACATCAATCAGGGGGAGTACGTCAACGGCGACTTGCAGGGAGTCGACAAGATACCAAGAAGCACCATGCTCGCCATCAACTGTGCAGTGGTGGCCATTGGGCGGGTGATCTGCGTAAAGCGAACGCCACGCAGATGCAGCTCCAGAGCGCGATCAAGGACACAGCTGGACTGACGTGTGCGCCATCCACATTGGAGCTTTTTGTGACGAAACGCAAGGAATGGGCCAAGCCGTCGGCAACTGACCTCCTGCAGCTTGAGACGCGATGCATTCCGGACGGACTAGACGAGTTTACGGACCCCAAGCACATTATGTCGGATCTCGCTCGCCTCTCTTCCTACGGCTTCCCTGCAGAGACGGACGACTCGGACAACGCTACGCACTCCACGTCTTGGTGACGGATCCCACGACACACAAGCCACGCTGGAAACCGGAGCCGGACATCAGGTACAGCGTGAGCTGGGGCAAGCTGTACTTTGTCAATCGTGGGCCACCGTCGAGCACCTGCGAAGCATCCATGAGGCGACATACAACTGCGCCGTCGCAAGCACTCCGAGTCAGATGATCCCAGTCATGGACCACTTGGGTGGGATGGGCAAGACAACCTTCTGTCAGCATTATCTCCACAAGTGTCGAGCGCTGCCTCCAACCAAAGACGACGGCGTTGCGCTCCAGTCGGACGGTCCAAGTCTTTGTGAACGAAGGATCCTTTGTCAAAAAACCGTCTCTGTCAGGTGCCATGAACGAGGCCGTGGCCTATGCGATCAAGAAGAAGCTCATCAACGCCGACGACCTTTCGATCCTCGCTGCGCCGTATCCTGCCTCCTCCAGTATCTGCATGCAAGACCTTGTCGACCGCGTCGGACCATTATTCATCGTGCTTGAGGATATCCACATCGGTTTCTCAAAGGACCCGGTGGTCGCGCAGACTGCCTTTGAAGATCTGTGCCGACAAGTGTTGGTACCGTGGACGCAAGTGGTGGGTTTGTTCTTCGTGGTCACGGGCAAGACCTCGTTTTTTGAGTCATTTCGCGACGAATTTGCGGAAGAACCATGGTTACGCACTCGTGGATACAGCATCGATCGCGTGAAGTTGTCTCTGTTGCGACCCGATGACATCAGCACGATCCTTACCAACACCTTGGTGGGCGACTCAACAAAGAACACCTTGGCGACCAGGTGGGAGTTGAAATCATCAGATGACCTGGAGCTCGCAGTGACTCGCCTGTTCGAGTGGACGCTGGGCCATCCACGGGATCTCCGAGTTGCACTGCAGCAACACAAGACGTTTCCAGATTTCTTGGACCACGGGAATGAATATTCAAGTAACGTGGCTGACTGGTCCGAGTTGTATCAGAAGGTGTGGTCGTGGCGTTCTGTGCTGGTCCAGTGGATTCCGTATTTGGATATCAGCGACTGCGATGATACGATTGATCTATCCAACGTGAAGGTGAAAGATGAGAAGGTCTCGGGAGTAGATGTGATCGCCCAATGTCATCTCAAATGGGAGGGAACGCTCGAGAAAGCAAGAATCGTCGCTCATCGGGCCGTCAAGGATGCTATCGTGAGTGTGACGTTGGGTATGAAGGCATATATTTCGTGGGAAGACGCGAGGATCTCGCGCCTTTCTCCATCGGATGCAACCACGGCTTGTGAGTGGATGTGTTTGAAGCGCTTGCAAGATCTGTTTTCGATTGAAACAGGGTGGGAAGTCCCATCATCGAGCTTTTGTGAAGCAGTGAGGGTCATCGGCCAGTACATTCGAGGTGTGGGCGACGACAGCGAAGACACGCAGAGTCACTTGGGGTTCCCAGAAGCAGTCGAGTATTTCCCGCAAATTACCAAATCGAAGAAGCGCTGGCGTCCGTCCGTTAGAGCTGAGAGTGCTCACCCTGCTGTTTGGCCAATCCTGCTAGCTGAGATGGTCTCGATATTGGGAGAAAGCGCGCACCAGAGCGTGTGCTTCAAAGCGCGACCCCGGTCGTTATCGCCCTCAGCTCTTCTGATGACGAGACGTACAAACAGCGAAGCGGCTCGTTTGGTCACTGTCGGACTTGTTGTGAAGGCTATCGCGACGCAGTCGGACTTGGATATGGAGTGGAAGCAATTTGACGTTATGTTTGATCGTCGTATCCACGAGAGCACGCACGTTGGTCCGATGACCAATGCATTGATCGTGTGTGCGACTTCGCTGGGTGAGGCTCTCAAAGCGAAAGAAGTCTATCGTGTGGTCGAACCTCCGATCTCTCGCAAGTACGTGAATCACGTGATTGTGTTGGACTTGTCATCACCCGAGCGTCGTGCTGCGTTTTTCGATATTGAGTACCAACCGAAGTGCATTGAAAGTGCCGAAGCCATCGTGAGTATTGGCCAACAATGAGCCAAGACTCTTCCTTCAATGGCATTCATGTCCATGCTTGTCAATGGAGTATCATGTTGCTCAAATGTTTACTCTACACATCAATCTGATTGGGTACAATATACATGGCTACATTTTGTATCAACCAATGAACGACGAGTATTCACCGAAGTTGAGCCAGCATGACGCGCATGCGAAAGTGCGCAGTGCATTCCATTTTCGTGCACTGCGCACGTTCTCGACGCTGGATTTACCTCATGACGCTGTGTGTCTGCTTGATAGATGGCCGTTCGACGGATCCATGGACTCATTCTACCAATTACCACGAAACAACCAACCAAAACCAATCCAAACCAATCAAGAATGGGCAACTTTGCCTCGAGTGCCGACCGAAACCCAGAAGAGTTCGGCATTGAACTCGTCACGTTCCACCGCGAGCCAGAACAACAGCCAGAATACGAACAGGAGATGACTGTGTGCGCCTGTGAGGTGTGTGACTTCTGCGAAGATCATGATATCGTGAAGCAGCTCGTGTCGACCGCGATCGATACCTGCCGACGCTCTGTCCAGCGCGTCTTTGCCGGTGCCAAGAGCGCTTTTGCATCGGAAGACCAGCAGAGCACTGAAGATGACTACGAGGAGTATGATGACATGATGGATGCCGTCTTTGACGAGTTCCAGATTGTCTACGAAGACAACTACGTGTCCAAGTCCTCCATGAAGTCCATCAAGAACCTCGACAACTGGTCGTTCTTGAAGCCGACCCTCAAGACCGACGACTGTTGCGCTTCTTCCACGACGGACACCACGGAATGCATCAGCGACTGTGAAAGCAAGTGCGACTTGGACTCGTGCATTGATGACCAGGACCTACCCGAGTACTTTGACGAAGACGACGACGTTGAGACCAAGGCCGCGCGTCTTCTGCGACTAGCGTCCACCGTCCCCGACGAAGAGAAGCTTTACGTGGAAGACTACCTCTGCCATTGCGGCGACTGCCCTCTCTACAAGGTGATTGCCCGTGATGTCAAGCAGGTCGTGACGTGGCGAGAACCTGAGGAGCTCGCAAGTGTCATGCGCATCTTGCAGGCGTTCTCCACGTACAACGAAGTCATCGGATACGACAAGTCGATGATCGTGACGGCCGACGAGTGCTTGTACGACTGGTGCGGCGACGAAGACCAGGCGTTCAAGTCGTTCGTGCTATTACACGACGACATCCCCAGCCTCTGTGCTGGCGAATGGGCTTAAAGAAGCGATTCCGAACCAAACGAGTGGGTGTGAGACCAACAAGGCGCTTTCTTCTCTCATTACAGAAGAAGCCGTCATGAAGACCCTGTGTGAAGATGTGGAACCGCAGATCGCTCGAGCATCGCCCTCATCACGGCTTGATGCTCGCGTCTGCTGGCTCTCTTCACGCATAGTTGGTCTTCCTTGTCCCTCACGCACTCATGTACTCGCTTCTCGACCCTCCAACCAGTACCAGATTCCCCCTGATAGCATAGTCCTAGAGTCCTCGTAGTAGTAGTAGTAGTAGTAGTAGTAGTAGTAGTAGCAGTCGTCACTTACCGTTCCTCCCTATTTATTATTCAACAGATTGCATTTACGAATAGTCATTCGTTGACGACATGGCTCCAATCGTCACCTTGGAAGACTTGTGGATCGTCTTGAGCAGGGCATCGACAAGAAGAGAAGTCGTCGGGTGCCCCGTTGATTGGGAAAGAAAAAGGAGGGAGGAAATGGAAGAAATGGATGCTCGCGACGTGTTGCGTGTCGAGAGCTGTCTACGACACGACCGCTGCAGCGCATTGTTGATGAGATGGAGTAGCAAGAACTCCATGTGGTGTGGGCTCCGTCGATAATCAGAGGGGGCAGCAACCGCGTGGAAGACGCTTTTGAAGAGGTCAGCGTTCCGTCCTTCAGCGGAGCATAGCGTGTCTGTCCGTCTTCCAGGGTAAGGCGGAGGAATCCCAAGACGCTCAAAAAGCGTCGATGCGACCTATCTCATCCAAGCCTGAACTGCGACGGTGTACTGCGAGCGGTGGCAAGACGCTGTCTTTCCGATTCCTGGTGTGCCCATGATAGGGATTTTGTGGCACGAATCCCGAGCCGGAAGGTCCTGAGCATGGGCACACCAGGAACGGACAGTCAGCCTGTTGTCAACACTACCGTCGATCAGATCAAGTCGAGCAGTTGAAGTCATTTTCCAGCGTCATCTCGTACAACTCTCAAGGAACTACAAGAGATGGAATCGTCTCCTTTCGTCTCGGAGTTGAGGCAGCTGCTGGTGGAGCAATAGCTGGAGCTGAGAATGACGGAGTACCGGAAGGCACGTTGATTACCCTGGAACACCGTCCCGTGGTAGATTTCCCGCGTGGTAACGTCACGGATGAGGTTCCATCCAACTCCAGTCGACGTTTCTTATTAATGTCTGCTTCTTCCAATGCGTGTCAACCGACCTAGTGGCGCAAGTGATAACTCCAGACCACCATTGTTCTCTCTGGTCACATCTCATCAAATGTCGTACCGTAGCAACTTCGACGGTCATTGATCTTTGTGGTCATCAACTGTGAGATCCTGTCGCTAGGCCCGGGTCGAGTAGCTTCAAGTGACAGCTCCAGACCATTCGTCCACCTTCATCACTGTTTGCCATTGTATCGGATTGGCACTGCGCAGTTGTGTTCTCGTGGAGCCACTTCACTCGATCCAGCTGGCCATTGATAGCTGCGTAGTGCATGGCCGAACGAAACGCGACCTTGGAGATCCCTTTGTACTCTGGCTGTGTCTTGAGATAGTTGAGACGTTGAAGTGTCTTGACATCATGTTCTTGGGTTGCTTGGTGCTGCACTACGGAGGGTACATGGAGCACTGACTCATCTTTACCGTGTTGCCGCGCATAGTCGACGGTCCAGAAGGGTAGCCCTGGCAAGAACGAGTTGACGTGGATCCAAAGCGTTGCTTCCGTCACGACGCTCAACGCAGCACAGCTTGTCCGGCTCATGGCGAATTGGTTTCTGACAAGAGTCGCTCGAAGAATCTTGACCATCACTCGATGTGGGCGCAGATTTGAGAGTGCTGGTCATGAGCCAACCGACGCATGCTCTTCTCCAACGTGAGATATCAGTCATGTAATGAATAATTATGTGCTGGCGTTATTACTGTCCTTAGGTCTCTCCACACCACATGCATCGTTGAAGGAGCATGTACTTTAGTGGGTAACAACGTAGTGATTTTTCTAGTATACAAGCACAGCGTGCGTCCAATTATGTGCACGCAAATTGCTGACGTCGAGCGAGGAGCATAGGCTTCTTCGCCTTCCTTCTCGCACGCGAGCAAGGCTTGGGAGATGGGGCTAGTCCAAAGACGTTGACGGTGTTTGCCTCAGGAAGGATGTGCTGGTGAAGCTTGACACTCACAGCCAGTGTCCTAGCGCGATCCACTGCCGACTTGAGCACTGGCGTTGAGAACTTGTCGTTCTCAAGCAGGTAGTCAACGATCGCAGGGTAGTTCTTGGCTCCACGCACGAGCGCTTCTTCGATATCTTCCCGCGGTCGCGTCGGATGCAAGAGCTTGATGACATCGAGATGTCCATTCTCCGCCGCCATCGCCATACTGAAGAGTGGAAAGAGCTCTGGACAGTCCGTCAAGAGCAAGGGTAGAACGACTGAGTCGCCCTTTACAAGAAGATTAGGAATCGCCAAGCGGATGCCTTCATCAACATATCCAGAGTCGCGATGATTCAGCAAGAAGCGAACCACCTCCACATGTCCATTGACCGCTGCACCAAACGATGCGGCCTTGGTTCCTGACTCGGATCGATACTCATGGAGCCACTCGACCACTGCCAGATGACCGTTTGCCGCTGCAGTATCGAATGCGGCTGGAGTGCATCCCTCTTTACGATGGGCGTGGAGATACTGTACGACTTGGAGGTGTCCAATCCCTGCTGCGCCGTCCATGGCGATAGTCGTACATCCTTCCTTCCGTTCTTCGTGAAGCACCTGGACGACTTCCAAGAATCCACGAGACGCCGCAAAGTCCATGATTCGATGTGTCATGGACTTGTGACTCTCTGGTCGATTATGCTGTAGCCATCGCACGACATCTCCATGTCCATTCCGCGCCGCGACCGCCATCGTGTCGTATCGACACTGCTCCGTCGTGTTGGCATGCAGCCATTTCACTCGATCCAGTCGCCCGTGCGCCGCCGCATAGTGCATCGCCGAGTGATAGATCACCTTGGGGGCCAGCTGGTACTCTGGCTGTGCCTGCAGATAGTGGAGACGCTGCAGTGTCCGCGCGTCGCCGTCCTGTTGCGCCAGACTCTTGACGGCCGAGGCCACGTGCACGATGACGTTGCCACTCTGCCGGCGCCGTGCATAGTCGATGGTCCACACGGGCAAACCCGACACGAACGAGTTGATGTGGATCCAGAGCGTGGCGTCCGTCACGACGTTTAGCGCTGTCATGACGACGACGAAAAGAAAACTGAGACCTAGGACGGAAGAGTATCCAAAACGACGACCATCACTCATAGCGTACTATTGCTACAAGTATACTGAAGAAAAGAGGAGTGATGACAGGCATGTAGCCAGCGGATACAAAGATGATGAGATATCCACCAGCGCACACCCATCAGCGCACGACCGACAGCACGCACATGGATACACCTTCACGTCACTGCGTGTCGTCCGCAGGTGGTCGGCACACCCGAGCTTTCCGCTCAGAAAGCGTGCAGTGGGCTTGTCGATCGTCCAGTTGGTCCTAAAGTAGGACCCCTTCACTGTGGACCACACTATATGTATACTGTATACCATATACGTATACTGCAGGTGGTGCGACCGTACTTAGTCACTAAGTTCGCATCTGGGTGTTGGCGCGAAAGGCGTGCATCTCTCGACTCGCGCCATTCCTCGCCCGTCATGACGTCGCTGGCGTTCGCGACGGCGCCCCGTGCGCGCTTCTCGCAGGCCTCGCTCGAGCGGCTGCGTGCGCACGAGCTCTTCGACTTCCAGCTGCCCGATGCGACGCTGCGCGCGCGTCTCCAGACGCTCCATGCGCTTCTTCACCGCGACAACAAGCACGCCGAGCTACCCGACGACCTCGCCGACTTCGTGCACGTGCTGGAAGACGAGGTGCACGACGCCGGCGGGAGCAACGTCTTCTTGTTGGCGGCGCTGCAGCACTTTCGCCAGCAAATGGACATGTTCCTCGAGCTCGACCAGGACCAGACGACGACACTGCCCAACATGTTTGTCAGCACCAAAGCCACACGCTCCACGCCGCAGCCGAGCCCCGCACGCGGCCACACGCGGTCCCTAGCACGCCCCAAGGCGCATCCACGACCCCTCCACCCGATCAAACCGTCGGGACACGTCGACGACGACGTGGCGTGCGGCGTGTGCTTCCAGCGCGAGTCGCTCGAGCACGACCCGATTGTCATCTGCGGCGCCTGTGGCATTGGCGTGCACCAGTCGTGCTATCACCTCACGACGCTGCCTGACGGCGAGTGGTTCTGTCAGCCGTGCGCACGAGCGCAGCAGCGTCCGCGCAGTGTCAAGACGACGCCAACACAGGAGATTTCGTGCGTCGCGTGCAACATCGCCGGCGGTGCGCTGATCGCGACCATCGACGAGGACAAATGGGTGCACATGGCGTGCGCCATGTATCTCCCGGAGCTATATTTCCAGCCGTCGCCTCAGAATCCGGACGACGACGTCGTCGTGGGCATGGTACGTGGCGAACGCTTCTGTCGGGATGGTTAGGAAATATGTGATTTTAATGGGCGGTATGCGTGTGAACAGGAGCTCTTGCAGCCTCGACGGCAATTGCGGTGTCTGTTTTGCAAGAAAAAGTACGTTACCGAGCGATTCCGTGCGTTCTCGAGCGACTGACTGACTGAGCAACGTGTAGGAAGGGTGGGGCATGTGCGCAGTGCGTTGTGGGCAAGTGCGTGACGGCGTATCATCCGCTCTGTGGCTTGCGACGAGGCATTCGCTTCGTGGCCATGGACGACAACGTACGTCTCTCTCGCTTTGGAATAGCAGCGGACTTGATACTGACCTATGCTGTGTTGTGAGGTGCAGGATCAGTTCGGGAGTGCGTGTCATAAACATCAGAAACAGTTCCTAGGCGCCGACCATCCAGCCTTGTCCGCCCCGGCTCCTTCGGTGAGCAACACGCAGTCCAAGAATAGTGGCAAACGCAAGCGCCTCGTATCGAAAAAGCGTCGACGACAGGGTGATAGTGACGATAGCAGCGATGACAGTGACGATGACCACGACAAGATGGACGAGGAGGATGACGGCGTCGTGCTAGATGTCGAGTCCGATGGCCACGTGGACGCTGACTTGGACGTCGAGTTCCAGAAGACAGTCGTGCCATCACTCAAGGCGCGAAACTCTCCAGCGCGGCCGGTAAAGAAGCAGCACTTCGCACCCAAGAAGCAACAGACGCTCATGTTCGGCCAGGTAAAAGACCTGGCCAAGCCTCCAATCCCCGCTTTCTTCAAACCAAAGGCACCTGCCGTCGTCCCACCTCAAGCTACAACCCCCACGGCAGTCATTCCTGACGCGAGTCGACTCCCACTGGCCAGTCGAGTGTTCGTTCCCATCTCAAGCACCAAGAGTGGAGGCGACTTCGAAGACGTCCTAGCTGTGTTGCCATCGTTACCGCTGGGTGTTGGTATACGTACTGACCCTGGGATCAATGGACTCGTGCTGGGTGCCACCGAAACAACTAACGGTATCGTCTTGGACGCCCTTCGACGAGGTATTTTGCGTGATGGCGATGAGCTCCTCGCCATTAATGACGTGGCTCTGCGCCATCGTTCGGTCAGTGCGCTGCGAGAGCTGCTGGCCACGCTCACGCCTCCGTATCGGGTGTGGTTCCGCACTAGCAACAAACGTCCACTTAGTCAAGTGCTTCCACCGCCTGTTCTGTCACGAGCGTCAGCTCCAGCAACGAATACGAATGAAAAGCCCGTCCAGCCTCCGCTACAAGCGAACACCACACAGACCAGTGGGAAACCCCCAGCGTCGACCACGGACAAGCCCAAGGATGCACGATCCCCATTAGAAGAAGCCACCACTGCCGACTGGCCGTGGTTCTACCTTCGCTCGGACGGCAAACTGGCGATGAATCTGCTGTGGCAGTCGTTGGACGCTGGTTTCTTCGTCGAGAAGTGGAACAAACCCACGTGGGAGCAGCTGTGGGGGAATGTCGAGTCACTTGTTGGTCTGCAGCTTGATTCAGACTCGAAGAAGACGGAGCTTCCGACCACCGAGTCCCTGCTGGAGATGCCACGACGTGATCAGCCCGTTCCAGATTTCATTGTCGACTATCGTAAACAGCAAAAGAACAAGAGACGTGGTTCGCTCGCAACAGATACGGTGTTTGTCGGAGTGAACATGGAGAACAAGCAGTCCCACGACGATACTGATTGGGACGCGCTGCCTGCGATCGCCGTGGGGACGACGGTGACGGTCGCCAAACGCACTTGGCCTGGTATCAACAAGCTCGGAGGTGCTGGTCGTGTTCGAAAAGTGCACACGGTCACCGACAAGAACGATGCGGGCGAGGAGAAGCAACGATTCCTGTATGACGTGGCGTATGTGCTGGGCGGCAGTGAGAAGATGATCGAGCGCAAGTACATCACCGTGGTTAACATCGGAGCCAGTGAGAGCAAAGACGAAAGCGACAAGGACAGAGCAGTGGCGGAGGAAGAGGCCAAGCCAGCGGCTGAGCCAGAAAAGGAAGAAGACGAGGCGCGACTTCGCCTGGGCATGCGGATTCAGGTCAAGAATACCGACGAAGAGCTACCGCCCGTTGATTCCACGGCCGATCGTAAAGTGCGCCTGCAAGTCTCGATTCAGAACGACTGCGTCTTCTTCCAGCGTATGCCGTTGGACGTCAACGAGACGCCGTCTTCTACAAGAGAGTTGCTCTTGCATCGCCACTTTCCCGTAAAGCAGTCTCCTCTGGACGTCCTCCTCTCGGATGCTCTGCGCGGTGTGGTCGAGTACGCAGATGAACGCGGTGACGACGATGATGACGCGATGGACTCCGAGGAAGATGAATCTTCGGAGATCCGAACGCAGTTGGAAATCGCCCAGCAGCAGCTTCAAACTGTGATGGTGCGAAACAAGGAGCTGTTCGAGGTAGTCAAGGCAGCAGCCACACAGGAGCACCAAGGCAAGCAGTACCGTAAGCGCAAGCTTGAGGCGATCCAGTGGAAGCACTACGAGGATATGTACCGTGACGTGGCCAAGGCGAGAGAGCAGTTCGACGACAGCGACGATGACGAGGAGGAAGAAGGAAGTGGTTCAACTGGTGCTGGTCGTAGACATAAAGCGAGTGACCGCAAGAAGACAGAGGAGAAGAGCGAAGGCGAGTCTTCTGACTCTGACTCTGACTTTGATGACTCGTTTGGCGGCATGTTTTTGAACAAGATCAAGCAAGAAGGCAACGAAGTGTGCTTCCTGTGTGAGCTTGTAGGCGGTGACTTTGCCGCGACGTCGTGTGGACGAGTGGTTCATCCTCAGTGCGCCATGTACACGCCCGAGACGTTCTTCAGAGACGGTGTGGCTCATGGCATCGATCAGGTCCCAGTGGACGAGCGTCGTGCGTTGACTTGTACGATCTGTGGTGGAAAGAAAGGCTTGAGCAAGATCCAGTGTGCGCACGCCCGATGTACTGTAGCTTACCACGTGTCTTGTGCGTACGTGAACGGGTGTCTGACTCGCGATCCGCACTATCAAGCGTGGTGTCCAAAGCACTTGAAGTCGTCGGGTATGGCGATGGAGATCGAGTGGCCACGACACATGCGACCGCAGCGCTCAACCCAAGCTGGCAAGGGTCGTCGTCACACGCCAGCCAAGAGCCCTCAGCGACGTGGTAATCCAGCGGATATCTCGTCGTCCAAGTCAAGTTCAAAGCGCAAACGACGTCGTCAGGCGAGCGAGGAGAACCTTGACATGCACCACAAGCCACGGGACGTGATCATTCTTGATCAAGACGACGAAACGACCCAGGAAAGTGTCGAGCCGCCTTGTGTACGACGTCTGGTGATTGACGAGGACTCGGACGAGGGTGTCAAGCCTGTTGTTCCTGCTGTTGTCTTCGAAAAAGGCGCGTTGGTCAACGTCCTGCCTCGTGAATGGCGCGGAAGCAACAAACCAGGTGGCGTCGGACGCGTCACTATTGTCCATGATACAAAAGACTCTGACGGAAACCGAGTCGTGCTGTACGACGTGGCGTACGTGCTTGACAACATGAAGGAGAAGCGTGTGGAGGCGCAGTACGTCCTGCCATACAAAGTGTAACAAGGACAAAGCTCCTTGTATAGAATGATAGAGTAAAAAGCAAAGAGAAATACGTTGAATCGTTCACGTTGGAGACAAAATGCATGGTTTATTTCATGATTAATGTGCGTCTATGTCGTCGACTTGCCCTGGCGCGTCAATGCCTTCACCAAGAGCGACGTAGCTCCTTCGCGTTCGAGGCGACTCGCCGTTCTCTGTGGTGACGAGGTTCCTGTGCGCTGGCGAAGGCTGAGGCATCCACGAACCTCGCGGTTGCGCCACGTTGACGACCGTGGCTGGTTCATTCGGAGGCACGGACGTGTATTCCCAGTGGAGAGGGAGGATCGCTTGGACGTGAAGCCGTGTGTGGTTGAGATTGAGAGGATGGTAGAACATCTTGTCGTCGACCACCGCAATGACGCTGAGCATCGGACGATCAGCCGAACGTTCCATCTCGACCGTGGATCGGTCCATGACGATGATAGGTTGGCTGTGATGCACGAGGACTGGGACGTAGAGACCTTCGATCAATGCGCGTTCGTATCCGTAGAGTACAAGACCGAGCGACTGCGTGCGTTGATCCGGGCCGACGGCGTGTTCGTGGAGCATGAGCGTATGTCCGATGGCTGTGCGAGTGGTGACATGACGTAGGTTGTGGTTCTTGCCGCGGTATCCAGAGAGGAACAGGTAGAAGCCACTTGCTTGCTGTAGCACCGACACGACGAATAGCAAGAGTGTACACGGCCACAATACCGTCGACACGATGTGAAGCAGGCCAACGAACGAGCGCACACCGCCAAGACTCGACTTGGCCGAGTTGGAAATGTGTCCGAGACCAGCTGTAGTCATGTGGTAGTGCTGGAAGAGGTCGGTGGTCGAGTCGACGATGCGTGGACCCGCGTAAAAGACCAGAAAGGGGACCAGCAATGGGTACGCATCAGGCGAGACGCGGAAATGCATGCGACCGCCCGTGACGACGCGTACAATGATGGCTGCGAACGCCACACAGGCGATGGGGATCCATAGGATCTTGGACGCCTGAGAACAGAGCCACAGGTACTCGAGATACGTGGCTGTGCGGGACTCGTGAAGCATGAGGAACGTGCCGATGCTCTCATCAAGACTCAGCAGCGCTTCCAGGGCGAGCAAGAAGATCTCCTGGCCGTAGCGCAAGCCTGCGTGGATCGGATCGAAGGCGCCATTAAAGGGGAAGCCGTGGACACAGACATACCGATAGAGAGGCATGTACACTCGTGTCGTGCGGATATACGCAATGAGGCCGTAGATGAACACACGCACAGCCAACTCAAAATACCCATCGACAATGAGACTGAGATTGGCACGGGCGTCGACGAATTGGCGTAAATGGCCGTCTTTCCAGATCACAGGCGGTGTGCATCGCTGGACTTGGGCTTCTTCAAACACCAAGTACTTTTGGTTCATGAACAACTTGGAATTGATCATAGCACCACCACCTCCGAGACGGTAAGTCGAACGAGGGTAGCGAGGCTGACGCGCCGTCTTGCGCTGCTGCTTGCTTTGAGTGAGAGCGAGCACTTTGTATTGATCGGTTGGATCTGGCACATACAGTTCCACCCACGCCCGAGAGTAGTCATGGAGGATCCACAAAGCCACTTCACGACACATGTGCTCGGCCATGACGTACTGCTGGACGGGCACGAATGTACCGTCATTGCGTGCTTCGATGAGACATGGGAACCATTCCAGGTCGAGCATGTGTTCGGAGGTGAGGTCGACTTCGTTGATACGAACCACTTCAGTCGCTGACCATTGACTCAGACACATCACGTCCGGAAACGGGTACACCGAGCCATTCGGCGCCGTCACTTCCCCCACGAAGACGTACACGTGCTCTTTCTTCTCGAAAGACGCGCGTGGCCAGTAGATTTTCAGCGAGCCTCCGTCGAAGATGCCATCGACGATGCCGATGTTGAGATGCACGACATTGGTTGTGTTGGTCTTGTAGTCGGAAGGGAGCGTGTAATCGGTGAAGCCGTCCCACTTGCGTTCGCCCAGTGTCGGCTGAAGACGCGAGAGCACCGCAACAAGTACGCGAAGCGGGTCTGTGATGCTGGCGAGCGTGATTACCACCCACAGCGAGGCGTTTACGATGGCGAGCTTGGACAAACGGCGCCGTGGCGACTTGGAGCCTTTCCGCGATGAACGGTCATGTACCTGGGTCATATTCTGCAGTACCGAGGTCCTCACCACAGTCATTGGCGGAATGTCGACGTCTTCTTGCCCCATCTCGACCGATTTGGCACTGAAAAGACGCGGCCAAAGATGGCGGACGTCAGCGGTTGCAACAGAAAACCGACAGGCGCCAGAGGCTCGCTCAATCCAGTGCACGAGAACTTCAACCGCAGACCCAGGCCAGGATTAGTCCGACGATCACGCTGTCCGTAATAAAGAGGCCCGTGCGTTTGTCGTACGAGGTGGTTTCACGACGTAAGATGGTGCTTGTTTTCGTCAAATCTCACGCATTCCCATGTCTTCTCTGACTGATCACATGAGCTATTCCGTCTGCTTCTGACACCGTCGAGACGAGTCTTCGTGTGTGTGGTGACGGATGCTACACGTCGTCAAGCCAGGACGCATCAAACGAGTGAGAAACGCGATGACCTCGTGGCACTCGCGCTCCTCTGCACACTTGCGAGCCGTGAAGAGGCAGCCTTTGGTGCAGTTTTGTACAAGATATTCAACCACGTCCAAGTGGTTGTAGCGAGCTGCTTCTTGCAACGTGTCTTCGTGGCAGTTCCATTCGCCGTCTTGGTGTTCATGCAGGAACCTAATGACGTCGAGATAACCCAGTTGTGCACACCTCCCCATCGCCATGGGCGTGAAGCCTTCTCGTCGATGCGTTGCGAGGAACTGTACCACGTCGAGTCGATTGTGCCACGCCGCCATGTCCATCGCGTATGTTGTACAGCCTTCCTGTCGATGCCGATGAAGATATTGCACCACATCTAGATGCCCATTCTTGGCGGCTTCGTCCATCGCGTTGGTCGTACACCCTTCGTGTCGGTGTTCATGGAGAAACTGGACCACATCGAGATGGCCATTAGCTGCCGCGTAGTCCATCGCCATCTGCGTGCAGCCTTCGTGTCGGTTCTCATGGAGGAAGCGGACGATCGCGAGTAACCCACAGCGTGCCGCGTGGTCCATTGCGTCCGTCGTACAGCCTTCGGACCGGTACTCGTGAAGAAGTCGAACGATTGCGAGATGTCCTTTCGACGCTGCGTAGTCCATCGCGTCCGTCGTGAGCACGAGGCCGCGGAACCGAGTGAGAAGATAGCGAACCAAGTCGACACTTCCAGTCAACACGACGCCATCGCACTGCTCCACGGTGATGTCCGCCCACGCGTCTTTCCGATGCTCTGCTAGCCACTGCACGGCTTCTAACCTTCCCATTGTCGCCGCATGACGCAGTGTATGCGGACTACACGCGACGCGTGTGTGCGCATCGAGCCATTGCAGCGCCGAGAGAAACCCTCGCGTCGCCGCAAAGTACATGGCGTCCTGGAAGTCCAAACGCGGATCCAGCATCACTCGGCCATGGTACGAGCCACGCGCTTGCTCATAGAGACCATAGAGCATCGTGAGCATGTCCATGTCGTCCACGATGATCGCGAGACACGGGAGCATACTCCGCGTCGGCCCACGTCCCCAGTGCGTCGCGTTCTTCCGCGCAAACGCCATCACTACACCAGGAAGACCGTCCATGAACGAGGTGATGTGCAGGAAGAGAGGTCGCTGCGTCAGCACGCACGCAGCGAGCGCGTTGTCATGGCGTTGGGCCATGCTCACGCAATGATCGAATGACACTGCCATCGGAGCTCCTCGTTCTTCTCTTCCGTCGAATGATTCCCGAAAACAGATCAGATTGGTAGAAATTACCTTCCATACATCTCAATGATTGGCTAAATATTCAAATAATCCATTGATTGGTTGTAATTTACATCGTTTCAACCAATCAGGTAACGGATACCATGATACCCTACGACACCCTAGGTTGGTCGGCTCGGGATCCTAGGACCCCAGGCCGTGCACCTGCCCTTGACGACCTTATCGATGCTTCTTCTTGCCTTTGGCGTGCTTCCTTCGTCGTAGTTTCTCTCGCTGCTCCTGGTCCTTGCGTTCCATCAGCAACTGGATCTGGTGACTCAGGTACTGGACGATTTGTGAGCGTCCGGAGCTCTTGGCGCCTCGTAACGCGTCGAACAAGCGATCGCCGACCGAAATGTTCTCGCAGAGGTACTTGACGACTGGGAAATGGCCGTCTCGCGCGGCGCGGTAGAGCGCCGAGTTCTCCCACGTGATCCCCAGTCGGCGCTGGTGGAGGAACGCGACGACTTCGAGGTGTCCGAACTCGGCGGCTTCGGCCAATGCCCACGACGAACAGCCTTCGCTTCGATGGCTGTGGAGGAACGCAACGACGTCCACGTGGCCGTGCTTGGCGGCGCTGTCCATGGCGTACACGGTGCAGCCTTCTTGTCGATGCGCGTGGAGGAACTGGACGACGTCAAGATGACCATGCGACGCGGCAAAGTCCATCGCATCGCGTGTGCAGCCTTCGTGGCGATGCTCGTGCAAGAACGTGAGGACGTCCAGGTGGCCGTGGGCTGCTGCGTCGTCGATCGCCTTCGTGGTGCATCCTGCAGGGCAGACTGTGTGGAAATACTCGACGACTGGCAAGTGTCCGGCACCAGCAGCAGCGTGGAAGGCATCTACGCAGCTCGAATGGTCAGAACCGCTGAGGATCTCATGGAGAAACTGCGTGATGGAGAGATCACCGGCTTTTGCGGCTACTGGGAGCAGCTGAGGCTGGAACAGGTCGGGACGATAGCTGTGGAGAAACTCGAGCACGTCGTGATGCCCGCGAGTCACGACTTGATCCAAATGCTCTGGCTTGAGTGACTTGGCTTCACAGATCTCACAGTGCTTCGCCAGCCATTCGACGACGTCCTTATGGCCTTCCACTGCCGCATCACGAAGGTAAAGGCGGTCCGCACACTCGTTCACAGTCGATCCGAATCGATTGTGAAGCCATTCGACGGCGCGTACACTGCCAGTTGTCACGGCGACGTCCAATGCCGCGTCAAACGACAGCACGGACAGGCTCTGGTAGTACTGGGACTGCTTCCGAAGAGCGTCGATCTGCTCGAGCATCACTTGATCGTCTCGGGCGATCGCAATGCCGACCAGCGCACCGCATGCCAACAAAACTTCGCTGTCGTCCCACACTGACCGATGCGCCCGGTAGTAGTCGTACACGCGCCATGGGAGTCCTGCCTGGAACGACGTGATGAGGTCCCAGAGCGCAAAGTCGCCCAGCACGCGCTGGCAAATGTCGGCGGTGGCCATTTGCACTCGGTGGTGTTCATCTCAAGTGAGACCGTCTAGTTTAGTGTGGTGTACATGGACATGGAGAACATGGCTACACTTTGCCATGTGAGACGAGCACGAAGCCTTCCTTCTCCATCAAAACCAGTCTTGGGACGCATTCCTCGTCCCTTCAAGTGCCATGGAGCTGCGATGCGTCGTGGTCAACAGCGGTCGCGTGCTCGTTGTCACGCTGTCCGAGGACAAATCCGCCAGCGACCTGCAAGACGCCATCAAGAGCATGCTTGGGCCCAAAGCCCCGTGCATTGCGCACCGGCTGAAGCTCTACATGACGAAAGCGACAGACGACAAATCATGGCTTCGTATCTCACCCGAGGATGTGGATGACATGGCCAAGGGCAAGATCCCCGAAACGATCCAAGCCTTTATGACGTCCAAAACGCTATACCCGAAGGTGCGTACCTCTCGCGCTCTCCACTGGCAAAGGCTGAACATCCATGGAATGAAGCCCACGTGCTTGTGCAGGTGCCCGAGATCGAATGACAGTACCAACCTGAGCCAAACCCAGTGTACGCTCTCGACATGGACGAGTTGTATTTCGTCGATCCGGACCAAGCCGTCGAGCAATTACAATCGATTCACGAGGAGATGTATCGCGCGAGCAAAGAGTTTGATTCGTGTCGGAGCCTTCCGGTTGCGGACCACGCGCTTGGAATGGGGAAGACGACGTTTGCACATCATTACGTCCGACTCTGCCTGAAGACATGGCCGATAGAGGCCACGCGAACAGACTTTCAGCAGACAATCTGCGCGGCTCATACGGTCATGTGTCGGTTAGAATCGGGTGTGTTTGTTCACGAAGTGTCGGCTCAAGTCACAATGAACGATCTACTGGCAAAAGCTGTTCGGAGACATCTCTCTCCTGAGACAGAGCTGAGCGTCTTGACGCCACCACTTTCAACGTCACCACAGACGTTTGCTGAAGACCTAGTGGCTGCGATTGGACCGCTCTTCATTGTGCTGGATAACGTGGGGGATGCTTTCGGCGACGGAAACTTGGACGAGAAGACATCGCGCGACCGGTTCGCGCAGTTTTGTAAAGACGTGTTGCTCTCGTGGACACAAGTGCCGGGATTGGTTTTTGTCGTGCTGGGACATGCACCGTTTCTCCGCTTCTTCAAGTCGATGAACTCATCACTCAACGCAAAACCGTGGTATCTGGAGCGTCTACCGTTGTTTTGTCTCGAGCCACCGCAAGTCCAACGGATTTTGCGTCACACGCTGCACAAGGCCGCTCTTCCAGAAACTCTGGTGGATCGATGGGGTCTCACATCACTTGAGCTTGAGGAAGACACTACGAGCGTCCTGTTCGACTTGTTAGGCGGTCATCCTGGGACTATCATGAGGTTCTTGAGAGACTACACTACCTACGAGAGCTTCAAGCTCTACGCTATAGGAGACAATTGGTTGGATTTCTATCGCGACGCGTGGCGATGGCGCGGCATCCTTCAGGATTGGATCGTAACGTTTCGGTTGCCTAGAGGGAACACGCGCATCATCGACTTGTCGAGAGCAGAGATGTTGGAGGACGACAAGTGGGTCGATATATCATACGGCGAAGTGATGCGTCATTGTCACCTGCTTTGGGAAGGCACTCTAATAGAAGCGAGCGTCTTTGCGCATCCAGTAGTCGAAGATGCCATCATGAACATCGTCTTGCCGTTGAATCTGTATGCTCTACGAGTCTGTGAGATGGCTCCACGTCGGACGCTGTCATATGCCATGGCCTTCCAGTGGATGTGCGTGAAGCGCCTACAGGAGCTTATCGATCAACTCCTCGTCCCTCGCGTGGCGTCTCCTTTGTTCTTTGGTGAGACGACGGTGTGGAGTTGCCAGGTCAGGTGGATTGCTTGCCAGAAGAAGTGTGTCACTGGCGGCATCCGCTCAGTTGGCCACGACTGATGGAATGGATGAACTAAGAATTGGAGAAGCGCGAGTGCAAGAGTATGATCGTGAAGCCTCGGGTGGAGTGGGCGCTTCCTGATGCGTTGATGATGACGCGGATGCCTGCGAGCGAGGAGAAGGCGGACTCAAAATTTGATGTATTCGGTGGACCAAACGAACGTTCGACAAAACGTCAGAGGAAGGAAATGGAAACACTGACTGTCGGTTTACTTACCCGGAAAGCCATCGACAACTTGGATATGGTGGAGGGGTGTCGTAAATTTCATGAGCTGTTCGTGTCTTTGGACGCGAAGACCCGACGAGAGTTTGGTCGAATGACGAATGTGCTGATTGTCTGTGCGACAGCGTACTCGGACGATTTGCCTTCGTTTAGTTCGAAAGACGACGGGTTTGTGTCGATGGACGTACCGCCAGAATGTGGGAATGTGACGGAGGTGTTGCTGTTGAACTTGACGATGAATGAGAAACGAGATCAGTTTTTCGGGTGGGAGAAGGACGAGATGCTCGTGGATGCTGTGGAGACCATCGTCACGAATCTCTAGGCGAACCAGTTGACTTATTTGGTCGGAGAGAGCTAATAGCGTAGTTTTTCGGGTCAAAAACCTGCCCAATGCGACGGACTCAAGTACCAGCGAGAAGTTGAAAAGCATTTGTAGTGCACAGAATGAATGCATTTAGTGTTTGTGTGTCTTATATTGCATCAATTGAACTCATTCATCGATTTCTTTGTGGTACTGGCCGGCTTCCATGTTTGTATTCTGAAGAGTGTTTCAATACCCATGAATGCTGCGAGTCACTGGCGCAAGATGAACCCAGCGCGTGAAGCGGCCAGATGTAAACTCGAAAATGAGCGCCAAAAGCGGGATGTCGAGGCCAGGGACGGTCTTCGAGCTACGAGAAGTCGATCCGGCGTCATTTTGCCTTTGCTTCTTGATTGTCTCGCTTGCTGTCGAGCGAAAGACGCTGAGGAACGCACGCTTGCACACAGACTCGAAAGGGACGATGTATTGTCGCTGGTTTGTGAGTTGAAAAGTGTCCGACAGCTCTGGGAAGTCTCGGTGATGCTGCACATGGAGAATACACGTCTGTAGTCGAGTGTTCTTCTCCAACATGAGTCCAGCAGCGACCAATATCCGCTCCGATTGGACTCGTGCCCGCCCTTCGTCCTCGCCTACGTTGGTCTTGCGGAATTGGAGATCCAGATGGTCGAGACGCCTTGTCATGGGGTGATTAGCGTCACTCAAAACAGTGAAGAATCGTTCGATACTGTCGTCTTCGAGCACGTTGAGATCGTGGAGTTCTAGGGAATGAATGAGGCGATCTCCGCGAGTATAGAGATTCGCGAGACTGTCGAGCGATCCCATTTCGATACACCGCAACTTGACATCCTCAACAAAGGGGAAGATGCCGCTCGTGATCGGGTCGAGAATCGTGTCGTTGAGAGGCACGGACTTTCTGCTGATGACAAGTTTCCGGATTGGATTGCGCTTGAAAAGCTCAAGTAGATCGGAAACCACGGTCTCCCCACCGTTGATCTCGTCAAAACGCAGCTCGAGGGTCTGGATCGTCGCTGACAAGGCTTGATTTGCGGCGGAACGTTGAGTGGCATCACCATCCGAGGGCAACTGCTCCCTCAGTATCTTACAAAGGCCGATTCCTGGGACAATCGCGTGAGCCCATGCGTCCTGTGTCGCTTGATCGATGACTGTTACAGTGATTGGCTCCGGCAAGGCAAATAGATCAACGGGATCGACTCCAAATGGGTCAGTTCCACACGACACTGGCACCAAGCGTCCACTCCAACTGGCTGGCAGCACCACCACTCGAGACTGTGTCGTACGACTGGTCGATTGTACGAGCAGAGAGGTTGGATCGGCACTGTTGAGTCCTTCGCCTACTGCTGTGACATCGTCTCGCGTGAGTATCCAGTCCGATAGTGTCAGCGATCTGATCCGGTGTGTGGCGTGTGTGCTGAGGACCGCGTACGCAAACCACTGCCATCGCATCCTTCGATTCACTGGATCCGTCGCATTGTCTTGCAGCACACAGGACAAACTCAACGATCGAACACTCTGACTGTCGCGTAGAGCCGAACACACCGCAGCAAACGTGTCACGACCTAAAAGGTACGACAGCGCGAGTGTCTTGACTCCAAACGTCGACGACGAAGCCACGGCTTTGGATTCCACAAGACGAGCCAGCGGCGGCGGCATGGTCATACACGAGTCAAACTCCCATTCGACGGATCCTCGAACGGTTAAATCACGGACTGGGAGTCGAGACGACGCCAGGTGCGAGAGTGCTGTCCAGCTGGGGTTGTCGACTTCGATGGCCAAGCCGTCGACTCGAAACAACTCGCAGTGGCCTCGCTCCAGAACCCCTACGAGCTCGTCCATTCGGTCTTTCAGCACCGTCACGTCCGCATTCGTCTTGGGCTTTGCAAAGAGACGTATCGGAGGCAACAGCACGCACTCTGTCGTCCTCCCCGTCTCGGCCAACAGCGCAACAAGCGAAGCTTTCGCCTGGACGAACTGGTCACTGCGCGTTCCCGTCGACCCCCAGGCACACAACTCCTTCACGACCTCGGGATACAACCACGTGGTGATCGGGAACAGGAAGCCAATCTTTCGTCGCCAGTTGGCTTCAATCTTGGCGTGCTCGAGTACGTGCTGTCCGCGACTCGGTCCGTCCATCTGAACCGGCCCGAGTGCCGCTGCCAACCGCAAGAGCTCCATCAGCTCGAGCGTCTGCAGCTGCTTCACGCGGGTAGCCTCTTTTTGCTCTTCCCCGTCGTCGTCCAAGTCAAAGAACTCGCATGCGTCGTCGTCGTTGTCGTCCTCGTCGTCCTGCTTGTGCTCTTTCTGGTCTTTTGTGTAGGGCCAGTTGACTTGGAACCACGTCATCTCGTCGTTTGGAGGCTGTAGATCGCCTCGACGACGTCGTAGCACCGTCCAGAGCAGTTTTACCCATGGCGCAATCACCTGACTGGCCGTCTGCCTCTCCTTTGCGTCCACAGCGCCGTCAGCAAGCGACAAACGCGTCGTCATCTCCGTCATCGCCATGGGATTCGGATTGTGAACCCATCGCCGACAACAAAGAGACCAGATACGTTTTGATTGGCCAAAAAGATTGTCCTAAATCCATAATTTGGACCAATCATGTGGAATTTTCTTCCGGGTGGTCACTGCCAATAGCCACCAGCCCACTTCAACTACAACCTGATCAGTGGCTCGCTCATTGATCCTGACGCTACGAATCGAATGAGACGACGTGTATCACGCATAACAAGGTCAGGAGACGGTAGGAAGTCGACCGAGAACGAACCGGACGAGGAGACCACGAGAGGTGATCCTTGGTGTGTGGTGATACCTCACACGCCTCGATATCCGCATTCATGGTCGGGTTTACTAACTGTTAAGAGACTGTCTCGCTTGTTTCAGACGTTCGACATGCAAATCAACATACAGGGCATTTCATTGACACGTGTAAACGACCGATCATGCAATCCCATAGATACTTCAAGTGGTTCGCCTAGAGATTCGTGACGATTGTCTCGACGGCATCCATACGTATTTCATCCTTTTCCCACCCGAAAAACTGATCTCGTTTCTCATTCGTCGTCAAGTTCAACAGCAACACCTCCGACACATTCCCACACTCTGGCGGCACATCCATTGACACAAACCCGTCGTCACTCGAACGGAACGATGGCAAATCGTCCGAGTACGCCGTCGCACAGACAGTCAGCACATTTGTCATGCGACCAAACTCTCGTCGGGTCTTCGCGTCCAAAGACACAAACAGCTCGTGAAAGTGACGACACCTCTCCATCATCTCCGCCTTATCAACAGCTTTCCGAGCGAGCAAGCCGATCGTCAGCGTCGCCATCTCCATCTTCTGACGCTTTGCAGAAGGCTCAACAGAGTCAGTGTCTACTTCATCGTCACTTATAGGCATCCGATTCATCATCAACACATCAGGAAGCGCCCACTCCACGCGAGGCTTTACGATCATACTCTTGCACTCGCGCTTCTCCAATTCTTCGTTCATCCATTCCATCAGCCGTGGCCAACTGAGCGGATGCCGCCAGTGACACACTTCTTCTGGCAAGCAATCCACCTGACCTGGCAACTCCACACCCTCGGTATACCGACCAAACACCGTCGTCTCACCAAATAACGTAGGAGACGCCACGCGAGGGATGAGGAGTCGATCGAATAGCTCCTGTAGGCGCTTCACGCACATCCACTGGAAGGCCGTGGCATACGACAGTGTCCGACGTGGAGCCATCTCACAGACCTGTAGAGCATACAGATTCTAAGGCAAGACGACGTTCATGATGGCATCTTCGACTACCGGATGCGCGAAGACGGTTGCTTCTGTCAGAGTGCCTTCCCACCGTAGACGACAACGACGCATCACCTGGTCATACGATATGTCTACCCACTTCCTGCCTTCCCACATCTCGGTTCTCGATAAATCTGTGGTGAGTGTGTCGGCTCCAGGGGTTCGAAACGTTACGATCCATCGCTGCAGGATATCGCGCCATCGCCACGCGTCGCGATAGAAACCCAGCCAAGTGCTGACACCGAAGTCTCGAATGGCGTAGTCTTGAAGCTCTCATACATCGTGTATTCTCGCAGTAGTCTCCAAACGGTCCACGGATGCCCACCTGACCAGTCGAACAAGAGACTCGTAGCTTCTTCCACAAGTTCGGAAGACGACAGGAACCACCGATCCGCCAATGTTGTTGACAGAGAAGCCTTGATGAAGGTGCGACACAAAACGTCTTGGATTTGTGGTGGCTCGAGACGAAACAGTGTCAGACGCTCTAGATACCACGGTTTCGTAATGAGGGATGTGTTCTTCGCCTTGAGGTGTCGGAGGAACGGTGCATGGCCCAGAACAACGAAGAACAATCCTGGCACTTGCGTCCACGGAAGCAAGACTTCGTGGCAGAACCTGACGAATAGGTCACGAGATGCCATCTCGTCCATTGTGTCGTCACTAAATGCGAAACCAATGCGATTCAGTACGACGAATAAAGGGCCAACCGCCGCCACAAGATCTCGAACAAACGCCAATGATGACTTTGGGAATGGCAGCGTCAGCACGCTCAGCTCGGTTCCCTCTTGAAGAGAACGCTGAACACTATCTGCAAGGATAGCATTCATGGTGATGGGGAGTGAAGTCTTGCCAGTGAAAGCTCTTGACTCCAGGTGGCACATGACAGTGTGAGCCGTACAGATCGAGCTGTGGAGCGCTGTGTGGGACGTTTTGTCCGGCCATTTCCTGCGCAAGAGACGGATGTAGTGATACGGAAACGTCGTTTTCCCCACTCCGCGCTGTTGGTCTAGGATCGGAATGTGACGATACGAGTCACGTCGGAGACTCGTGTGGTAGCTAAGCTGGTGAATGGACAGCAATTGCTCGACAACTTGGTCTCGATTGCCGAAAAACAACTTACCGTTGTCGAGAGCGTACACGGGGTCTTGCTCGGACTGGTCGACCCACGTAAGCTTGGGCATGTGCACGAGCAAGTGGGTCTCGAGCCTAGCCTCCTTCATCCCTGGCAGTGGATAGCATGACAGTGCATCGGAACCACCCATCTCATAAGACTCGGACGTCATCATGGCTTGGATAGCCTCAGGGACCTCACCCTTGGCCATGCGATCCAGATCGGTGTGAGTGCTGCGAAGCCAGGGCTCCTCGTCTGTAGTTCTGGCCATGTAGAGCCTTAGCTTCTCTGGAGCACACGAGATCTTGAGTCTTGGTGTGGTCCTAATGGCTTCCTGCAGGTCGGAGACGCATTGGTCCCCGTCAATATTGACAATAAAGAGAGTTCCATTGTTCACCAAGACGCACTTGAGCTTCATGGCAGTTGTACCTGGAAGGTAATCGAGGTTTTCGACCAACCGTATGTGTAATTTCCTATTCTGGGAGAATTCATTTGGTCAATGGACGATGATGTGAAGAGACGACGCGCACTCTGAGGGCTGGTTGTGCCTTTCACGGCGTTATATGACGATCCTCCATCGAATGCTGACCAGGGTCCGTGTCAGTTGCGGCGTCGACAGTCTAGGAAGAAGCGGCCATGGTATAAGGAATCGTCATAACGGATCGTAACAGGACGTTTGGGGGATTTTGCAAGACGAATGACAGTTCGAGCACATATATCTACCTGCCTATTCCTCATGTGGTGCTCCATGGCGACCTACGACTCGTCAAAGACGCATACCCGATACTTAAACACCACGTCGGCGTATGAGATCACGAGGTCAAGCACTGGTACGTCTAGATACGGAGGCAACACCGTCTCCGGGGCGTTTCTCGGGCGTTTGACGCTTTGCTCCGACGATTTGGTGGCGAACACACTGAAGAAAGCGCGTTTGCAGGCTTCCGAGAGTGGGTGGAAGAACGTGAGCTGATCCAACTCGCGTACAGCGTCGCAGTGCGGCTTTACTCGCGAAAAATGCCCTCGCAAGGTGAAACGTTGCAAGCGAGTGTTTTCCGAGAGCGTCTCCTTCGCCGCCACAAGAACCGCGGTGGTCCCTTCGTCGTTGCATGGCTTGAGTTGCATGTCCAGTTGTTTGAGGTATCTAGCAATCGAGTGGCGTTCCGGAGGCTCCTTCAAGGCAGCGAAGAGTACGAGCCAGCTTCTGGTGTCCTGGATGGACAGGTCGTGCAACACGAGCGATCGGAGTCGGCAGACACTCGTGTGTGCGCGTACGATGGCGTCTGGGGTACTTGTTCTCTCAGGCGGCAGCTTTACGTCATGAAATCCTGGATAGTACTGGTTGATCTCACGCCACTGGTCTTGAATCATGGGAAGCTGGAATGGGTCAGCGCAATGAATCGATAAATGACGGGTCGTCGTGGCCGTGAGTAGTAGAGAGACGAGATCTCGGAGCTTCCATGTTGGTGATATTTCCGTGTGGGCACCATCGAAGCGCAGTACCAGGGACACCAAGTGTTTAGACGCGCGTTCAGTGCGTCCAATTCTGGATTCTGAGGCTCGCAACGCTTCTTTCACGGCCTCGACATCGCTGTACCGGAGTTCCCCCTCGAATAGCGTGATGGATTCGATCCGTGTGCTGCTTCACGACTGAAGAGCGTGGGTACCATCAGTCCCCACCGTTTCGATCGAGATGTATCGATAGAACACAGTACGTGGTCAAGATGCAGTGACTTGAGGTGTTGATAATCACGAAGAACCGAGCAGAGTGTTGTAATAGACTCCAATGTCATCGATTTCTCGACTCGCAATCGTATCGGCAGGTGCGAAGTCATGCCTGAGGACGTCTCCATCGCCTCGTCATCGGCTCTTGGTGCCAACATCGTCGCCAGACGACATATCCCAGTCAAATCCGATGTGGCCACATCGACAGACTCGAGAACAAAAGCGGATGAGTTGGGTCAGCTTGCATTACTTGCGTTGATGTCCTCGATTAATTTGGCTACATCTTTGCCTGGCTTTGGAGAAACTCGCAGACAAATCGGAGTCGGCTTCCAGGGCCATTTCTTGCTCTCCTGGGTGTAGTTTGCCTCGTGGAAGGCTTTACTTTTGTCCCAGAGGCGGTTGAGCGACTGCAACTCAGCTAAAAAGCTGGCACAACCGTCGCTTCCAACGTCGACGATGAATCCGATGTACCAAGCGAAGGGATCTCCCGTGATGTCGACTTGATAGTCAACATTTTGCCTCTTGCCTAGCGTTGCTGGCCATCCCTGGGGCTGATCTGACGCCAAGAGATGGAGTTACTCCATGACTTGGAGAATTTGAAGTCGGGTGGCATCGACCTGCTTGTATCCGCTTGGGTTGTGCGGCTCCTGTGGCCATTTGATGCCCACCCATAGCACCCGCGAGGACGGAGAGTCCGGTCCAAGGAGCTGGAATGCATCCTGCAACAAGTCGCTCCATGGTGCCAGCATCGAAGCCTTGCGGAAGTTGACTGCCTCCATCTTGGTGAAACCGCAATTGGGCTAGAGAATCCGACTTCTTCTGATAGGTCTTGACCAAGATGCGATACGAGAAGCTACGGAATCCATGAATGCGTCATCGATGGCTCGTGACGAATAAAGCCGTCATTTCACAAGCTGCCATGAAGTGGTCAACAATGAAAGCTCTTCACCGTCGCTGTAGACGAAAGTCAAGCTAATTCGGACCTTCAAGAAGCCATCAAGGCCACACCAGGACTCAAAATCTCATGGGTTGGGTCGAAATTGAAGCTCTTTGTGACTAGAAGGTCAGACACAACGAGCCCCGGCTTCGCATCTCCTTCGACAATGTGGATTGCATGGGCAAGGGCGAGATCCCCAAGGAGATCGACGACGGGCTACGAGGCTCTCTCCTTCTCCCTTGCCTCGTGTGCGTGTCTCTCAAAAGTCGAGCAAAGAGAACGAAGTCCATGTGCCTGTGGTCATGTCTGCCCTGCCAAGTACTCGGATGACTCGTCCGCGGTCAACTCGAGTGAAGAAGGCTGTGTGTCGATAATAGTACCTTGAAAGTTTAGGAAAGGGACGGAGATATTGCTGCTAAGTTTGACGACAGAAAGGAAGCGTGCGCGGTTTTTCGGATGGGACGATAATCGAGAGCTGTATGACGCCGTCGAGACTGCTGTCAAGAGCTCTGAGAGTCAGCAAGGGGCTCGAGTTCTAACAAAACGTATTCTTTCCGCATACAAATCGACCAAATGCACTCAAATAACTCGCTCAACCCGGCAACCGCGAGACGACATGGTGCTCCATCGTGAATTGAGACCCTTCCACGACGTACACACGGCGTTGAAACGTGTCATAGGCGAAGGAAAAGACGACGCGCACGAGCTCTGCGTCCAAATACGGCAGCGCGGACACCCGATGCCCCGCATTACGACGTTTGACGACTGGCGACGTGGCAAACAGACTGAGGAGGGCGAGCTTGGAGGAGGCAGCGAGCGGATGCGAGAAGCACTGGCGGTCGAAATGACTCAGAGCGTTGGTAAAATAGGAGGTCGAACCTCTCAGGATAAATTGCTTCAAGCGATCATTCCCTGCAAGCATTTCCTTGATCGCGTCAAAAACCGGTCTCATGCGCTCGTAGCCGCACACCTTGAACTTGATATCCAGTCGTTCAAGCTGCCAAGCCAGGGCGTACTGTCTGGGTTCCTCAAGGCGTCAAACAAGTACTGCCACTCGGAGGGGTTCGCGATCGAAAGATCGTGTAAAACCAGCGAGCGAAGACTACAAGTATCGGTAAACGCGCTTATAATCGCTGTGGGGGAGACGGATGCACTCGTCCTGTATACAGGAAAACTCTGAGTGCTCACACGGGTTAAGTCGTCCTGCACCAGCGCGATCCTGGTCGGATCGTCACATCGGATTGACAATTCACGGATCAACGTGACTTTTCAACAGTGCAGAGAGAAAATTTTCGAGTATTCCAATGGATCGACCAGCGAAGGATTCACCAATCGAAGTGAAAGCGACCGAATGCGGTGCGTATACGCCTCCGATTGACGCTCGGACGCTTGCGTGGTGTCCTTATGACGATCGTCGAGGGTCATTTTAGGATTTGGAGCTTCCAAGACCTCCCTCACAGCAGCCACGTCGTTATTCTCGATTTCCATCTCCAATAACGAGATGGATTCAATTTGATGGGTAGCGTCTCGACTGAAAAGCGCGTACGTGAGCCATTTCCACCGTATTGATCTCGATTCAGCGTCACGACATAGCACGTTCTCGAGGTGCAGACACTTGAGACCTTGGGACCCACGAAGAGCCGAGCAAAGCGCGGTAAACGTCTTGAAATCGATCTCTTCGTAGATTCGTAACGGCTGTACCGACGTGGACAAGAGCTGCGCCATAGCGCTCAACTGGGTTGTCCTGGGTATTCTCGCTTGGTTGTCACTCGTGGGCTGGAAGCGAAGTTCGCGAATCCGAATCGTGGCGATAACGTATTCGCCAAGAGGCTCATGGCTGTGGGATCCGATGTGGTCACTTCGATGGATTCAAGGGCGTAAGACGATCTCTGGAGGGTGGAATCGCATCTTTCCGCCTCGTTGAGGTCGCTGATGAGCGCTTGGGCCTCTTTCGTCGATGTCGGAGACGTTCGAAGACAGATTGGAGTCGGCTCCAGCGCATCAATTGATGGCGATCCACCACATAATACCTGTTTTGCCCTGTGGAATGCCTCGAAAGACCGCAATTCATCGAGCAAATCGGCACAAGAGAGGTTTTCGATACTGATAACGAATCCAATCGACCATGCCACATGCTCATCTGTAATGTCGACTGAGTTGCGAGCGTTGTAGATCCCTGCGACTGCTGTTGGCCACCGCTTTGGCTCCTTTTTCGCCGTCACTCGGAGCAATTCCATGACCTGGAGCACTTGCAGCTGGGAAACTTCAGGATTCTCGTCAAGTTGGCTTTGCGGCCAGTTGACTTCCACCCACATCACCCGCGAGGACGGTGAGTCCGGTCCGAGGAGCCGAATCGCGTGGGCGACGGTCTCCTCCCACGGCTTGAGCACTGACATCGTTTTGAAGAATGAAATTTGATGGGGGGGGGGGGGGGGGAATTTACGGATAGGTCTTGAACGATCACAAAGACGTTGAGCGATCAGATTCTATCAACACTTCGATGAAACAAAGAGTCAAATGTATTAAGCAAGCAAGAATCTCTGGCGAATGAATTAAATCGAGTAGCTTGAGGCGACATGGTGCTCTGAGGCGGCCTGGGTACCATCCACGACACAAACACGACGTTCAATCGCGTCGCCAGCGAAGGTTAGGATGACACCAACAATCCTGTCTCCATACAGGGTGGCGAGCGAGGATCGTGGTCCTGTTTCTGGCGTTTGTCTACATGATCTGTCGACTGGGAGCCAAAAACACTGAGGAAGGCGAGCTTTGAGGTCCTGTCAAGCGGGTGGACGTACTTCTGACGATCCAATCGCTTCAGTGCGTCACAAATACTTTGCACGCCACGCGAGTAGCGTCCTCGTACAATAAACTGCTTCAGTCGGTCGTTCTGTGTTAGCATTCTCTCGCAGACTCGAGAATCGACGTCGTAGGCGTGTCGCTGTGAGTGTTCGAGATGACGAGACATTGTGTGGTGTTTGGTGCCCAGAGCATCAAACAACGCGCACCAGTTTCTCGTGTCCATGGTAGAGGTCGTGAAGCACAAGGGAACGAAGGTCACAATCTTCGGCAAACGCACTTACGATCGCTTCTGGAGTGACCTTGCTCAAAGAGGGCCCAAAAAGTGGGCCCATGTTCGACAGGCAGTCTTGGTTCATGGGGTACTTGTGCGGATCAGCACAGAGCACGGAAAAATATTGCGGTGACGTGACCATAAGTAGCGTCGAGACGAGTTCACTGAGCGCCTCTATGTAATCATCCGGATTGAAGTCGTCAAATCGTAGAATGAGCGACTCGAGCCGCCGGCGATCTGGTTGAGGCTTGTCATATTGTCTCCCTCCGTCGAGGAGCAGCTTGCGATCCGGCGCTGTGACTATCTCTCTGACTTCATCGGGGTGATAAAACTTCAGCTCCGCCTCCGACAATGCAATGGATTCGATGTCATGGGCTGCATCCCGACTGAAAAGCGCGTAGGCAAACCATCGCCAGCGTTTCGATGTCTCACGATCGTCAACTCCAAGCACATTCTCGAAATGCAGCGACTTGACACCTTGGCACTCGCGAAGGACTAAGCAGAGGGTTGTCAACTCCTCGAAGGCAATCTCGCCTTGGACTTGCAACGTCTCAATCGGCCTCGATAAGAGCTGCGTGAGCACACTCGAGAGATTCGATGAGCTGGCGTCGTTACTGGCAAAGGCTGAGGCCGTCAAGCAGAGTTCGTGAACATAAAGCTTCGTTGACAGCGTATTTGCCAATAGAGTGACTGTCGTCGGATCTGATGCGGTCATTTTGATGGACTCGAGAGCGAAGACTGCTGGCTGGAGACCGTCAACGCCATTTTCAACCGCGTTGACGTCGTTGAGAAATGCTTCGACCTCTTCTTTCGACGCCGAGGACGCTCGAAGACAGACTGGGGTTGGCTTTAGCGTGCCTAGGGACCCGTTCTCACCTCCAATAGCCTGTTTCGCGTCTTGAAAGGCCTCACTTCGATCCCACTGAGTGTTGGATGATTGCAGCGCTGCCAGCAGACCCTTATCAGTCTGCTTTACGACGTCAATGACGAAACTAATCGACCAGGCAATCGAATCGCCTGTAAGATCGACTTGATTTGCGACTCGGTGGATAACTGTTACTGCCGTCGGCCATTGCTTCGGCTCTTTCGCCGCCATCACGCGGAGCAACTCCATGACTTCGAGCACTTGCAGCGGACTCACTTTGTTCTGTTCATGCGGCCGTTTGACCTTGACCCACATCACTCGCGAGGATGGCGAGTTTGGCCCAAGGAGCCGAAACTGCTTCCTTCATTATGTCTTTCCAAGGTTCCAGCACCGACATCTTTTGGATAATGAGGCTTCGAGGGTGGAGACAGTGTTCTCGTCTCAGACCTGAGTCTATCAATAACAGCACATCAGAGAGAAAGCGAGCTAAAACGTTGATTTCACATGTATTTCCCAGACAACTCGACCTAAATTGATGACTTTATTCACTCACCTAGAGATGATAATCGATGCCCGAGTACTCTTCTGTATCTTGGCCCACCGACTGCGACGACTGCGATCGGTCTAGACTGCGTTGTCGCAACGTCTTGGACGTACGGTCGTAGTGCGAGTCCATGGACGAGAGGTGGTGGTGATCCAGGGATGGGAGCGCGCGAATCGACTGGACATGAGACAGCTGCACGCGGGTTGTATCAACGTCCATGTGCGAGTTCTGCTGTGTGAAAATATCCATGTGGTCGTCGCTCACGACATCTTCTACGCCGAGAATATCCGCCATCTTGAGCTGGAAACGCTTCTTGTAGAGCTTTGGCGGAATAGCCGAGAGACCATCCCCATCCACGCCCTTGAATGCAATCTTGAAGAATCGCTCGAGTCGTTTCTGGAGAGTCCAGGTCTGCAAAATATCGATAATGCCCAAGTGGTAGTATGCTGGACCCACCACCGTGTTGGCCAGACGCATACCCGAACGCGGCAGGCGACGGCCGGACGATGATACTGACGCGTTGCTCGCCACCCTCTCGTTCCGGTGGCCGCCTTCCGGCTGTCGCGAGACCTTGCGTCCGCGATTGTTCTGCTGGTCTGGGTTCGATGAAACACTGAAGTGGTGGCGCTTATTCGCTGATGGAACTCCCGACGCGTTCGAGGCAGGCGCTCCACCGTTGGAGGAGATGCCGGCTCCTCGCGGATCCATCATCGATCGCTCGTTGAATGGGTTGTACGCCGCCTCGGCGACGTTGATGTTCACTGGTGATGGAAGATTGTTCTCCTCAGTACCTTCGTCCACAACGTATTCAACTTCATTGATACCCATGAGAAGCGAGTAATCCATAATACCAAACGAACAGAGCACGTCACTGTCGGCGCAAAGTTGCTGGTACAGTTCCAAAGCGGACTGACGGTCCAACTTGAGCTTCTGCGTAAGATCCGAGTCCTTAAGCACCACGTTTGGTTCGTGTCCACCGAGACGCGAAGGACAGTTGGAGTTCTCTGGAGCCGAGTTATGATAGATGTACTTGCGGTTGCAGTGGCGACACGTGACCTTCTTTCCGCGTTTTGGAAGATCGGCATGGCGGTTCACCCACGAGCCCTTGATATCGAAACGCGAATGGATAACCTGATCCGTATCGAACAAGTTGGCCATGACAACGAACGAAAACTGCTTGCCGTAAAGCTCAAGACAATGGCAACCATAGAAGCGAGTCAAGAGCGAGTTTGGGTGGTCACAGAGGTAGTCGGCGTACTGCTGGGCGATGCTACGTAGGAACGTGCACTCTTCCTTGCTCGTACTCTTGACAATCAATCCACCATCAGCCGAGAAGAACATGAAAGCACCACTGGCACCTTCACTCAAACGTTCCTTTGCCGTCGCTGACAACGAGCGGATGTACGCATCGTTCGTGACGCCGAACCGTTCACGGATCTTTTTGAAAGCGTGTGGCTCGTAGTCATGGAACGTCTTCGTACGCTCCGCGTTCTTGGCAACACGCTGGCTCTCATCGAATGGAGCGTCTTCTGATTGCTGTCGAGCGAAAGAAGCAAGAGGTGGCTGAACTGGCTGAGCCTGCAAGTGGCGGGAACTGGCACCAGTCTTGCTCTGTGGAAGCAACGCAAGGTGCTGGATGCGCTGCGAAGCTGGAAGACGCTCCGCTGCCTGCACGGCCTGTACGATACCCGACGTCGTGTAGAAAAGCACTTCACGACGCAAAGCAGCGTTCACCTGTGGACTGAGGTCGATGTCTGCGTCCTCGCCTTCCGATCGCCACCATCGCGTGAAATGCTCGACCCGGAAGTCGTTCAACGCGAACCAAATCACGAGATCAACGTAACCTTTACCGGCAATCACGAAGTTGAGCAGCTCACTCGATCGGCTTGGCTTGGAGCGGTCACGGGAAAGGAACTTGATGTAGATCGCACCGACAATGAGCCAGTAGAACGTCACCGCGAGCACGTTGAAACGCGCACGGTTGATGGACTGGACACGAATCGCGTACGTCTCTGGCATACCTTCACTCAGTCGCTTCCACGCCCAGAGCCACACACTAATACCACAGATGAGAATCAACGCCATCCAGACGTAGAAGAAGCCCCAGCTCGTGATGTTGGCATTCACGGCCTTGTAGTCCTCCGAAAAGTTGTCGATGACGAGCGCACCAACTCGGCAGCTTTCCTTTGGATCCGCCGGGAGATCCTTCAGCGCGTTCGTCCAGCAAACGCCGAGGTCCGAGTAGCCCGCCCAGTCAGCCGTGTTCATGAGCAAGAGACCGAGGAAGAGACCGAGACCCCAGCTAAAGATATGGAAGAGTCGCGTGTTGCGCTTGAAGTCGGTGAACGGGTTCGTGAGACTGAGCAAGAGGTTGAGCGTCATACACAGGAACCAGGCTTCGGCCGCGATCAGCGTGAACTCGAACAAACCGGCGAAGATGTCGCACGTCGGACCAGCATTCTCGTCATACGAGCATCCACACTGTGTGTTCTTGTTGTTACAAAGCGGCTTACAGTCGTAGTAGAGACATCGCACGAATTGCTGCGCCAACAACTGGATCACGAACAACGCGTCGGCGATCGTACGCCAGAACATGAGCGGATTCGGATGCTGACGGTAACTCGGGACGGAAATATACGAGAGAATGACGAAAACAACGGAGCAGAGCGAGAGCACGGCGCCCCAGATGACACCCGGGGACAAATTCTCGTACTTGCTGGTCATGGCCAAGACGACGGCGGCCGCGAAGACCCCAAACATCACGAGCTGGAACCATCGCGTGGACGAATGCAGACACGTGCGCAGCTGCGACGACGCAAAGGGCGGCATGGCGCCGTCAGCGTCGTGTGGGGCGTCACTGCCCGCGCTCGTCCCGAGCCGCCGAGGCCCGCCATTCACGCGCATGTTGCGGTCGACACTGCCGGCGTCCGAGGACTCGACGCCCATACTGTGTGACGACGACTTGGGTGAGAGATTAGACCGATAGTCCTTCCGGTCCACCATCGCGATTCACGACGTGGCGACCACGAGGTTAGACACGGGGGATGCGACACTCGATGGACGACGATACGCGAGGGGGTTGTGTATTGGCGTGTGTGCGCACCGCGGTACACACAGGCGCACAGCGAGAGAGAGAGATACACACGCGCTAAATGAGGGTTAGACCGCCGCTTGGGTGTGTATTCCGCCGCCAAGTCGATTACGCGTCCTGGGGTTTGTGTTGGCCTAACCAACACGACTGACTGTGCGTCCAGAGTCCAGAGCGTTTTCTGACCAACTGAGGCGAAAGTTTCGGCTGAAAACTTTCAACGAGCGATCGGATTGGCCAAAACACAGTCAAATGGGTTGCGGTTGCCACTTGGGGGTGGGTGCAACCCGACTCTCCCTTTCCTCGGGACCAGTGATATACCGGTATCGAGGAACAGCTTCAAGGTCAATGCGGACGGACGCAAGCAACAAATGGCATAGAGTGAAGACATAGACCTCATGCTCATTAACATTTACCATATTCATCTGCTTTGAGTGCGACTGTTAGTATGCGCGCGCGGCTTGACTACGCATATCCATCAACACTGTGCCTTCCACTGGCTTGGCGAAGAAGCAAAAGCCAGCGCCCTCAACCAGCGCACCAAGATGTCGGATCCTCTTTTCACACCAATAGTCATGCCAGAGTCTGCTGAAAACAGCATGTACCCATGACGTCCCACCGCGTAGGAAGAGAACACGGGGTATGCCGCGCGGGGCATATAATGGACATCGTCGATCACCAGTGTCTTCTCCCGTCCGTCGACTTGCGCTATCATTGCAACAGTGCCGACCCCCGCCACCTCTTTTGGATCGATGGGTCCCCCATGTAGATCACCTCCGTCACCATCACGCATGTCGCGGAGATTCATAAAGTAGGCCAAGTCGCTAACCAAGTGCACAATCGTCGCAGTGCTGAAGAGCCAGTAGTCTTCGCCGGTCTCACGTCGTGGCACGATGTTATCCGTCAGAAAGAAGCTTCCCGGTACGAGTACCCCACTGTGATCATCCTGCGTTTTCACGCCCCGTTCTTCACTTGCGATGCTTCTGTTGTCCACAAGAATGGTGCCCTCCACAGGCTTGGCATAGAAGCGACTCGATCCACGCCCCGGATGCCGAGCTTCTTTGATCACAAGTTGACCTTGCTTCTTCGCGCCGATCCCTCGCTCGAAGTCCCAATCCACTTCCATGCCTTGCTCCTGAGCCAGTCCTGGAGAGAACAACGAGTAACGCGCTCCTGGCATGTAGTACACTTTGTCGAGATACACCGTCTTCTTCAGTCCGTTGATACTGGTAACCAACGCGATTCGACCCATGCCCTCAACGTGACCTGGATGCAGTGGGGCACCATGCACGATTTCGTCGCCAACAAAAGACGCATCCTCGATCTGAACGAAGTAGTCGAGGTCGTTCGCCACATGGACCGAAGTTGCCGTACTGATACTCCAGAAGTCCTCTCCTGTTGTGCGGTGAGGGGCCGCATCCCCAGCGAGGAACATGATTGGTCTTGGCTGTCTAGATGGTCTGGGCGGTTCTGGAGCAGGCGACGGATCCTCCTCTCTCGTTTCACCGGGACAGTTCGCGCGCAAGTGGTACACACTTCCATAACCAAAACACTCACGCTGCTGGTTGTTTCGTACATTCTCGTGCGTAGCTTCCACTTCTGCCGCTCGCTTGATGCAGCAATCACCGCCTCTGGATCCGACAGCTTTTCCTCGTCTCCATACCGCAGAAAGGTCTTCATACGACCAAACTCGCCTTTGTTCGGCACGCTGTTGAGCGAATCTGCACCATTTCCGCATCTGGGACGCAGTGACCGAGCCTGGTGAGCAGGTCCTTGATGACAAGGAGTGCGTTCAGGTGCTTTTGGACGTCCTCGTCCTTCTGGAGCTTGGTACGTTCGAGTCGCTGACGGAGTTCTCGCACTCGCGGCATCTCTTTGGTACGATCAGACCCAAAATGATATGCACTCAAAAGTACTCCCATTTAGCTCGACAAACTCCATTCATCTGCCCCCAGCTGCCGCATCTAGGTTATTCGGCTGATGATCAAGTATCTAGGAAGGTCTTCCTGTGGGACACGATGACATGATCTGTGAATGATACATCAATCGCACAAAGTAGTGCGTGTAAATCCTGGGGAACGACTGAGAACCTCAATCTCGACGGCTTTACTAGATGGGAGTTCCTCAGTGATCGAGGTGAGCGTCTTCAAGCGCTGCCTAACGTCACCGCCATCTCGGAGCTTCGTGTTTCAAGCGCTCGATGCAACTGGTGAATGCGGTCACTTGTCATCTTGCACATGCCGAACTGGCTTATATCAAGGAGAGGACTGCAACTGCCCGTCCAGGTTGAACAGCTATACATAATATGTTTGTGCTCCACATCTTCTCTCTCTGTGCCTAATAGCGCGTCTGATCTCTTCTTGTGTCCATCAGCACGATCCCTTCAAGTGGCTTGGCATAGAATCCATACGCATGATCCTCACTCGAAGTGGCTCGAATCAGGACCTTGCCACGTTTCTTCACGCCCATCCAGTGCTTCCCATTTATCTCCTCTGAGAACACCCGCATGCCCTGATCACTTGCTCTTCCCGGTGAAAACACGCCGTAAGGAGTGCCTGGGACGTAGAACACGTCGTCAACTAGCACTGTCGTTTCTTTACCGTTCATCTGCATCACCAAGGCGATCGTGCCCATACCGACAATTCTGTCCGGCTCAATCTCGAAGCAGTGCACGAGCAACTGTCGGTCGCCCAAGTCGACGTCACGAAGGTTGAGGAAATAGTCCAAGTTGCCGACGACGTGGCCAGATGTTGCAGAGCTGAAACACCAAAAGTCATCACCCGTCACGGGATGGGGCGCCGTATTTCCTGCAAGGTATCGAGGGGATGGCTCATTGAGATTAGCTGTCAGCGTCACTCCACGTCGATTATCCACAAGAACGGTTCCATCCGCTGACTTGGCGTAGAATCGATGGGCATCCTTCCCTGGGCCCGTGCGAAACAGCAGCTCGCCTTTCTTCCGTACGCTGATACCACGCTGAAAGTCGAGATCAACGGTGAGACCTTGGTCTTGAGCTGCTGCTGGTGAGAACACCGAGTACGGTGCACCAGGCACGTAGTAAACATCGTCGAGAACCACACTTTGCTCGCGGCCACTGATTTGCGTCACCAACACGACTCGACCTTTTCCAGCCACGCTGCCTGGAGTCAAAGGAGCACCATGGACGTGCTCGTTGCCTGTCACCTTCGCATCTTCCAGATGAACAAAGTAGTCCACATCGCCAGTCATGTGGACCGTCGTAGCAATGCTGATGGTCCAGCAATCGTCTCGCGTCTGTGAATGCGGCGCAGTCTCAGTAGGAAGCACAACACTCTCGCTCTCTTCATACTCTTCGACTTGAGGTAGTCGCTTCTGTCTCTTGGAGCCTCTCGAGTCACTCGGACACTCGGCCTTTACATGATACTTGCTCCCACAGGTGAAGCATCCTCGATTCTTCCGAGTGTTCCGGGCCGCAGTCTCCACTTCTGCTGCTCTCCGGATGGCCATGGCCACTGCGTCCGGATTCGACAGCTTGCTCTCTTCCGCATAGCGCAGCACGGCCTTCATCTTGCCAAACTCACCGAAATCCGGGACGCTGGCCAGCAAGACCTGGACCATTTCCGCATCTGATACGTGATGACCGAGGTCCTTCATCTCGTCGCGGATGTCATAGAGCTCGTTGAGGTGCTGCTTGACGTCGTCGCCCTCGCAGAACGTCGTGAGTTCCAGCGCGCGCTGCAACTGGCGGATGCGCTTCATCGTCGCCATGTTGCTGGTCTAAAACTGCTGGTTGATTGACGAGACCTAACCAAATGGGAGTCAGAAACGCCTGATTATGACAAATATAGACCATGAAATCCTGTAAATAACGAAACTAACCGCAAGATCGGACTAAAATACTAGACTAGATGAAATGCGAGACTAAATACACCCATGGTTGCTGAGAACAGGAATCCTGACATGTATTTCTCACTCGCCACACGCAGTACAACACTCATCATGCACTCGGCTAAGGCCGACACTCATACTCCCGCTTCATGACCCTTCGGTTGTCCTGGAATACTCGAACGCCGTTTAGCTTGGTATAGAATCGGTCGATTTCCTCTTCCGACGTCTGGAAATGAAGTCGACCATCCATCATCGCACTGGATCCGCGTTCAAAGTTCATGATAACGCTGATATGTTGCCGTCTGGCTTGCAGTGGCGAGAATGCAGAGTTGGGTAGTCCTGGTACGTAGTAAACGTCGTCGAGACGCACGGTCTGCCAGCGTTCGTTCACGCGTGTCTCCAGCTCGACTCTACCCATTCCGATGACCTGGCTCGGGTCAAGAAGAACTCCGTTCACGTACTGGGGCCTGGCACTGAGGACAGGGTCTCTGAGCTCAACGAAGTAGCCCGTGTTGTTCGCCACATGAACGGTCGTCGCAGAGCTGATAATCCAGAAATCGTCCTCGTCGGTCGAATCCGCGAGCTGGACGATCATCATTTCACCCTATGATGAATCCCGCCGCCATCGCTTGCTGCTCCTTGGGTCACCAGGGCAATCCCATCGGGCATGGAACCTGCTCCCACAGAGTTGGCAATTGCATTTCCTTCGGTTTGTTCGCTTGGCAGCCTCCAACTCAGCAGCCTTCTTGATACACTTTGTCACAACTTCCGGATCCGACAGCCTACTAACATCTCCGTAGCGGAGTGTGGTCCTCATTTTGGAAAACTCACCGACATCTGGGATGCTCTCCAGCAGCACCTCGGCCACTCCTCGTCCTGGATGCAGTACGCAAGGTCTAGCAGCTCATGCTTGATCTCCGACACCGTCTTCAGGTGCTGCTCGATGGAGTTTCCCTCCTGGAACTTTGTATCGTCGAGCTCCCGACGCAATTGCCTCACGCGCTATTGCTGTTTCATCCGCATGGCTCGGTCGGTCTCCCTTTTGCGGAATGAGCTGACCTTGATGAAAATTGCGATCTTTACCACCGTGAAGCCAACAAGTATTCAAACGGATAGATATTTTTGTGTTGGACGGTTCGTTACATCCAACTTCAAGTTACTCATCGGTCGATCCTTCTTGCCTAGTACTTTGGATTGCGTCTCGAGTCCATCAAGGTCAATCCCCCTCTTGGCTTGGCACGGAACCGAAAGCCCGACTCCACTGCAACCGCGCGAATCCTCATGTTGTCGTTAATCTTCATGACCATCGAGAACTTACCGTCCTTCGTCTCCGTGAATATTCTCGTTCGATTCTTCCTGGCCACATGGCACAGGGAGAGGATCGGAATCGGAACATCAGGGACGTAGTATGCGTTCAGCATCGTCATCGCCTCATTCCGGCCATCCACATCGACTATAAGCGCTATTTGGCCTATACCAAGAACCTTTGCGAGGGTCAATTGGAACTCCGTTGACGACCAACTTGTGCTAAGAGGGATTGATATCGCGCAGATCCACGAAGTAGTCCAAATCGCCGACGATGTGGCCGCTCGATCCAGAACAAAAGTTCCAGAGGTCCGAGTCGTTCGGTGGGTTCTGGACGGCTCTAAAGGAGGGAATACGCATTATTTGCTCGGAATGGCTTCGTACTGGTGCTTGTTTCTGCTTCTTGAGGCTTCTCGTCTCGCCAGTGCAGTCGGACTTCACATGGTACGCGCTTCCGCAGTCAAAGCACTCGCGCTTCCTTTGATTCAGCCAATCTCCCTCCTTCTCTGCCTCCACCTCTGCCGCCAGTTTGATGCAATCGATCACCCCCGTTAGGATCCGACAGTTTGCTCTTCTCCCCATAGCGTATGACCGCCTTCATCTTGGCGAACTCGCCCACATCTGGGACCGAATCCAGCAACAACTGAACCGCTTCCGGGTTTGGGATGGTATGGCCGACGTCCAGCAGCTCACACTGGATCTCTTGCAGTACGCTCAGGTGGTGGTCGATGCTATCCCCCACGCGGAACTTGGTGTCCTCCAGTACTCGTCGCAAGTGGCGGATACGCTTAATTGTGCCTCCCGTTTTCTCACTGGTACTTCTGTTTGGACACGTTTCGCTTCAGTGACGTCCACAGTAACCATCACAACGCATCAGATTTTCGTGCACCCAAGCCAGGCTTCTTCCACTGGATCACACGCAATGCCCAATTTGATTTCTACTTGACGCATGACGATGACCCCTGGCTGGTCCACACAGAGGACGGGACCGAGATCCACATTGTAGCACACGCCACTATCGCACTCTCGATACAATACGCCTTGACACGGATCCTTGGTCGGATTGAAGCGCGTCCCTGGCCTTATGTGAAGATTGAGACGTGGATTGCATATGTCACCAGCTTCAAGGAGCGGTTTGATGATTTGACTGGAGGTATCGGATAACAGTGGGAACGCACTGCTTCCGATGTCCTGGAACGAACGATCGAGCTCCGTTGGATAGCAACTGACCACAAACTCTCCCATATCGAAGAGCTCCTCGTCAAAAGCATAACAATCGGTGTCGAAGGTCGTGCAGACACCTTCGTTTAGGAAACCGCTGCAACACAGTGTGGCTTGTTGGATGTTGAGCGACTGGAGTGTCGACGCCATGGTAGAGAGCTCAGGTAGATACGCGACCGAAGCGACGCCAATGATCGCCAACACACGCAGTCGGACAAGGGAATCGAAAGACGGGAGGTGTTCGATACCATCGAGATGCCCTAGATACATCGTACGCAGGTGACCAAGGCCAGACAAAGACGGGAGAGCGGGAAAGCTATGGCGGGTGAGTGTGAGAGTGTGGAGAGAAGACATGGAGGAGAACAAGTTGCTTGGTACTTCTTTCAGAGTAGCCCCAACGGCCTGGCCTTCGATATGCCTACAGGACACATCGTTAGACACACACTCGCATACACAGATGTACTCCAGTTCACTGAACGACGTGGGTAGCCATTTCGGTAGCTTGTTTACGTTTGTATTGATGAGAATACTACCAACATTCAGAAATTGTCAGCAGAGTTTCGATTTCCACGGTCGAATAGGGGACAAAACACTTCCAGATGACGCAGACCTGTACAAACTTGCAGTGTATCCGATAACTCGCCATTCAGGCCCCGGTTCACGATCTGCAGCGCTCGCAATCGCCCGGCTACCGCCAACAGAGACACATTCGTTGATATATCCGGCAAGGGGAGCACAGTCTGGATATTGGGGCTCATATCCCGGTCAATAAACACGAGACACGGACACAATGGTGATGATTCACCTGGAGACCAGCGATACGAGTGCAAAACACACGACTGGCCATATGGTGTGCATGCTTGAGTCGACGTTTGGACCGCCAGAGTCGCCTAGACCACCACGAGTGTGCCGCACAGGAGAAAAAGAAACCCGATGAATGCTGGAACTGCGCGTTGGACGACTGGTACTTCTCCTCCAGTCAACTTCGAGTTACTGACTGAAGCAGAGCTCTTCTTCAGCATATTATTTGTGGCTCCAAGTGGCACGATCGCAGTTTTGCTGCCGTGCTTCGTCGGGCAGGTAGTAGTCTTTTGTTCTCGATGCTCTTGGCGCAGAACCAACACAATTCGTCGCCATCGGACACAAGCAAGCAAGTTAAAGTCAACCTTGACAAGCAAATCCAGTGGCGTGAGAAATCGTAGGCTCTCGAACGATGTTGTGAAGATGTTGATCTGCGCTGGGTCGCTGTAAATGCGTGCACGTCGTTCGTATGCTTGTGCTGGAAAGAATTGTTGTCGGATCCACATGAGTCTTAGGTCGGCTCGGAACGAAGAGATGGCATGAAGAAGGACAATAGCCGGAAACACAACTCCAAACACGACGTCCAGGCTAGAAGAGAAGATAATAAGTCAGCACTCCATATCTCGACGGCACACGTGCAATATACCTAGCATCTGCCACCATCTCGCGGAAAACACTGTGTCTCCACGCGATTGTTATGTAGTAGAAGCAACAAAACGCGTTTGCGACCATGAGCGCCACATAACCAGCGACGAGCGATGTGAGCGATCTTGTCATGCTGTCGGCCACTGAGTGGCGACGTGCAAGCGCGTAGAGAAGCCGATTGCCTTTGTAGGGTTATTTGCGTCGTCCCTAATCGCGTTGCGAAGCTCTCAAACGCAGTTTGCATCATTACACACTAAGAATACGCCATGTCACCTCTGAAATAATAGGAAGTGAGGTAGGTGCCCAGTCTGTTCATTCACTCGACGCAGCACACGGTTACTCAGGTACTTCCTGTTTTCTGGGCGATGGTCATGGTGCTTTCCATCGTCTCTATCTCGGAGCGGCATCGCTCGATACTCGATAGCATGGCCGTCATCCCTCGATCGCTAGGTACGCGCATGGGATGTATTCGCCTCATTTTATTCGTCGTCTTCCTCCTGTCAGCGATATGGACGGCCTTCATCGGCGTTCTCAATGTCGCGCCGAACGCCACAGCAAACCATCTCATGAACACCACGCTATTCGACAACGGTGACTTCTGGCAGCTCCCAGACGTGCATCATTCAGTCATCGTGGCAGCACTCACGGGAATCTGTGTCAATACGATTGGGTATTTGTATCTCACATGGCTCGTCGTGCGGCCCATTCAAGGCAATTCAGGCGCGACACTATCCGTTTCGAGTCCCTTAGCAGTAATTGTGCGGTGGATTCAAGCCAGAAGAGCGAAGATGGCTGGAGCTCTTCCTACCAAACTCCAACTTAGCTTCGATCGAGTCAGTTCATCCTACTTCGAAGTTTTCAATCAAAGAGGACGACATCGCAAGCGATGGGTACGTATCCAAGCACACTCGTGCTCGAGACCAACGCGCTCATACCATTTCGCACACAGAATCTTCTACTTGAGGTGATTGAAGTGGCTTTCCAGACAATCACGCTCACTCAGATGCTCAATGACGGCTTCTGTGTGTCGCTGATTGTGGTTTACGTGGTGCTCATGGTGGTCAACGTGGTGTGCTGCTTCTACTACATCACGATCGCATGGCGGCAGCGTGCTTTCCACGAAATGGCGACGGATGCCAGGTATATTAGTCTTCTCTTACTCTTACGCCAAATCTTGCTAAATTACCGCTTCATGATAGTCTGGACGTAGTCTTTGGAGTCGTATTCCCTGCCATAGTGCTTCTCCACGCCGTCTCTTCCTTTCGAGCCGACCTAAGACTCATGTGGATCCGCCAACAGTTCTTCCCAGCCCAACCGTACGAACGCCGTTCGCGCATCTACAGTGACCCCGCGCAGATCAACATCTTCACGACTTCGTACGAGAGTCTTCGGTATCTCACACCACTGGATATCACTGTGAAGATCGGCTTCAACTTGCTTGCTTGTGTCCGTTGGCGTCGCATTGTGTTGGCACTTCGACAAGAGCAGCGACGCCGGAGGAGTACGCGTCACGCGACGAATCGTGATAGCAAATCAGGTATTGTTCCGGTTGAATCTGCAGCTGGTGGGGGAGACGCGCGTAAGAAAAGCTCTATGCGTGCCAGTAGCACGGTACTCACTAGTGGAGAAATACCAGTCGTGCAGCGTGTGATACCAGGATACGTTGGTTTCCTGTTTTTGGTGTATGGCGCGCTGGTGGTGGCATATACAGCCCTGGCGATAAGGACCTCCGATCGGATATGCGCACCGTACGTCGAGTCCTGTGTTCTTTACTCGCATCGCTGGTCACCAAGTGTGGGGAACGCGACATTGTGTCCCTGTCTGGTGTTTATCGATCGAGACATCAGTCCAAGTGTCAAGAAGATGATCAATCTGCCCGATATATCGGAAAACGTATCAATGCTGGCCAAGTCGGGGCGATTACGAACGCTGGAGATTGTCAATCGAGGTATGAACGGATCGCTACCGGACGATCTACAAGCATGTACAACTCTACGTCATCTGTGAGTGTCTATGTCGAGGTATCCGACTGTGGGTAGATTCGTTCACGACGCGTCTTGTGATTCTGACAGCATCCTCATCAATACTGACGTGGAAGAGTTGCCTGATTGGGCTTCCTGGACGTTTCGCAAGCTCGAGTATCTGTAGGTCGGCAGCGTTGAGTGCTGTCGATGCCATTGGAACTAATTCGAGTGCATACCTAATAACGTAGGCATGTCGAAGGACAACGTACGGGGGTCTCGTTGGGGTCATTACCGAGCGACTTGTTCGCCAACATGTCTTCGCTACACACGCTCACCTTATCTCGGCATTGGATCCCTGAACTCCCGCCTTTTGCTGGACTATCGAATCTACGCACAATGTATCTCGGCTACATGTTCTCTCTCGAGAACTTGCCGTCGTTGGAAGCGCTTGTCAGCCTCAAAACACTGGCGCTGGTCAGAATTCACTGGCTAGCCGTCCTCCCAGAGCTCAGTCCGATCGAATCGACGATCCAGACCGTCTACATTCAGCGTTCGTCGGTTTGCTGCGGCGGTTTCCTTAGTCAAGGAGTGTGCAATGTCACAGACACGGACTGCTATGAGTTTGATCAAGAGGCATACGACGAAGGTGACCTTCGATACACCTGCTATCCAACCCCAGAGGACAATTCCAGTGTGTCACTCGACACCCCACTCTTCCCATTCATCTCCGACTCGTCCCAACGAGTGCTCGATCCCTTTCTTGCGAATGGCCTCGTGTGTGACAAGTTTCGCCGACTCAACGTCGCGTTGCCCCGTTCGGATCCCGACCGAGACAGCTGCAATGGCGTGTTGTATCGCGAGTGCGAGTTCGGCCTTTGCTATAATCTGGATCTGGGTGGTGTCACGTGTGTGAATTCGAACGCCACCATTGCAATGCGACGAGAAGAGATCCAACTGGGAATCCCATGTGACCCAGAGGTCGAAGCCTGGCTCGGATGCACATAGAGACAATGCCTCAGTTGAAAAACTGGGTAGTGATTGTGATTTGGATGCTAATACTTTGCTACAACTAGTAAATACAGAAGCGTTCGTTGTCTAATACCATCGCTTGTAGCCGCTGCGGACTTCAAATGTGCACGTGTCTTCCTCTGTGAGGTAGTTCTTCTTCTCAAACTTGGCGTAGAGCTCGCCAGCAGGCAAGTTCTCGTAGTAGTTGCCACCAAAGTGCAACACGGCCGACACGCCGTCGTCCGCGTTGGCTTTCTTCTCGGCAAACGCGTTGAAACAGTCTTCTCGTGGCACAAAGACCAAGATGTTCTTCGTGGTGCACGCACTGACGACACAACCTGGCTGCGTGACGATCTCGAGATCGAGCACAGCCGCGAGACCCTTTGGACGCTTGGCTTCCTGGAACACAATCGTCGCGTCCTCGCTCACATTGCGCGGCACGACGTCGAAGCCATATTTGACGTGGTTGACGCAGTTTGGCTCGGCCGTGCACGGGTCCGCGGCGTGTGGATCTTCGACCCACTCGAATGGAGCAGCAGCGTTCTTCTTGTTGCCACCCGAGAGACGCAGCATACGAGCGTCCGAAGGGGTCGAGAGCGTCGCAGTGGCCAGCAACAGAGCGATCGAGAGCGAGCGGAAGAGAGTCATGACGATGGATGGAGTGGAGTGCAGTGGACGGTGGAGTGTCGATCGACTAATGAGCACGAGTGTCTGGACCGACGCGTCCGGTAATCCGGAAGATCTGACCTGCCATCGGCGCGTCATCAGTCAGTTTGGTCGATCGTTGCGTCGTCGAAGCAAAACTAGGTAGGTCTAAACGTCTTGTCACATTGGCGCGATTTACAAAAGCAGGTTGGTTGAAAAAACAATGCCCACACATACAACTACTTATAGACCGTTTTTTGGTATAGTACGACGCGACAACAGAAAGTCTCGCCTCATCCAAAAAGTTGCGATCTTGGTCTAAAAAACGCCCAGCTGTCACATTCGAGACAGCGACGCGAATCTCTGTGGTCGTGACCGCGGCGCGTGGTCTATGGCGTCTTTCCCGCGCTCCTCCTCCACCAAAGCATGGAGGCATGAGGTCAAGCTTTCGTTTGCGACTACACTGGATGCGTGCGGTGGTCTATCCATTCTCGACACAGTGTATGTGGGACATAAATCTGGGTTTATAAAGTGTGTATGCATGGAATATTCTGAAGCAGACATACATGCGACATATGCGATCCTCAGTTGAGAGTCGCGGAGATTACGCCTGTGTTCTCGATCGAAGAAGTCTTCTTGGTCGTGAGCCAGCAGGTACCGCCCTGGTAATTCGACCAGGAGAATGCTTTGCATGGGTAGTTTGTGCGACACAGTTTGCAGCAATCGCCTGCATGTGGTGCTTGAATGCTCTTGAAGGCTTCACCCCATATGCCGCGCCTTGGAAACCGCGCTCGAGGTAGATATAGCCTTGCTCACCCCAGTAAACACCCCACGAGTTCTTGATCTTCCAGTATGGTGTCCCATCACGCTCACCATACCCGACAATTGTGACTTCGTGGTCGCCCCAATTGCTTGGACATTGGTTGTCGTCACCTTTGAGCACACCGCCACTGTAGAATTGGAAATAGGACACCCCAGCTTTGACTTGGGAGGCAACTGGACGCCGAGCCGCGACCTTTTCGAGTTGAGTGTGATCAGGATACTGACCAGACACGTATGAAACAAGACCGATGTCGGGCTTTGAGCAGCTGACGCTTGAACCACCGTAGCGCTGACACGTCGGACCACTTCCTGCAGAAGATGTGTATGGAAGAGATGCTTCAGTGCAAGTCGTGCCCCCGTTGTAGAGAATCATCCAGTCGTACGCCGTACGAGACCATCCTGAGTTGCAGACACCATTCAGCGAGCTACAACTGACCATGTCTTGCTCTGACAGCTCGTATAATGTCTTGCTGCTTCCCGTATTGATACAGTAGCCAGCTTCCATCGCACCAATTGCTGCGAAAACCCAGCAAACACCACATTGGCCTTGGTCTTTGACCCTGGTCACACATCCGTACTGCTGCCAGTCAACCGAAGGCGGTGCCAGATCCTGTTGTTGTCGCAATGAGCGGCTTCCTGCCTCCATATGCTCACGGATGGCGCCGTCTGTCGAGCCACGGAGTCTCTGTTCTAGTAAATTTCGACGCTCGGCAACGTTGCTCTTGTTCACAAACTGTGCGAACACTCGCGTCGTCATCAGTGCAAATGGCGTATTCAAAGTGAAGGTTGCTTGGGGCTGCATCCGACGCAGTTCCTCGACGATTGCCTTGGAGGCCTGAAAGCGAGCGAGTTCTTCATCCGTGTAGTCCGGCCAACCAGCGATGCTGGGACCCGTCGATGAAGATGGCGGGACGTATCCCAAGCGCTGCGCTTCCTGTCCAGCAGGACTGGTTTTCCATTCGATAAGCTCAGCCACAAGAGAGCCATCGTCAACACTACTGGAAGAGTCGCTTGTCGCAACAGCCAAGGTTGCGATGAACGCGAAGGCCAGTACGAAAACCACTGGAGATGTCGTCCCTCATAGCAAAGAGGAAAATTGAGAAATGGCATCCACCGTCGAGGCATTCTCAGGGCGAAGACATGGGTTAGACTATTCAGATGAGGACTGTGTCGTGGGTACACCGTACGACCATACTCACCTCCTAGACCGACGTATTGCAGTGTTAAATTTTCGGTCTTGGATGCCTTGTGCTGAACATGGATACATCCGAATATAACGTATTTTCACGAATTGAAGACCCCTCACTATTTGAAGACCTCCCCCGACTTTGTGACCTCCTTTTGAGGCCTGAAAATTAGAAGACCCGTCACTTATAATAGACCGACTGAAGAAGATGTGTCGAGACACTTAGCGTAGTCTCCAGCGAGGATGCCTCAGTTCAGTTTTGTGAGACCAAAGGCATGGAGTCCGCGTCCGGTGTGGTCAGCAGCTTGGCCTCCAAGCTGGAGCCCTGGGTATCTTCCGTGCAAGGTCAAGTTCGGCTGCAGGGTCCAGAGCCAACGAACTCTCGGGTCTTCTGGGTTGAAGTCAAGTGGGTGGAGAAAAACGCTCTTCAGATGGTCGAGTTTATGGAGCTGTTGGGTCTGCTTGCCATAATTGAGCCCAAGACGTGGACTTCTATACTCACAAAGCCCCGAAAGGCGACGTAGAGGTGGATGTGACGTGCTCGCACACCTCGTGGACGCTTGGCTACGTTGTTGACATTGGACATCGCTTGACCACTACGCTGATCAACGAGCTTGTTGGGGCGGAGAATCAGCTTCCTCGAAGCACAGCGTATCTCGACGTTAAGACTGCGCTATCCCAATCACTGATCAGTGAGACCTGGTCACCCACGACAATTTGCCTACGCGCATCTCCATCGTCGAATGAAGCGCTGCAGAAGCTTGTAGTTCACGTCAATACGGTCGCAAATGGCGTCACGAGCGTACAAGCGCCACCATTTGTGCTCAATGCGCTGGATTTGAGCATATGGGATCCGACCTCGCTGACCCCTCTAGCAGATTTGCTGACTTCAAGCGCCGAGATCCGCGAGTTGAGCTTGAAATGGAGTCGAGCAACCAAGTTGGACGTCTCTCCACTCGTAAGCATGCTGTATCAAGAGGTCGTGACGAAACCAACCGTTCGTTCGCTTCGTTTGCAGCATCGTATCGGCGAGGACACGGCAACTGAGCTCTTCTCAGCCCTTCGTGCGAGCAACTGCCTCAAGTCACTTCATGTCGAAGGCATTCTGCAAGACAAGAGCGATGCGGACCGAAAGCTACTACGTCAATGGCTCACGTGGGCCATTTTCAGCCGCCAAGCTGCTCACAAGATTCAGTTTGTGAGTCTGTCGGACTGGTGGCTCACCTTTGACGACGTCAAGGCGGTCGAGGAGCTCCTGAATGCATCGGATCCGATGCTACTCCTCAACGGAACGCCATCTGACAACAACGTGACCGAGTTCCCAGCTTCTGAGTCAAAGGGATCACATGTCAAAGGCCTGACACTGCGCTTTGGCGACGTGGAGACCACCAAAGCCGACTCGGCCGCCACCCGCTTGCTGGTCGTTTTGAAGCATCTGCCCCTGGTGAAGCTCTCGGTCAGCGTATCCGATTCACCTGGCCTGAGCGGACGGGCGCTGCGTGCGGCCTGGACGGGCTATCCAGCGCTTGAAGAGCTCACGATGAGCTGCGTCAAGCTGACTAGTAATGACGACGACGTGTTTGCGTTAACGGACTGTCCGCACGGTCTTCGGACGCTGCAACTCGACCGTCTCACGCTCGCGACGCACACAAATCTGATGCGTTTCTTCAAGGCACTGGGCGATTTCGATGCGAACCCCAAGGCGGCGGCACTGGAAGAGCTGGTCCTGGACGTGAGTGTGAATGGCGACCGGTACGCACACAGTCTTTTGAATGGCGTGAAATCGATGCTGGAGAAGAACGACCGCCTGCGCTGCTGCGTCCTCCGCATGCCGCCGATGTCGTCCACGGAGGCCACGAGGGAGGTGTCATGCAGCGCTTTGATGGGCAAGTGATCCCCATGTTGCCAGCCGCTCGCCCTTCACGTAAGGCAGTGAAAAAACGGCATCTCTTTGGCAATGGGTTCGGTGCACGAGTCTCGCGCGTAGTTGACTGGATCATCGGGACCATCAACGCCAAAAAGCACGAGCAGCGAATGAATACACAAACAGCTGAACGAAGCTATTCGATCCGTTTGGAATCAAACTTTGATGGGCTCGTCACAGTTGGGTTCGTCTACCCAATATATCACAACTCAGACACCCAATCCAGCTAATTTTGGACCGGAGGGATGTCATGACACGCATCACTTTCGTTCTTTTGGGTACCATGGTCTATCTTTAGGCGTACCGTCTAAATCAGTATCCGTTCACCCCACCTGGACGTCAGCCGCTGGGCAGTTGAGTACCCAAGTCAGGACACTCACTCGCGCTCTTGGTCCTCATGGCGCTCTCGACGCAGCTCCTGCCCACCGCCAGTACGTACACACGCCTCCATGTGGTCTATCCGTGTACTCACCCGCTCTCTGTGTCTCGATAGTCATCGCCCTCGCGGCTGTGCTGGCGGGGATGACCTGGTACGCGACGCTCATGCCCTTCTGGATCTCCCAGGCCGGCCACAAGGACGACCAAGTCTATTACTCGCAGGGCATTGGTCTCTGGCTCAACTACACCGAGCACGTGGGCGACGTGACCTTTGATCCAGGCAACTCGCTCTGGATCCCGCCGCAGCTCAGCGCCGTGGAGACCTTCCATGCGCAATGGTGAGTCCGGTTTGCTGCTTGTCACGCGATACGATCACCTCTGACCTTGTCTTTACGATCCATCAGCCAGGACACGCGCGCCTTCTGCGCCAATGCCATCGGTGAGCTGCACTTGCAGTACTGCGAAGTCATGAAAGTCTACTGTGGTCCCGCGACCACCATCGTCCAGTTGCTCATGTCGTTGCTCTCGGGCGCAGCGCTGCTCATCGTCATCTGGTGCGTGGCGCTCGTAGTCATCCCTCGACGCACACTCATCGACCACCACCTCATGCACGTCGCCATTGGCACGGGGCTGGGCTTCCTCGTCGTCGCTACGCTCTGGTACTTTACCTTCTTCCGCATTGTGCTCAACACCACGTTCTACAAGGACCAGTACACGCGATGCGAGCTCAACCCGACGAACCGCACGTGCTGGCACATGGGACTCTGCGTCTACCTGCTCATCTCCGTCTCGGTGTTGTACCCGCTGCTCTCGGTGCTTGTCGCGTCGTACGTGGCGCAAAAGTTCAAGCGCTTCCAGCGGACTCTCCGTCAGTTGTACGAAGCCACGACGGTCGTAGAGCTCCCACCGTCGACCATGAACAAGGCGGAGAGTAGTGTGGACGAGTCGAGTAACGACAGCGCCGAGCTGGAGGCGGGCAAGGCGACGAATCGCTCCATCGCGGGCGAACACCGTCCACTGGAGATCAGTCTCTCTCAGTTGTCCACGGTCAGTTCCAGCAACCCACGGACGCTTGCTCCGCTGCAATCGCAGTCTTCCACACAGTCTCCGCCTCTACGAGCCATCAGCGTGCACGAAATGGACGCCGTGGTGCTCAGTGACGGCGAAGAAGAGGAGGAGAAGGCTCGGCAGGATCAGGTCGCGTATGGAGACCGTCAGTTCGTTGTCCAGTCGCCTCCATCACGTCGTAAAGCGGGAAAAAGTGACGACGACTCTGCTGCTGAGCCCAAGCAGCCCACCAAGAGTCGACGTTCCGCTCGTCAGTCCACGCGCGAAGCGGAACTGTAAACAAAGAAACCCGCAGTTCAGCTAGACAATCTATATATCAATACGAGGCTTCCTCCTAGAACTTTTCCCAGCTCCACGCAGGCTCTATCTCGTTCCACGGAGCTTCTAGGTCGGAGAGCTGTTCGTTCGAGAGCTTGACGAATGAACACGCCGTGACGTCCTGTTCTGATGTCGCAGTGGGTTTCCATGGAGCCGGCATGGTCCGGTGAGTCAATGCGTTCCAGTCAAAGCCTTGGAACCAGTCAAAACCAGCCAACGCGTGGAGTGAGGGAAGTAAACTCGGGCGTTTCTCAGGCGTTTTGTCAAGAAGACTCAGTACGAGCTCCTTCCAATTTTCATCCGCATCTTCTGGGAATCGAATGCGTTCGAGAAGAATGTTACGACAGATGGAGAGATGATCCTGGTCTTTCGTCGCGAACGGCGACTCACCCATTACCATTTCATAGAGCAGGACACCAAGACTCCATGCGTCCGCAGCCAAGCCATGCCCCACGCCTAGAATGATCTCAGGCGCCAAGTACTCGGGTGTTCCGACTAGAGTATACGTCTTGCCCGCGAGTTTCTTGGCAAACGCAAAGTCCACGAGCTTGGTATACCCAAGATGATCCAAGAAGATGTTCTCGGGCTTGAGATCGCGATAGACAATGTATTGTTCGTGCAAATACCCAAGAGCAAGGGCACAGGACGCGGTATAAAAGCGTGCGTGGTCCATGGCGAGACAGATCGAACGACCCGAAGACTCCACAATCCGCTGGAAGAGCTTGCCACCGAGCAAAAGCTCAGTCACGATGTACACTTTGCGCTCGTCCTGTAGGGTCGTAAAATATTTGAGCACAAAAGGTGACTCGAGGTGTGCGAGCAAACGTTTCTCACGACGTGATGACGTAACGTGCTGGTTGTGCTCCAGTCGTGACTTCCACACTTCCTTTACAGCAACAATGCGCTGTGTCGGCGTGTGACGAGCCGCGTAGATGACACTGCCTTCTGATCCAACGTCGAGCACACCGAGTTTCTCAAGAGTCTCAACGGAGAGCGACAGCACAAAGCTGCGCTCGTAGTTCTCCAATGTACGACGACGAGCGAGTTCCTCGAGGTCGTCTCTCGCACACGCACAAATCTGCTCGAACGCCGCTCGCTCGAGGACAATACATTCGACTCGTGAGGCGGCGACCACGGAAGCCGAGCGCTTGGTGGGGCCTTGCTGTAATAGCGCCATCTCGCCAAACATATCACCAGCACCAAGACGAGCGACTTCAAGTGGCTTGGCATCCGGCGAAAGAGAGAGTTGGATCGACGATAAGGAGGACGTAGCGTCTGCTTGGCGAGCTTCTTGTTCACCCAATGGACTGACAGAGGCTGTCGTCTCGGAATTCCGCGTCGGAAGCTGCACAATGCGCACTTCACCGTCTTTGATGATGTAAAACGCGTCGCCAGCGTCGCCTTGATGGAAGATCACGTGGTTTTCTTCATATTGAACGACTCGTGCAGCTGCTAACAGCTTCTTCTTGAGCGGATACGGCACTTCTCGAAGCACTGAGACGCTTTCCAACGCACGCCATACGCGTGTTTCCTGCAAAAGCGTCTGTAACGGACCCAAGACGAGCTGGAACGTCCGCTGATCGATAGCCAAGAGCCGCACATCCGTCTTGGCAATCACTGTCGCAGCGCGTGGCTCGGAAGCCAGTAACGCCCGCTCGCCAAAGAAGTCTCCGTCTGAGAGCTCGAGCGTCGCGCCACCATTGCCAATGTCCGTACACACGACAGTGCCCGAGTGAATCATGTACAACACGGAGCCAGGCTCGTCCTTGTGGACGATGACGTCCCCTCCGCGATACAATAGCGCTTGCGCTGAGTTGGCCACAAGCGAGAGCTGCTCTTCAGTCAACGGAGTGAGCAAGGGCACCTTGCGCAGCACTTCCAGTGAGCTCTGGAAGGTTTCGATCGAGTGTTTCGCAGCAATGTATCGGAAGAAACTCCCCTGTAGTGTGTACAGAGAGCCTCGGACCTTGGCGTCGGCGATCACGTTGGCCGTGCGCTTGGCAGAGTACAGCAAACCAAGCTCTCCAAACGTTGCACCTGCCGACAAGCGATTGATTACGTCGCCGTGCGCGTTCACGACTTCGAATCGTCCTGAGCGTACAACGAAGAACTTGTCGCCGATCTCGCCCTGGGTCACCACGGTCTCACCTGGTTCCACGATCTGAATGCTCATGAGGCGAGCAAGCGAGAGCAGCTGGTCATGGTGCATGCACGAGAAGAGCACGTTGTCTTGAAGAGCCTGGACGATACAGTCCTGCTCTGGCTCAGAGATCTGCGACTGATGCGCTGGATCCGAGCCCATTGCGCTCAACTGAGCGATTGTCTCGATCGTGTCAGCGTCATAGTCCTGACTACTGCGGATGCTACGTCGACGCGAGCGAAGCATCTCAGACAAGACGCCTTCCGCGAGCTGCGCTTGACTCGGTGTGTGATGTTGGGACAGTGTCCGCGCCGGGCGTCCGCTCTTGGTGCGGAAGCTGCTCTTGCCATTATTGTCAGCATTCGTCGACGAGCCTTTCGAGGCCGCTGGGACCGAGTGCACGCAGCCCATGACGTCAAAAGGGCGAATGACTGGATGGATCCACTGTGCATTTCAGCATGGCCGAGACAGACCCAGACCTGTCTTGGGATCTGAGCGGCGAGACACAGCTAGAAATAGGAGACGCGCTCGATCTAGAAGCAGCCAAGCGACACTCCGACTCGTCACCATGCATCGCCTGAGCGTCCGCCACGCCGAAGTGGCCGTCATCAGCGACGAACTCATCCGGAGGGCTGCGTGTTCTGACGTGGACACTCGCAACATCAACGCCATCGATGACGCCACGCAATCTGTAGACTTCCTGCGACTCCAGGCGCTGTCACTGTCGTTCCAGAACATTTTCCGTATCGACAACCTCACGACGCTGCGTCAGCTCGTGCATTTGCAGCTCGATAACAATGTGATCCAGGAAATTGACGGCATCGGCCACTTGGTGCACTTGCAGTGGCTCGACCTCTCGTTCAACAACATCACGAGCATTAAAGGACTCGAAACGCTCGTCGAACTCACGGATCTCAGTCTCTATAACAACAATATCACAAAACTCGAACACTTGGACACGCTACAAAAGCTCCAAGTGCTCTCGATCGGCAATAATTCCATCGCGACAACCGAGAACCTGCTCTATCTCAAGCATTTGCCGCGTCTACGCGTGCTGAATCTCAGCGGGAACCCTGTTTGTGCCGATCCAGAGTACCGACCGTTCGTTTTAGCGCACTTGGAGAAGCTGCAGTACCTGGATTACGCGCTCATCGACATAAATGAGGTGCTGCAAGCCAGAGAGCAATACCAAGACGAACTGGAAGAGCTCAAAGAGGTCAAAGCCATCGAAGACGCAGCTCTGGCGCGTGAGGCAGAACAGCAGCGGTACCTCGCGATGCTCAAGGACGCCAACGTCTTGCTCTTGGAGACGCTGCTGAGCGACATGTTAAAGGAAGACACGGAAATGAGCAAGATCGAAGTGCTTCCGGGTCTTCGGAACCTCGTGGAGGACTATAGCGAGAAGACCAAGACGGCGACGGAAGACGTGAAGACCGTGTTGCTCGAGAAGCACACGCTCTTGACCAAAGAAGTCGATGCCTTTGCGCACAAGTACGACATAGTACAACAGGACGCCCAGCAAGCGAGTATCCAGGCGATTGAACTCTATCGACGTACAGCCAAGAGGCTTCTCAAGCAGACCGGTGTTGTCACGTCCTCGGCGGACGCCGAGAACATCGCGACGGCGCTGCAACAGCTCCAAGAAGCCGAGACGGCGGGCGAGAAACTCCACTTGGAGCTCATGAACGTCGAGTCGGACCTCGTGGAGACGGCTCAGGAGCTGATCGCGACAATGGAAGTAGCTGTGGATGCGCTTGGAGCAGCTGCGCGAGACATTGCGACCGAGCATTTCCGAACGGTCGAAGTATTAGAGAACAACTTTTTCGAGAGCGTGAGTCAGCTTGCAGTGACGCTGCTCGAGCGAATGGCCTCAGAAGACGCAGAAGAGGACGATTTCCTGAGTGACGAGTGTCGTGCCATCTTGAACGACCGCGACGCACTGAACAACGCCATCAACGGCTCGCATGATATCCACATCGGCAAGCTTCTGGCCCAGGAAGACGTGATGCGCGAGCAGAGCATCGCAAAGATCGCTGAGCTAATCAAGACAGCGAAAGATCGGGAGTGGACGCGGAATCGCACGCGTGTGGCCGAGATCCTGTCCATCCGAGAGAAGCATCTCGAAGACATCAATCACGTGCGCGACGAACTCAATCGTGTGGACGAAGAGTTTTATTAGCGTGGTCATTACTTCCGCATCGCATCTTCCATCAAATCACGAAGTTGGTACGGCGTCCACGCCGAGGCGATGGGGATCGTATCCACGACGGCATCATGGCGATCATAGATCAATATGTGAGGCGGTTGCGCAAAGGAATGGACCTGCGTGTCGTAGCACCATATGAGCTCATAGCGTATACCACAGTCAATTCAACTGACGTCTTACCGTCAACCATGGGATATGTTTGTCTAGTTTTTGATCCAGGAAGCGTTGAAGATGGGGAAAACCTTTCATTTGACATGCAATGTGCAATGGAACACGCAACTCCACTCGAGCAGGAGCGTCTTGGCTCTGTTATCGTGAGAAAGACGCAGTAAGCATCGAAATGCAGGACATCCAGCAGAAAAGGTGACGTACAATGGGTTGCGGAAGCACTTGTCGAAAGAAATCGAGCTCTTCAGCGCTGAAATCGGCTTTCAACGGTGGAGGCACTCGCCCGCCCGAGCATGTCAGTGCTGATGCGCAGCATTCCCGCGACTGAGACGCAAACAGGAGCAGCAAAATCCACCATTTCGCCATCCTTTCCATCGAATTACACTCAAAGCGACTCTTGAAGGTCGTTCCAGAAACTGGATTCGTCCATTTTCATCTGGTTTCTAAGCACCCCAGCCACGCTTCTTCCGTGGCATTACAAGGAACGCCGAGTCGGATTTCAGCTTGGCGCATCGTGATCATCGTCGAGGCATTAAGACACAACACCACAGCGAGGTCTTGATTGTAGCAGATCCCTTTACTGCATCGTCGGTAGAGAACGCCTTGGCATTGGTCGTTGTCTGGATCAAGACGCGGCTTTGAAGTAATAACCTCTCCGGCGTCAGGTCTGCAAACAGAGCCCGAGTCGAGAAAGGGGCTGAGGATACGCCGTGAGCCATCTGAAATGAGTGGGTACTCATTCGATGCGTCATCCCATGCGTCGGCTTCACTTGATTCTGTTTCTTGAGGGTAGCATGTGCCTACGTGATACGTTGAGCATCCTGGATACGAAGTATTGCCCTCGCTTAGAAAGCCACTGCAACACAGCGGGGCGTATTGAATGTACACAGATCGAAGCGTTGGTGCGAGCGAGGAGAGTTCTGGCAGGTATACGCGAGGTTCCGAATTTGCACGAGACCGAGTGTTTGTAGGTGATGAAGCGGCTCGAGCGGTGGAAGCTCCGGGATGAACGGTACGTCACCGAGGTACATCGTGCGCAGGCTGACAAGGCCATCGAACGGAGGCACGGTGAAGACGCGGTGGCGAGACAGACTCAGTGTACGAAGCGCGGGCATTCCGGAAAATAGCTTGTCGGGTAGGCTAGTGATGCAGTTCCCCCTGGGCTGTCCTTCGATATGTCTTTGTTAGTACACAGCAAAGCGTTAGTCACAAGCGGTGTATGATCGAGCGATCTTCGAGCGTACAGATATTCGAGCTTCGGAAATGCATACACCATCCACTCCGGTAGTTCTTCCACGTCCGTGTTGATCAATATCCTACGCAACACCAGAAACCTTTGTGAGTCCTTGATGAGAGAGACTCCTAGGCACATAGGCAAGTGAGCGTACAGATGGCGAATGTCCGAGCACTGCATCAAATGCTTCGGCAACGCATAGTTCATCCCGCGATTCATCACTTGCACAGTCCGAAGCATACCAGCTTCCGCTAATAGAGACAGGTTCTGAGAAAGATCCGATAAGCTCAGCCACGTCCGAATGCTTGGACTCATGTCTCGCTCGATAAACACCAAACACGGACAGAGCGAAGCTTCCCCACTTGGAGACCACTGATAAGCGTAGAGAACGCACGTCGTGGCGTACGGAGCACAGGCTAGGTTCGACATGGACAGCGCACCATAGGTATAAGTCGCCGCCAACGCGCCATAGAGCAGAAACAGGATTCCGACATACGATGGAATAGGTCGATACGATACTTGAACCTCTAGGTTGTCCTTGCAGGGTGATAAATTTGGAATCACAGGCCCGATTCCGTGATTTTTACCTTTGTTTGGTGCGTTTTGAGCTCCAGTATTATCCTTTCGGCGCTTTGCTCTCAAGGTAAGAGCAATACGACGCCACCGAAGACACGTGAGTAAGTTGAATCCAATCTTCGCGACCACATCCAGTGGCGATGTAATGCGGAGATTGTCGAATGCTGCAGTAAACGAATTGATCTGTCCGGGGTCGCTGTAGATCCGCGCACGACGTCCGTAGGGTTGGGCTGGGAAGAACTTTTGACGGATCTGCATTGCTCGCAGGTCGGTTCGATAAGCTCGGACTGCTTGCACCAAAACTACGGCAGGAAACACCACAGCGAAGACAATATCGAGCCTACCCCACAAGAGTCGTAAAACCTCCAGCGCATCTGGATAAACACAGAATGACGTACATAGCATCTGTCACCAGCTCGTCGTAGGCATGCTGCTTCCACGCGCACGTGATGTGGTAAAAACAGCAAACACAGTTGATCACCATGAGAGAGACATACAGAATGATGAGACTCTGGTGTAATCCATCTGAGAGCAGTTCGTGAAGTGTGATTGTCTGGATAACGACTTCAATAATCTCGAATAGCAGGTTCTGGCACATAAATACCATTGTAAGCGCACGATGAATGAGCATACTTGGTGGACTTCCCCATACTTTCCGATGTTTTCCGTCGTGGCTGACTAGTTCGTAGTAGAAAGCACGCATTTCAGCTAGAACACGTTGTCCAGGTACCGGTAGTCGACGTCGAGCTCTTTTATGGCCGAGGCGAAACAAGCGCGTGGAGAAAGTTGGTCTTGGGTTGGACGCTGAGCCTGATGCCGTTGTTGTTGCGAGACGCGTCACAAGAAGAACCAGGTAAACGTACCCGAATCCGTTCAACGTGATTCCGGTGAATGCTGCCCTGGCGTGTAACGGGGACGGATCCGACAGCTGCCAGAAATCACCGTCGTCGAAGCTACTGGTGTTCATCAGGTAGTTTGCCGTCGCATTTGGGACGTAGTTCAATACTCCGAGGAAGCTTGTCCATATCACAGATAGCAAAAACAGAACGAGTAGAATGAGAGAGATGTACCTCGTCGCTGACGGCAACTTCGGTCGATCCGCAAGGCTTGCCGACGGCGATGAGACGGTCCCGTCGATCTTTGACGTGGTTGTCTTCATCTCCAGCCCACTGAGGACGAAACAAGAGGAAGCGAACAATCACCCAATAGCTAATTTGAGGGTCTCAACGGCTCGCCGACTTGGTTTCTCCCGTGCCCTTTGTCAGTCGCCAGAGTTTCGACGTATGAGACGGATGGGCCGGCCACAGAGGCGTTCGTTCGAGCTCATTTCGACATGGACCACCAACATCCGACGTCTTAACATACTTGTTATCCACCATACCGTCCTGGTGCTTCAAAGGCCGCATATCGACACACAGCGAGCGTGCAACGCTTGCTCTGTCCGTCGACCGCTGTCACCTTCGTGCTCATGCGACCTATAAAAACCTTGTACTGTACTCTCCTCAATTAAAGGCTGGTAGCTCTTCCAGAGTCTCGACAATGCGCTGAGCTACTGTGTCTGGGTCTTCGAGCACCAGGAGATGACTCGTCTTGGGCACAGGCGAGCCAATGCGGTAGATGTCAGGGAAGGTTTGCAATAAAGCCTCTTTGTGTTGTGGGAAGAAGAGCACCGAGCGCTCGCCGTAGTGGAACGTAGTCTTGCACTGCACGCGACCCATCTGCTCCATCGACAAGTTGAGCTCAGGCCCATTGTAGAGCGAGGCTTCGATGTGAGGGTGGCACGCGAGAGTACATGGCTTGGACTTGTCGAAGGCGACGTCGGCGTCTTCGTTCTTGACGATGGCGCTGTGAAGATACGCCTTGAGCGACTCGGGATGCCAGCGAGCGAACGCCTTGTTCGACTTGAAGTCGGCTTCAGCTTCTTCAAGTGAGTTCCTACGCACACGTATCTGTTGTTAGATAGTTAAAGCGTATACAGCCCCAACACGACAAAACGTACCAGCCGTTGCTCCGGTTCAGAGCCAAGAGGATGAGGAAGTTCATGAGATCCTCCACATTGGTGAAGTTTTCCATGTTGGACACTGGCTCAAAGAGAAGCAAACCGTCGAACGTCCCCGGACGAGCAATCTCCGTCGACCACAAGCCAGCGGCTCCAAACGAATGGCCGATGCCGATCAAAGGCCCTCGCTCTTCTTCGGGCTTAGCCTGGATCTTCTGGACCTCGCCCCAGACTTCGTCCGCCGTCCACTTGGCCCAATGCATCGCTGGGTGCTCCACTCGTGCTGTCTTGTCATTCTCGTACGTCACTTTGGCTGGGTGAGACTCATCGCGACGAGTTCCATGGTACGGAAAGTCGAAGGTCACCACATGCGCTGGCTTCTTCTGCAGGAGCGTGGCCGCTTGGACGCGCTTGATGATGGGCGACCAGATCTCCTTGCTGAACGAGCCGCCGTGGCAGAACAAGAGCGTTGCCGCGCGCTTGCTGGTCATCTCGTCCGGATCAATGCGACTCGACCGATGCTTGTCCCTCTTGCAAATCAGCAAATCACAGTGTGGTCCACTCGAGCTGAAGTACGTTATGACGTCCCACACCCAAGCCATGCCTCGTTGTCGGTATCACAGTCACCACCTCGAGCTATCACCTCCTTCCGCATGGCGATGACTCGCGAGTCATTCACACAACGTACCTCTTGCAGATCTGGGTTGTAGCAAATCCCCGCGAAGCAATGGCGGTACAGCACACCTTCACACTCATCTTGTTGGCCCGGGACGAATGCACGGCGTTCCTCTTGAAACGCGAGAGACGTTGCTTCGTCGCACACTTTATGGGCGTCGATAAACGGCTGGATGATTGCACGTGAGGCGTTCGAAATCATCAGCTGAGTGCCGCCATCAGTCGGAAGACAGCGCCTCGAATCAAAACCCCACGGTGGCAACTCACAATCCGGATGCGACACGTTGCAGGCACCAACCGGATCCAAATACCCGCTGCAACAGAGTGCCGAGGTTTGGATTACAAGCGTCTTGAGCGTCGGCTTGAGCGGTGTGAGTTCTGGTAGTGCCGCCAAGAACGGCATACTTGTGAATCCGAAAGTCTTGAGCGCCGGCAGGCCTTCCAGAGACGGAATCGCAGTGATCTGCTCAATCTGCGTCAAATACATGGTCTCAAGGGAACGTAGTCCGACAAGAGACGGAAACTCGATCAATCCGGGGTGGTTCACAAGGTACAGTGTTCGCAGTCGAGACATCCGGGAAAACAAATTAGCTGGAACGGTGACGAGGTTGTTTATCAACCTTTTGCCTTCAATATGTCTGCAACGAGCAAGGAATCAGGGAAGAACATGCTTAACGTTGTGAAAAGTACACACGTACAGTGTATCCAAGTTTGCGAAGGTATCCACTGTCCATGGCGGAAAGACTTGGACACCCGTGTTGATGATTACTCTGCTCAATATGGTGTAGAGGGTGAGATCCAAACACACATCCAGCGTAGTCATTTTACTCACAGTCGACGGAGTTTCCTGCAGCTGCGTAGATCTGACGGAAGTGCCGCTGCCAGATGAAGATTGATCACCGTGACTAGTTCCAATCGACCAGGACGCGCAAGGAATGCCAGATCTTCGGTGACGTCAGCTGGGTGAGCCCAATTTGTTGCATTGACGTCCAGGATCCGGTTGACGTACGCCAGACAGAAGCAATCGCCTGTGCTTCCGTTGACATGCTTATCGATTTGCCATACATGCGAGTGTAGCACGCACGAAGAGTATGGATGGCACGCACGAGAGGACTGTACGACCGCTGTGATTGAGTACGTCAGAATCCCGATCCCAAAAAGCAAAAACAGGTAGCCAACGACTCGTGGTACGACTCGTTTGGGCTGAACCTTTGGATGTTGTTGTGAATCGATCAGAGAGGGCATGATAGCACTTGCCTTGGATGGATTCAGACTGGCGCGCTTTTGCTGCTGACGCTTGTAGTGGCGTCTCAACAAGGTGAAGACGATTTGCCGCCACCGGATGCATGTGAGTATGTTGAAACTGAGCTTGAGCAAGATATCGCCAAACGAATACATACGGAGACTCTCGTACCCGCTTGTAAACGTGGCAATTGGCTCGGCTTCTGCGTATAACTGCCCACTTCGTTCGAAATCTTGCGGTGGAAAGTACTTTTGGCGCAACTTGATACTCTCGAGATCGCCACGAAAAGAATTGACCGAGTAGAAGAGAACGATCGCCGGGAAAAATACTGCAAACACCACATCGAGTCTGGAATTGAATCAAACTGTTAGTGTTCATCCGTGTGAGGATTAATGTTGCAACGTACATAGCGTCCGAGACGATCTCGTGGAAAGCATGAGCACGCCACCCAAATTCAACGTTGTAGAAGATGATGAAGCAGTTTAGGCCCATCAACGCAGCATAACCGAGAACGAGAGGCTCTTGTAAGCCTTCATACATATACTGAGCGAACGAGATCGACTGAAGAATGATCTCGGGGATCTCCATAAACACATTCTACACACAAGTTAGCAGTGTTAGGCCGAGTTGTGCGCCTTTGCCGTCATTTACGTACCCAGATCTTGCGATACCGTCCACTTTGCATGGTGAGCTCTCCATGAAAGGAAGCCAGCTTCGAGAAATGCCGTTGGAGTTGAGCGGGTACGTGCGTAGCTAGGCGATGCAGGTGGTATCTGCTGATTGATCGAACTCCTGGTCCTGGCGGGATGTCGACTGCAACACGTCGTGACGAGCTCGGGAAGGCAACAACTGCAACTGTCATGAATAGGTAGAAGTAGCAAAGGGCAACGAAGAGCAGCACGAAGACACTGACGCCCGTGATTTGCGGGTTGCTTTTCTGCAATTGCCAGAAGTTGCCTCGGTCGAGTGTCCCAGTTTCCATGAGATAGTTGGCGACTTCGTTAGGAAAGAGACTCAGAGTCACGAGGAAGACCGTCCAACACCCTGAGATGGCGAACACAAGGAGCATAACAATGCCGAGGGGACCAAAGATCTGGTGGAATCGACGAGCCCATGAGCAAACAGCTTGCATGTCTGTCACGGCGGACGTAAGGTTTCTCTTGCAGGTTTGGGCACAGTCACACAAAGCGTCAGCGATAAGAATAGTTGAGAGTTTTGACGATGAAAAGACCAATCTGGAGCACATGTTTGGGATCATTATCAGTACACCGAAGTGTCGTCCGAATAGTCGACACGACGTGAGCTTCTATACAGAAATGTGATATCGCCGCAATGAAGGCGGGGAAGGCGGGGAAGGCGGGATACATCTTGGAACGCACGCACTTGTAGACATCGAAGAATGAGTGGAGAGTCAACAGCTAGAGACTCAAGAACTCGATGGTTCAGGCTTCGAGCTGTTCCATCTTGTGTGGGCGACAGAAGCCGCCGCCACGATCCGCCTTGACACAGCCTTCAACGGAGCAACGTCGAAAGCCGCCGTGAGCCGAGCATTTGCCATGACGCTGGATTCCTTTCGTGCATCCAGGATAGTCGCACAGCTTGCCGCCACCGTGGCCTCGACAGAGACCTGAACCATGGGAACTGCGATCGCAGCCATCAGCTTTGCAGCGCATCCCGCCACCATGAGCCTTGCACTTGCCACGAGCTTGGGCACCCCGAGGACATCCCTCCGTTGTGCATCGCTTGCCTCCGCCATGGCGAATGCAGCGGTCGCGACTGTGACTGTTTTTCACACAGCCGGCAACGTCGCACGTGCGCAGCCTTTCCCGACGCGAGGACGTTCGTGACTTTGAAGCTGGTAAATCGGCTTGACGTGGTACTGATGATAGTAGAATGGCCGTTGGGGGTGGTCTCATGGGGTACGCGCCACTTGACACCACTAGACGAGGACTGATGTACACTGGAGGCTCTGGGAGTGGGTGGAGCACAGGACTCAAGCCATCGTCGACGTAGAGTGACTGCAAGACGGAGAGGCCGTCACTCTCATCGACGAAAGACGTCCACGCGTCAGTCGCCACAATCCAATCCCAGCTCGCGTCCACTGCGATGGGAAAGACGAGGGTTGGCTCGAACTTGATGAGCGGAGACGACATGATGTGCGCGAGAGACGGCTGATTGCCAAGTGAGCGCCGAGGTGACCACCCCAGGCGGTCAAGAGACCGACATGGCGACCGTTTCACATACTCGTGGGACACGCAGAGCCATCACCACGACGCATTACTGCCCCGACTCACGGCATCGTGATGGCTGTCTACTGGATCGTCGGGATGCTAAGTACGCAGTTGGTTGAACCGCACTTATGGAATGCTGGTCAGCACCCTGATGAGCCAGCACACACGAACGAGCTTCCTTATGGTTTGGACGAGGAGTCTATCACACTTTTAGAGAGCTGCTTAGTAAATCTGCAGGTTCGGCGTGGGCTGAGCTTGCCGAGGCGACCATCTGAAGGCTCAGATCGTCTTGTTGAACGACTCGTGGGTCGCTAAACTCGCTGACTTTGATGTCAGTCTGGTGTGAATTGCAGCTGAGGTCCTCAAGGGCAAGTTCGACTCAAAGCAAGCGAGTATTGACTAGTATCCTCATCGATTGAGATCACCGACGTTGGTGCCGTTTTGTCAAGATACGAGTGAAAAACTCGGACAAAAGCACCAAGTTGACTGAACCATCACTGGGAGATAGAGCACTGAAAGAAGGCAGTGTTTACATGACCTCTCCATGCACGAAGGGATAAGCTGCTATTGTATGAGTAGTCGACGTGACTAAAGCTCCTCTGTGACGACGATATCCAGCTGGTATCGACGCTAGCGAAGGTTGAAGAGACTGGATACATCTTGAAACGTACGCATTGTAGACATCGAAGAATGAGTGGAGAGTCAGCAGCTAGAAACTTACAAAGGCAACGTTTGAGGATTCGAGCTGCTCCATCTTGTGTGGACGACAGAAGCCGCCGCCACGGTCAGCCTTGTCACAGCCTTCAATGGAGCATCGACGAATACCTCCGTGGGTCGAGCATTTGCCGTGGCGTTGAGTTCCTTTGGTGCACCCAGGATAATCGCATAGCTTACCACCACCGTGACTGCGACACAAACCAGAACCTTGGGAGCTGCGGACGCAGCCGTCGACCGTGCAGCGCATCCCACCGCCATGAGCCTTGCACTTGCCACGAGCTTGAGCGCCACGAGGACACCCGTCAACGGCACACCGCTTCCCGCCGCCATGACGGATGCAGCGACCGTGACTCTGACTGTTCTTCACACAGCCAGGCACCTTGCAAAGGCGTACACTCTCGCGATTCTTGTATTGTTGCTGTTCGCGATGACGACCGATCATCTGATCATTGCCATCTGAGCGAACTGGCGGCAGAAGCGCTGGCAAGTCGACTCGACGGGGCGATAGCGTCGGGAACGAAGCTGGCAAATCGACCTGACGTGGTGACGATGGTGGCGAGAAGACGCCTGGGATGCTCGCTGGAGGCGGTCGCATCGGATAGAACGAGGCAACGTCGTTCGATGACACCTGACTTGACACAGTGAGATCGGGTGCCACAGTGGAGTCGCACGACGAGACGGGGCTTGACAGCATCAAGTTGTTGTCGACGTAGAGCGACGGCAGCAAGGAGAGGTCGTCGCCATCATCTTGGAAGAACGGCGCGCTCGGCCAGTCCAAGACGTCGGGACTGGCGGACCACGCATCATTCGCCAGTGCGCAGTCCCATGGTCCACCCACTCCTTCATAGACGTATGGAAAGCCAAGGCGGTCAGTTCCTGCTTGAGCACGACGACGTCGAGGAACGCAGACGACATGGTGAGTGAAGGCGAGGTGTGCGAGAGACGGCTGATTGGAGAGTGAGCGGCCCAAGAGCGCCGAGACGACATCAGAGTCCATGCAGGCGGCCGAGAGACCAGCGTGGCGACCGTTTCACATACTCGTGGGACACGCAGAGCCATCACCACGACGCATTACTGCTGCGACTCACGGCATCGTGATGGCTCGGTGATGGCTGTCTACTGGATCGTCGGGATGCTAAGTACGCAGTTGGTTGAACCGCACTTACAGAATGATGGTCTCTCGTTAGGTGCGCACTTGGTTGCACCGCACTTAGCAGAGTGATGGTCTATTGGCATCCGAGCCATGCTTCCTCACGGGCATCACATGGAACACCGCGGGTGATCATGGCCTTGCGCATGGCGATGACGGCGCTGTCTGCATCGCACTTAACACGATCAAGGCCCCGAGCGAAGCAGATGCCCGTCTCGCACTGTCGGTAGAGCACGCCCTCGCACGTGGTCTCCCGGGCCCTGCGTTGTAACAGATCGCATCACGGGTATCGTCACCGCACTGCCGATACATCACACCTTCGCACGGGTCAAGCCCTCTGGATTGTGAATATCGCACCTTGGCTCGAGGATCGCAGATACTGAGGTCGTCTCGGAATGGCTTCAAGAAGGCCAGTGTCTCCTTCGTTGGCAAGGACCACGGCCCGACTGGTTGGATTGTGTCATCCTCGATGGCTGTTTCGAGCGCAGATGTGTCGTTGTAGCATATTCCAGGGTAAGAAGCACACGAATTGACGCACGGTACCACTTCGTTGTCGTATGCCCCATCCGTGAAGTATCCATTGCAGCAAACGCTGCTAATCTGAATGTAGACCGAGGTCAGCGTGCCGCGATGCTCTTCGAGTCGAGGAAGCACACAAAATCGCAAGAGTTGATTCAGCGCCAGCGTACGAAGGTTCTTCTGGGCGTGCAGTGATGGGAGAGATTTAATTCCGTTCAAGTAACCAAGATAGATCGTCTCGAGGCGTGGTGATCCATCGAAGGAAGGTAAATGGTGGAGCAAAGGATGGTCGGACAGATCAGCGTTCGTAACGAAGACATGCGGGAGAACAAATCCTCAGGTACGTGGAGAAGGTCAACGAACACCCAGGCTCCTTCGATTTGCCTACAAACACATAATCCTGGTCGGGATTTACAGTATTTCACCACAGCAAGACCAGCTCTCACAAGTATTCGAGGTTTGCGAAGGTTGTTGCCGTCCAATTGGGCAGGCTTTGAACTCGTGCGTTGATCAGAATCCTACTACGTCGTTCTGTGAGTCCAAAGTTCAGCCAGTCAATAGAATACTCACAGTTGCTGCAAATGGACACAGTTTTGGACCGCTGGGGGCAATGAAGGATTGAGGTCTCGATTGATGATTTGGATCGTACGAAGAGTGCCGGCCTCTGCGTGGATCGAGAGATTCGTCATGATTTCGGGGGGTGGACCGACACGCTCTTTGTCGATTGGGTTGATGCTTTGGCTAATGAACGCCAGACACGGACATGCCGCTTTCGAGTCTTCCATAAACGAATGGTACGGGTATACTGGACACGACGACGCATAGGAGCCACATAGCATGGTTGATGTGTTGACCGCCTTAGCTGCAAGCACGGACAGCACAATCCCCGTGAAAAGGAAGAGAATACCGACAATCGGTGGAATGCCCGAAACTTGAGTATGTATCGCCTTGCTCACCGTTGACGGCATGCGAACAACCGACTTCTTTGGAGATATGGACTTGGTATCAGGAATCTCAGCAATCTTCCGCGACTTCTTACGCACCAGTTCGATGATACTAGCCCAGCGTACACAAGTGAGAAAGTTGAAGAGCAATACGTTGATCACATCAGCCGCAGTCCTCAGCCGAAGACCTTCGATAGTTGTTGAGAAAATGGACATTTGCTCCGGATCCCCATAGATTCGCCCTCGAACGGCTTGGCAGGAAAGTACTGTTGTCGAATTCGCAGCATCTCGAAGTCGCCACGGAAGGTCTTAATGGCGTATGCGAGCTGAGTAGCAGGAAAAAAAAAGACGGCAAAGCACATATCAAGGCTGAATCTCGTCTGTAATGAGTCCTCGACATGTACAGTAGCAAGCGTACGGTGTGACTTACATAGCGCCAACCGTCATCTCGTCGGAGAAGTCGCGTGTCCAGTCGATGCTGACGAAGTAGAAGGTGGTGGCGCAATTGAGAACGATCAACACGACGTAAACGAAGATGAGCGGCAGTTGATGACCACGAAGGAGCAGATTCCGCAATGTGATCGCTTGAAGACTGACTTCGACCACTTCCATCATGACCATCTACACTCACAGTCTACATCTCTTAGTGTTCACAATAAGAGAGGCCACGCAGCAAGTGCGTACCCACTGACGTCGATGTCGACGTCTCATTCCACTTGGAATGCGTTCCACGGTCTAACCAAACGCAACTTTGACGTGATTGTAGATGCGCGCTGACGCAGACTCTGCGCGACTTTCATCCTGCTTGTGACGTTGAATTGATCCATCCCCACCAGGTTCCAACAGCTAAGAAGCGCGTACGTGGCTGCAACCATCGCTAGACCTACCACTGCGCTCATCTCTTCAGCACTTGTCTTCGATACCGACAACTGCCAGAAATCTCCATCATCGAACTCGGCCGTGTCCATGAGATAGTTGGCGGTCGCATTGGGTGCGATGTTGAGAATAACGAGGAAGACCGTCCACGCACTGGCCAATGACAGCAGAAGAGAGATACCGAGACGAGTAGTCCAGTCATATCGACTCCAAACCGGCGGCCGCTCAGTCATTCTCAGTGAATCTTGCCTCATCGATGAACGAAGAAAGCCACCACTACGACGGCACTACTGGGTGACTTCCACTGCCGAAACCCACGAGTGTGATCTATTGTGCCGCCTACGTCCAGGAATAACCCATGCTTGACATTGAACCGAACCGTGGCACTTGATGGTGACTTGGATCTGTCTCGTATGGATTACTCTCTCGGATTCTCGATGATCAAGTCAACATAACCGAAACTCGGCCTTGTCTCGCCTCCAAAGGAAACAGACGTATCACGGTTCAGCTCAACGCGCGCGTTATCGATTGACAAGTTTGATACTGTACTCTTCACTTTATCTGCGTGGGTCAACTCCCTCTCGACGTCGATGGGCCGAGGAGGAGGATGACGACGACGATGAGGCATCCGAGTGCGCGGATCGTCGTAGTTGGGTCGGGGGTGAGACGAACGACGATGAAGCGTGCGAACTCTTCAGCTCATCAATCATTCGATCGCGCTACGAGCATAGACGACCAGTCAATACAGCAGCATCCCACTCGTCCCAGTTGAAACAACGCACCGTCTCGATTTCGCACTCGTACTCGAATCTGATCGGATCATATTGAACAGACCATCGGTACCAGGTGCGGGTATCACTCGTCCTCTGCTTCATAATACTCCGATCAAACGAGTTTCTCGGTCGAAGCTGTGCGTCGGTACCAGTCTCCAGTACCAGTTGCGGTCTCGTCCTTTATCAATGGACCATTCTGATTTGATCTTTCTATACCATTGACAATGGTATAGAAAGATCAGATCAGAACCACCAGTGGTTACTCCCCTGTGGTACCATCCTTCGTGTCGCGCTTCATTTGCCATTCGCGATCCAACAGTCACTACGAGACAACCATGCCTCCAAAGCCGTTCAAGCGCCAGCCGTTCAAGTCTTCCCACTCTAACTCCACCAAGTCCAAGGGTGGCAAACCCAAGTCCACCAAGCCATCCACGAAGAAGCGAGTTGTCGTCCACAAATACGTCAAGACGGTGGTTCACGTCCACAAGTCGGGGGCCATTCTCCAGCCTCGAGCTACCCACGTCCTCAAACCAACTGGCAACAGCCACTTGCTCTCTCAGCTCCGGTCACTGCGAATGCGCCCGGGCGTGTTACGATATACGTGCTCGCGCTCTCCCACGGCAAGTTTTACGTAGGCAAGACGTCTCGCCCGAACGTCGAGGACCGCTTGGACGAACACAAGCGTGGCAACGGCTCGGCGTGGACCAAACGGTACCCTCCCCTCGCAGTGGCGGACGTAATCCACAATGCGGATCCGTTTGATGAGGAGAAAGTGACCAAGCAGTGGATGCTCCAGCACGGTGTGGCCAACGTGCGAGGCGGAAGCTACTCGCGGGTGGAGTTGCCGGCCGAGGAGATCGCATCGATCGAGCACCAGCTGAGGGGCATCACGGACCAGTGCTTCAAGTGTGGACAGAGCGGCCACTTTGCGAACAAGTGTACAGCGGTAGTAGAGGATGACGACAGTAGTGAGGAGGGCGAAGAAGAGGAGGAGGTTTGTGGACGCTGTGGACGCGAGGGTCATGACACATCCGCGTGTTACGCCAAGACGCACGGGAGTGGACCCAACTGGTGTCTCCGTTGTGGCCGCGAGGGCCACGAAGAGGCTTCATGCTACGCGCGATCTCACGCCGTGCTCACAGAGTTTCCCGATGAGTGTTGTGCTCGTTGTGGCCGAGAGGGCCACGCGCGAGCTGAGTGCTACGCCAAGACGCATGCTTCGGGGGCACGGCTAGCATGAAGGGTAGAATGTGCCGATACAATGAGTCTCGTACTCGAACTTGCCTTTCAACCAAGTGTATGCTGAATAATGGAGATGCATTCTAATGTCAAGAGATCGAGTCGTCGAGCCAACGTACACAACAGATGAATCGAGGTTTGTGATCTTGTTGATCTGCCCGGTTTGCATCGAGCCATCGTCGCACTTGATACTCCTGTATTATGGTCCGACTCGTCTTCAAATGACATCCATTTTTTCTTCTCTACCGACATCGGCAATTTAGTCGCTTATCAGAGTTACTCTCACCGATCACATACAACGACTCTCGATCAAATCGGTCAACTACTCAATTCGGAACTCGCCGCAAAAAATACTCTCGAGAGCGACTCTGAACGGGAATATTCCGCCGAATCTTGTCTCATTCCACTTGGAATGCGTTCCACGGTCTAACCAAACGCAACTTTGACGTGATTGTAGATGCGCGCTGACGCAGACTCTGCGCGACTTTCATCCTGCTTGTGACGTTGAATTGATCCATCCCCACCAGGTTCCAACAGCTAAGAAGCGCGTACGTGGCTGCAACCATCGCTAGACCTACCACTGCGCTCATCTCTTCAGCACTTGTCTTCGATACCGACAACTGCCAGAAATCTCCATCATCGAACTCGGCCGTGTCCATGAGATAGTTGGCGGTCGCATTGGGTGCGATGTTGAGAATAACGAGGAAGACCGTCCACGCACTGGCCAATGACAGCAGAAGAGAGATACCGAGACGAGTAGTCCAGTCATATCGACTCCAAACCGGCGGCCGCTCAGTCATTCTCAGTGAATCTTGCCTCATCGATGAACGAAGAAAGCCACCACTACGACGGCACTACTGGGTGACTTCCACTGCCGAAACCCACGAGTGTGATCTATTGTGCCGCCTACGTCCAGGAATAACCCATGCTTGACATTGAACCGAACCGTGGCACTTGATGGTGACTTGGATCTGTCTCGTATGGATTACTCTCTCGGATTCTCGATGATCAAGTCAACATAACCGAAACTCGGCCTTGTCTCGCCTCCAAAGGAAACAGACGTATCACGGTTCAGCTCAACGCGCGCGTTATCGATTGACAAGTTTGATACTGTACTCTTCACTTTATCTGCGTGGGTCAACTCCCTCTCGACGTCGATGGGCCGAGGAGGAGGATGACGACGACGATGAGGCATCCGAGTGCGCGGATCGTCGTAGTTGGGTCGGGGGTGAGACGAACGACGATGAAGCGTGCGAACTCTTCAGCTCATCAATCATTCGATCGCGCTACGAGCATAGACGACCAGTCAATACAGCAGCATCCCACTCGTCCCAGTTGAAACAACGCACCGTCTCGATTTCGCACTCGTACTCGAATCTGATCGGATCATATTGAACAGACCATCGGTACCAGGTGCGGGTATCACTCGTCCTCTGCTTTATAATACTCCGATCAAACGAGTTTCTCGGTCGAAGCTGTGCGTCGGTACCAGTCTCCAGTACCAGTTGCGGTCTCGTCCTTTATCAATGGACCATTCTGATTTGATCTTTCTATACCATTGACAATGGTATAGAAAGATCAGATCAGAACCACCAGTGGTTACTCCCCTGTGGTACCATCCTTCGTGTCGCGCTTCATTTGCCATTCGCGATCCAACAGTCACTACGAGACAACCATGCCTCCAAAGCCGTTCAAGCGCCAGCCGTTCAAGTCTTCCCACTCTAACTCCACCAAGTCCAAGGGTGGCAAACCCAAGTCCACCAAGCCATCCACGAAGAAGCGAGTTGTCGTCCACAAATACGTCAAGACGGTGGTTCACGTCCACAAGTCGGGGGGCCATTCTCCAGCCTCGAGCTACCCACGTCCTCAAACCAACTGGCAACAGCCACTTGCTCTCTCAGCTCCGGTCACTGCGAATGCGCCCGGGCGTGTTACGATATACGTGCTCGCGCTCTCCCACGGCAAGTTTTACGTAGGCAAGACGTCTCGCCCGAACGTCGAGGACCGCTTGGACGAACACAAGCGTGGCAACGGCTCGGCGTGGACCAAACGGTACCCTCCCCTCGCAGTGGCGGACGTAATCCACAATGCGGATCCGTTTGATGAGGAGAAAGTGACCAAGCAGTGGATGCTCCAGCACGGTGTGGCCAACGTGCGAGGCGGAAGCTACTCGCGGGTGGAGTTGCCGGCCGAGGAGATCGCATCGATCGAGCACCAGCTGAGGGGCATCACGGACCAGTGCTTCAAGTGTGGACAGAGCGGCCACTTTGCGAACAAGTGTACAGCGGTAGTAGAGGATGACGACAGTAGTGAGGAGGGCGAAGAAGAGGAGGAGGTTTGTGGACGCTGTGGACGCGAGGGTCATGACACATCCGCGTGTTACGCCAAGACGCACGGGAGTGGACCCAACTGGTGTCTCCGTTGTGGCCGCGAGGGCCACGAAGAGGCTTCATGCTACGCGCGATCTCACGCCGTGCTCACAGAGTTTCCCGATGAGTGTTGTGCTCGTTGTGGCCGAGAGGGCCACGCGCGAGCTGAGTGCTACGCCAAGACGCATGCTTCGGGGGCACGGCTAGCATGAAGGGTAGAATGTGCCGATACAATGAGTCTCGTACTCGAACTTGCCTTTCAACCAAGTGTATGCTGAATAATGGAGATGCATTCTAATGTCAAGAGATCGAGTCGTCGAGCCAACGTACACAACAGATGAATCGAGGTTTGTGATCTTGTTGATCTGCCCGGTTTGCATCGAGCCATCGTCGCACTTGATACTCCTGTATTATGGTCCGACTCGTCTTCAAATGACATCCATTTTTTCTTCTCTACCGACATCGGCAATTTAGTCGCTTATCAGAGTTACTCTCACCGATCACATACAACGACTCTCGATCAAATCGGTCAACTACTCAATTCGGAACTCGCCGCAAAAAATACTCTCGAGAGCGACTCTGAACGGGAATATTCCGCCGAATCTTGTCTCATTCCACTTGGAATGCGTTCCACGGTCTAACCAAACGCAACTTTGACGTGATTGTAGATGCGCGCTGACGCAGACTCTGCGCGACTTTCATCCTGCTTGTGACGTTGAATTGATCCATCCCCACCAGGTTCCAACAGCTAAGAAGCGCGTACGTGGCTGCAACCATCGCTAGACCTACCACTGCGCTCATCTCTTCAGCACTTGTCTTCGATACCGACAACTGCCAGAAATCTCCATCATCGAACTCGGCCGTGTCCATGAGATAGTTGGCGGTCGCATTGGGTGCGATGTTGAGAATAACGAGGAAGACCGTCCACGCACTGGCCAATGACAGCAGAAGAGAGATACCGAGACGAGTAGTCCAGTCATATCGACTCCAAACCGGCGGCCGCTCAGTCATTCTCAGTGAATCTTGCCTCATCGATGAACGAAGAAAGCCACCACTACGACGGCACTACTGGGTGACTTCCACTGCCGAAACCCACGAGTGTGGTCTATTGTGCCGCCTACGTCCAGGAATAACCCATGCTTGACATTGAACCGAACCGTGGCACTTGATGGTGACTTGGATCTGTCTCGTATGGATTACTCTCTCGGATTCTCGATGATCAAGTCAACATAACCGAAACTCGGCCTTGTCTCGCCTCCAAAGGAAACAGACGTATCACGGTTCAGCTCAACGCGCGCGTTATCGATTGACAAGTTTGATACTGTACTCTTCACTTTATCTGCGTGGGTCAACTCCCTCTCGACGTCGATGGGCCGAGGAGGAGGATGACGACGACGATGAGGCATCCGAGTGCGCGGATCGTCGTAGTTGGGTCGGGGGTGAGACGAACGACGATGAAGCGTGCGAACTCTTCAGCTCATCAATCATTCGATCGCGCTACGAGCATAGACGACCAGTCAATACAGCAGCATCCCACTCGTCCCAGTTGAAACAACGCACCGTCTCGATCTCGCGCTCATACTTGGCAGCGAAACGCTTGAATTTGCTTCGAGATCGCTCGAGATTCTATACAACAGGTAACAACGCGGTCAGAAAGGAGTCTTCACAGCCCGTAGCTTCCCTTCAAAACATACCTTGATGGTCTCGTCTTGCTGCATGAGTCGATCCTCGAGCTCCTTGCACTTGAGCTGAGCCTGTTGCAGCGCGCGAATCGGCAAAATCGACGAGCCGTCATCAGTTTCGGCGCCCATTGAGTCGGGCGTCTTCACTTCTTCCTCTGAATCGGCACGAAGAGAGTGACGTCCTCGCGATTGACCACGGCTGGCATTGCTCACCCCGCTGTGCCGATGAGCGGCATTGGCAGTGACATTCGGCGGCGTGTGCAGAAGCTCGGACATGTCCATCATATCTGCCGCAACAAGTCGCTGGTGGTTCGAGCGAATCTCCTGCGCCATCACATCTCGTTGCTCTTCCAGATGCTCAATCGTTGCGTCCTTTGCCGCGATTTGCTGTCTCAAAGTTACCACGACGTCTTCCACATTGCGTCGCTGGGACATCTCCGCCTGCAATTTCTCCTGCAGCGTCTTCACTTCGAACTGCGTGTTGCTCAACTTGGCCTCAAGATGCACGATGCGCTGCGCCACGGCGGCGTTCTGGGCTTGTGCATCGTATCGTTGAGCTGAGATCTCTTGTGCCACTTGCTTCTGGGCTTCAAGCTCATTACGCAGCTGGGCTTGCTGATGATCCGACTCACCGAGCACGTCCTCAGCCGAGCGCAACTTTTCAGTCAAGAAACTGATTTGGTCACGATACGCTGCGGCTTCGGTCATCAAAGTCAGATTCTTTTGCCGGAGCACATCGATCTCATTGCTGACTGACGTTGCTTGGCGACGGGATGCCTCGCTGGTAACGGTGCTTTCTTCTAGAAGCTGTGCAGTCTGTGTATGCGCCTTCTGTAAACCCTCATACTCCTGAATTAAGGCGCGATATGTGTGCTGCAAGTCCTCAAGCTCGACATTCAGGATATCTCGTTCTTTCTCCGCGTCACGAACGCGTTGCTTGAGCGTCGATGTCGAGTGATCACCCTTCTGGCACGTATACTGCAGACGTGTACATTCCTCACTTAGTGCTTGGTTCTCGATCGTCATATTCTCAAGATCCTGAGCAAGAGCTTTGAGTTCAGCATCGGACATGGCCTTTGTATGACGCACAGAGTCCAGTTCGCTTTCGAATCGTCGACATGCCACCTCAAGCTCCTTGTTCTTGCCTTCGGCTGCGTTCAACTGTGTCACAAGCTGACCCATGCGGTCCTGAAGATCACGCACCCCCGACGCTTCGTATTGGTGATCCTGTTGCAATTTCTCGTACTGTTGTGTGAGTTCATGGTACTTCTCCGTCAACGCGTCAAGCTGGTCATGGACTTGGTCCTTCTCGGCGTCCAGTGTACGCGTGAGCTTCTTGAGAGACGTAATCTCTGCTTGCTTCGCGTGCACCTCTTGTTCTGCTGTGTGAAGCCGAGTGTGGAGATCCTCCGACTCGCCATATTGACGCTGGTTCTGCTGCTGCTCCTGCTTGAGCTTGAACATCATCTGCTCGCGCGACGCTTCCATTTGCTCGATGAGAAGCTTCAGGTTCTCCGTTGTTTCGGTTTTCTCGGTCAGAGTTTTCTCTCGAGCTCTCATATCTTCGCGCACCTGCTTCAGATTTATCTCAAGCGAACGACGCACTTCTTTGAGTTGCTGTAGCTCGTCCTGCGTAAACATGAGGTGGCTCTGCACAGTCTTATGCTGCACTCGTTCCTGCTCCAACCGCGTCTCGGCTTGAAGCAGCGCGTTCTGCTTGAGCATCAGTTCACTCTGGAGCTGTCGAATCTGCGCCTTGAGATCGCTGAGATGGGTCTGACTGGTCTGCAATGCGGACTGTTCCGTGGTCAACGAGTGCTGGTGGAGGCTCAATTCGTTCGAGAGCTTCTCAAACTCGCTCTGGTAGTGATTACAGAGCTGTCGCACATTGCGAAGCTCGATGTTCGCGCTGTCGTAGTTCTTCTTGAGCTCGAGATTCTCCTTCTCGGCAGTGTTCTTAGCATGCTCGGCATCTGTCACTTCGTTCTGGAGCTCTTGTAGCTGCACCGTCAGACGCTTGACGTGTTGATCAGCAACCTCCCAGCTATTCTGAAGACTCGCATTCTGGTCACGAAGCTCTTCCACCCGTCGTTTCAGTTCCAGAGACTCGTTCTGGAAGTGCAGCTTCTCGTTTTCGACCTGGTCTGAGCGCTTGAGCTGGATTTTGACCTGCTGTAGCTCTTCTTCTGCTTGCTGAGTGCGTTCTTTCCACTGCAAATGGTCACGCTGAAGCGTCAGGTAGTCGTTCTTCTTGGTGTCGAGCATTGACTGAAGATTGGACTCAGTCTTTGCCGCGTTTTGGAGCTTGCGCTGCAGTTCGTCGCGCTCCACTTCAAGCGATTGAAGCTCCAGTCGAGTCGAGTGCAGCCGCTCCTCGAGATAGACAACCTGACGCATGAGATCTTCCTTGCTTTGCCGCAGTTCCTGTCGCTCTTCCTCGAGCCACTTCATCTCCTGCGCATACATCGCCTTGGTTTTTCCTTGCTTGTCGTGCTCGCCAATCGCGTCATTCTCTTCGCTCTCTACCGACTTCTTTAAACTCTCCAGACGATGCGTTATGCGCTCCAACTCATTTCGCTGGATCGCCAGAGTCTGATTGAGCGTTCGGCACTCTTCTTCACGTTCGTGGAGGACCTTATCCATCGACCGAAGCTCTCGGTGCAGTGCCGCGTTCTTCTCACTCTCCAACGCACGAGTCTGCTCTGCACTCTTGAGACCTTCACGAAGTACGTCAATCTCACGTGCCTGCGCTTCGAGTCTTGCGTTCGCATCGGCAAGTGACTGCTGTGCCTTCGTGTAGCCCTGACTCATTTCCTTGGCTTTCGACTCGGATCGCGCAAGGTCGCTGCTGAGAACTCGATTGTGGGAGTTGGCGTTGGATAACGCATTCGTGAACGACACCTTATCGTAATGTGTCGCTCGAAGTGCATCTTCCAGACGGTCCTTCTGAGCTGCCAGTGTCGCAACTTGTTCCTGGAGTACGGAAATCTCACCCGAGCCTTCGCCTTCCGCCGCTTGTACTCGATCATGGGAGCTCTGCTGACGAGCATCTTCGTCACCTCGACCAGTCGATCCAAGGCGCATATTCTCTTCTTCGATCATGTGGTATCGAGCTTGCAGTCTGCTCAGGTCTCGCTGCAGCTGCTCATTCAGCTTCTCAGTGTTTCTGCATGGTCAGACAGCAGTGAGTATACTGACTTTTCCAATAAACATCACATGAATACCCACCGAAGAGCCTGTTCGAGTGCTGTGTTGTGTCGAATCTGCTCGTTTGCGCTCTTGAGACGCGTTTCGTATTTGGCGACCTGGGTGTTGAGGATGTCCACCTGCGTCGTCAACTGCTCAATCTGCAACTCGGTCGACTCATCCACAATCGACGCTGAGAGGCGTCGATCGCCATGCTCGTCGACCGTCAACTTGGCGAGTCGTTCGATCTCCTTCTCTCGGTTCTGCAGCTTCTCCCGAAGTAGTTTTGTCTCGTCGCTGAGCTGCTTGTGCTGCAACGTCAAGTCCTTCACTTCCTTCTGGAGGTCTGCGATTAGCGCCGCGTCCTTGGCTGCGTCGTCGGCACGCGCAGGTCCACTGGCTCCTGTTGGCGACGTTGGCAGCTTGGACGACGCACGCAGCCCGCCGCCACGAATCTCAATGAGAGACGGTTGGGTCTTGTTGGCGTCCGTCGACATGATCCGCTCCAACTGCGCGTGCAGCTTTTCCATCTCGCGCTCCTGCACACGACGAATACGAGTCGTAAGTCCAAGCCTTTGTGGTTATTATTGACCACACTGACCTTGTCCATGAGTGTCTGCGTCTGCTGCGCGTTCACAAAGCGCAGCTGGGCGAACTCGTCCTTGAGGCGGTCCATCTCGAGTTCCCATCGCTGCTCGCGCTCGCTGATCGACTCTTCCTGGTGGATAATCTCCAGATGCAGCTACAAGACGCCTCTGTATCAGTCTCCGAGTCCAGAAACGCCGTGATTGCTGGACGTACGCTATTGTTCTCGCGCGTGAGCTTGGCGTTCTCCTTGCGTAAAGGCAAAATGATCTGCGAGAGCTCGATCGCCTCGCGCTGCGCGACCTCCAGCTCCTTCTCCACGCGCTCTCTCGCCTCGCTCATCCGCACGACGTCCGAGAGCAGCCGCTTGACCAGCGGCACGCTGTCGACGCCCACGGGCTCCGTGTACTGTAAGGCCCGAAGCCGCGTTTGGAGCTCGCCATACGTGCGGATATCGACGGTGTCCGTCACGTCCTGGCCGAAAGACGGTAAATTCGCCATCAGCCTGCCCGATGCCACTGTTCCGCGCGCGATCCGAGCGCTCTGGGCGTCAATATACGCGAGCCACGCGCACTTCTGCCAGGCGATTGATCGATCGCCTTTGGATTCCCAGCGTTTGAACCAAACGCCCGCCAACCCATCGGTAAGAAAACCGGTACTCTCGCTAGTCGTGACGGTACAATTTTTTAAATTTCCAACAAACCGGTATTCTAGAAGTCTCATCTTTATTCTGTCTTCTACGGTACATTTAAACACAAACGTTTGGTCTTTGAAACGCTCGTACTTAACCGAATGGTCGTCGGTTTGCTACGGTGTATGTCTCCTCGTGTGCCATTTGACGACCAGCCGACCATGAAGCGCACCAAGCAGGAATCCATCTTGTCCTCGTTCTCGCGGCAGCACAAGCCATCCATCAAGCGCAGCAAGACGGCGCACGCATCCGCCAATGTCGTGGCGACGTCCTCGCGCAAGGAGCGCGCCGAACGACGCGGAACTCGCGGAGAAACGCCGATCGAAGACGACGATGGTAGTGTGCTCACCGATGTCGACATGTTCTCGTCGCAAGAGGACGGCACAGAAAGACTGAGACGCGCAACTGACCGCCGTGGACGAGCGCTATCAGACGTGGTGTCGCTCGGTGTAACGCAGGAGATGAAATGGCAAGAGACAACAGACAAGATCGCGTTGCATCCGAAGAAGGGGGTACGGATCTTGACGGCAACATGCGAATCCATGACGTTCGACTCACTGCGCATGACATGGACAGGTCAAGGACACCGTGCATGGCATGATTATGCTCGAGCCCATCTGTTGGCGCCTCATCGACACGGTGCAGGTGCGTTCAGTAGTCGAAGAGCTACGTAACGGGACGTTACTGACTTGTTCGACAATACTGTACTATAGTTCCAGCGACTGCGGCACTTGCACCAACTCGGCGCTGCTCGTCACGTGTACATTGGCGCCACACACTCGCGCTTCGAGCACTGTCTGGGCGTCGCGTATCTCGCTGAGCGCATGATGACCAACATCCAACTGCATCAACCGTACTTGCCGATCACCCCACGAGACATTTTGTGCATCAAGATCGCAGGACTCTGTCATGATCTTGGTCACGGGCCGTTCAGTCACGTATTTGACGGTATTTATATGAAGCAGCTGCGTCGCCGGAAGCTCGTGGACGACGCCTTTGACTGGACGCACGAACAAGGCTCACTCGACATGTTTGACCACTTGCTTCGAGCAAACAACATCGACGTTGAGGAGTACGGACTCGAGGGACAAGACGTGACTTTCATCAAGGAGTTGATCTATGGAGTCCCATTGCCAGGCGAGAAGACGCGTATCGGCCGACCAGATCCGGAGCAGCACTTCCTCTACGACGTTGTGAACAACGCCAAGAGCGGCTTGGACGTGGACAAGTTGGATTACTTCCTTCGCGACGCCCGGCATACGGGAGCAAAGGCGTCTTGTGATGTTGAACTGATCATCCAGAATGCCCGTGTTCTTGTTGATCGCGATGATCCAGAGCGCAAGCTATCGCTCTGCTTCCCAGAGAAGCTTGCTGGCAAGATCATGCAGGCCTTCCGCACCCGATTCGAGCTTCACCAAGCCGTCTATCAGCATAAGAACATTCGCGCAGCCGAATACATGATCTGTGACGCGTTGCTTGCTGCGGACGAGCATCTCAAAATCAAAGGACGGCGCATCTCCGAGATTGTACATCACATGGATGCATACCAGCATCTAGACGACCGCGTCCTTGCGCGTATTGAAGAGAGTGAGGGTGACGAGCTGAGCGAAGCCCGCGCTATCCTGAAAAGAATGGTCACGCGCCCATTCTACGAGTGCGTCGGCAAGACGAAGATCACAATCCACTCGCGAGAAAAGAACGAGGACACTCTTCTGGATGAGATTTTGCGCAGCTCCAAGTTGCGGTCGCTGTGGGATGAGCGCGAGAACGTCATCGCCGAGTTTGTCCGAGTACATTACGGGAAGGGTGAGCAGGACCCACTCCAGTCTGTTCGCTTCTACTCCAAGGCCTCCAACCAAGACTCCACCTGCTATCGTGTCCCTCAAGAGATTTATGAAATGTACCTCCCTGCGAGCTTCCAGGAGTGGTCCATTCGGCTCTTTGTCAAGGAGCCGCGACTCGTAAGTGCCTGTGGGGGACTGACTGCCTGTGTGAGAAACACAAACTGACTTGATGCGTCTCTGTAGGTGACACTAGTTCGAGAAGCATTCGAGTACTGGAGCGAGAAGTTCAACAAATCCCGAGTCGTTCCAGTGGTTTTGAGTGCCGAATAGCTCGATTTTGATCAGATCCACTATTTCCTCGTCGGGATTTTGCAGGCAACGCACTAACAACAACACGATCTTCTTGCGCTCATCTCTCGGCTTAACAATCTTATGGTCTGTTGATGCCAGCAGCGACGACAGCCGAGGCCACTTTGCTTTCCAGCACGGACAGCTCGTCAGCATGTGGAACGGAAATCTGCAGACAGGTACACGATGAGTGCCTACATTGATTGAGGGCTGATTCACATGATGGCAGCGTACCTCTGATGGAACTTCGTAAACGATGGTCTGTCCACTGGCGTCACCAACAATTACGTTTTTGCCGTCAGCTGTCCATCGCACCTTGTTCAACGCCTTCTCGCTGACCTTGGACTCAAGAACTGGGACTTCCACGTCCTTGTTGACATTCCAGAAGCCCACCATGCCGCTGCCGTCCACAACCGCAAAGAGCGCAGGGTGGAGTGGGGACCATCGCACGTCACACACGTATTCGTTGGATGGCTCGAACGAAAAGACAGGGCGCTGTGGATGCTCCGTACTCCAGAGCTTGACAGTCGAGTCGAGCGATGCTGTGAGCAAGAGTCCATCTCGGTGGACGGGCAGCAACGGGTTCATGTGAATAGCAGTCACAGGGCCGAAGTGAGCCGATTCCTTCGAGAACGGGTTCACGACAACCTCACGGGCCGCGGCGTTCCCGTTGCTTACACCGATGACACCACGTGCAGCCTTGTCGCCGTCGATACCCGAGGCATCTGGTCCGACAGTCACCGCCTTGCTCTTTTGCTGGTCCAGTGGAGTCGAATAGAGCTTTCCTGCTTCTGTTCCGATATACAACTGCTTGTTCTCCTTGCGATGGATCGCGAACGACGTGACCGACGCTTCCATCTTCTTGTCCGACGAGATGTTGACAGACGAATAGTTGGACACGATCGACATGGCGATGCGAAGGTCCAGCATCTCAAGCGGCTGCTGCAGCTGGTCGATGTCCCAGACACAAACACGACCGTCCGTACTCGCCGACACGAGGCTACATGGAGCAACAAGAGTGAGTCTCGATGTGAGTGGACTGGGCAATTCCAAACGTACTGGTAGGCGCTCTTGGTGCCAACGACAGACATGGAGTAGATCGGGTGCGTGTGGCTGCCAGACGACAGCAAGGTCTTCTGTACTGGCGCGCTCTTTGCGCGAGTGTCCCAGACCACGATCTGACCCGAATACGTACCACCAAAGATGATGTTGCGGTCGAACGGATTGAAGCACGCGCTCGTGACCTGCGAGTGACAGGTGAATCGGTATTCTGGTCGCGTGGGCAGAGCCGTCGACCAGAGCATCACGACGCCCTCCGTCGTTCGCGACAAGTCGGCCAACGCAGCCGAGTTGGCCATGGTATCCCACTGCTTCGTTGACGCCAGTAGGTCTTTTTCTTCTTCTTCAAGGAAGTCCCGCGACGTGTACGAGACGAGCATGAGTTCTGGGTAGAACGGCGAAATGTCCACGTCGGTGACAGCGCGGTGCTTGGTCCATTGGTCGTCCTTGAACGTGAAGAGCTGCTTCAACGACTCGGCCGACTCCTCTGGGAGGTGATCTTCTTCAACCGTCGCACCATAGTCGACCATGATGTCAAACTTGCTCGAACTCGTCATGGCGCGTTCAATCACGCGCGACGCCTTGAGCAGGAACGACTCCATGGCGTCCGACTGCATGATCTTCTTCTTCTCCTCGTCGCTGAGCCCCATATTGACGTCGCCACCCAACGACAAGTCCGTTTCGATGGTCAACGAGCGCAGCTTGCCACTCGGTGACGTCGACGGCGCGTCCGTGCTCTGTCGTCGGTTCCGCGGCGAGTGCGGCGAGCTCTCATCCATCGCAGCGTCCGTCACGCTCTGGTACTACACACAAACACATAATCAGCACTGACAGGTCTATCCGTGGTCAAGTCTCCCACTGGGCTACGTACATCGCGCACGACGATCTCGTGCTCGAGCGTAATGTCCGTCTCGGTGAACTTGGTGTACGTCTCCACCAACGTCGGCTGGATGTGCACTTCCGCCACGTTGCCCACCTGGTTAGACAAGCATGCGTCGTTAGTCCATGAACGCCGGTCGTTCTCATCTTGTCGTCGTCTTCGTACCGTCGACAGCGCCGCGAGTTTCTCCGCGAGCGAGAACACGGCATGCGCACTGCCGCTGGTCGTCGTCGTGGTCGTCGCACTGGCGCCCTCACTCTCGCTCTCGCCCGTCGCCGTGGTCTTGAGAATGTTCTGGATAAAGTCGTCGAACTTGTTCTCCTGCTCGTCGATGGCGCGCGCGACGCTCTCGGTCGCCACGCCTTCCTCCCCCGTGCTAGTGATCATCAACCACACGCCATGAGCACTCAACTCGTCGTTTCTCCGTCACCAGAGCGCGTCAGAAGACCGCGGAACCCACCGGATGTTGGCCTTGCGACGGCGAATCTCCTCCAGCTTCTTGCGCTTGGCCTCGAGCTCTGCCGCGTGCCGCGCGCGCACCGTTTCGCGGCGATCCTCCATCGTCGTCGCGTCTTGGGCCACTTCACCTTGTACGCCCTCGGTGCTTTTCACGCATCAATTCAAAAATGAATTGCGACGACTCAGATCGATCGACTCAGAAAGGAATCAGTCACCCATCACACCCCATCTGAGTCGGCATCACATCACTGTGACAAAGATACCGCCATGCGCACGCCGTCCGAGCTCGGATGGAGCGCGCTCCTGCTCTCATGTATGGGTATTTCCGCGCTTGCATCGACCGCCATCACACTTGCCTTGGCTCAGTTGAATAGCCCCAAGCGTACCGAGTCGATCGAGGTGCTGGTCGAGCCACCACGTGCACCCAAAGACGAGGAACAAGTCGAGTCAAGCGAACCACCCAAGACAGAACAGCCCACACGAGCACTGCCTGTGCTGGACATCCAGGCGCTTTCAGTAGTCGACGTGCCGGAGAACCTGCGTCTCGAGGCGTTTTTCTCGCCGCAACACATGCGTTCGTTCGACCACAGCGCCATTTTCACTGGGTGTACCAACGTGTTTGCGCTCATTGACGCCATTCATCCGTATCTCCTCACCTTCTTCAGCGAGAGCTCGTGGCTGCAGTCGGCCTCGGAGAGTATGCGTGCGACGATCCTTCGAGCCAGTGCTAAGCGCGACGCCCACGGTCGATACGTTGCCGAGTCGGACGATGACGACGACGATGAAGATGATCGCAGTGCCGCGCGACGCTTGCAACAGTGGCGATTGCCCACGTGCATTGACCCGAACGAGGCCACTGAGTTCGTGATCTATCCGGGTGTCGATCCACGCACGTTCCTGCCGGAAAAGGTCATCAATCTCGACCCAAACGCGCCGGTGCGACCGCCGAAGAGCCCACACTCGGCGGTGGCGCGTCGGTACTCGAATGGTCGGGCGTCCTCGTTCGTCCTGGACGATCCAGATCATCCAGAGCCTCAGAAGAAGCACATCGTGGTCCTCCCTGGCGCTCTCGTCCTTGGAGGCACGTTCGACGTCTCGGAAGGCTCGATCCATATCGGTCGGAACGTCCGGATTGAGCCAAACGTATACGTCAAAGGCCCCTGCATCATCGGCGACCACAGTACTCTTCGCAGTGGGGCGTATCTCCGCGGCGACATCATCGTCGGACGCCATGTCGTGCTGCGTGGCGAGGTCAAGAACGCGCTGATCATGGACCACGCCGAGCTCTGCCACCCTGGCTACTGTGGCGACTCGGTCTGTGGCTACAAGAGCCACTTTGGCAACCAAGTCACGACGGCGAATCTCAATCTTTTCTCCAACTCGGGGCTGCAAGAGATCGTCGTGCAGTCTGGCAACGCGCGCTACAACACCCGAAGGAAGAAGATCGGGGTGATCCTCGGTGACTACGCACAGCTCGGATGCTCGTCGGTCACGGATCCGTGCACGCTGATCCAACGAGAGACAGTCGTGTATCCTCTCACGCGTCTACCCAAGGGCATTTACGGACCAGATGTCATCATCAAGAACAAACCACTTGAACGAGGCGTGCTGGAGATCGTGCCGATCGTCCGTAAAGAGAAAGAGTCAACAGAGGAAAAAGTGGAAAGTGTCATGGCGTTTGTATAACACACATATCCGTTCTACGACGTGTGATCGCCTTCTGTGCTCTTGTTTTTCTCCATCAGAGTCATGACGAGACCTGTCAAACGCTCAAGATCAGCTCGAAGGCTGGCTACCTCGTCCTGGGTTTGCTTTTGTCGTGACGTAGATGGTGTTCTCGGACCAAGAGCGAGCGATTGACGCACTCGAAAGCCTCTCCACATACTCTATTGTCCATTCAAAGCAACGTAAGACGCCTGAGTCGATCAGAGAAGTGGCATGCACGGCTTACCTGGAGCTTAGTGACCGCTTTGGTCAGTTTGAACTCGAGGAATCGTCGGTAACGCGCGGAATTCTCCCACAACTGAGCGATAACCTGCTCTTGCACGACTTGTGTCCGTTGAAGTGTCTTGAGATCCGCTGACAGGATGGCGACTACACCGACAAGCTTATCTACCAGCGCCTCTGTGTTTCGACTCGACTGCCGTTGCTGTGTTGATTTCGGTGGCTTGATCCCAACCAAATCATAGAACAAAGCTCTCTGGCGTCGTCTTTGCCTCCACACGCGCTGAATGCGCTGAACTGCGCCCGTATGCCACATCCATCGACTCACACGTTGCCTCGACAGCCATCCGCGGATATGCCGCTGAATCACCTGAGCGCTCACGTGAACGCGCAGCTGAGTGGTTGGCATTTGTCTCGGAAAGACGGGAATCAAGTTGGAAGAGCAAGGCAATAGTGTGTACTCACACACTCTTCGATGTCGACTGGTACGAATCCGTTGGCGAAGGTTGATTTGGCCATGTCGCCAACGTATCCACCGCTGAAGTCGCTTCGCCGCCGAGTCTCGCGTCATCTGCTCGCGTTTGATCCACACTTTCATGTACTTGCGCATGCTCGCGACTTGTTCCGTGAGCATTCGTAGTTGGTTTGCCGTGTTATCTCCACTTTGAGCCGGAGGAATTGCTTTTGCGGCTACTGTGTCCGACTTCGAAGCAGCATATATCGAAGTAGCAGGAGAAAGGGGAACTCTAACTGCTGCTGCTGGCGGTGCTGATGGTTGAGAAGAAGGCTTGACGAGCTTCTGGGCAGGGGGAGGAAGTGATGGTGTCGATGGAACAGACACATGAGACGCTCTACCGTTCGTTTCGGGTGCACAAGTAGACTCGCTTCGACTTTGCTCTCGTTGTCCTGACCCTTTCCGCTCTTCCATCATCCGTTTCCACATCTCCATCTTGCTCTCCTTCGACAGTCCAGTGCCTTGGGTTGCTCGTTGCTCAATCAGACTCTCCTCAGTTGTTGATGAGCTAGGTGCAGCTTTCGACAGGTCGTTCACTTTGAAGCGATGCGTGTCAGTGCTCGGTGTTGCTGGTTTCGTGGGCAAGTCGTTGTATCGGCTTCCTGAAGCCTCAGCTGTCCCTGTTATGAGGAATCGGGCGAGTATATCTTCCTCACCGCGCCATACAGCATCCTCAACGAGTCTGACCACCTCGCAAGGCACAGTTAGGTCTTGACGTGTTGACCCGCCACGTCCTCCTGGTCGTTTGTCGCGTTCTGACGCGAGCAACACCGATGGAAACAGATTGACCAGCATGAAATCGACGGTGCCACCGTCCCTTATGACGCGTTGCACCCCTGGATTGCCGTCCAGCTCGATTGTTTGCAGCATCGGCAGTGATTGTCCAAGACAAGCAATACCGCAAAGCTACGACACATGCTCATTAGAGTAAGACCACACAAGTAATCCAAACTCACTGACCTCGTGGATCTGGTTCTTGGCTACTACGAGGCGTCGTAGGGCTCTTGGAAACAAGCGAGAGGCTGCGGAGGGTGGAAACGCTTCGAGTAAGTTGCTTGACAAGTCGACCGACTATGACACAAGGTGAGGAAACAATATAAAACACCACACGGGAAGAGAACGAACCTGAAGTCGAGAGCAGCTTGAGAGCTGTGGCCACTTGGTCAAGTTATTATACGACGCATCCACGTGTGCAATCTGCGGCATGCTCTTTAGTACGTCCACTTGATGCAATTGATTCTCCGATGCATTGAGCACACGCAGCTGCTGAAGCGAAGCGATCGCTTCAATCGACGTGAGTTTGTTGCGTGCGACGACTAGACTTTCCAACTCGAGTAGCGCTTGGATTCCGTCCAGCGTCTGTAGATTGTTGTTGGAAAGATCTAACTGGATCCCCATCATCACACTCGGTCTTTACCAAGGGGACTCGTAGCATGGTAAATGAGACTCTTACCTGGCGAACGTTGCGAAAGACTTGGATATCTGCCAGCGTGGTGAGGCGGTTCTGAACCAGAATGAGTCCATAGGTCTCGCCATCGCGCTCCACTTGGTCGACGAGGTCACTGGGGATCTGAGCGAGCGACGCGACGTTCTGTCGAGAAAGATCCAAGTTGCGCTCCATGGCGACTTGTAGCACAGGGTCCATCGCGTCGTTTCAAGATCGCAGACACAACTCCGTATTACGATTTATTCTTGTCGATCGCGTCATCGACATCAAGACACCCAGTTGTCTTTGTGGTTTGCTTCGCGCACCGAGACGAATCCCGCCGATGACCGTTGCTCCACCAGCTTGAAATCGACACGAGTGGACGTCTCGCCTCGGGATCTCACTGCTCCTTGGACTGGCTAGTGTCTGGACCACCTTTCTCGCCATTCTCAATGTCGCACCCAATGCCACCGCCAACTACCTCATGAACACCGCCGAGTTTGATGAGGGAGACTTCTGGCAGTTGTCAGCATCGAAGACTAGTGCGGAAGAGATGAGTGGCGTCATGGGTCTCGCAATCATAGCTATGATGTATGCGCTTCTCGCCTGCTGGAGCCTCGTACGGATAGAGAAGATCACTGTGGCGAGCAGACTGAAGGTTATACAGAGTCTACACCAGCGCGCGTCCACCCTCACATCCAAGATACGTCTGGATAGGCCATGGACCCAGTTTCTACGCTTTCGAAGTCGTCACCGACGTCGATGGGTACGTCCTCGGTCGACTGCGTTTGCATTGAACAATATTAGGAGAAACGTCACTGATTGTAACGTTGTTGCGTGTAGATGGTGATGCTCGAAGTGGTAGAAGTCAGTCTCCAAGTCATCACACTGCGAAATCTGCTGCTCCGCGGCCATCAGCTGTCGCTCATCTTCGTTTACGTCGTACTCGTCTTCATCAATTGCTCCACTACCTTCTACTTCGTCAGTATCGCCTGGAAACGTGACTTCTTCGACGAGATGGCAGTCGACGCCATGTAAGTCACCCCGTACGCTTGCTGCTTTACATATCGAGGACTCATTACAGGCGGAATTTAGCCTTGATATGTGCTTCGCCGTCTTTTTTCTTGCTACTCAGCTCACATACGCCATCAAGTCCTTCCGCGGCGACTTCGAGATGCTGCGAATTCGGCAGCAGTACTTTCCTGCCAAGCCATTCGAGCGCCGAGGGCGGATCTATGGGGATCCGGAGCAAATGTCCATCTTCTCAACCACGATCGAAGGTCTCCGACTGAGGACCGCTGGCGATGTGGCCAACGTGCTGCTTTTCAACTTCCTCACGTGCGTGCGCTGGGGAAGTATCATCCGAATTGCCCGCAAAAAGATGCGGAAGATCACCGAAAGCCCTGACGCCAAGGCCATCTCACCGACATGTGTAAACTCGGTCGTTCGGAAGCCGTCAGCAGCGAGCAAGCCTACACATACGCAAGTATCAGCTCGTACAGTGCCCTCCATTGTCGGTACTCTGTTTCTCTTCACTGGAATCGTGCTGCCAGTGCTCACAGCAAAGGCAGTGAACACTTCGACACTGCTGTGTGACTCGTTTGTATCGTCTTGTCCAGTGTATGCCTACCACTGGCTTGGCGAAGATACAAAGGCGTCATGCCCGTGTCTTGTATTTATCAGCCAGAGTATCAACCCGACGTATGAAGAACTGGCATCACCTCCCGACATCATGACGAACCTCTCGATCTTCGCTGAGGCCGGCACCCTGCGTACGATCCAAATAATCAAGCGAGGTATCACGCCCGAGTTACCTCCTGCAGTCCAGAACTGTGTTCAGTTGCAGCAACTGTGAGTACCAGTAGTAGTATCCTCTTGTGGAAACATCGCAGTACTGACCCATGTGACAGGATCTTGATCAACGCCCAAGTCATACGGATGCCCAATTGGACGGCGACGACCTTTGCCAACCTCGAGTACCTGTAAGCATCGTACTCTTGCACTCATTGCTGTTCCGATTTCCTGATCCGAGTGAATCCGTCAATCGAAGGAGTCGGGGAGTTTACCGATATGCCTGACGACTTGTTCTCGCGTATGGCTTCTCTACGGACGCTCATCTTGTCGAACCACCCGTTTCTAAGCCGTTTACCTTCGTTTGGTGGACTGTCGAATGTCGAGACGATCTTCCTGGGCCAGATGTACGGAATTCGCTCACTGCCGCCAACAAACACGATGAAGAAGCTCCACACGATGGCCCTGAGCGAGCTTGTGAATCTGTATCAGCTCCCTGAGCTTGAGGATCTTCAAGCAACTCTCAAGTCGATTTACATCCAGCTCACATGTCTCTGTTGCAATGGATACTTCACGAATGGCGTGTACAACCGGGCAGTGGTACCCTGCGTCACCACATGCCTGTTTGCTCCCGGGGCGTGCTACAATGATACCACCCCGAGCGAAATGGATGATGATGACACGATCCAAGGAGTCGATCCATGGCCACTGCCAACAACGGAAATGCTGACATTCATGAAGCCATTTCGAGACGACTTCAGTGTGCGCGATTCGCGGCTGAAGCTGCGGACACGGCTTGGGAAAGGAGACAAGTGCAATGGTGTGATGTACCGAAATTGTGATGAAGACGGCACTACTGGCGGCCATATCTGCTACAATGCCGAACTTGGACGACCAGCGTGCCTATTTGACCCGTTGGTCATCGAAATGCGTCGAGATATGATCCGGAGAGGGTTCGCATGCGATGCCGTCGAAGAGGAGTGGCTCGGATGCACGGCAAAACCTTCTCAACAAGTGGTTGGACGTGCTATTAGATCGCGTCAACAGTAGCAAGAGTGTCAAGTCGTTTCATAATCGTACGGGTCATGTCTTTTTATTGCTTTTCGCTCATCAAGACGAATCCCACCTGCGATACCTGGTAGATGAGCAGCTTGGAGTCGACGCGAGTGGACATCGCACCTCGAAGCCTCACTGCTCCTTGGTCTGGGCAGTGTCTGGACCAACTTTCTCGCCATTTTCAATGTTGCGTCTAATGCCTCCGCCAACTATCTCATGAACACCGCTGATTTCGATGGCGGAAACTGCTGGCAGTTGTCAACGTTCAAAACAAGTGCGGAAAAGATAAGCGGCGTCGTGGGTCTCGCAATTCGTGTACGCGATCCTCGCTTGTTGGGACGTTGAACGAATAGAGTGGATCAATGTGGCACGCAGAACCAGTGTACCACAGAATCTTCACCAGCGCAGGTCTGCATTCGTGTCGAAGATGCGTCTGGAGGGACCATAGAACACATTCCTTCGTTTCAGACTTCAACACCATCGCCCGCATTGGTCACATAGAGCGTCTTGAACAGAACATAACATTGCCTGTGTAGATGGTGATGCTCGAAGTCGTCAAGGTCAGTCTTCAAGCCATCACACTGCGTGATCTACGCCTTCGTGGTCATCCGTCGTACTCATCATCAGTAATAATGAACGTCTTGAGGTTGTCCCTGATACCGAACGTTGATCTTGGCTGGCAACAAGATACAAATTGTAAGATGGGGAACATTCTCCAGCTTCGATCCCTCTCAAGCAGCACCAGGAATAGACTGTTCACGCATGTGATACGAGGTTTGACGTTCGTTCTCGTTTTCCGTTGTGATCACCAACGAGCACGTTTTCATAGGAGGTGGTTGGCTCGAGCACTACGAATGTCACTTCAACGAGCCGCCATATCACTGCCATGGGCCGCCCTCGCTCTTGCCTGTTTGTTCCTAGTGTTCTCCGCATGCGCTGGATGGTCCTTACTCCTCGCTTGGATGAATATAAATCCTGATCACGTCGCGAATGCCTTCATGGGAACATCATCACTGGATGAAGGGGAGTTCTGGCGTTTTTCTCGAGTTCCAAGTGTTGTTGCCACAGGTGGAGCAGCTGGCCAAGCAATTCTGAGTCTTGCGTACGGATATCTTGCGGTATATTCAGTTCATTGTCCTCGAATCATCATGACAAAGCAGCCACCGACCACCATCGCAAAAGTAGTCGAGCCATCGATCCGATCACCTGGACCGCAACTTGCAGTCCCACGAGGTCTTCGACTCAAGATCTTGTTTCGGACAATTTCGAATCCGAGAGGCAGATATCGGCGGCTTGTTGTGAGTATCTTCTCGTGTGTGATCGTTCAAGCGAGACACCAGGGCTAACCTCTTTGCTTTGTTTGCGGGCAGAATCTTGTTCTTGAGATGCTCGAAGTCGCATTGCAAACTCTAACGCTTTGCCAACTTCTGAACGACGGTCTTCCGCTCTTGCTGATACATGTGTACACCGCACTGATGGTACTCAACTCGATCCTCTGCTGGTACCATATTTCATTGGCATCACGACAGCGAATTTCTTCCGAAATGATCTCTGATGCAATCTTGGATGTGGTGTTCGCCGTCGCGTTCCCAATTTTCGAGTTGCTGTATGCCATTCGTACCTTTCGATCAAGCCTTCCTATGGTGTTTCTTTTTCTTCAGTACTTCCCGGTAGAGCCATTTGAACGCCGAGCAAGATTTTATGCAAGTCCAGAAGAGATCAACAGTTTTGGCGCAATCTTCGATGGCTTGCGGGCGTCATCCAAGGCAGAGGTCTTGCAACAAGTCATATTCGGCAGCCTCGCATGCTTCAGATGGTTTGGCATTATCCAGTTTATTACTTCCTCTCAGCAAAGTTACCATGAGGATGCCGCTACCACAGCACAAGTCAAGTCAGTCAATCCCGTAGCAATATCTCCGATGGCGAAACCAGCAAAGCACATGATCACCCACCAGAAGATGGCCCCGAAGTTTGTCGGATGGCTGTTTCTGCTATATGGAGCTGGGATTGCAATTTATGTGGATCGAGCAATAGCAACGTCGACTGTCAACTGTATACCGCACTTGCAATGCGCACAGACTGCATATTACTGGGACCCACGAGCCACGGACTCTCTATGCCGTTGCCTTGCCTTCATTGACGTTGACCTTGCACCAAGCAGCGAGATGTGGTGGAATCCGTTAGAACGCTCTGGGGAGCTGAACGCAGCTTCAGAAGCAGGATCTCTTCGCACCATTCTCATCATCAACCGACGCCTCGACGCCACCTTGCTACCAGATCTCGTTCTTTGCAAGAATCTTCGAGAGCTGTAAGTGATGCACCCTCCACAAGTGGAACCTTGACAATGACATGGCTCGCAGTGTCTTGATAGGAACCGACATCGAAAGCCTCCCCAATGGGACAGCCACCGCTTTTCCTCGACTTGAGCTCTTGTAAGTGCTGCGGTCTTGCGCTACAGGCCAAGTGGAGAAATGCGCTGATGTTGTTTCGTCTAAACGTGTAGACATATCGAAGGGCGAGATCAACAGGCCAATCTCCAGTCTATACCGATGGATCTCTTCGATCATATGACCAATCTCCGCACACTTCGCCTTGTAACCCACGACAGGCTCATGGAACTGCCCACATTCGAGCCCCTCGTGAGACTCGAGATCTTGCACTTGCAGAAGCTGAGTCAACTCACGACACTCCCTTCGCTAAGCTCCATGTCTTCGATCTCCACACTGGCGTTACTGTACATCTCCGACCTGCTGACGATCCCTGATCTCTCTCACTTGGAAGGGCGTCTTAAGTATGCTGCGATCCGTGGGCTCTCGGCGTGTTGCAATGGCTTCTTCTCGAACGGCACGTGCGACGACCAAGCGATAGGGTGCATGCATCAAGTTTCCCAGATGTCACCGGAAGTATGCAACGGCAGTACACCCGAGTCTGCCAAGCCACAAGCATCCAGTGGGACCATACGAGCGCTCGCTCCGTTCCAGGGATCCGACGACATGTGCAACGACACGCGGTTCAGCCTTGAAGCGGACTTCTGGGCCAACCCCACGGACACGTGCGAGGGCGTGCTCTACCGACAGTGCGAGACGGGCATCTGCTTTGCTCGAGGCCTTGATCGTGTTAAGTGCGATGCAGACAGCGCCGTCATCGCCATGCGCAAGGCCATGATCACCCGCGGTCTTCCATGTGATGCTCGTGAGGAAGCATGGCTCGGATGCCAATAGACCATCACTCTGCTAAGTGCGGTGCAACCAAGTGCGCACCTAACGAGAGACCATCATTCTGTAAGTGCGGTTCAACCAACTGCGTACTTAGCATCCCGACGATCCAGTAGACAGCCATCACCGAGCCATCACGATGCCGTGAGTCGCAGCAGTAATGCGTCGTGGTGATGGCTCTGCGTGTCCCACGAGTATGTGAAACGGTCGCCACGCTGGTCTCTCGGCCGCCTGCATGGACTCTGATGTCGTCTCGGCGCTCTTGGGCCGCTCACTCTCCAATCAGCCGTCTCTCGCACACCTCGCCTTCACTCACCATGTCGTCTGCGTTCCTCGACGTCGTCGTGCTCAAGCAGGAACTGACCGCCTTGGGCTTTCCATACGTCTATGAAGGAGTGGGTGGACCATGGGACTGCGCACTGGCGAATGATGCGTGGTCCGCCAGTCCCGACGTCTTGGACTGGCCGAGCGCGCCGTTCTTCCAAGATGATGGCGACGACCTCTCCTTGCTGCCGTCGCTCTACGTCGACAACAACTTGATGCTGTCAAGCCCCGTCTCGTCGTGCGACTCCACTGTGGCACCCGATCTCACTGTGTCAAGTCAGGTGTCATCGAACGACGTTGCCTCGTTCTATCCGATGCGACCGCCTCCAGCGAGCATCCCAGGCGTCTTCTCGCCACCATCGTCACCACGTCAGGTCGATTTGCCAGCTTCGTTCCCGACGCTATCGCCCCGTCGAGTCGACTTGCCAGCGCTCCTGCCGCCAGTTCGCTCAGATGGCAATGGTCAGATGATCGGTCGTCATGGCGAACAGCAACAATACAAGAATCGCGAGAGTGTACGCCTTTGCAAGGTGCCTGGCTGTGTGAAGAACAGTCAGAGTCACGGTCGCTGCATCCGTCATGGCGGCGGGAAGCGGTGTGCCGTTGACGGGTGTCCTCGTGGCGCTCAAGCTCGTGGTAAGTGCAAGGCTCATGGCGGCGGGATGCGCTGCAAGGTCGACGGCTGCGTCCGCAGCTCTCAAGGCTCTGGTTTGTGTCGCAGTCACGGTGGTGGTAAGCTATGTGACTATCCTGGCTGCACCAAAGGAACTCAACGTCACGGTAAATGCTCTACTCACGCCGGTGTTCGTCGATGCTCCATTGAAGGCTGTGACAAGGCTGATCGTGGCGGTGGCTTCTGTCGCCCGCACAAGATGGAGCAGCTCGACACCTCAACCGTCGCGTTCTTGGGTCTCTAGCTGCTGTCTCTCCCTCATTCTTCGATGTCTACAAGTGCATACGTTTCAACTATCCAGCCCAGCCTCTTAAACCTTCTCTAGCATCGATATCATTTGGATATCGTTGTCGTGAAGGAGCTCAAGTATTCATACAATAGCAGATTATCTCTCCGTTTGGAGAGATCGTGGAACTCGTTCAGCAACGATTTAATGTAGCACTCTATCTACCGAGTGATGGCTCTATACTATCCTACAAAGTGTCTTGAAGTGCGCAGAGTTCTGCCAGCAATTCCAGTGCAGACGGACGATCCGTTGGATTTGCAGCGAAGCAGCGCTGTGCGATGCAACGAATGGCCTCTGGGCAGTCTTCGTGTAAATCAGGACGCAGCGAACCTTCGCTCACAGCTAACGCAATACGAGCATTCGAAGGCATCGCCACACGACCTCCTGAAGCCGTTTGAATACCCTTGGTGTACGGCTTCTCGCATGTATCAATCTCCGACAGCACGACGCCAAACGAGTAAATGTCTGCTTGCTCAGAGTAGAGCTTGCCTTTGAGGACCTCAGGTGCGATCCACGCAACGGTACCGACTTCCGCCGTCATGGCTTCGTCGACTTCACGACTGACACCAAAGTCAGCGAGTTTCGCGACACACGAGTCGTTCAACAAGACATTCTGAGCCTTCAGATCCCGATGGATGATCGACGGAGTCAGTCTGTGCAGATACACGAGAGCTTTGATAATGTCGATGGCGAGCTCAAGCTTGGTGCGCTTGATCTGGCCCGCACTGTTGGCCCATGTGAACTGTTCGCGATGGCGAGGCAAAGCTGCTTGTGACCGAAGAAGGACAGCGAGGTCACCCTTGGCCATGTACTCAGTCAGAACAGCGATATCGGCGAGAGTTGACCACGAGAGACCGATGAACTGAACGATGTTGGGGTGGCTGAGCTTCGCACACAAGCGCATTTCGTCCATGAAGCGGCTGATCGCCCGTGAGTCCTTGGCTTTCTCTGGGAGAATCTGCTTGGCGACGACCTCACGGTTCCCCAGGCTGGCAAGGTAGACAATACCATAGCCGCCCTTGGCGAGGATGCGTGTACGCTGGACGTCCGCTTGAGGAACGCGGAATTTGACCAATTCCGGGTCGCTTCGGATGTCATTGAGGGGAGCGGCGATAGCACCATGAGCACCACCAGTACCGCCAGTCTGTCCTGTCGGCGTGGTCAGTTGGTTGTACGTCATGTCCTTGTTTTGGCGTTGTCGACGTCGGTAAAAGATGTAGGCGAGGAGAAGAACGATGAGAGCAGTGATCACGGCAATGATGATGATGATCGTTGTCGAGGAAGAGGAGGACGAGGACGGCTCTTCCTTGGTAGCCTCAGGTGCTGGAGCTGGAGTTGGCTCGACCCGCTCTGGGTAGAAGTGCGAGAGGAACGAACTGTCTAAGATGCAGTCAACAAGTCAGTCTCTCAGTCGTCACGCAAAATCAATCGCAGTACTGAGCATACCATCCAGCACTGTGAAGTCGTAGCTGGTGCCACCAATATCAAGGCTTCGCGCTGCTGCACCGTCCGTATAAGCACTGTCGCACCCGTCTTGGCTTAGCGAGGTGACATTAAACGCGGTCAAGGCAGTTAAAGCATCCACGTCGCTCTCTCGGACGATAAAACATGAAATATCACTTCCGTTGATGTTGCTGCACGGCATCAATTGCGTCAGATACAGAACATGAGCTCGGTAAGGTATACGAACGTACAGCGTGCGAAGCTTTGGTGGGAACTGGACACCGAGAACGGAAGAGATCTGATTTCCGCTGAAGTTGCTGTGTGATAAAATAGAACTCAGAACTCATTTTAGCAGATCAAAAGACTCGGTTCGTACATGGTCGAAAGGCCACTGGCTGTGGAAAAGTCGAGTTTCTCGAGCGACTTGATCGCGGAAGAAGTGGCCGTACTATGGATCATATCACACGTTAGAAACAGAGATGTTGGTCCAGCGAAGAGGTCTCAGCAACGTACAAAGTCGTGAGATCGGACGGCGCCGTGAAGTTGTTGAAGGTCATGTTGGGGTTGGAGCTGATTTCCAGATTCCGAATCGTAGACGGCAGCACGAGGTCTCCGAGATTCGCGAGACTGATGTTGTTGGCGTCGAGATTGGCGATACCCACTGCGCTGCCCGTGACGGTCGTGATGGGGTTGTGCGACACGGACCTGTGGACCAGACAACGCCATTAGAACCCCCTGTCGAGCTCCAACTAGCCCTCAGAGTGCGCGTACAATGTGATGACGTTGGAAAACTCTGGTGAGAACGACAGCGTGTCGATCTTGTTGAAGGCGAGGTCGACGCTTTGTACAGTCGCCGGGAGCTCAATGTCGTCCAGACTCGTAAACTCATTGTACCGAAACGAACTGTCAAGTGTCCACCACGATTAGGCGACAAGATTCGCAAGACACTCGGGTCACCACGTACATTGTCTTGATCGACAGAGGGGCATCGTAGTTCGGCTTGAACTCACTGAGGGCGTTGAAGCCCAGTTCCCTGTCACCCACGCATCGATCGTCAGTCTTTTCCGTCCTTCTTACTTTGGTCAGCAGCTCCTTACAGCACGGTCGACGTGGTCGGGAGGTACTCGATGGTGGTGATGTTCATCGAGTCGCAGCTGAGCGAGACGGGGTCGGCGCCGCCGAGACACGACTGCAAGAGCTCGCAGCCGCCCTCGTCATCGGGCACCACGATGCAGTACGAGTACTCGTTCACCGTGTTTTTGCAGTTGGTGGTGAGCGTGCGCACGGTCGGACACGGGAACTCCTCGTCGGTGAGGTCGGCATGGTACGGCATCGTCTCCACTCACAGGCGTGCGTCGATCGCGGAATGAGCTGCTCACTTGGACAGCACGCCAGTCGCGACAGTGTCGCCATTACACCCGCAAGAGTCCAGTCGGCCGCGCGAGATACCGGTACTCCTCTCTAAACTTCAAAGTTTACCGAGGGGTAGGGCAAAATCGCAGCTCAAAATCCAGTGTGTGTGGATGGACTAAATGTAGTACCGTTTTAGACCAAATAATACTGAATCCCGAATCCCCGGTAAAACCGATCGAATATCTCAGTTCTGGGATACGTTCCGGCTTGATGCCGTCACATGACCCGATCCGTCCTGCCAGTTGCCGTTGGTCCGTCTCGGAATGGCGCGGTGGCTACACGCTCTAGTGATCTATACGCTACTTATGACTGCGGTGATGGCCGCGTCGCCGATGGTCATGGACCATTGCTCGGTCTCGGACATGACGCTCACAGGCGCGTGCACCAACTCATCCAACCCCAAACAGACCGAGCCAGTGGCCTGTGTGGGCTACGCGACGACTTCCTGTCCGTCCAATCCGACTGCAGTGCCGCTCCAGCACGATATGCTCAATGTCTCGGACCTGGGTATCACGCGGGTGGTGGATGTGGATGCCTTTTACGTGGATTGCCACAAGTTGTACGAAGGGCAACCCGAGGGGTTGAAGATGGAGTGGATACTTACCGCGACTGTCTATCTGTGTAGATACATGAGCGGCAATCAGCTTACGGAGCTGTCGTTGTATTCCAAGCCGCTGGCCAGTCTTGAAGTCCTGTACGTTCATGCGCCTGCGAGTGGTTGGATGAGATGGCTAACCAGGATGTGGACGATAGCGACATTGCCTACAACCAAATCGCCTCGTTCAGCAGCCTCCACATCCCCACCCACGCCCTTTCGATACTGTACGGCATTCATAGCGCTTTGTGAGTGCTCTGGATCGCTTATACCCTGTGGTTGCCGTAGAAATGTCTCGGGCAATCCGCTGCAGAGGATCAATCTCTCGGAGAGCTTCAGCAAGCTGCACGAACTGTACGTTGCGTTGACCAAACCTGGTGGATGCGCTGAGGATTGATGGGTCTGTGGCTGCAGAATCGCTGCGAACGCGTCGCTGAGCCTGCTACAGACGAAAGACGCTGGTGAGCTGCTTTCAGTCACGGCCTCATACAACAACTTTACATCGATCAGCAAGATCTCGTGCGGAAACTCCCTTCGCTACCTGTACGTGTGCTGATTCGTTGCAGATGTCGACTCTATTTGACTGTAAACTTGTCATGTCCAGTGACGTTGCGCATAACTTGATCTCCGACTGGCAATCGTTCAACCCGCCCACCGGACTGCATGAACTGTAGGTCCATAACCTCCATATGCCATGCTACTCACTCTCTCACTAGCTTAAAACTTCACGAATTAGACACGCAAGCTGGAACGGCGCGCTCAACTTCACTCGAGGTGACTGGTCTCAACTGGACAAACTCACAGTCATGTAAGTACTTGAGTCATTACAGCCGATGGTCTCTGCAGTGGAACTCACCTGCTTCTCCGTAGAGACTTCTCGTACAACCTTGTTTCCAACCTCACGGGTTTCATCTTCCCTAGCAGCCTCACTCAGTTGTACGTGTCATCCCCAGGTTCTCATCGCCATTTGATCCACCTGACCATCGTTGTGAATCATAGAAACCTCTACGCGAATCCAATTGCACGCATTGACATCCGGCAATCCGACTTTGCCATCCTCGAGGCTGTTGAGCTTGTGGTTGATGAGACGGCGCCACTCTTCAAAATCCCTTGCGACTCCCCACATGCGGAGAGAAAGTATCTGACCAGTAAAATCCCCGTGTGTGTTTTCGAAGGTACAGACCCACATCGTCAAGGTACAGATCCTCCTCTTGTGCTCACTTGCCCGTGTTTTATCAGACTCGATCTTCCAGGAAATGGTAGACGGCTCGGAGCAAGTGCCGTCTTCTTCACCCCCGCCGCCCCTAGCCGATTACCATAGCGAGACCTCCAACACTGGCCTCCACGTCGGCGTCATAGTTTGTGTTGTGGTCGTCGTAGCTATCATCACGTACGCCTTCTTCTGGTTTCGACGACGCCGTCTCCAGGGTGACAACAAGGCGCGTTCAGCAATCGACTCGGAGATCACGGAGACTCTCCAGCATCCTCGATTCCTGACAGTGCGAGTGGATCCAGACGATGTGTCTGTCATCAAGGACCTCGGCCGCACGTCCTCCTTCGTGATCGCTGCTGTATCCGTCGGTGAACGCCAGCTGTGGATGAAGCGCGTTCAGAGAAAGCTCACGTTCTACAAGCCACAAATCGCATCGCAGCTTTTAGACGAGATCCGAATCCATTCGTCGCTCGAACACTCCAAGATCGTGCAGTTCCTGGGCGTGTCTGGTGCTTCGATGGTGGATTTGACGATGTACTGCGAGCTCATGCCGAATGGTAACCTCGCGGCACTGCTCGCTGGTATGCGCAGAACTCCAGGGGACTGGGGGTGGTTTGGCGGACCCAGTAGCAATCTGTACGGACTCCCATCCAAGCTCGATCTGGCCATCGATGTGGTCGAAGCGCTTGTGTATCTTCAGTCCTACGACCCACCAGTGGTCCACGGCGACATTTCTCCGCGCAACGTGCTCTTTAGTGAGAACTGGGCAGCCAAACTCACGGGATTCCGGACGAATCGAGACGTCAACACGGCGATTGTGAGTCAATGCGACACTATGGTGCGAATGGCTCCTGAGATATTACGAGGCGAAGGCGCGTGGAGTGTCGAGGCAGACATGTACACGTTCGGCATGCTGCTCATTGAGCTTGACATGGGCGCCCACGAATTCCTTCTCAGGCATGCGAAGCCGGAACAAGCTGGCGAGTGAGATCCTGAAGCGAGGCTTCCATCCGACCTTGCATCCCGAGTGCCCCGTGGAGATCCAGTCGCTTGTGCAGAGTTGTCTCCGCGCCGACCCAGCCCAACGACCCACGAGTCTCATGATCCATTACGATCTCTCGCAACTGCGTCGCGCCAAGCAGAGGGACTGAGTAGCGCCTTCATCTTCATGTTCGTTCAGTAAAAGTAAACGTAGATTGACACATGGGTTCATTGAGCCAAATCATGGAAAGATCGCACATGTCGCCCATCCTATGTCTCCTCCAATCTCATATGTCGCCTGGCCTCAGTGACCCCGGCCCAATACTTTGCTCTAGTGAGAAACGGAGTGATTCAAGTGCGGAATTGTGCGACGATGGAGACGGTCGCTTCACTGGCCAACGGGCTATCAGCCCAACACACTCTGCCCACACACGAGGCCGTGTGTGGGCAGAGTGTGTTGGGCTCATAACCTGATGGACAGGGCCCCAATGACATGACCCCCAAGCTCCACGTTCAAGTGCCTTGACGAAGCAGCTCCCGTTTCGACTCAGAGCAGACTCGTTGCAACAGGTCATGAACCCAAAACGATCCCCCTTCACACGCAGCTGGGCGTGTGGGGTGGGAGCGTCTTGGGCTCATGACCTCTTGTGACCAATGTGCACTGCGTCGAGTCCCAAGCATGCAAGCCATCAAGCCAAGACATCAACAAATATCTGAGTGCTAAATCTACCAATCGGACGTGTATTTTGATCATCATTATCTGTGTCATCTCATTCGTGGACTTACAGCTGTCCTTGCAACGCACATAGCTCCGTCAACAACTCGAACGGTGTCGGTCGGTCTTCTGCATTCCCCTCCAGACAGCGCTGAGCAATTGCTCGGATGGCTCGTGGACAATCATTATCAAACGAAGGACGCAACGAACCATCGCTCACAGCCAATGCGATGTGCGCATTCGGTACCTTGGCGATGAACTCGCCCGTAGGTGTGTGGATACCACTCGCATATGGCTTCTCACACGTATCCAGCTCCGACAACACCACGCCGAACGAGTAAATATCCGCTCGTTCCGTGTACTGTCCACCGTCGAGGATCTCTGGAGCGATCCACGCCACCGTCCCGATCTCCGCCGTCATATAGTCTTCCACTTCACGACTGATCCCGAAATCCGTCACCTTGGCCACGCACGACTCGTTCAACAAGACATTCTGAGACTTGAGATCACGATGGATGATCGACGGTGACTGGCCGTGCAGATACACGAGCGCTTCGGCGATGTCGATGGCCAACTCGAGTTTGTTCCGCTTGATCTGACCAGCACTCTTGGTCCACGTGAACAACTCTCGATGCCGAGACACGGCCGCTTGCGATCGCAACATCACGGCCAAGTCACCGTTCGACATGTACTCGGTGACGACTGTGACATCGGCGAGTGTGGTCCACGAGAGTCCTAGGAACTGGACGATGTTGGGATGGTTGAGCTTGGCCCAGAGTCGGATTTCGTCCATGAATCGACTGATGGCGTGTGAATCCTTGGCTTTTTCTGGTAGAATCTGCTTGGCGACGACTTCACGGTCGTTGAAAGTTGCGAGATACACGATACCAAAACCACCCTTGGCAAGCACACGACTGCGCTTGATACTGGATTGTGGCACACGACGCTTGACCAGTTCAGGATCATGACGGATATCATTCACTGGCATCCCAATCGATCCGCTCGAGGCTGTGGTGCCTGTGGTAGTACCAGTCTGCGGTGTGGGCGTCGACAGATTCCAGTACGTCATCGACTTGTGGAATCGGCTTCTGCGACGACGGTAGAAGAAGAAGCCGATGCCAGCGAGAAGCACAACGACAACGACGACGACAACAATGATGATGGTCGTCGAAGACGATTTGGCGGGCGTCGGCGTTGGCAATGGTGGAGGCGTGGTCTCAACTTTGTGTGGGAAGTAGCGTGAGGTGAATTCCGCATCTGGGATATGACCAAGTGAGTGCACGATTCAAATCAGGTATGCAAGATGACCAAAGACGTACCGCCAATGACCGAGAAGTCATAGCTCTTGTCCGCAATTGTGAGGGGTTGTGGCCTTGTACCGTTCATTACGGCACTGTCACACCCATCTTGGCTGATAGAACTGACGATGAAGGTACTCAGTCCCGTCAGCGTGCTCACGTCGCTTTCTCGCACGAGAAAGCACGAGATGTCACTGCCGTTGAGGTTCCTAGTGTCCAATAGTAGTATCAGACACAGCCCTCTCAGGAATAAGTTGGGCTCACACAGCACTTACAGCGATCGTAGCTTCGGCGGGAACTCGACGCCGACGATGGACGAGATCGTGTTTCCGCTGAGATCACTGGGATGCATGAGAAAAGTGAGTATAATGCGAACACCACGCTCGAAAAAGTGGTTCTCACATGGTCCCAAGGCTGCTCGAAGGCGAGAAATCCTAAAACACGAGACGTCACTGCCATTGAGATCTCTACGCGTCAAGACATCAGATACGACTCTAGAGGGTGTTAACTGGCCTGGAAGAACTTACAGGGTTTGCAATCCAGACGGGAAATTTACGCCTGTGATGGACGAAATGTTGTTCCCGTTCAAGATTCTGACCAAATATGAGCATTTTTGAGATGAGTGCAAACCAGGAAGCTGCACTCACATGGCGCTGAGCTGCTGAGTGGGCGAGAAGTCAATCTCACTGAGTGCTTTGATTTCAGACTGCACTGCCATGCTGTCGAATGAGCCACGGTTAGACATGGACGGCTGCAAGAAGACCGAGTAGCAACGTACAAAGAACGTAGGTCGGCCGGAGCTACGAACTTGTCAAAGGTCATGTTGGGGTTGGCACTGACGTCACTGGTAAGGCAATGTGAGGTTAGATTAGCCAGACTGAGTTCGAAGACGAGAAACACGTGCAGATTCATGATGGTGGATGGAAGCTGAAGGTCGCCGAGACTGGCCAGACCGATGTTTTTGGCCTCCAGGTCGGCAATGCCTGGTGTATTGCTCTCACAGCCCGGATCGGATTGTGTGACACGGCTCTGTTATGTGCATTCACGCCAGTAAGAAGGCGAAGAGAGCAAAGGAGTGACGCAGTGCGTACAGCTTGATGACACTCGAGAATCCCTGGGAAAACTTGAGTGTGTTGAGGTAGTTGTGACTCAATGTCCTTCGTCCAGAGACACTCGGTCAGGCCTTGGTTGCTCCCATCCACAACGATGTGTACGTACATGATCTGGACGCTCGATGGAATAGTGAGGTCGTCCATATCTTCGAAGTAGTTGGCGGCCAGCGACCTACGCCGTCCGAGAACGAGTTAAAAGACCCATTTACACCAACTAATAGCATTTCACAGGTTGCATACAGCACGCGGAGGTTGGATGTGCCGTTAGTATACGTCGGGTTGAACTCCCGCAGCGCATTGAAGCCGAGATTCCTGTTATCCACATGCACTCGTGAGCTCTCACTCTATCCTTCGAGTCTACGTCATGACATACAATGACGTGATGTTGGCGGGGATGTTGTCGACGCGCGCTATTCGCATCGAGTCGCACAAGACGTCTGGAAAGGCTGTCGGTCGACAGTCTGAGTGCAGCTTGCACGAGTTGTCCTCGGGCTGGACGATGCAGTAGGTAAACTGGCCCTGGTCATCTTTGCCGTCGGTCGTGAACGTCACGTCGGACGGACATGAGTACTGCGGGTCCGTCAAGTCCGCGTTCATGGGCGTCACGATGCTCGTTCTCAAATGAAAATGTCATGCTGTAGACTCGCTGACTAATTTTCTTTCGAATCGCCTGCTAAGATCCAGTTGATCCGTTTTGTACCCAGTGCGAACCCATCTGTGCCATCCACCACTCCAAAACACAGAGTGAAAACTGCTCATTTGTAACTGCGAGTGTTTGACAGCCAAGAATCTGCACTCCGGTACACCCATCGTAGCAGAAAGCGACCCAAACACCGACACCTGGGGTAATGTTCAGTTATCTTCATACTATTACTGCAAGAGTACCGTTTACAGCTTTCCTTGAAGCGCACACAACTCAGCCAGTACTTCCATGGCTGTTGGACGATCCCGCGGGTTACCCTTCAAGCATCGCTGAGCAATTGCTCGGATGGCTCGTGGACAATCATTATCAAACGAAGGACGCAACGAACCATCGCTCACAGCCAATGCGATGTGCGCATTCGGTACCTTGGCGATGAACTCGCCCGTAGGTGTGTGGATACCACTCGCATATGGCTTCTCACACGTATCCAGCTCCGACAACACCACGCCGAACGAGTAAATATCCGCTCGTTCCGTGTACTGTCCACCGTCGAGGATCTCTGGAGCGATCCACGCCACCGTCCCGATCTCCGCCGTCATATAGTCTTCCACTTCACGACTGATCCCGAAATCCGTCACCTTGGCCACGCACGACTCGTTCAACAAGACATTCTGAGACTTGAGATCACGATGGATGATCGACGGTGACTGGCCGTGCAGATACACGAGCGCTTCGGCGATGTCGATGGCCAACTCGAGTTTGTTCCGCTTGATCTGACCAGCACTCTTGGTCCACGTGAACAACTCTCGATGCCGAGACACGGCCGCTTGCGATCGCAACATCACGGCCAAGTCACCGTTCGACATGTACTCGGTGACGACTGTGACATCGGCGAGTGTGGTCCACGAGAGTCCTAGGAACTGGACGATGTTGGGATGGTTGAGCTTGGCCCAGAGTCGGATTTCGTCCATGAATCGACTGATGGCGTGTGAATCCTTGGCTTTTTCTGGTAGAATCTGCTTGGCGACGACTTCACGGTCGTTGAAAGTTGCGAGATACACGATACCAAAACCACCCTTGGCAAGCACACGACTGCGCTTGATACTGGATTGTGGCACACGACGCTTGACCAGTTCAGGATCATGACGGATATCATTCACTGGCATCCCAATCGATCCGCTCGAGGCTGTGGTGCCTGTGGTAGTACCAGTCTGCGGTGTGGGCGTCGACAGATTCCAGTACGTCATCGACTTGTGGAATCGGCTTCTGCGACGACGGTAGAAGAAGAAGCCGATGCCAGCGAGAAGCACAACGACAACGACGACGACAACAATGATGATGGTCGTCGAAGACGATTTGGCGGGCGTCGGCGTTGGCAATGGTGGAGGCGTGGTCTCAACTTTGTGTGGGAAGTAGCGTGAGGTGAATTCCGCATCTGGGATATGACCAAGTGAGTGCACGATTCAAATCAGGTATGCAAGATGACCAAAGACGTACCGCCAATGACCGAGAAGTCATAGCTCTTGTCCGCAATTGTGAGGGGTTGTGGCCTTGTACCGTTCATTACGGCACTGTCACACCCATCTTGGCTGATAGAACTGACGATGAAGGTACTCAGTCCCGTCAGCGTGCTCACGTCGCTTTCTCGCACGAGAAAGCACGAGATGTCACTGCCGTTGAGGTTCCTAGTGTCCAATAGTAGTATCAGACACAGCCCTCTCAGGAATAAGTTGGGCTCACACAGCACTTACAGCGATCGTAGCTTCGGCGGGAACTCGACGCCGACGATGGACGAGATCGTGTTTCCGCTGAGATCACTGGGATGCATGAGAAAAGTGAGTATAATGCGAACACCACGCTCGAAAAAGTGGTTCTCACATGGTCCCAAGGCTGCTCGAAGGCGAGAAATCGAGCGTCTCGAGCGTCGTGATCTTGGAATCGATTGCCACACTGCGAAACAACCAACGAAGAGAGTGAGAAAGAGGAGTCATACGCCGCAGAGAAGGATATCGACGTACAAAGTGCGCAGATCCGATGGTGAAGTGAAGTTGTTGAAGGTCATGTTGGGGTTCCCGCTGACGTCACTGTCGTATCACAAAGCGTTAGTCAATCCAGCGATACGTGCGACTACTGATCGCATCCACTCGTACAGATTCATGACGGTGGACGGCAGTTTGAGATCACTGAGAGTGGCCAGACTAATGTTCTTGGCTTCCAGGTCCGCCAGACCCAAGGCATCGCCTGAGACGCTTGTGATTGGGTTGTGTGACACCGCTCTACACAAACACGTCAGCTACTATCCCAGAGAAGAGAAGGAAGGCTACCAGCAGCTCACGTACAGTTTGATGACGCTGGAGAATCCTCTAGAAAACTTGAGAGCGCGGAGGTAGTTGCGACTCACGTCACTGCAACCGTGATTCAGGTTAGTCCTCAGGCATGCTCACTGCAGATACACAGTGTCACGTACACACTCTGGATGCTTGCGGGCAGCTCAATGTCGTCCATATCTTCAAAGAAGTTGAATACCATGCGCCTGTTAGAACATCGTCAGTCAGTCAGTCGAGACGACTAGCCTATCAGTTCATCGTCCACTGTCGACGTACAAGTCGATGAGCTTGGACGTGCCGTTCGTATACGTTGGCTTGAACTCTTTCAAGGCGTTAAACCCAAGATTCCTACCATCATCACCAAATCCATTCGTCAGTGTTCGTTCGTCGCCAGCGAGTCGCTATCATGCCATACAAGGAAGTAGTCGAGGCCGGGACACTGTCCACTTGCGCCGCGTACATCGAGTCGCACGTGATGCTCGAGTATGTAGGGTCGGAGACTGTCGGTCGGCAATCACCGATCAACTCGCACGAGTCATCTGTTGGCTTGACGATGCAGTAGGCGATCTGGCCCTTGGCGTCCTTGCAATTGGTCGTGAACGTGTCCACACTCGGACACACGTAGCTGCTGTCCGTCAAGTCGGCATTGAGTGTCGCCATGGTCTATCGAGGGACGGAGTGGCTGGCTGGATGGAGTCGTGAAGCCGATATGCAAGCGAACAAACGAACGCAGCGGTGGGTACGTGGGGTGCGCGACGGACGCCAATCCCCACGGATGCGTCGAGCGTTCGTCCATCTTGCTTGCCTTGAGGTTCCGAGTAGAAACGCGTTTCTAAAGGGTCTATCGAGTGTCGCAGATGGGTTCATGACCTCTTTAAACCGAAGTATCAGGAAAGCAAATCGAATACAAAGTAGTATTTGATACTACACCGACTATATAAATGAGATACCTTTGAAAAGACATGATAATAGAATAGGGTTCACAAATGCGCCTTTCTGATTTTACCGGTGCAAATACCGGTTGCCGAGTGTCAGTCAGTGTCCAGCGGCGTGAAAGTAGTGAACAATGGGCTCGCTCGACCGCCTTCCTCGACGGATGGATACGTCGCTTTCGCCTCATCCAAGCGCCATGCGACCGAGATTTAACGCAGGAGGCCTCGCTCTATCCATTGGACGTCTCTGTGTGCGCTTTGGCGTTGCGCTCGTGCTCCTCCAGACGCTGAGCGTGCACGTCCAAGTCACCTGTGCCGCGACCTCGACCAAAAAGCCCACGTATACCATGTACAACTGCTCAGACATCGTTACCGTCTCGGGTGTGTGCACCAACAGCTCCGACCCGAACAACGCGTATCGGTTCGTGTGTATCGGCGTCGAACCAGACTCGTGTCCGTCGAAACCCACAGTGGCGAAGTTGGATTCCAACACACTAGACATCTCCAACCAAGGCGTCGAGCAGATCGTGGGCATGGAGGATTTGTCCAACTTGTTAAAAAATCTGTACGGTTATCTATCAGCACCAACTTTGTCTTGATCTATGGGAAAGCTGACGGTTTGTTGCTTCCAGCTACATGCAAGACAATCGGATCAGTAACCTCACGTTGTCTTATGGCGATCAACGAGGTGGGAATCTCCAAGTGCTGTACGTCTTGCATCCACCCTCTACCGGTCTTGCATACTCACCTTATACTGACTCTATCGCAGACAAGCTGCCAACAACCGCCTTGAATCGTTCGCGAGCATCGTCGTCCCCATGGCACTCACCAAAGTGTAAGTATGCTCAAGTGCTATTGTTGACTTTAATGCCAACTAACGCACTTGCGTGTGTTCCATGGTTCAGAAATGTTTCAGGAAACCCCATGCCAGAAATCTACGTACCTGAAGTTTATTCCAATCTCCAGGAGCTGTGAGTACTGCAGATACGCACTGGTGGCCCGTCAACTCACCATCAATAACCAATTTGTAGCATTGCCCTAGAGACAACGCTTACGGCGCTCAACTTGAAGGATGCCGGAGGACTGCTTACGGTTGACGCCTCGTACAATAGTCTCAGCTCTGTCAACGACATGAACTTCACCAACCAGCTGCGCTACATGTAAGCACCGCATCTACCTGATATTTTGACAAGATGGCTCACTTGCTCGGCTATCGAACAGCACTGTTGCTCACAACAAGCTTACCGACTGGCGAGACTTCAAGCCGCCGATTGCGCTACGTCATCTGTATGATTTCTACTTTACGCAATTGGCACCTGTCTCGGATTAACTGACTCGCTCACTGTTTCAGAGACGCGAGTTGGAATAATGCGAATCACTTCATCCGGGGTGACTGGTCGACATACGACAAACTCGAAACTCTGTACGTACACGCGTATATGTCTACACACAGTGGTGCGCCAATATCATCCTGACGCTCTTCAACAGGGACTTTTCGTACAATTTGATCACCGAAATCACCGGCACAATCTTCCCTGCCTACCCCTTGCAAATGTACGTGCTACGGTCTCCTTATACGCCACAACGAATGTACTCACAAAAGATTTGACTCGTGTATCCAATTTTCAGTGATCTTCGTGGGAACCCGCTTCAACTCATTGAGATCCGTAGCTCCGACCTCCAGACATTCCAAACAAGCGCGATCTTCATCGATGAAGTAGCACCACTCGCTGCTGATTGCAAGTCTGACAAGGCCACGAAAGAATCCATCGGGAATTTTTCCGTCTGCGTGTACGACGGTACGCCACATTTTCCTCTCATTTTGCTTCTTCTTTCGTCGCTCTAATACCCATGCCAATACAGATGACGACTTTGAAGCCTTGATGGCCGGCTCGTCCGATGGCTCCTCAAATGCACCATCCTCTTCCTCCTCATCGTCGTCGGGATCACGTAACCAACCAGGGGATGGTGTCAGTAGTTCTTCCAACATTGGTCTCTACGTCGGCGTCGCTGTTGGCGTTGTGGTGCTCATTGCAATCGTCGCATTCATCTTCTTCCGTCGACGACGATCAGCTATGCATGCAGACGACACTCCATACTCTGACGTTACCAAGCTCACGATCACAGGGGGAAGCACAGGGTCATCGACTAACAGTCACATCATTGAGGCTCTTCAAGACCCTCGCTTCGTGTCGCTGCGAGTTGACCCAGACGATGTCACCGTTCTCCAAGAGTTGGGGCAGGGCAAGTACACGACCATCTCCGTTGTTCGTGTTGGTGAGCACGAGATGATGATGAAGCGGATTCAGCGCAAGCTCGTGCTTGAGGATCCCAACATCGCAATGCAGTTTATCGCCGAGATTCAACTCCACTCGACTCTCGAGCACCCCAAGGTGGTGCAATTCCTCGGTGTTTCTGGGACTTCCATGGTAGACCTCACCATGTACTGCGAGCTGATGCCAAACGGAAGTCTTGCGACCTTGTTACTGGGTCTCAAGGACAGTCGAAACAGTCTGGGATGGGTTCGCTCGGTGGACAGCGACAACGAAGAGAACGAGCACTGGTTACCCTCCAAGCTCGACTTGGCCATTGATGTCGTCGAAGCACTGGTGTATCTCCACTCGTACGATCCACCAGTGGTCCACGGTGACCTGTGTCCGCGCAATGTGCTCCTGACGGCAGACTGGACTGCCAAGTTGACGAGTTTCCGTGAGCATCAGGACGTGGGCGCCGTGGTGGCGGGCCGTTTGGGCTCGATTTCTTCACTGGCTCCTGAACTCTTGACAGGCCATGGCGAACGAAGTCCTGCAAGCGATGTGTACGCGTTCGGCATGCTGCTGGCTGAGCTGGACACTTGCGAACCACCATTCCGATCGTTGACCAATGCTCGAACGAATGCGCAACTGGCCGCTGAGATCACAGAGCGTGGCGCTCGTCCCGCGTTGCGTCCCAACTGCCCAGTGGAGATCCAGGCCATCGTGTGGTCGTGTCTCGAAGCCAATCCATCTCAGCGCCCCACCTGCGTCAAGCTCCACTACGATCTCTCGCAGCTGCGTCGCGCCATGCAGATGAGTCCGTAGAAGGAGAGAATGCCATGAGATCGTTGTACATACACCTATTGTCCTCGAGTATGTACAGTACAGTAGATAGCCCATGTTCAACCCATAGACTGCAGCCTTGCGCACACATTCACATGGGATGAGACGGCGTTGAATGCGAGGCGATGGCGATCTTCTTCCTCCTCTCCTCCTCCTTCTCCCCCCCCTTGGGTGTGCTGATACCAACTCACCCTTTGTTGATGATCACACCCCCATCTGGTGAAGTGATTGACACGACGTCGATTCTGATTCCATGTTTCTTTTTTTTTCGTTGTTAGGCTCGAACGATTCTGTTCTAACCAGACTAACCCATCGGTGTGCACCACGAGCGTGACCCCTCAAGATGCGCCTATCCGTGATGACGCACGGCGACGTGGCACCTCCGATGGCCGCACCAATCGGCTCGTCTACGTCAATCGACTTGCCTGGTCGCTGCACCCAGCAAGTGTGGTACTTCATGATGTGCACGTGACCGGGCGGAGCGGGAACGCGCAAGAGAGCGGCCAGAGAAAATCTCTCGGGGACAGTGCAGGGCCACCACGCTTGTGGATGGAAACGATCGAGGTGGAATGAGTGGTTGCCAGCCTCAGGCGAGATGGGCCGGCCCTCCATCTCGGCGTCAAGTCCGTCGCATCACATGTAAGTCGCTTTGTCGGTTGAGATGAGAACAACTTCAGTTCAGCGAGCTCACTTTTCTTTCGTTTAGACTCGTGTATTCAGACGTGTTGGTGTAGAATGGACTTGATCCTAGGGACATGTCCGGCCGTCCTGATGATGGCCACCGCACGGGCATTCGTCCACAGTCATGGGCGTCTTACCGCACGCGGTGCCAACCTCGTTCCGTTTTCATCCAAGGGTTCCGATTTTCTGTTGCCACCAGACACCTCGACCAACACCCGGCTCTTTTCGTTGGTGCGGACGCGAACCCAGCCGTCCGGAAGTTGTCCAGTCGCATTGGCCGGCATCGGTTGGCGTTCCTTTCTTCTTGTTCCGGATCTAAACCAGCTGGTCGACCCAGCGCGTCGACACATCAGCCACATTGATGTGCACGTGTGTACAAGCGACGAGCCATTCTTTAGTCCAGTCAACTGTGTCATCCCCTACCCCGCTGCCCTGCGCTTGGCCCCTGCCACTCCCACTTCTCTCCATCACTGGTGGGCGCCGGCCGACAGACCGACATCTGGCTTGTCTGCTAACAGCGTTCCTCTGCGGCACTGCGTCCGTCCAGCGGCGTCCGGGAGCGAGCTTTAGACCGAGGGGCTCACTTTCCTTTTTCGCTTCGAGTGCGTACCCTCCTCCGTTCCCCCTCTTCCTCCTCTCTGCTTGCAGAGTGAGTGCGGGGGTCCACCCAACGGAAGACAAGAGCAAGTGCCAGGAAGAACATGCTCGCCAAGACGCTGACGCTCGCGGCGCTCACGGCGCTGCCTCTCGTGGCCGCCACGGCGCCGCAGTCGCGCTTCCCAGCGTGTCCAATCAACCACAACCCAAAGTTCTACTGCTGTGAGGTCTCCGAGACCGAGAAGATCCTCTACACCGAGTACAACCGTCCTACTGGTGGTCCATGGGAGTCGTACTACGAAGAAGGCTGGAAGCAGGCACGCCAGATCTACTACCAGCCGCCGCCAGACAAGATCTCCATGTACGCCCCAGACACGCCCGAGTTTGTCTACGGCGACAAGACCAACATGTGCCGCATGCTCGATGTGGTCGTCAACGGTACGCTCACCACCAAGATGCAGTGTACCTTTGAACCAGGCAGCAAGGACGGCAAGTACTTTGAGTACAACGCCTCGGCCGCCGATGGCATCAACTTTGACAAGTTCTTGACCTCGACGCCCAACCCACGTAACAACCCAGCCATGTTCCCAATCGGTGCCAAGTGCTACGAAGTCAAGACCGCGGACGAGAAGGGCCAGTGCCAGAGCGCTGGTTTCGCCAGCGTCTTCTACTTCACCACTGGTAAGGAGGCCGAGCTCGTCGCGCTTTACGCCATCTACGGTGCCGGCTTCGCGCTTCTTGGTCTCTGGCTCGCTTTCCGTACCACCATGGCCTCTTTGGCTGCCAAGGCCTCGCCTCAGCCTGCTGGTGACCTCAAGTCGCTTGAAGAAGGCTCGAAGAAGCTCTTGGACAACCGTGGCGGCCCAGACACCCCAGGTCTCTCGGTCAACGGCCCATCGCTTGCCATGCGCGCTTCGGAAGTGCGTCTTCGCAACAGCGTTGAGGACATTAAGCAGACTGGTTACTCGGACTCGTACATTGGTGTCGCCATCCTCACCTACATCGTCCTCTTGACGCTCTTGTTGAACGTCCTCATGATCATCGTCATCTTGGACAACAACTTCAAGTTCCTCAAGTCGGACAAGTACGCTGCCTTGTTCAACGGTAACGAAGTCCTCATCAAGGTCTTCATCAGTTTGTGGGTGGTGACCAGTGTCTGGCTTGGCTCGCTCGTCTTCTTCGTCGAGAAGTTGCTCAACTTTTTCCGTGTGCCACAACCATTGTCCAAGTCGCTCCGTGTGCACTTCTTCAAGCCAGAGGAGACGGAGCTCTTGCTCGCTGATCGCTCGGGTATCTCGCAGTTCGTCGTCCGTGTCGAGAACTTCCTCTTCCCTAACGCTAAGAAGGGTGTTGAGGAGACCGTCCAGGTCTTCACGACCTCCGAAGGCGCTCGTTACTTGGAGTTCCAAAACTTGCGTTACACGTACGACGATGTTGAGGGCAAGTTCGTGCCAGGCTCGATTGTCTTGCCTGCCACGATTGACCAGATCCTCGCCGAGTCGGAAGGTCTCACCACCGAGGAGCACCAGCGCCGCTTGGACATGGTTGGCCGCAACGCTATCGAGGTTGAGATGCCTTCGATCATGCGTTCGATCATCGACGAAGTCTTCTCGACGTTCTACGTTTACCAGCTCATGTGTTACTACGTGTGGTACTTCACGGACTACGTGTGGGTGTCGGTGCTCAACACGGTCGTCATTGTTGTCTCGGCCGGTGTGAACATCCTCACCAAGCGTAGCATCTTCTCGTCGATTGTGCAGATGACGCACTACCAGTCGAACGTTGAGGTCAAGCGAAGCGGTGTGTGGAAGACTGTTACCTCGGGTGACTTGGTTCCTGGTGACCTTGTCCGCATCGCTGAGAACTGGGAGTTGCCTTGTGATCTTGTGATCGTCAAGGGTTCGACCGTCTGTGACGAGTCGATGTTGACGGGTGAATCGATGCCTGTGCAGAAGTTCCCTCTTCCAGGTGACAGCCGTGCTGCCTACGAAGCTGAGGGCTCTGGCAAGAAGTACACGTTGTTCTCGGGCACCAAGACCCTCTCGTCGGGTCGTGACGAAGAGATCCTTGCTGTTGTCCAGTCGACTGGCGCCCACACCAACCGTGGCCAGCTCGTCCAGGCTATCTTGTACCCAGCTCCAATGCGCTTCAAGTACGACGAGCAGCTTAAGGCTGTCGTTGCCTTCCTCTTTGTCTTCGGTTTCGTTGCTGCTTACTTGGCCATGAAGTTCTTGATTGAGAACGCTGGTCTCAGCAACACCCTCTTCTCGTTCGTGTACGGTATGTTCATGTTCTCGGCTGTGTTGAACCCATTGTTGCCAGTCGTCATCACCATCGGTCAGGTGAACGCCTCGAAGCGTCTCAAGCACCAGGGCATCTTCTGCTTGAACCCTCAGCGTATTACCCTTGCTGGTAAGGTCCGTGTCTTCTGTTTCGACAAGACCGGTACCATCACCAAGCAGGGTCTTGACTTCCGTGGATACGTGCCTGTTGTCGACGCCGCCTTCCAGGCTGAAGTCAACGATGTGGCCACCGGTGCTTTGTCGACCGAGAGCAAGTACGCTCTTGCTTCGTGCCACGCCGTCGGCTCGCTCAAGGGCGAGCTTGTTGGTAACGAGGTCGAAGTGAAGATGTTCACTGCTACCCAGTGGAAGTTGATTGAAGAGGAGGGCAAGATGCCTGAGGTTCAGTCGGCTGACGGCTCGGATGCTCTTGAGGTTGTGAAGCGTTTCGAGTTCGACCACCACCGCATGTCGATGAGTGTGATCATGAAGCACAAGAGCACCGGCAAGCTCTACGTTTTCTGCAAGGGTTCGTACGAGAAGATGCAGGCTGTGTCGACCGCCGCTTCGGTCCCATCGGACTACCAGTCCGTTGCTGAAGACTTGGCCAAGAACGGTTGCTACGTGCTCGGTATGACGTACAAGGAAGTCGCTCCAATGTCGGACGACGAGATGCACGCGTTCCTCGCGAACCGTGATGCCGTTGAGGAAGGTCTCTCGCTCTTGGGTCTCATCATGTTCCGTAACGAGATCAAGGAAGACTCGCGTGACGCGATCCTCAAGCTCAAGTCGGGTGATGTCCGTACGGTTATGATCACGGGTGATAATGCCATGACTGGTTGCTACATCGCTCGTGCCAGTGGTATGGTTGAGGCTGAGGCCAAGGTGATCCTCGGCGACATGGTTGTTGAGAACGAAGCCCAGGGCGCTCATCTTGTCTGGAAGGACGTTGACACCCAGGAGGTGTTCGAGACTGCCCAGATTGAGTCGATCGCCTCGACGGTCGAGCTTGCTGTGACCGGTAAGGCTTTCGACCACCTTGTCAAGATTGGCAAGATCGAGTCGCTCCTCCTCAACATCCGTATCTTCAGCCGTATGACCCCTGCTGGTAAGGTGTCGTGTGTCAAGCTCCACATGGCTTCGGGTGCCGTGACTGGTATGTGTGGTGATGGTGGTAACGATTGCGGTGCTCTCCGTATCGCCCACGTTGGTATTGCTTTGAGTGACGCTGAGGCTTCGGTCGTCTCGCCATTCACGAGCAAGTCGAAGACTCTTCAGTCGGTTGTTGATGTGATCATTGAAGGTCGTGGTGCTCTTGCTACCTCGTTCGGCAGTGTCAAGTACCTCATCATGTACGGTCTCATCGGTATTGGCTGCCGTTTCGTCATGTATTCGAACGGTGTGTTCATCTCGCAGTTCGGCTTCATGTACTTGGATGGTGCCATCCAGGTCGGTCTCGCTTACGCCATTACGCGCTGCAAGCCTCTTCCAGAGATCAGCACCCAGCGTCCAACCTCGAGTCTTGTTGGCCCAACCACCTTGTTCTCGTTCATTGGTGCCTGGATCATCCATGCTTTGTTCTTGTACGGAGGCATCCAGTTCGTCACCTCGCAGGTGTGGTACTGCCCATTCAACCCAAGCAACGTCAACTTGGTGCACTGGTGGCAGTTGCAGGACAGCAACTTGGGTATCACTCTCTGGACTGTCATTTGTTTCCAGCAGATGTCGACTGGTCTCACCATGTCGCTCGGTGCTCGCTTCCGTCGTGCCGTGTGGAACAACAAGTTCCTCATGTTCTACTACATCTTGCTTCTCGTCTTGCTCTTGGTGCTCATCGTCGGCCCACCATCGCGTTTCGGCGACCAGTTCCGTATCTCGAGCAGCACGAACGTCATTTCCTTGCCGGACATCACGATGCCGCTCTCGTTCCGTTGGAAGATCATCGGTTACGCCATCGCCAACACGGCCGCCGTCATGCTCTACGAAGGTGTCATTGTGCTCGGCCCAGTGCGCGACTACTTCCGCAACCGTTACCACAAGGATGTGCTCAAGCTCAAGCTCTAAGCAGTCTCGGCTTGACCCTTCATGTCGAGTGGTCTACTTGATGATGACAGAATGGAATTGCCGGTATCTTTTGGATACGGGCGTGCTTTCTGCATATGCTCCGTTCATAGATTGAATGAATACCAAAGTTTGTTTATGATCCAACACTATGTTTGCTCCCATTTCTATGCGTATTGCCATTCTATAGGAAGTCGAATGGTGCATCGTCCCGTGACATGTATTCTTGGCCCTCGACGCATGCACGCTTATGAGGAGGAATTGACCGAATGAGAAAATAGGTGCTCGGCCTCCTATCTTTGGCTGGGATGATGGCTACACTCAGGAACAAGCGAGAATCTCCACACCCGCAGTGCGCTCACTTGGTTCCGGGCACTTCTTGAGTTTCCCAAGCAACGGCATCATGTCCAAGGTCCAAGACAAGAACGACGCGAATGACGAAGATGAGGAAGTCGACATTGAGATCCGTGGGCCTTCACTGACTCACGCTCATGCAGAGGCTGTGACTTCTGCACCTGTCGATGGGCCACCTGCAAGTCCGTCAAAAGCGAGTCCTACCAAAGGAAAGACGAGCTTCTTCCGCTTCTCGATGCCTCGCTCGACTGCGATTGAAGTGGTCGATGGCACCGAAGTCGAGCCGCCCTTATCCATGCGCTCTCGTGTAACCAATATTCTGCGACTGCCGAACTCGGCTCTCAAGGAGACGTGGACGCGATTGGACCTGCCGGACGACATCAACATCTCAGAGATTATCAGTATCGAGCAGGAAGACGTTGGTGAGGCGCATGACGGCAAGTGGCACCAACTCGTTCACGAGATTCTTTTCGGCGGCGCCACGCTGAAGGGCCAAGTGGCTGGTATCATTCTGCTGGTAATGATCACCACCAGTGTCTTTCTTGGTATGTAGCGCTAATGAGCGTGCGTGAGGTTCTGTTCTCATGCGTTGTCTTCTACAGCGACAATGGACAGTGTGCGGCACATTCGAGAAGAGTACGGTGAGATTATCTACGGCTTTGAGGTGTTCTTCACCATTATCTTTTCGGTCGAATATGTTCTTCGCATCTGGTGCTTGCGTCGTCCGCGAGACTACATTTGCAGCGCCATGGGCATCGTCGACATCTCGTCTATTGTCCCAACTTTCATCAGTACGTGCACAAAATAAAAACGCCCCAGGACTTAATGCTCACGATGCTATGCTCTAGCCTTCTTCTTGCCACCAGCCCGGCCGCTTGCGGATCTTGCGACGTTGCGAATCTTCCGTGTGATCCGAGTCTTCCGCGTTCTGCGTCTCGTCCGCTTCGTCGATGCGGCCCACGCGTTGCAGGAGAACATCCAGGCCAACAAGCTGCGAGTCGCTGTCTTCATGTTCTTCGTGTTCTCCATGATCGTCGTCATCGGATGCACGATGTACCTGATCGAAGGTGAGGCCAATGGCTTTACTAACATTCCAGTGAGCCTGTACTGGGCGGTAGTGACCCTCACGACTGTCGGATACGGCGACATCGCACCTCAGACCGTGCCTGGCCGTCTTTTGGCCGCGGTGGTCATGTTCTCTGGTTACGGAGTGATCGCGTGCCCTCTCGTGCTCAACACACAGACGGAAGAAGAAGCCCTCCGTCTCAACTGTGAGTGCCCCAGGTGCTACCGTAAGCTACACCAAGACGACGCGAATTTCTGCCGTCACTGCGGCTCAGCCCTGCGTCTTCCTCAGAAGAAAACGCGACGCAGCCGCAAGAAGGCCGGGCAAGGTAGTGAAGCTAGCGAAGCGGAGACCGTGACGATGGTGGCGGTGGATCAGCCACCGTCCTCGATTTAACTTAACAAACAACCACAGTATTAACTTCAAGTCGCGCCTGTTAAAGATCGCCCTCGTGTGGTCCACTGCGCTCGTTTCCACCTGTCAATTGGTTGGCTGACAAGTGTTGTCAGAGCGTCATGTCGTGTCACGACGGGAAGGTTGAAGTCTGGGGATGGGCGTCTTTTATACCGCACATCACACACCCACACGAGTGACTCGCTGGCATCATGCCCTGGGGGGCCCAATCACATCTTCTGATGGGGCATCAAAAGACAGGCCGCAAGTCTCCGCTGTCTCTATCTCGCGCACTTCTCTGGCTCATCCGAAGCCCATCATTAGCGCCGTGCTCCAGTGCCACGCCTGGGAACGAAACGCAAAAACGGAACCAAAAGTGCAGGTTGGGCGACTCCACCACTGGAAAAAAGGGCCAAAGTGCCGGTCCAACGCCGAATCGTGCCCAGTGAACGCCGCTGGCACCACACTTTCGTGTCCCGCACGGCTGGCAACTCTTCTTCGTTTCTCTGGAAATCACTCCAACGTGAAGTAGCGCAGGGGTCAAAGCGAGATGGGCGAGGCGTGTCAGCCTTCCTCAGACCTGTCAAAGAACCCACTACTGTGCTGTACCTAGAGTGCGCACATTCACCAGCGGGAGGAGAGCGTGAGGAGACTAACGTACATACACATGAGCGTTACAATCTAGGTCTTGGCCGAATCTCTGGACGATGACACTCGGGATTTTACGGTGTCTACCGGATCAACGATCTCAGGACGCGCTCCTTCTGGAGAAGTCCTGAGATCCAGATCCAGATCCTCTCTCACACAACGCCACACAGAAAACAGACGCACGACTGTCCAACCGAGTCGCTCGGGGTGACCGGTTTCTGCTCCGCGTGGATAGGGCACCCACACATCAGCTGGTCACGTGCTGAGTGGCTCGAGAACCATCAAGGACGTGGTTCTTTTTTTTCTTCCGGACTAGCTTCCCCTCGTCGCAAACGACGACAGGACGGCGGATGTGTTGGCAATGCCCCACGTGTTGGCTCTGGGCTCTGGACCGGTGGTGGCGGCCAGCGTCTGTCCGTCCGGAGTCCGGCACCACTCGCCGAAACCATTCTCCAATTTGCTGCCGCCGCGCCGAGTCCAAGAGCCAAGGAAGCAGGAAGGAATCCATTCGTCAGGATGCACTCGCCAGCCAAGAACGAAAAGCTCATCCAGGAGGAGCACCTTGAAACGGGCTCTGATGGCATGCCTCAGGAGATCTGGGACGACATGAAGAAGAACGAGAACTTCATCTACTACTCGCTCATGTTCCTCAACGGTTCGGTCCTCTGGGCCTACCAGTCGTGTCTCTCGGCTCAGGATTTCTACGCCGTCGAGTTCGCCGGTTCGGGATTGGATTTCTCGTTCTTGGTGACCTTGTGTACTAGTTGGCCGATGGTCGGTGGTCACGGTATCCAGATGCTCTTCGGTCTTGACAAGCGCTTTGGCCAGGAGAAGCGTGTGTACGTTGGTTACTCGCTCTTCGCGTTGATGGCCATCCTCATCATGATCTTCAGTGGCATCAGCTTCTCCAGCCCAAAGACTGGTGCCGTCTTGGTCCTCGTCTGCATTGGCTGCATTGGTTTCGCCAACACCTTGTCGGAGGCTACCTTCTACTTGCTCGCTGCGCTTTTCCCAGTCGAGAAGTTCACAAACGCCATCCAGATCGGTAACGGTTGTGCCGGTATCGCCAACGTCACTGTCTTGACCATCCTTCGTCTTATCGTCGGTGGTACCAAGCAGGAGAAGAGCGCGACCACCCTCGCCTTCTACCTCTTCTTCTCCTTGTTGCTCATTGTCTTGGTGACAGCGGTGTGGCTCTACCGTCGCTTGATTGCCTTGCCTTGCATCAAGTTCCTCCTCGAGCGTAACGAAGAAGCCACCAAGGAGCACGGCATGGGTTCGCTCAACCCGCTCGTCAACTTGAAGGAGTTCGCTCGTATCTTCCGTGTCATCTGGGTGCCAGCTTTGACCCAGTGGTTGATCTTCTTCGTCTCGCTCGCCGTGTTCCCTGGCTTCGGCTGTGCTGCCGGCCGCAACCTTGGTGAGCCTTTCACGTCGAACCCAGACAAGTACATCACCCCAAGCAAGTGGTACTGCTCGCCAGGTATCATTGGTTCGTACAACTACGGTGACTTCATCGGTCGTATCATCTGTACTGCTGGTGTGTACAAGCTCTTTGGCATGAAGCTCTCGGGTTTCTTGTCGGTGGTTCGTATTGCTTACATTCCAATCATGTTGATGGGTGTTGCCGGTACCTCGCTCTACATCTTCGGTGACCACGTGGAGGGTGCGTTGGTGTGGAACGTCATGTTCAACTTGACCATTGGTCTCACCAACGGTGTGTTGTCGACGGTGACGATGGGTGCTGCTCCACGTATGCTTCCACCACAGGACCGTGAGACGGGTGGTGCCATCATGGTGTTCTTCCTGTTCTTGGGTATCGCCTCGGGTGCTCACTTTGGTTTCGCGGTCAGCGCCAACGCCTGGCTCGGTTTGTAAATGGAGCATCTCATAGCTTAGTTGCTGTGGGCCTCCCACTCGGAGAGAATAGTGTTGACTGTTTCAACGAGTATAGAATGTTTTGAAAACCCATACCCAATTCTTGTGTCGTTTTGTGGAGGATAAGAATTTCGCTTCTAATGTGGACCGTGGCTAGTTTGTAGTGAAAGAAGTGGGTCCCCATTCGTTATTTGTAGTATTTATTGCATGAGAACTCGTTTTAGCACGCTGTGCATCCCTTCTCCCGAGAAAACCCGAGAAGTCTCGGGTTTCTTTGCCTGAGAGGCACTTTTATAAAGTGCCTCTCAGGCAAAGACAGTTTAAAAATTGTAGAACGGGATATTGCAGAACTCAAAGATGCGCCATAGAACTTTTTTTCTTGGGCTCAATGTGGGACTTCCAGTTTGTCCTGATCTGAAATGCGCACAGGCCATGAGTAGTTGAGATGTCGCGGCTTCTCCATGGGTACTTCTGTTGCCTCAACCTGCGTACTTGGAACTAATTGATGATCTGTGTTGGGAGTGCTCGTGTTCAATCTGAAACTCGAACCGCACTTGGCCGATTCTCAAGCTCGTCACATTAAAGTACTGACCTTAGATAGCGTACTTAGGCTACTGGTCATCGAATGACCAATCGACTAAATACGCATTAGGGCTTGATTCGTCATGTTGGCTTCGTCTACCCCGAGCAGGTTTTCCTTCGCTCAATCGAGCCGTGGACGTCATCACAGCCCAATCTTAAACTTTCCCGTTTTTTTGTGTGATTAAAGCCAGACGACACTCGAAGGGAGCGTTGTATCACCGAGTAGTGAGGTTCGGCTGAGAAAGACTCTTTCGTATCTGCTTCAATCGGACAGCAGAGTACAATTGATAGTCAAGTATTGCTCTATGGCTGTAACGGCGTTGCGCAAATGAGTGTAAAGGTAGGTTTACGGTGTGATGACGACTGGGGGGGACCATGAGGGATGCAAAGGATCGAGAGAGCGTCACATCGGACAATCGCACGCGTTGTGCATATGAATACAGGCAGGTAAAAAGAAGGTCATATAAGTGGGATGGTACTTGTTGGGCACATAAAGTATCGAGTCAAACCGGTCGGAGGACAAACAACGCGCTTCGCTCGGCTCAAAAGTGAATGCCTCCTGGTCCCGCATCCATCCAGACGAGTCTGACCAGTTCAATATTGTATGGTCGAAACCAGGCCTGCCGAGCCATTTGAAGACCGTCTCCGTGCTACAGACAATAGTGACGATCCGGCGCTACAACAAGGAAGTGCACAGTACAGTTTTCACTTTTGAGCCGAGCGAATCGTCCCTTCCTCTCGCTCCAGCCGACGACGTGCTAGTGGGTATTTTGGCTCGGTTCTGTCATAGGTCTGGTGGCTTCCAGTCGCCACTGAAACCATTCATCAATTTGCCGCCGGCACCAAGGACGAGGGAAGCAGGAACGTATCCACTGAGGCGAGCACGATGGAATCGCCACCCAAGAATGAGAAGCTCATCCAAGAAGAGCGCCTTGAAACGGGCTCTGATGGCATGCCGAAGGAAATCTGGGATGACATGAAGAAGAACGAGAACTTCATCTACTACTCGCTCATATTCCTGAACGGCTCCGTCCTGTGGACTTACCAGTCGTGTCTCTCGGCTCAAGATTTCTACGCTGTCGAATTTGCCGGCACAGGGTACGACTTCTCGTTTTTGGTGACCCTGTGTACGAGCTGGCCAATGGTTCTGGGCCATGGCTTGCAGATGCTCTTCGGTCTTGACAAGCGCTTTGGCCAGGAGAAGCGGGTGTATGCGGGGTACTCACTCTTTGCACTGATGGCCATCCTCATCATGATCTTTAGCGCTACCAGCTTTTCTAACTTGAAAACGGGCGCCGTCTTGGTCCTTGTCTGTATTGGCTGCATCGGTTTCGGTAACACTTTGTCAGAAGCCACCTTCTACTTGCTCGCCGCGCTTTTCCCAGTCGAGAAGTTTACAATTGCTGTCCAGATTGGCAACGGGTGCGCAGGCGTATTCAATGTCACCGTCTTGACCATCCTTCGTCTCATCGTCGGTGGCACCAAGCAGGAGAAAAGTGCACACAAGCTCACGTTTTACCTCTTCTTCTCCTTGTTGCTCATTGTCTTGGTGACAGCGGTGTGGCTCTACCGTCGCTTGATTGCCTTGCCTTGCATCAAGTTCCTCCTCGAGCGTAACGAAGAAGCCACCAAGGAGCACGGCATGGGTTCGCTCAACCCGCTCGTCAACTTGAAGGAGTTCGCTCGTATCTTCCGTGTCATCTGGGTGCCAGCTTTGACCCAGTGGTTGATCTTCTTCGTCTCGCTCGCCGTGTTCCCTGGCTTCGGCTGTGCTGCCGGCCGCAACCTTGGTGAGCCTTTCACGTCGAACCCAGACAAGTACATCACCCCAAGCAAGTGGTACTGCTCGCCAGGTATCATTGGTTCGTACAACTACGGTGACTTCATCGGTCGTATCATCTGTACTGCTGGTGTGTACAAGCTCTTTGGCATGAAGCTCTCGGGTTTCTTGTCGGTGGTTCGTATTGCTTACATTCCAATCATGTTGATGGGTGTTGCCGGTACCTCGCTCTACATCTTCGGTGACCACGTGGAGGGTGCGTTGGTGTGGAACGTCATGTTCAACTTGACCATTGGTCTCACCAACGGTGTGTTGTCGACGGTGACGATGGGTGCTGCTCCACGTATGCTTCCACCACAGGACCGTGAGACGGGTGGTGCCATCATGGTGTTCTTCCTGTTCTTGGGTATCGCCTCGGGTGCTCACTTTGGTTTCGCGGTCAGCGCCAACGCCTGGCTCGGTTTGTAAAGGTAGATTCACGTAGAATTCCGGGAAAGATAAGGACATCTGCACAAAAGAGATCCCATCTGAGTCGTACGTGACCACATGTTCGTTGACACGCCGTATTAATCCTTCGCCATGATTGGCTCGCCGACAAGAATGGGTGATGGAGCAGGCACCTCCTTCTATACAACCCCCCAGTGAGTCGTGATACATTCCAACATGCGCCACAGTCTGTTCTTGAGAGTGGGACGCGCACGTCGTTCCATGCTCGAAACACGGTCACTCGATGGTCTGGATGCTCATCCAAACGCCCGAAAGCTTTCACCGGCTTTTGCGGCTGACCTTCTATCTCATCTCCCGGCTGACCCACTCACGACAGTCCATCCGCTCCATCTCAACTCGTTTGACCCCCCCCCCCCCCCCCCCCTCTCCGTTTCCTGGCCTTGGTGAGTGCGTGTCAGTCGACGATTCCCCAGTCCGACCCACACGAGGCTGCACCTGGTTGATCATGGAGCAGAAGTACCAGTTCCTCCTCATCACGATCGGGATGACCTTCGGGTTGATCCTGCTCCTGCTGTTCATTCGGAGGGTGCACAACAGCGACTATGACAAGATGGAACTCAACCAGCCCTTCATCGCCGCGAGTGAGAGTCGCGAGGAGGCCGCGTGGCGTGAAGCACAAGAAGGCTTTGAGAAGTGCGAAGCCTGTGGATTCGCCAACTTCAAGCGCATCGTCACGTGCTCTGTCTGTCACGCGCCACTTGGAGACGAAAAGACCAAGGCCAAGTACGCCAAGAAAAACAAGAATAATGCCAACAAAGACGGCTCGGTCCGAGCTCAACGCGCCATCAAACGCAAAGAGTGGAGTCGCAAGCTCGACGTCGAAGGCAAGCTCTACTGGTTCCGCGACGCGATCAACACTTCGCTGGACAAGCTCTTGCCTGGATTCACGTTCAGCTTCGTCGCCAACGAGGCTCCTGCGACCGCCAACGTCACGGAAACGCTTCACATGGAAACGGAAGGGATGCAAGTGGAGTATCTCGACGTCGCCAAGGCCAGTCCGCTCGCGTTTGCGGTCGGTGAGCCTCTTGTCCTGCTTGATAGTGTCTCCGAACTCCTCGAACTCAACTCGCAGGACTTCCCATACAAGTACGCCGAGTACATTCGTCGAGCCACGTTGGTTCTTGAGCCACTCAAGCGCCAACTGCTTCGCATGAAGATCTCCAAAGTGTACGGCTTTGAGCAGTCGATGGAGCACTTGTCGTGTGTTCCACCCAAGAACACTCGTCTTCCGATCAACGTCATCTTTCAGAACGCCAGCTACCTCTCGGAAATCCACGACAAGCACGACAACCACCGCGAATGGTTCGTGATCGTCAACGACACGTTCGCCAAGCCTGCCACTGGGCTCTTCACGTGCGTGAATGAGGTGGACCAGTCATACTATATCAACCCGAACTCGAAGGCCGTGTTCGGCGAGGACCATCTCAACTGCTTCTACGCCACTGGTCGTGTCATTGGCCGTGCGTTGCTTCATGGCGATCTCATGGCGTTCCATCTTGCGACGCCATTGCTCAAGATCCTGTTGGGCTTGCCGCTGAGCTTCCACGATCTCGAACACTTCGATCCTGTGACGTACAAGAACCTCAAGTATCTGCTCGAAAACGACAACGTCGAGTCCTTGGATCTCGACTTTTCCATCCAGGAGAAGCGTGGCGACGAGATTGTGACGATTGATCTCATTCCAAACGGACGAAACGTTGGCGTCACCGACGCGAACAAAAAGGAATACTTGATGCGTCGCGCTCAGCACGTGCATGTGGAAAGTGTCTCGAGTCAGTTGTACGCCTTGTGCAAGGGCTTCTACGAGGTTGTGCCGCAGGAGTTGTTGCTGATCTTCGATCCAGAGGAGATTGACTACGTTCTTTGTGGCTCGGATGAGATTGATGTGGACGAGTGGGAACGCACGACGCGTTTCAACCAGTACTTGTACCAGCATCCTGTGAAGAAGTGGTTCTGGCAATTGGTGCGGGAAATGCCTCTCGACTACAAGAAGCGTCTTCTCCACTTCACCACAGGCTCGACGCGTGTCCCGATCGGGGGGTTCTCTGCCTTGTCTTCGTCGGATGGCCGTCTTGCTCCTTTCACACTGCAGTCTATCGAACTCGTCGACTCGCGCAGCCTGCGCAGCTTCTCCTGCTTCAATCGCTTGGAGCTGCCGCTCTACATCAAGAAGTCGGAGCTGAAGGCGAACCTTCTGAGTCTTCTCGCGCCAGAGAACTACGAACATGCGTGTGATTAATGACTAGCCATGCAAGATCAGTGTGTGGAGCTTCAATCCGTCACTGACGAGTCTAATATTGTTCACATTTGACCTGTATGTGCAAAATATCAGTTCCACCTAGTAGCACGTACAAACTCAGAGGATTGATCGTCGTTGCAGGTTCCCAGGAGACGGAGATCTGATGGAGCGACTCGATGGCATAGCGCGAGGTGATAGGCGATGAAGCGGTGAGGTGTTGACACGTCTCACCAAATCCGGCACCTCAGACTCGGCAGGACCAGAAGATTGTGACACGCGGCTGAATTCCCAGTCTGTTGTCGCGTCTTGACCGTCTGCTTCGTTTCCTTTCTCTTCCGCCTCCTCCGTGCTTTGCTTCGAAGCAAGCGTGGTCAGATTCTTCAATCGATGCGCACCAACAGACGGACCTTTGTTTGGTACTTCCCGGGCAGGCGAAGGACCTGTCGTCTCTGTCGGTTCAGTCGACGCTTGTGAGTCAGCGGTGGGAGTGATTGATCGCATACGAAGCAATGCCGCGACCGCAGCCAAGACTCCTGTACTTGGAACTGACGGTCGTCGTACTTCCGACACGCCATGGAGATGCAGCATGCCATTTGGAACGATGATCTGCAGAAACGGACGAAAGGCACCATAGCACTCGCCGTGAGACTTGTACGTGAAGCTGCGATCCAACACTGCACGCATTTTCTTCGCCGTATAGCGAGTCTCCTGGTCGCAATTGTCACACTCTTTGCGTTTTTCGTCCAAAACGTCAAGCAGCATTTGTCCCCATCGTTGCTCCATGTCGCTTGAAAGAGGGCGTGCCTTCATCTCAAGAGCTGCGTGGTCGGCAACTTTGAGTGCGACACTGTACGTAGGATGCGAGTGTAGGACACCCAACAGAGCCTCCGAGCTTAGCGAGAGTAAATCGCAGGCGCGCATCGTCTGGACCGAGAACGCGCTCACCGAATAGCCGAGTAAGCCACGCTCGCCGAAATAGTCGCCCTTGACGTAACTGAGGTTCGTGTACGTCGCCGCATTGGACTTGCTCGTCGCTCGTAAGAGCCCACGAGTGACCAAGAACATCGCCTTGGAGATGCTGCCTTCCACGACAATCATTTCGCCGCGCGGATAGCCTTCAAAACGTAGATGCTGCGCAAGGGACTGGGTCAACGTGTCGATACTTATCGAGTGGTCTCCCAGACACAACGGTCGGAAGATGTCGTCGCAGAAGGCCTTCAATGGCCAGCTGGCAATGTTCAAAATGGATTCCTTCCGAATACTCGCAGGGACTTCGTCCAAGAGCATCTGGTAATCGACCCCACGGTAGGACGACCAGAGCGATGTGAGGAAGGCTTGAGTGCGTGCTTTGAGGTCGCCTTGGATCTTCCAGCGACCGAGATACAACTCCACTGCGATATGGTTCTTGCGATACTCGACTTCGTTCCCAATGTACGAGATGAACAAGCTCGCAATCTCACCAATCATGAAGGCCATCATGAGCAGCCCAAAGAAACACACCATGATCGCAAATGCAAAGTGCATCGTTGAGTCTGGGGTGAACGTCCGCCCTTTCTTCACAAACGCGGTGGTAGCGAAGAAGAACCCACGCAAAAGACGAAGCATCACCAACTTGGACGACGGGTCTTCACCATCGGGGATTCGCAAGTCTTCAGACGGCAGCCATGCGTTCCACTCGTCCCCGTAGCGATCGTAGATTGCGATGACGAAGAACGCACTGGCAGTCCAATAGATTGCCACAAAGTAGATGAGAAAGTTCGATCGGAGTCGATGCATCTCGTTGTAAATACTCCGGCGATTGATCTCACTCATGTAGTACAGGAAGTTGCGGATCTTAAAGCAGCGATTGATTCGGTACCACGGACTTTGACCCACGCTCGATGTCAAGTAATCGAGAGGAAAGGCGGCGAGGAGGTCCCATCGTAAGCGTTCCCTCTTGTAAGCCTCGCGGTGCTCTTGCTCGTACAGTTCCATCGATTCCGAGGACCCTTTCAATCGCCAATTCACCCAAATGTCCCAAATGAAGAGTATCTCGCACACTAGTTCAAGCTCTCTGCAAAGAACGGGAAGCCAGTGGTCCCGGTCCAACTGATCGAAAGATATCCGATACGGCACGAGAATCGAGACGTAGAGCGATGCCAGAGAGATCAACCTGAGCCATATGAGGTGGTACCGACTCTGTGCATGCGTGCCGTAGATGAATTCATGCATCCACCGCGGCGCACAGGTTCGCACGGCCTTCTTTGACTCTTGAGCCTTTTCGAGACCTCCCGAGAGCATTTGCTTGGTCGTCTGACTCATCTTGCGCCGACCAGACGACGTTTTCATACGGCGGAAGTATTTCACCGCGTCGTCGAACCGCTCTGCCATCTCGTGAACAGCTTCGTTTTGTTTCGCCATGACATCTCCCATTGCGGTGCTTTGCTCCACCTCTGCCGCCATTCGATTCAGTCGTTGCTGCTCTTGTTGGATCGTCATGATCTGCAGTACTTTTTCCTTCCAATCGGGATACCGGTCGAATACAAGCTCCAGAGAATGACGTGAGAGCTTGTATAGAATACAAGACGTCTTGGCTTGCACGTAGGACGTTCGGACGCTATTGAAGAATAAAGCGTTCTCACCAAAGTAGCTTCCGGCAGCAACCTCATTGAACTTGGTCAGTTTGTTTTGCGCGCCCTGACCCCCCCGTTGCCTCATGGTCAGTCGGTGACGGACCGCTGGGTTGGATGACGCATTTGTACTTGGCCCGCCCTCATGTTCTTTTGGGAGATGAAGAGACGAAGACTTGCGTTCGAGCAACGAGTTGTTTCGAATCAGCTCGTCATGGGGTAACAGAGTCTCCAACAAACCCGTGAACACGAAGTACATGTCACTCCCTTCTTCTCCGTACTTGTACACGAATTCATCTCGCACAACCAACAGCTGACTGAACTGCGACACCAGCATTCGCGTCACGTTCGCATCCATACCAGAGAGAAATGTCACCTTCACAATCATGGGCTGCAAGTGGACCATCCGAATGTCAGTCAATAGCGACGGCGGCAAGCAACGCTCGAGATGATGCTCTTGCGTGATGGAGTGGAACCTCTTGAAGAAAAAATACGTCTTGAACTTGTCGGCTATCGGTCCTGGGAGGCGAAAATGCGACAGCATGTGTCGGAGCGAGTTCAAGTGCGCGTAGTACTCGCGATTTTCAGCGTCCATCAGCTCGATAGTATCAGAAAAGTTGCCGATCACGTACGCAAAGAGAAAGAAACCGCAAGTCATAGTGACCACACTGAAAAAGCACTGCGACACTGTCTTGGGCAGCTCACCTTGCTGGGATGCGGACATTAGCGCAAACGACCAAAAGAGTGAACCAAAGTACTGCATACTCAAGGAGGCATCCTCATACGACGATGGAGGCAACCATAGATAGCTTCCAAAGTCGCGCGCTGACGCGCTTTCTTCATTCACGAGTGAATGAATCCCAGAAACATTTGAGGCAAAGTCGAACCAGATACAGCCGAACGTGTGTGAAAGTAGGAAAGTGTAATACACCAGCTTGAATAAACGTAGCTCGACTGTTCGCGTCAAATACTTGTTTTCCAGGGCTGTGAATTGCATCGGGACTTTCACGAGCCGTAATAGCTTATTCATGTTGAGAATTTCCAGACGCTGTGAGGGCTCAAACGCCCAGTTGATCGTGAATAATGGCAACAAAGCTACAACATCGACTGCGAACTCGACAGATCGAAAGTACTTTGACTTGACCAACTTGGGTATCATGACTTTGTTTCCAAACTGATAATATCCGAGGCGAGATCGGATGAACACGTCGATCACAAAAGAAACTTCAAGAAGCACAAGAATGCTGTCCACCATGTGAATGTTCTCGGGCGATACTCCAAAGCAAATGCGAAACATGACGGACACCCACTGAATTGTCATCGCCACGAAAAGCCACGTCTCCCAAGTTAATATATGCATCGAGTCTGGATCAAAGATGCGGTCCTCGCCTTGGAATAGTTTGAGCCGAGAGAGGAATTGGCTGCTGCTTAATCGCCTGGTGATCGTATGGAACTCTGACGCCTTCGCCAGCTTTGGGTCGAGGAAACGACGCTCAAGCGCAAGAAGTGACTCTTCAAGCGAAGAGAATGCATTTTTCATGGCTAGGAGATGCCCTCTTGACACAAAGAGCACGATGCACCCACTGGTGGCAGTGACTCGCTCGCTGTAACTCACGGTATTACCATCGAGCTGGAGAGCAGCAGTCCCAAAAAATCCTCCTTGTGGGACAGACCGAGGTGCACTACCATCGACACTAACGCACACTTGGCCTTCCAGAAGGAAAAAGATTCCACTTGCAAAGTCCCCTTGTCGATACACAATCTCGCCTTGTCCATACAAAATGAATTTGAGGTTGTCGAGAAAAACATTCTCAAGGTCTGTCAAAACTGGTCGGACACCATTCAAGAGAGCGAGGGTCTGGAGCGCAGGCTGGCAAATATTGTTTAGCACGTCTCTCTTGATTGTTTCTGGGAGTTCTTCCAGCAGTTCATGAATCACAGCACCGCGATGCGAAGACCACCAATAGTCGAGAAACGCATTTACGCGTTTGTGAATCGCCAGTGGTGCCTTCTGCCGGCGAAGAAAGAGCTGGATGTGCGAACGAGTTGCGTAGAACTCCTTCTGTTCTAAAGCCGAGGCAGTAAATCGCTTTTGCACGTTGTCAACCACGATTGCTGTAATGAAGAACCCACTTAACATGAAGACCAGAGCAGCCGCATACTGTGTGTCACTTGCCGGCTCAATCGTTCGACCCAGCGCTGTGAGCACATTTGCAGCGTAGTATAGTGCTCTGAAGTACTGGGTTGTCCCAATCTTCGCGATGTACGGATCAGTATACCAGTAGGTGACGTTGTTGACATCCACGAAGTGTGTGGCATTAATCATTCGTAATAGCACATCGTTTGACGGAATCCAACTGTCGTGATTCGCGCTGAAACCCTCCAAATACGTAATCGAGAAGTACAAGCATGCGACGATATGATAGAGCATGATGAGAAGCAATCCGAAAAGGAGCAACCTCTGCTTGCTGGTCAGTTTGAGCATTGCGTCTGCTTCTTCAAGATGACGGCTGAGACGCACAACTCGGAGCAATCTCGGAAGGCGGGGGATGGCATGATGATATGCTTGTGCGATGAACCAGTACGGGAAAATGCACATGAAATCGACGACGAACCAACTCCGAAAATACCGAAGCGCACATCTCGTAGTATCCCAGATCTTTTCCGACTCTTCAGTGTAGGACAGATTCATGTTGAGGTAGATGTCGCACCAAAGAACGAGGTCTGTACCAACGTTCAACACAAGCACCAGCCAATGGTCTCGTCGTAGTGCCTGGAACGACAGCTGCAGTGGAATAATCGTCCAGTTGTAAATCAAAATGAGCTGAAGAACGACAAGCCACCAGAGTCTTCGTCTAGATTCTGCCTCAATAGCAGTTGAGAGTAGCAGAGGGGACCACCAATATCTCTTCTGGGGACCAGTGGGTTTCCACCCAATTTGAGAGTAGAATTCACTGAGGACTTGCGACACCATCCCAGCTGTACTTCGACGTTGATCTGTGACCGCCTCTCTGTCCGTGGTTACAGCTGAAGAGATCCGGGCTTCCTGTGCTTCAGAGTTTCCGCCGCACTTTGGATCAGCTGGAGATGGGTGAACTTTCGTGCCCGTAGCAGCTACAAGAGACAGACTTGGTGCTGATTCTTGAGGAGCATCTGAAGGGGTCACTTTGCTTTTGTCACCTCTCTTGATATGCTTTCGGATCAGCGCCGAGAATTTGAGTTTCGGCTCCACCTTGGCTTGGTCATCACCATGATGAAGTGTTTCATCCGGAATTAACAATGCTTCCCCTGACAACCGACCAAACAAGACCCTGGCCATTTCGCTGACTCGCTTTGGGATCATCCTTGCATATTCCGGATACCCTTCGAACAAGCGATCCATGTGAAAGCGCACAAGCTTATACAACGTACAATAGGTCGTTGTTACCACTGTAGCGTAACGTGGCCGTTTGAGAAACAGTGCCATCTCACCGAAAAACGCCCCTTTGCGCACTTCTCGAATTTTGACGCCATCCACAAGAACATGAAGAACACCTGTGTTTACGAAGTACATTGCGTCGCCTTCCTCGCCAGCGTTGAACACGATAATGTTGGCGGGCAGCGATACGAGCTCCAACAAACTTGTAATGGCGATGATGAACTGCTCATTACACTCCTTGAAAAAGAGGATATTTCCCACCATCTCTTTGAGTAAGGCGACTTGAATGTCTTTTGCGATTGAAGGACACAATAATCGCATCGCTTCGCGGTCATTAGACTCGCTTAGAGTGTGGTATCGCTTCAAGTACTCGATTGCTTGCAGTTGAAGCGACTCGGGAACGTGATGAAACGAAAGTAAGTGCTTCAGTTGGTTGATCCGTGCATCGGATGTCTCGATGTAACCACTTTCACACTTGGAAATCATGAAGAAAGTCGCACATAGATACGTGAAGAGTGAGAAACCACACAGCGCGACGAATATCGTGAAAAGAAACTCGATGGTGGTATGCGGCAATTCACCTTCAAATAATCCATTGAGGAGTCCGAACGCCCAGAAGAGCGACATGAGATACTTCGTCTGGGAAGATTGCCCCATCGGTGGATGCTGTGGGAGCCAGTGGTTGACGTGATGCTCGTCGTACCCAAAGAGAAATCGCGCACACGCAACAAAATGCGACAGGAGAATGATCACCAGCAGCACCTTGAACATTTTCAGCACTACAAAATGCTTGGCGTAGATGTCGTCGAGCATGGAGACGTACTTTGGTACTCGCCAGACACGGAGGAACTTGTGGAACTCGAGAAACACTGGCGAGACCGACAGATCCAGGGGAAGTAATAGGGCTGACCACGGAGGGAGTGCGAGCACATCAAGCAAAAAGCGCTTTGATCGAATATACTTGGCACGGGATTTCGTGACATCAAGTGTCACGTTACCATCCTCGTAGTAACCAGTGTTCAGCTCCACATAGACATCGGCGATGAACAGCAGCTCGCAGACATAGAATGCGATAAGCTGTGACGAGAACCATTCGGACCGACCAGATTTAAAAACTGCGAGGAATGGCAGCACCATGACTTCGTAGAGCAAAGAGACAAGCAAAAGCTGGTGCCACAGGTGGATCGATCTGGAGTTGGGATCAAACGCATTCCGAACTTCGAACAGCAAGGCTTCGATCGAGTTGGACCGTGTGCGAAAAGTCTCTTGGACGCTTTCTCGGATACGTAGCGATAAGCGGTGAGACTGTGTCGATGGTGACCGAGGGTTCATCGATGAGGAGGCTCGATGGCGTCTGGAAGCCCCATCGTTTAGCGGAATTCTCTCTTGTGACGGCGCATTCTGGAGGACTGGCGAGGAGGGGATAATCGGCGTCGGCGTCGGATTCATCGTCTCACCGAGTGATGAGGTATGAACGCACGGCACGGCGGCGTCGTAGAGATCGACTATCCTGTCTAGCCGTGTCGCCTGTGAAGCCCACAGAGCCCAAACACGCGCCGTTACGCACCAAAGGTTTTCCATCTCGTCCTATTCGTGTCCATTGGCCTCGAAATAGCCCTCGTTCACACGAACCGCACCGATTAAGCCTGCCACCGTACGCACAGGTCGAATATGCTGACACACCGCACCGTCCTACATACCCAGTAGCGTCATATCCGCCCAAGAAGCGCGCAACTACGCTCGTCGTCGCCTTCCACCTTGGTGCTTGGTTTCCGTTTGGTCACTGACCCAAAATACCGAGCTTTAGATTGGGTCGAACTCTTGTTCGGGTTGGCCGATTTCTTTATCTTTGGGAATCATCTATCGTGAAATTTGGAAATGTATCCTCTGGGTACTTTTCGTAGAGCACGAAGTCGACCTCACAATTTGTTACGAACATCTGGGTTCTGCGGAAGGACGCTGACTTGTGCCACGCGCTCGCTCCCTTCGCTGTGTGTGTGTGTGCTGCGTCCCCCCTGTAGCTGTAGTAGTGTTGCCGAGATGAGCGACGGCGACGACGGCCAGCCACCGCTCAAACGTCTGCGCCTAACGCCCGTGCATGACGACCACGAGTCGGAAGGGAATGATCAGGCACGTCTTCGCGACGTGGCGAGCGCGATGCAGAACATGGAGATCCCGCCGATCCATCTGCCGCAGGGACTGGTGTACGAGACGCCGCCGATGCGGGCCGAAGCCTCCTCCGCTAGTCGCAGCGGAGACGTCGTGTTGCCACGTGACGCGGAGACCGGAGGAGAGGCGGATGCAGTCGAATCGATGGAAAATCCGGTTGCACCGGGCGAAGACGTTGTGGAACCGATGGATACGGCGGCGATGGATGAGTCAAAGACCGATAACGAAGAGCCGATACATCAGAGTGCCAGGGCGATTGTGAACGAGTTGGCCCCGACGACCGAGATGGACTTTGCCGACCTCGAGCGACTGTTGTTTGTGTCATTTCGAGATCAGTTGGAACCCAAGGTGGAGCGCATTCTCGACATTGTGAAGAAACATCCACACGGCTCAGAGTACATGCGAAGGCTTGTCCGGGACGAAGACGAGACCGGGCTGACTCTGCTGATGATCGCTGTGCGCCATGGAATGATGAATATGTGCGTATTCCTTCTAGACGAAGGAGCTGACGTGAACCAAGTCAATGTAAGTCACATCACATGATCACGGCAATGAATGCGCAAGACTAACACGTAACTGTTTTTCATGTGTAGGAGAAACGACCGTATGCACTATTGCTTGCTGCCCAGAAAGGCCACGAAGAAGCCACTCGACTCTTGCTGCAGCGCGGAGCCAACGCCGAGTCCAAGAACATGGCGCTCATCCCGGCAGCGCATTTTGGGCACTTGAAAGTGGTTCAGATCCTCCTCGATTTCAACGCCGACCAAAACTATTCAAACCGGAAAGGCACCACTCCATTGATGCGTGCAGCTCAAGAAGGCCGCGACGAAGTGGTCCATTTCTTGATCCAGAAAGGCGCCATCGCCTCCAGTGCCAATGTAAGTCGTTTTTGCTTGTTGTTTCGTTCGTATTAGAGGCTGACATTGTCAAATGCGTCTAGAATGAAGGTATGACCGCACTCATGCTAGCAGCCCAACGTGGGCACGCACGCATAGCTACCATGTTGATCAAGTCCGGATCAGATGTCAATACGCAAACTCGACAAGGGAGCACAGCTCTGCTACTAGCCGCAAAGCGCGGCCACACAGATACTGTGGAAGCTCTGCTAACAGCAGGAGCGGACATCTTCCTGAAGGATGACCGAAACAAGACCGCTGCAGAAACTGCTCATCGACGAGGACACCTCGATGTATTTTTCAAGATTACTGTCTCAGTACGTGCTGCCATTTTAATTTTTTGGGGTGCTTGTAATTACTCACGACTCGAATGCGCCACATGACAGAACCAATTACGTCTGATGCGAGAAGCACTTCGTCGTGAACGGTTCACCGAAATTATGCGGCTATCGCAGCTGTACTCAGATGGTCGAGCCAAGCTTGGACCTAGTATCGGAAACTCGACCAAGCTGGCTGAGCTTTACGACCGTACGCTGACTCTGCCACGCCCGCTCCTTGCGAGTATTGCTAGGTTCTTGCCGTTGTGTCATCTTTGGGAGCGTCGCTTGACGTATCTTCATCAAGAGGCCGCTTCACAGCCAACCCAAGCGGTGAGACACAGTATCCTGATCATGGACGAGGTTCTCTTCAATGTAGGACTTGGCGCTTTGGATGAAATGAAGCTACAAACCAAGTTGGAGCGCAGTATACCCGCTCTGCATGAGATGCGGCGATTAAGTCCGTCTGGAAGTTGTGGTCACCTCGCTCTTCTGCGAGATCACTCCGAGTTTCGACGAATCTTTACCGATGTGTGCAAGCCCCCGCTGTGTCCAGATTTGCTGACACGCCTGTATCGTATGGCGGATCTCCAGGGTGTTCTGAATTTGTACCCTGGCAACAACGCGATTCTGTTTACTGCGGATGTGGCCCAAGACGTCGTGGCAGTACTCTCCGAGTTATTGAAAGCAGATACCAACTGGAGAAGAGCGAGAAGAGATATTTAAAACTAGCCATGCAGTAGCGAGTGAAGTTACTTGTTGTACGCAAGACGAAAGAGAAACATCAATGTGTATCAATAGCATGATGGCCACATCATTGCAATCTTCCGCATGGTCACCTGGTATCACTTGACATAGGAAATATCATATTTGAGAGAAATCCAGACGGTCCACCCGTCTAAACCGGTTCCATCTCGGTCCGGTCTAACCACCCGCCGTCGAGTTGAAGAGCGGAGTGAATGCGAACGAGCGAGAAAGTCGGGCTGACGTTAGACCAGTTGGAGATTCGGCATCCCGTCGACGAGCGAGAGACGTCATGGAGTTCCTCGTGCACAACATCTCGCACTCGGACCTCATCGTCGAGCTCTCGTGGCTGCGTGACGAAGGCACGGCGTCCGAGAATGCGCCCAGCAATGGCGAGAACGCGGCCTCGCGAACGAATGGTCACCAGCGCCAAGTAGTGCTTGAAGACGGATCGCGAGTTCCGCTGACCGTCTTGGCGAGACCAAAGTTCAGCCATTTTCAACAGACTAGCAAGGCGATTATGGACCGAGTCGAAGAGCTGCGTGAGGCAAATGCAGCGTCTCCTCCGGCAGAGCAAGCACAGGACAACGGAGGTAGTACCAGCCCAAGCAAGTCTCGAGCGGCCCAGCTCCACCCAAGTTTGCTGGGCATTGCACCTGAGTATGCTGGTGCCCAGCGCCGAGTTCGTTGGAAGGCCAAGTGCGATGATACCAAGTATCCTATTGGGTTTAATCTGCACGAATGTCCGATCCCAGTGACTGATCTGCACGATTTCCGCCTTCGAGGTGAGTTCCGATACGAATATTTCGTGCACAAAAGGAAATTAAGCGCCTGGGTGTTGGGTTTGTACAGGTGGCATCGATATGGTCGAGTTGGCGCAGAAGCATTGGAAGCGCGTTTGTATCACGGCTGTGTACTTCCCATTGATTGCGCTGCTGCTTCCAAAATGGCAGCAAGTTCTGAAGGAATTCAAGTCTGACAGCAGTAAGCAGCTCGTGTATCTGATCAGCGGAGCAGGTATTCCACGCAACGTGGAGCACAACATGCAAGGGAACTCGACGGAGATCACTGCCAAGCTGATCTCGAATTTCGTGCATCAGTACTACCCACAAGTCGAAGTCCGCCAAGTGCATTCCGGATCGAACATCTTCCGTTTTGACGACAATGTGCAATTCATGACTCGCGAATTGCGCCCTCGTCTTGAAGCCCACCGGGAGACGATCGTAGATCGTTGTGGTGAAGCTTGGCCGTCTCATTTCCACGTCACTATCGCGTATGCCGATGGCCCACCTGCTCGTCTCAGTGCATTGAACGCATCCTTGCGAATCTTCCGACCATCGTACCTCCACGTATGGCAGCTCAAGACGTACTGGCACGAGCAAAAGCTGTCGATGGACGATGTGGATTTCCACGCATTCGAGAACATCGAAGCATCCCCCTGTGTTTCATTCACAGGAGCGGACTCAATGACGCAGACACTTGTCAAGGAAATGCGAACGTTCCGGGATCAGTTCCTCCAGGGTGAAGGTATGGGAGAAGTGGAGAGCTTCTGGCTACGTAAGTCCAGAAAACCAGTGCTGGCAGTGCTACTGATCGAGAAGGAAGATGAGTTCGGCAACAAGACTCTAGTGACATATCGCGGCATGAACTGTGAGGTGTCCATGCCAACTGGCTCGCTGTGCGCCGAGCGAAATGCTATTGGAAGTGCTCTTGCTCAAGATCCAAATCTTCGACGTCGATCGCTCAAAATGATTGGTGTTCTTGGTCTGAATCTCGATGGCAAGCGATCAGACGGAGTCTCTGCTTTCGAAGGCATCCAGCACATCGAATCTCCAAATCAGTCCAGTGCGAAGGAGGACGATGACAAGCTCGCGTCTCTTGTGGAGTCTGACGAGGCGACGTCAACCCATGACTCTGGGTCCATTGAAGTTCAATTGTCACCCGTTTTGCCTATCAAGAGTCCACCCAAGCGTGTGCGAGAAAATTCCAACTACACCTCACCCCGGAAACCCAAACGTCCACGGACGTTTTCCTGCGACAGCACATCGATCGAACCCGTAGTTTTGCTGGATCAGCTGGATCGCAACCCACTTGCTCCTTGTGGCGCATGCAAGGAATGGTTGGTCAAGATTGCCGAGAGCAATCCGTCCTTCCGAGTGGTGACGTTCGAGAACGCGCGTTGTCGCAACTTCTACATCAACCAGATCATGTAGTAGTTGACACAGAGGAACACAGACTAACTGTATCTAGACATTTCTTGCGTTCCCCACGTGTGTGACACCACTACACCGTTCACTGTATTTAGTGTGGGTGGTAAAATAGTGTGGGTTACAAAATAGTGTGGCGCATACTATTTCATGTGGATTGATATTCTTTATTCTATACAATTCAGAAATAGTGTGGCCAAAAGTGGTAATGTAGGATTGCATCGAGAATGACATAGGTTTTCTTTTACACAGGACGGTGATCTCTCTCTCTCGCGGGTCCGTGCATCATAGCAGGTGGTAGTGCTATTGCTGTTCACCAACTTCCAGATGACAATTAAGGCAAAAAATAGTCAAGATAAAGGCGTTTTGTATGGAGATGATGCATTACGCTTACGCGGCAGCCTACGGTAGGTTTTTTTGTATGGGGAGTGAACCCTAATGCAAAACCTAACAAGAAATTTACGTTTTACTTCAAATCAACACAAAATAGTGTGGTAAAAATTGATGATTTCTCAACGTATATTAGTGTGGGTTAAGAATTAGCGTGGGTCACACTAAATTATGTATCTTGGGAAGAATCTGCTTCACATAAATTAGTATGGCCCACACTAAATACAGTGAACGGTGTACTGCCCGAATCTAATACGCCCACCTACGTCACTGTTCTTTTCGACTGTCCACGATACGTACGTAGCGCATAACGGTTCCGTAATATGTTGACTCTACCATCGACCCTTGGGTCCGATCGAGTGAGATTTACGCCATGGGAAGTTTCATAAATCCAGGATCGAAGATCTCGCCCCAATTCTCACTTTACTCTCTCCTCCGAAAAGATTTTCTGCCGCTTTTTCTGCGAGAAAAGAGAAAACGAAGTGGATCTTTGAGGGCCCTTCATTCCGACTCATCCGTCCAGCAAAAATCGCCTTGTTAGGAGAAAAAAGTGGTGGGTACAGCTGACCCAACGGGGTGTTCAAAAAGAAAAATGTTGCAGTTGGAGCACTTCCTAGTCATTATGCTGAGCTTCAAGGTGCTCGTCTCGGCGGGGTCATGGCTCGTTTGCATCGCTTCCTGGCTTCTAGCTATCCCACGAGGCAGCAACGCTCGCCGCCATGTCGTGGTTGTATGGTTGGTCTTTACTTTACAGTCACTATGTTTGCGTCGCCAGCCATCGTTGCATCGTCTGTCAATCGCACACTTCAAGCTGAGTGACAGCCACTGATGGCTCGAGTTTCTCCGCACCCCTAACCCTGCCCTGGCCCTAATCGTGTGTGCGTGTGTGGGATTACACGGTGACACGCCAGTGTGGGCGATCACACACAAGTGCACTGCTCCGAATACTAGCCCTAACGGTCTCTTCTGCTGTTGTGTCGTTGGGGTGAAGGTGCTCAAGAGTGGTGGGTGGGATGGAGACTCAGTTTTAGAGTTCCGGACTCGCCGGCTGCCGCTGTTAAAAAGGTCCGGACGCCCACAATCAATTCAAGACCCGAGTCCGGAGGTGGTGTCGCACTCACGGACCAACAATACACCTGCCGTCGGTGTACCGTATATCCGCCGAAGTGGCGACGTTCGCACGTACGCGACCATACCGGCGCAGACGACCGAACGGACACAGCGACCGATCGCCTCCCACTCCACGATCATCGACCTGAAGCATGGGGCTCGAAGTCGAAGCACTTTACTACGGCTCGCCAATGGTCCCAGAGGAGCTCCTCACGGCCCAGACGCTCGAATTTGAACAGCATCAACGGTGGGTCGTGCAGCAGAACACAGTGCGCGTCAAGGCCAAGTCGATGAACGAAGAAATCCGTCGAAAGAAGCGACCAAGCTCGTCCGGGATGAAGAAGAGTCTCAGCGACAAGCCCCTCGGATTGCACACCAGTCTCCCACCGTTGAGCCAGACGAACACTGCGAGTGCTTCGCTCCAGAGCGGACTTGCCGAAGAGAACAACCAGGAAGAAAATGCCGACGAGTTGGGCTCAGAGCGACGACAATCGATTATGAAGCGAGCGGATGAGATCATGCACGGAAAGCGTCAAATCGGTGTTCGTGTTGGTGAACAGTGTCCAGTGTGCCTTACTGATGACGTCGACACCCAGCTCTCTACCTGTGGTCATCTCGTGCATGCCAAGTGCATCAAGCGCCTCGTGCAATCGGGATCCAAGTGCCCAGTTTGCCGCGAGTCTGTGACCGGAATCGAAGAAGCGTTCCCATCACCAACAGTTTGGGAGCCTATGGAAAAAGATGTAACAGATTTCTGCTCATCGGACGATGCCACCACGTCTCCAGAACAGCCTTCGGCTTTCGAATGGGGATGGTTCGAGGACTTCGAAGATTTCGATGAAGAAGAGGACGATGATTCCTTTGGGAAGACTGCTTCTCGTTTCCGATGCCACTCGAACGCCAGCATGTACAAGAGTAACCAGGGCAGCAGCCGAGCTACTTCTCCACGGATGAACCGTGAGTTGTCCATGACATTTGAGGTCTGCCGAACATTCCCTCCCCTACGTCTTGCCTACGATATACCTTACTCGGAAAGCAAGCACGTGTGGATGCATGGACTTCCGTCCAACCGCCATATCGCCGCCAAGATCCAGATCCGAACCTTCCGTATCGTCGAGAGCAAGTCAAGTAACAACCAGCACGCCGAGTATTTGATCGAGTTGCATCTCGACGGACGATACTTCAAGCGTTGGCGTCGTTTCTCGCAGCTGAGCAAGTTTGCGTACTCTCTTCCTTCGTCCCAGTTCCGTCAGGCATTGTCTTCGTGGAACAACCTTGAAGCATCGAGTCGCTGGTTCAACCGCCTTGAACTCAGCTACCTCCACCGCCGTTGCCGACAGATCGAAGAATTTGCGCATGCTCTCTTGTTCGAGTGCACGGACGCCCATCCCCTGGCTGATCTCCTTGACGGCTGAAGGCTAGGGTCTGAAAATTCTGCTTGGAGGATGGAGCTGCAGCATGAAGCCACCCCATCCCAAGCTTCAGTATATTCGTGTTGTAGACAGTTTTCAAGTAGTATTAGAGACACACCAAGCTAGAGTGATTCAACGTTATTTATCAAAGCGAAGAGACTAGAGAGAGAATTAAGGACATCAACGTCACATAAGAGTATGCCGTTCAGGACATTCTAGGTCTCAAAGGTTCCTAGACCTACGTGCTGCTCCCACGCCGCCATGGATAAAGCATGCTGGTGAGCAGGCCGCGTATCTATAGTGTTATGGACCTGGCGCGCGGGGTGCTTGGACACACAGCCGTCAGCAACATCATAGACTGTGACATGCTGAGCAAATAATCCATCACGGAGACGCCAGATCGATTACTCCATGATGGTTGAGCTGATTTCCAGCTGGACCCTACTTAGCCGCCCTGTATCAGCATGCTGAAATTTCCTACCGAGCGCATCGCTGGGTCTAACTGGGTGCGTGCGTACACACGCAGGTTGCGCCAGTGCGCGTCGCACACACGCACGCCGCACTCACTCTGTGTGGGGAATCACTTCATCGCAGCCAAGTTGCCGTCTCCCACTCTCTCCGTCCGGAACTTCAACTCGGCGAGCCATCGGGAGTGACGGTGTGGACGTGCAAGGTTATGTCACCGTACCGTATACTGAACAAGACGTTGGAGGGCTTAGGGCTATTCATTCCACTCTCCCATTAAACCTGTGACAGCTCACAGAGACAGGCCAAACTGCATTCCTAATTAATTCGCGTTAAGTTAGTATGTTTCCTCGAAGACTTGCTCACTCCGTCAATACTTCGTGCAAGCTGGTCGCTACCACACACGCCAGGAGTTTGCACGCTGTTTGGTCTTCTTGGGCTTGTTCTCGGATGATGCAGAGAGGGGACCTGAGCTCTGGGATGTCTCTTGTTGTCGTTGCTGCTGCTGTTGCTGACGCAAGAGCAGCTGGGTCTCCTTCAGCTGCGCACTCAGCTCCTCCATCTTGGATTCGTACGCGAGAATCACACGCTGCGATTGGTTCAGGCGCGTTTGCATGCCCAGCACATTGCTCTCAAGCTGTCGGATCTCCATCTCTCGCTCTGCCACTTCGTCATCTTTCTTCTCCAGCATGAGCTTCAGCCGACTAATGTCAGACAGCTTCACGGCGTCGAACATCTCGTTCTGAACGAGACTGCCTCTGCGTTTGAATCGCATTCGGAATCCTTGGGCAGAAGACGCAGACGTCGCTGATCTTGGTGCACGGGAAGATAGCTCCGGTTCCATATTACCGCCCTCCTTGTTGTGGAGCAGCGTGAGTTGCTCTTCGTCAGCAGACAGAGATGGATCGCCAACCTGTTGCTCGACTCGGATCTTGAGCTGCTGCGTATTTGCAGCCTCCACATACGTCTCAATGGTATTCTCGACAGACTTGGCGTTCGAGACGAACGACTCGACGAGGAAACCGACGAAAATGGGTAAAAGGATGTTGGCCATGGCGATGCGGTAGCTAAAGAAGAAGAAGTAGGTCGCGTCGGAGTTGGTGATGGCGTGCGCTGCATCCATGACCATATCCCAACCAGCGAGGTTGGCCACACCAAAGAGCGTCACCAGCGTCTCAGCGAACGTATCAACCTGAAACTCTTCCCGCACGGCGTACCATTGAGGCGAGAGAGGTTGCTTGTCGGCTGGGAAGTTGCGCAGCGCCAAACCATAGTTCGCTTGCGCGACAATCGCGAACGCGTACATGAAGCTCACGATCACAAGCAGCAGCTGCACGATGAGTGGGAGAATGCGCTGCATGGTCCAGAGGATCTCATGGAAGGGTGGAAACAGATTAAGTAACTTGAGGAATCGAAGAGATCGCACAGCAAGCGACAAATCGTAGAACACAAGCGACACGTTCGGGGGATCCTTCATGCTGGTGATCACGTAAAAGCTCCATCCAACCAGCACGATTGCGAGATCTAGTCTGCAGAATGGACGAGAGAAGAACTCACGACGACCAAATGCGAAGAGCTTGAGTTGAACTTCGAGTGTGAACAAACACAACAGAACGATGCCGACTATGCGCCACGATCGGTTCACTGAGAAAGCCAACTGAATATTGTTCACTTGGATGGCTTGAACAACTGACAAGCAGATCAGACAGCCCACAACCATCTCGGAAACTACGACTGGATATTTGCCGAAGAAAATCTTCTCGTGCGTCAATAGTGCTCGCATCTTGATCTGCCATTTGCGCACAGTGTGGCGACGAACGGAAGGGAAGAAAAACTGCAAGATTGCTGCCGCGCGTGATGACACAGTTCGCTCCAGCCTCACACTCAGGAGTGAGCACAACTGGTAAAAGTCGCTGAGATCGAGGTAACCCACATGCTCGATATCGATCGTGTTGAAGACCAGCGTACTCTCGACACTGGACCAGTTCGGCTTGAGATGCTCGCACACTGCGATCCAAGTCTCAAGAGAGATTCGATTCTTCTTCATCGGCGTGATCATGGACATGGCTTGGTTGTACGACGAGCGCTTCGCTTCGTTCAAATTGCCGTTGCTAGAGTTGAAGAATCTCGAAGATCCGTGTAGCTTCTTGGATCGTAGTAGCAAATCGGTACGGCTGGGCTGGGCATCGGCGTCTCCCAAACCACCAGCAAGGTCCACATTCGTAGCGAGGATATCGAATGCCGCGAACAGCGCTGCCTTACGCTTTTGCAAGCGTTTGAACAACATCTTCTCCGTGTGCTTCTTGTACGACTTGTATGACACGGCAATCGTGAGCTTGGCCAGGAACATGTTGGTGAGGAGCACGAAAATCACGAAGTAGATTGCACTCCACTGCGTCATCTTGAAGTACGGGTACATGCTCTTGACCATATACGGCAGGCAGTTGTGGATCAAGAGCATGGTGTACAGCGACGAGTGCAGAGACGCAAAGTATGGAGCACCTTGAGCGTTGCTGGAATCTGAGAAGAGAAGATAGCCCAAGAGTCCGAAGAAACCGATAAGGCAGAACATGAGCAACAGCACAATGAGCACTTCCCGCAACGCGCGAAGACAACTGCCAAAGATGATGCGGATGTTGCGACGACGAGTGATGAGGAAGAAAGGACGCAATGCACGCGAGTACCGGTACGGATTGGTCTCTGGGAGCCATAGATTCGTAAAGAGGTCGGCCAACGTGATGATCAGCAGGATGAGCCGAACCACAGCCCACGGCTGGCGTGAAATAAACTTGCGCTTGGTCTCCGCGGAGCTCATGAACCATCGAATGTAGACGTCCGCACCAAAGATGAAGATGCAAACGAGATCCACGGCGAGATACTCGTTCTGTTGACCAGGGAGTTCGATGAACGCAAGTCCACAGCTCACCATGACGACAAGTGTGTAGAACAAGCGATAGACATCCGAGTGGAAGAGTTCGTGCAGGAAAAGCGCGGTGCGGTCGAGACGGTAGAGGATCTTGCGGCCGTGAATCCCATCGCGAATGAACGCGGCGGCAATCAGATACTTGTCCTTCTCATCCAACTCGGCAGCGTAGTCAGCCGTGAAGAGAGGAGGTGGGGATGGCAACGGCAGATGTTGCAAGGGACGCTCGTCTTCGTCGTCCTCTTCCTCCTCATCTTCCGCGATATCAAGGCGATGAAGATCCTGGTCGCGTTTCTTCTGTCGCAGGGCGGCGAACTCGCTCTGCACTTCGCTCGCCATGTCCTTGGCCGTGCTGTTCTCATCGCTGATCTCGGCCAGTTGCTTCCATTTCTTCTGCGCATTCAACACCGCCGTGTCCAGACCAACACGAACGCGACCCGAGCCACTCGAGTGCAGCCGCAAGGGCGACGTGTCATAACTCGGCAACGAAGAGGCCCCCGACGGCGCGGAGGCCGGTGGCAGCAGCGGCGACTTCTCGCGCGACGATGGCGTACTCATGAGTAATGGATACTGAGCCGCGTGTTGGCCAGAGGCGACGAGCGCATGCAGTCCTCTGCCGCTTCCCTCTGTGTTTCCCACCGAGTCCGAATGTCTGACTGGCCAGCAGCTATCCCCAACCGCGAAGAAAACACATTTCGACCAATGAAAAATGTGGAAAGATTTAATGGATTTTGTTGATTGGTGGAAAATACCTTTATTATAGCCAATCGTAGAATAGGAAAATGTAGCCATTTGACCGATCGAGGATCGCCAGGTGTGACACGACTGACGTCAGTGTACTGGCCAGCGTCGAGCTCTACGACGCCATGGATCACTTGACACGGTCCTGTCCGAATGGCTACTTGTACTGTATCACTGGTGACAGATCGTCGTGCCGTTGTGATCTGTGTTGAAGACGCACAAAAGCTGAAGACGACACAGAAGCTTGAGGGCTTTGCCAAAGAAATTGTGCAGTACCACTGAAATGGCTAGTCGACACAGAAACGAGCTACCACTGTACGCTGACCAACGCGCAAGTTCTAATGTACAGTTCCATCCGGACGCACGCCACGAGTGACGAGATTCGTCATCACTTGTGCCAATGAACCTGGCGCCGCACAAGAGACCCGGCAAAGTCAAAGATGATCGAGTAGACATGAGTGTCGATAGACTGAATGTTCCACTGGCTCTGGAGATGGGGAATGGCGGAGAGGAACGCGAGCTTGGACGAAAGTGAGTACGGCTTGCTTCCCATGATTTTGTCGTGGTGATCCTGGTGGAACTGCCGAGTGTGCTCTGTATACGTTGCAGGCATATCGTCTGTCGGTGCACTCATGTCTAGGATCTCCAGCAGATTTGAGTTGACCAGCACTTGCGACAGATGGGTGAGACCGATTTCGCCCATGTGAGTGTTCAGGAGACTGAGATGGCGCAAGGGGAGCTGGTGCTCGTCCGAGTAGAGTCGAGCGAGGGTTTCCAATCCTCGATAGCCCAAGTAATTGCTATCCACGATGAGCGATCGCAGACTGGGTGCATTCCCATTATGCAGCGCTTCCCACAATGTGTCCATGTGGAAAAGATGGGAGACAGCAACGTCGAGCTGGATCAAATTCGGGCACACTGGAAAGACATCTGATAACTGAAGCCGACTGGCAGACATGGCACGCAACGACAAGGATTTGATATCATGCCCAGCGGTTTGAAGAAACAGAGGAATAGTACTGCCAAATGACGCTGGATCTCCAATACGGTCAAGGTTGATTGACGAAAATCGCATTTTGACTGCTCGATCCTCACCAAATCGGAGCATCTTGATCGATTCGTTCTTGATCCAGCCTGAGATCTCTGCACGAATTTGCCACCAGCCATCATCCCGCACTTCAAGAACTTGGTATTCAGTGTCTGGTCGGAGGATATCGTGCGCAAATTCCACCTGGCCCGGGTCAAGAACGAGTTTCCGTGACTGAACTCTGCATGCGACAGTTTGGCCTTGACGAAGAGCGTCTTCTACTCGAGGTAGGTAGTTTTCGAACACAGAGGCTACCCCGCGCTGGAATGCCACGCCATCCAATGGATAGAACGGGTTGCTTCCTAACATCAGCTGGCTACTGGTGGCGGAGTCGATCGATTGTTCTCCAAAGCAGATATAGCCCAACATCTCCCAGCTCCGTTCTCGATCTCCCGCATTCGTGTAGGACATGGTTCGTTCTATCGACAGAAAGCTAAGCTCTCGTGTTCCACCCGCGACGGCGTTGGCGATAGCAGCAAAGTAGCGCGAGTCGAGCGAATTCTGCGCTAGCGAGATCTTGACCGGTTCGTTCATTGCAGAGTAGTCGTTGGCTGTGAGTACAGCGCGCAGGATGTCCCGCAAGCCCTCCACACTACCATCACTAAGTGCTTGAGCGAGAACGTTCTCCAAGACGAGCTGGCGAAACACTGTCGTGCTTACGATCGAGGAAACAAAACTCATCGCCGAAGGAAGCAAGCCATTGTCGCTTAGATCGAGTAGTTCGACCACTTCGTTCACAAGTCGAGGCCTCGTTGATGACTCCATTGGTGCAAACACATCCTTGAGTAGTGTGAGGGTGTTCACCTTCAAACGACATTTAACAAAGCGGAATCCGACTCGCATGCCACGAAGTCGAGTGGAGGCACTAGAGGCAGGGCGTAGGCGCAAGCGGAATTCACTTAGCACGTCGACCAACTCACGGGACATCGTCATCCCGGTGCAATCCAAGAGCACTTTGAGCGGCGAATCCGATCCGCTCGAGAACGCCCACACCAATGGCTCCAGAGATCGAACCGGTGAGGCCATTCGGTCTGACGTAAGCAATCGCCGCCATAACGCTCTCGTTCTGTCTTCTGAATGGCGCACGAGCTCCGTTTCCAGAAACAACAGTGCGATGCCTTCGAGACTCGCGCTCACGTTTTTGATCAGCTCTGCGCCCTTGAACAAGTGCAAATGCACTACAAGCCACGGCTGGATCGGTGAGCCATCAGCTTCTCGCCGCCAGTGGTCCGTGGGTACGCTGAGTACGCCCTTGGGGATACTCGCGACGACGCGACTCCAGTGCTTCTTGGGGTTCCTGTCCATCTCTTGTGTCTGCCCAGAAGATCACTTAGCTCATATTCAGCCAATCATATGTCGTGTATGCTTCTTTCAGCCAATGAAATCGCGAGTTAAACACGTGTCAGGATAGACCGACGAATTGTCCAAATCAAGGTGGTATTATGCATGAGACACACCAGATGGATGACACTGACATACCGTGTTCTGGTACAAGGATCACGTTCGTTCACATCTTCAACCAGGCGGAGCTGGTCTAACCTGTGGGGTCTAACTGGTCATTCCTCCATTCTCCTTCAAGACGCGCGTCATGTCCGTCGACACCAGGGTCCCCTCGAACGACGCTGCCCACGACGCAGACGTGTACGAGGCATTGGGAGTAGGTGGGTGGGCGAAGAGTGGAAGCTGACGCCTGTGTGTCCTCAGTACGCAGAAGTACCTCGCGTACGTCCGTCAGCACGCGACGCGCGGTGACGCCCAGTCAGTTCGCGACGTCATTGACAAGTTTGGCTATGAGAACTGGATGATGAACGTCGGAGACGTCAAGGGCTCGATTGTGGATGCAGAGATCCGGAAGCTTCAGCCAAAGGTGCGAGAGTTGTAGTGGTATGGTATCGAAACACTGAGAACTGAGGCGTCGAGGGTGACTAGGTTATGGTCAAGATTGGCGGATACTGCGGCTACAGTGCTGTCCGCTTCGGAAATCTCCTTCGCGAGGTCACCGGCCCATCGGCACGATACTTTTCCTTTGAGTTTTCGCCCGAGTATGCCGCGATTGCGTGAGAGGTAGGACCATCTAACTGCTTTCGGCATTATTATTTTGCGCTAATCCCTTTTTCCCCTTCTTCAGGTCGTCGACATCGCTGGTCTCTCGGACGTGGTCAAGATCATCGTTGGGCCATTCCAAGAGAGCATTGAAAAGTGGTCGGAGGTCGACCACGTGGACGTAGGTGGTTTGGCAGGGTGTTGGCGCAACAAGTGGTTCTGATCGGCAGTTCTCTCCAATAGGTCTTCTTCATTGACCACCGGAAGGATCTCTATCTTCCAGATCTCAAGCTCATTGAGAAGAGCGGGCTCTTGCAACAGGTGAGACTGTCTGTTTCATTCGTGGGCTCACTAAGAACCTAGGTGCTGATCTCGAGTTTGCGACTTCTAGGGATCTGTGATCATTGCCGACAACGTGATCACACCTGGCGCCCCCGACTATCTCGAATATATCCGTGCGCACCCAAAGTTCCAGTCGGTCTTCCATGAGACCAAGCTCGAGTACTCGGACGAGCGCGATGGCATCGAGGTGTCGACGTTCTTGGGTTGATAACATGTGGTCCATTTCGAACATAACCGTTGTAATAGCAGTTACGTGTTCCTTGAAGTTCCTTTTCTTCCTCGCACTTGGCCAACATGCAGGTGGTCCATGTGACGGCGGTCTCCGTCGCGTTGCGCGACAACGACGCCATCGCCTCCTGTGAGCACCTGCTGGATCTCATCAACAGCTATGTGGACATGTCCAGTCGATGGGACGTGCCTCGCGCCGCCCGCTACGGTCTGCTCCACTTGCTCCAGCACTTTGATCGACAGTCTCCGTCCCTCACACCACACCAACTCGCGTGTGCTGTCGAGATCGCAGCCAGTCGAGGCCATCTCTCTATTCTAGAATGGGTCCACACGCATCCTCGCGATCGAGAGGCGTTTACAGTCAAGACCATGAACATGGCGGCGTTCCACGGACATTTGGACATTGTGCAATGGCTGCATACGAACCGATCGGAAGGGTGTACGACCAAGGCGATGGACGGAGCGGCCTGTTGTGGACATTTGGATGTGGTCAGATGGCTCCATGAGAACCGGTTCGAGGGATGCACCCTTGACGCCATGGACAGCGCGGCCGTCAACGGCCATCTCGACGTCGTTCACTATCTGCATTTCCATCGCGCAGAAGGATGCACGACGCGTGCTATGGACGTCGCGGCAGCCAACGCTGACATGCCGATGCTGGCGTTCCTTCAGAAGCACCGGAGCGAGGGATGTACGCTGAGCGCGGTCAAGAATGCGGCGAGTGGCTGTCGATTCCACTTGCTTGGTGCCAATCAGTCGGTTCAAGTGCTCCAATGGCTCTACGATCACTACCCGACCTTGTTCTCGCCTCCAGTTTTGAACATGTGTCTGCGACTCGGCCCCGTAGAAGTCGCTGCGTGGATCCAAAGTCTCGGGATCGTGGACGAGGAGCTGTTCAGCACGTGGCTCATGGCGCTTGGTCCGATCACGTAGCAAATCACTGTGCTATTTCCGGTGGAATCAATACCAGGAGAGGACGAAGGAGGAACTCAATCGCACAGATGCTGCTGCTCAAGTGCGTCGAAGTCATCGCGCGAGACTTGGGGACGGCAGATGCGTGGTGTTCACAGGATATCGCGGCTCTGATCTCGTCCTTTCTTGATCATTCCCCGTGCCATACCTTGTCAAGCGCCATTCGATCCGGGCAGCTCTATCTGCTGCAGAGACTATTATCTGGCTCACCAACTGGCTCCTTCAATGCAAGTGGGCTGCAAGATGCTATTGAGACAGCGGCGGCCTGGGGTCACGCGACTGTGATCCAATGGATCGTCCGCCACCGACCTGACCTCCTGGGACGAGCACGGGTACTGGACAAGGCTGCTGGAGGCGGGCATTTGGACCTCGTCATCTGGTTGAACGACGAAGCTGACAGTACCCTAGTCACGACCGAGGCCATGGATACTGCAGCGGGCAATGGATTCCTCTCGATCGTCCAGTGGCTCCACTGGAACCGATCGGAAGGCTGCACGACGGCAGCGTTGGATCAATCTGCGGCAAGTGGTCATTTCCAAGTCGTGGAATGGCTGCATCTGAATCGCCGAGAAGGTTGTTCCACCGACGCAATGGACGGAGCTGCATGTCGTGGCCACCTCTCCATTGTAGAATACTTGCATCACCATCGTCGAGAGGGTTGTACGACTGCAGCGATGGACAATGCGGCGAGAGAAGGACATTTTGACGTGATCCAGTTCCTACATATCCATAGGACGGTAGGTTGTACGCCTCGCGCGATGGCATACGCAGCTGACAGCGGTCACCTCGCCATCGTGCAGTTCCTTTACGAGCACTACCAGTCCAGCAGCAGTATCACGAGCGCCATAACGTACGCTGCATGGCGCGGTCATCTCTGTGTCTTGCAGTTCTTGCTCGAGAAGCGCCTTGCTATTCATGACAGCGAGGGACTGATACAAGAAGATGCGGATGACGCGTTTCCTGCCGACGTGATGGCCATGGCCACCCAACGACGGCACCAACATATCCTGCGATGGCTTCATGAGATGTACGGACCCGGCCCGACCATGGCTACGTAGTCAGGCAAAAAGAAATGGGATTATATTCTGTTCATAAACGCTCTATCGACGTAGTTGGTTGCTGTCTTTCTGCTTCGCAAAACCTCCTATGTGGCCGGGTCGTCCTTGAAGTCGTCCAAGTCAATATGCACGTTCGGGATATTCACCAAGATCAAGATGGCAGCGTGGCAGTAGATGCGACGCCATGCTAGCTCAATACGCTCGGTCCAAGCCGCGCCCGTAGTCTTCTTCATCGCCTGGATGAGTGCTTCGCCCAGAGGATCAAAGTCATCAGCCTTGACACCGATCTTCATGTGCACGAGGGCAAGATGCATGACCTTCTGGACGAGATCTTCTGACGAGAGCAGACTCTTCATGCCCGTACTGATGTGGGTCAACACGCGACTCTGGACAGCATGCGAGGCTTGGAATAGAGGTTTGAGTTGGGCCGCGTGCTCAAACAAGTGCTCATAAAATGCCGCGTAGAGCTTGCCGACGGCAGAGTCTGCCGCAGTCTTCTCCGAGTGGATCGTGTCCTTGTACGTTTGCTCCCAGTGCGCGAACGCAACGAGGCGATCGTCATTGTTGGACGGCTCGACAAAGATGAAGTTTGGTAGATAGCGCTTGACAATTCGACAGTACTGCTTGGAGAACTTCGGCTGATCGCCCTCACGAAGGAAGGTTGACGATACGCAGCCCATGGCCAGAGGGATTGACGCGCTTGATGACTTGAGCGCTGGGAGATTCTTGATGTGTGCTTGATCAATCAGATCGTAATGTGACTGTGGGGAGGGACGCGGTATTACCGGATGAGATAGTCGATACAAAGTTCCACGACCAGACAGGAGAGACGACGGAGGCAACACCACGATCAGACCTGAGGGTGAGGACGAAACACAAAGCACCTGCCAATAGGCTAGCTATACATAGCGACACGCACGATCAAGCGTGCAATACAAGCTCCCAATGTCGCAGATGGCTCCATGAATTTGCGTCATCGTCGCCGAGATCTATTCCAGCTGAGTCACCAGAAAATGACAGTTGTAATCACGGGCGACTCGTTCTGGGCGAGAAATCCGTGCTGTCGGCTGCGACGTCAGGTCTGTGCGAGGCGCGCTTGGATCCAATCGATGACGTCTTGGCGTTGTCTAATCTCAGCACGATGCAATAGGACGTCCGCGTTCATAACCTCCGGATATCTCTCCCAGAGCCACTCGAGGACGTCGAGTCGGCCGCGATCAATCACACCAATCGCGGCTTCGATACTACAGCCTTCCGTTCGGTTCGCATGCAAGAACTCGAGTACTTCCATGTGTCCTTCAGCGGCGGCGCCATCCATGGCCTGTACCGTACAGCCCTCGGTTCGATTCTCATGCAGAAATCGAACCACGTCCAAGTGATTGTGGAAAGCAGCGCCATCCATGGCATGGCTTGAACAGCCTTCGGTGCGATTCTCGTGAAGATAACGAACGACGTTCAAGTGTCCTTGAATCGCGGCGACGCCCATTGCTGCTGCTGTGCAACCTTCGGTTCGGTTCTCATGGAGATACTTGACAATCTCGAGATGCCCTGGCCACGCGGCATTGTCCATGGCAGACGTCGTACACCCTTCTGTGCGATTCTCATGCAGGAACCTTACAATATCCAAGTAGCCTCTCCATGCGGCTCGGTCCATGGCTTCCGTCGTACATCCTTCGGTGCGATTGAAGTGGAGAAACTTGATCACGTCGAGATACCCGTCCCAGACCGCATTGTCCATCGCCGCCGTCGTGCAGCCTTCCGTTCTGTTCTCATGGAGCCACTGGACCATCTCCAAGTGGCCCGAGCGCGCCGCACGATCCATGGCGAACGTTGTGCAGGTCTCCTTGGTGTTTTCATGAAGCCATTGCACAATCGCGAGTTGACCTCGCGCCGCCGCAAAGTCCATGATGTTCCCTGGGAGGATCGTCGGCGGGAGATTCTCATAGAACCACTTGACGACCGAGAGATGGCCGTTCTTCACGGCCACGCGCATGCCCAGCACCACTTCGTTCGACGTCATGGGCGCCACGTGCTGTCTCGACGCCATGTACTCGAGCAGATGCGGGAAGCCACTGCGCGCGGCGCTGGGCACCGTCCAACGCGCCGAGTGGTCTAACAGGGCGTTGATCATGCGTGCCAGGTGTGGGATGCGCTGGAGCTCCTCGCGTGTGCGCACAAGCGCCCGAACACTCGTCAGCAGCAGCTCGACCGTCATGCTTCCTCCGTCTTCTGCAGGTACCCTTTGAGAAGATCACGGACTGTCGAGAATGTCGGGAACCATGTTGTCGATATTGGAGGATGGGTGTTTTCGACAGTGTCGAGAATGGGATTCATGAAACGAATCGAAGACAAGCACTAGAGCTGAGGAAAGCGGGACGAAGATGCGGATGCGGCGGTGATTTATGCGGCATTGACGGATCTACAGGACGTAGAGAGCATATATTCGGGTTCTATACGTCATCAGCAACGCGGTGGCGGTTCTTTTAGTTCGTGAAACGCTCTGGAAGTGGGTGAAAATGGCGAGTGAACACAAGCCTACATTGCAACTGCGCCATCAGATTTGCGGCAATGGCATCACCATCACAGCGTCTGCGTACGACACACGACGTCACCACCTGCTGGTGTATGACGCGCTGGCCCAGGGCGTCACGGCGCACACGCTGCGACTCTTTAGTCTACGACGAGAAATCCGTATGACACCACTGTTCGATAATGAGAACAAGCCGTTGCACTCCAACATCCGGCAAGAGCACAGCAAAGCGACCGTCACAACGGAAGAGATCGCGGCGACGACGATCACGTACATCTCGCTCGTGTATTCGTACGAGAACGACGTGTTTGTGTGCGTGTACAACGCGTTCACAAAGCCGCCCGCGCCGACCAAGGGCGTCAAGAAGCCAGCAGCGATGGTGGTCGCACGATACAACGTCTTGTTCCTCGAACCAGCGACGTTGAAGAAGCTTGTGACATATCCAGGACCCATGACGCACGACGTGCTGTGTGCGCACTTTGACGAAGCGTCGTCTCGACTCGTGTTAGCGTCCCGACTTCGAGCGGATCAAGTGCACAGTCGAGGCTCCGTACGACTGCTTGCGACGACTGGCGACAAGAGCAATGCTATCGACATCTTGCACGTCTCCAAACGTCCATTTCGGACGTCAACGGCGTCAGCCGAAGCAAGGATCATGTTGTGTGTGGAGAAGACTCGACAGTCGATAGCATATGCAGAGGCCTTGGTCTGCATGACCGCAACTGCGAATCTCCAGGTGGTCTATGGCACGGGGATTTGTGAGTACGAAGACGAAGAAGACGACATAAACGAGCGACCTCGTGACAGCTTTGTGCTGGAATGGCGAAGCAACGAGGAGAACCAACTGCAGTTGACGCGTCGAATCGTTCACGCTGATGATCCAATCACTTCGATGATAGTTGCCGAAGAAGGCGGATGGCTCTTCACCGGCCATGAAAGTGGACAGCTCCGAGTGTGGAACATGCGGTCCGAGAACACGCCTTCTTCCTCCTGTACGTCGACAGGTGGTCGCCACGACTCAGCAGTGAGCACTATCCAGCTTCAATCCGTACATGCCCCACGAAACGAAGGCTGTGTCGAAGTCGTGCTGTTCACAACGGAGCGGCGGTTCGGTGGCGTGCGTCATTGGCAGTTCATCGCATCTACATCAGTGTCTGGGCCGCCCACTGTCAGGTTCGAGTGTGTGGACGCCCTTGATGTCGCACCCTCCGATCGGAATTCGAATTCGCCCAAGAAAATAAGGAAGAAACAGCAGCTCTTGGTGGATCAGCGACGAGTAGCTCTATTGATATGTGTAAGCATTGACATGGGAACGTTTGCTGAAAAGCTCGTGCTGGTGACGCGTGGTGACATGATTCACGTGATCAAAGTCCAGGCTCTCCTGAAGATTGTCCATCGTGTTTTGGGGGAGGACCAAGTTGTGTTTATGCGTCTCCACAAGAGCGAAGCGGATGTCAGTACGAGGTTGTTGTGTGTACGAGGCAGCCAAGTGTATGGAACCACCACAGCAGTGGTAAGAAATGAAGATCTCACACTTGAACGTCGCAGTGACTTCGCTCTCACTGCTCCTCCACCCCATCGAAGCGCTCGTTTGACGAGTATCGAGATCTGTCAAGCTTCCTCAACGCCTCTAGTTGCTTATGGCTGGAGTAGCGGTGTTGTCGAGGTATACAATGCAATAGAACAGCGACGGCTCCTCCTGCTCCAAGATCCCCGTCTGAATGCCGAAGTCAGCGCTGTTGCTATCGTTGTGGACTCTCATGAAGTATGTCGAAATTCAATGAGTGTTGTCAGCATGAGCAAGGAATCGTCGTCATGGGGTGGCCTGGTCAAGGCTACAAACGTATCCAGCTCCACCAAGATTATGGTGATTGCTGGCTCTTCATGTGGAGAAATGTACGCCTGGAAGGTTGCTATCCATCGCGGATCAAGTACTTGCCAGTTTGTCCTTGAAGCTAGCATTCGACTACTGGATCCAGCGGCTCATTCAACACATGTCGTGAGTATCAAGCAACTGCATCTGCTCTCCGTGCTATCCGTGAGTGCTGATGGGATGCTGAAGCTATGGTCACTACCGACGATGACGATGATCAGCTATCTCAATGCCGCTTCTGCGACTCGCATAGGGATGTGTTCATGCTTGGAAATTCTGAAAGATTATGGAAATGAAGGCGAGGATGTGGTTGTTGGGTATGAAGATGGCATGGTCGGCGCGTGGCGCGTGAATCAAGACGGTTCTCGATTCACAGAGCTTACTGTTGGTTCGCATCACGAGCGGCGAGTTACTCGTTTTTGCCAGGTAGAAACTACGAGTGGGGATGTCGAGTTTCTCAGCGCCTCCCTCGATACGATGGTCATCTTATGGCAGGTCTCAGGCGATGGAGTACAGGAACTGCGGTATTTTGAACTGGGTCAACCGATCGTCGACTGCAGTGTACTGTGCGAGCGGGTTTTCGTCGCTTTCTCGCAAGAATTGTGCTGGTTTGCTTGTCGAGAAGAGGCTAAGAAGCATGAGGTACCTAAGCGCGAAGAGCTCAATTCAGGGCTAGCAGATCATACACCAGAGCTAGACGAGTCGACAGAACTCACTGTGACAAAAGGAGAAGACTCCGTTGGGCCGATATTAACGTCAACGCCTCGACATGAAGGAGCTTCTTTGACCCCGACGACACATGAGAGTGAAGGCGGGGTCATCAATATTCCCAGCGTCACGATTCCTGAGACGCCAGTCGCACTCTCTTTAGACACGTTGTCAACTGTCACAACTTTCCAGACACGTGTTGGCGCCACGAATTCGTCGATGATTGAAGGATGGCAGACCGACAGCAGCAAAGAGGAGCCGGTGGATGGTGAAGTGCTAACTGTGTATCTTCAGCAGTACATCCAGACGCACGGGGTGAATGATACTCTTGCCGTCGGTGAGCTGAGCCATTTCCTCTCACTTCATCACTTGCCACTCGCAAGAAGGCCGGCTAATGCGCTGGCGGTCTACCTCCATACCCATCAAATTGACCCAGCCATGCGGCTGACGCTTGACGAAGCAAGGTCAATATTGCAAGAACTTCAACAGCGAGGTCTTGGGGGCGATGGAACCGATTCGGCTCAACCTGGTCAGCTATCGCGTGCCAAATCTATGAAGAAGAAACAGGCAGCAGTGAAGAAGCGCCGACGACAAGAACACGACCTGCTTAACCGCGTGCCGATCGTATCTTACAATATTCTAGGCGAGAAGACGATTAAGTGGGTCGAAGCCGCACCAACAAAGGCGACGAATCAAGAGCCATCTCCACACAGAGACCCTACCGACGTAGGTAATTCCAACGCTGTCCGTAAGCGCACACCCAAATCCAGATCCCGTCGACACCGACCGTCGCCTTCCGTTAAGAAGCTCATGCAGCCCACGTCGTTGGATTTTCCTGATGAAGGACTAGTCCAGCGCATTCAGATCTCGCAGAGTTTTGCCCCTCTGTGGTCAAATGGCTACTGCTGGTGTGCTGGTCTCTCGGTCATCGTTCAGTGGGACGACTCCGAGACGCAGCCACAAGTTTGTGAGCACTGTCGCCACCGTCGACACACCCTTCGGCTTCTACGCAAAGACTACAAGCCACATTTCACGCTCCGCATGATTCTCGAGGTCATTGTTGACGTCTACGAGTCGCTCCTGCCAGAAGCCAACGCGATACTGTTCAATAACGATGCTGGTGCGCTTACGACTGAGCGGTTGTCCATCCATCATGCGTTGTTTCAGCTCTTTAAGCATCGATATGGCATCCAATCGATTGTCGAGACCAAGCTCAAGCTGCTCTTCGTGTCTATGTGTCATGTGGTGCGTCAAGTTGACGGTGTTGCGGTATTTGGTGAGCTTTTGGCACTGTTCGCCCGCACTGATGTAGACGAACAAGCACCAGATCACATTGTTGCGCTGTGTGTATGCGCTTATGGCTGGCTCTACTCTCGTGAGATGGTTGTAAATGGATTAACACTATTGGGTCGCAGTGGCGGCGAATCGGAGAATGTCCACACGTCGAAGGCGACGCACTGGCAATTTGTTCGACTTGCCAACGCACTGTTTTGTGCTCAAGAACTGTTGCGCTATCCGCTCGTGAGCCCGCTCTATCTCCACAACATCATGCGCTTTGCTCAAGACTATTCGCAGCGGTACCCAAGCACACCGGACGTGCTGACTGACGAGATGGATGAGGGCGAAGCCAATCCGATGACTCGGTGGCTCGAAATGCATCGCTTCCTGCGCATGCTCGTGGGCGAATGGAAGCAACAGACCACGGCATTTCGCTCCGTTGAGCAGCTGTTATTCGTTGCGCCGCTCTCCTCGCCCTCCACCTCGCTCAAGTCCGAAGCCTTGACATCAATTCTGGAGTCATTGCGACTCATTTTGAGTTGTTTCGTCTTTCATGACCACGACCGTGCCGGAGTGATTCCCGTCCATGACTTTGCGGCAATGCTGCGACGATTAAAGTACCTCTGGCCAAATGAGCACCTAACGGAGCAAGAAGCCACTCGTTCGACACGCTATCACGACTCGTTGACGTTCGAAAATGCGATCTTTGCCGCTCAAAAGCGCTTCCGTGACACCGAGCGAGACGGAAGGCTGTGCTATCTTGACTTTTGGGCAATGCTGTACATTGTCGGGGTTAAGACAGCGTCACTACTCAAATTTCGCGAAATTCCGTCATTTTGCAATGACTACAAGCTCGAAATCTCCCACGAGCTACGTGATAATGTCGTCACATACATGCAGTGCGCGAGCTCGTTACTTCTTCCTCGTGGCTTCCAGCCAGCCCGCAGTTCCGTGAATGAAGAGGCCAAAGCGGAGCATCGTCGACGAGTTGGTGGACTTCATGACGGAATGTTTGCAATGGATCGTACTCTGGCGACTCGGGCACTTTCGGTGCAAGAACTGTTGGAGTGCCATGGCGACAAGACGGATGACGGTAACGATCTCAACCGTGCTGGACGAATGTACGTCGATGGCTCGCTCCCAGCGCTGCGAAAAAACGCAAGCACAAGTGTTCTGGATGCGTCTAGTGTGGCTATTGTCAAGCAGACTCGTACAAGTCCCGTGGTAGTGGGTATACGACCGTCAGGACCACATCCCAAGCCAGTGGCGTTGATCTCAGCTTCAGCGTTGGAGAATGATGATCTCCCTCAGTCTGACAAGTCATCTTTAAGGGTGTACGTTCATAATCCGATTAGCCAGCCATCGCAAACCGACTTACCTGTCTCGACCCAGGACGCAAATGCTTTATCACGGTCAGAGATGTCGTCATCGTCATTTGGAAACATCTATGTCCAGTTTCCCTATATCTCGCCCCGTCACACTCGTGTGGAATGCTTGTCGATGACAGGTGTTCAACAGCGAATCATTGGGACGCCTACTATTGACGAAGACGACGAAACACGTTCGTGGAAGCAGCATATCCTGAGCGAGCACGACGCCGCCGAGGCCGAAGCGGAGCGCCGTAGTCTCGAGCGCGAGCAACGAGCTTCTGCAACTCTCGCCGAAGCTGATGCAGCGCGGGTAGCAACAAAGGCGATGGCAACACGCCTTCACTCATTTTCGAAACTGGTTCATTCACCGTCGTCATCATCCTTGTCACCCTCGAAAGAAGCTACATCACCCGCTCGTTCGCCAAAAGAAAAGTCTCCGCCGGACGAGGCTGTCGCTCCTGTCCTCGCTCTACCAGCTACGCAAACGGCGATGAAAAGCGGACGAAAGACGCAGCGCGAAGAAGCTGTCGTGGTGATTCCGACGATTGAGAAGGAGTCACCGATAGGAGTGATGTCCACAGCTCGACGGTCTCCTGTGCGAGAGAGAACTCGGAGGTCTGTCATCAATAATCACGAGGTTATTGGTCATTTGGAGAGACCAGAGGCAGCGTCTACTGAAGATGATGCGTTCGTTCACGATGACCTCCAGGATTGGAGTATGGGAGGATTTGACGGTGATGAGGCCTTATCACCAGCGCCGTTTGAAGATGAAGCGCACTTGGAGATGACCACGGAAACCACTCAAGCTCCTGTTGCAAGTCAAGCAAATTCAACACCCAAAGATTGTGCGGAAGAAGCGAGACTAGAAGCCGCGCTGTCGTCTGTCGAAACTGTCGAGCCGAAGCTTGGAGTAGAAGTGAAGGTGGTGGCTACCCCCGCGGCGCAGGAAGCTGTCAAGGCATTGCAGAATGTGACACTAGCCAAGCCTGTCCCTGATAGCAGCGTAGTCGTGGCTCCAACTGTTCAAGTGCCGAAGACCCAGAGTATAGATGTGCTGGAAAGCCTTGTGAACAAGACCCACCCACATGAGACGACGAGGGTTCTCGACGCACTGGCAGAAGAGAAGGACACAGCGCCAGTTGTCATAGCTCCAGCGATTGACCTCCCCATCACCAAGTCAGAACCCCAACAAGCAGTAGTGGTCGCTAATTTCCAGCCAGCTCCGATTCCGACTGCAAAGCCTTCACCACCAAAGGTTACAGCGAAGCCATCAAAGAAGGTTGTATCGATCCAACCCGAGACTCCTGCGGTCGCTAAGAGCTCCCAGCGGCATCAGTTCAAATTCTCCCAGCAACCACAGTTCCAGTCCTCGGCTGCGGTCAATACGAATCCGCTGCGTGCGCGTGGCTGGTCTCCAGGGGATGACTCAGCGAGTGATGAGGAGGACGACTACACCGATGAACATCACCGAAGGCGACGTGCACGTACTCGTGCGCGTGGGGATGAGGAAGACGAGGATGATGACTACGATGAGGCCGACGACGATAGTATCGCAGTGGAAGACATGCAGTTGCGCTTGTCGCCCAAATCCATTGCGTCACTTCGTCGACGATACAACTCCGATCCCAACTATAAACGCACAAAGATGCGGCCACTTGGTGCCTTTCCGCCTTCATTCACATCAGGGACAGGAAGTGTGAGCGCCACCAACGGAGAGGAGTCCTCAACTGAGCAAAGAGGGACTCATCTCGACAACGACACTGAGCGGGCTCTTTACGGCGAGCACATGACAAACGATTTGGGTGAAGGAATCGTCTTTAGTCCTGAAGCCGAGAAGGCGATGCAGGAAAAATGGAATAGTATCTTCTCGCAGGCCGAGACCACCATGTTCTCTCCGCTCAAGGCGCAGATCGAGTCGCGTGAGGCTGCTTTACGGGAGCAAGAAGAACAGCAAAGTCGGTTGATGAAAAAACGTCTCGAGCAACAAGCGCAGGATGATCTACGGCTCCGGCGTAACAGTATACTTACGACCGCGAACGGAATGGGTGGAGGGGATGAAGATCCCTGCGCGCCCAGTGACACCAGCGTCAACAACTTCCGAGTGCGGCGCTTGACTCGTGAAGTGTGCTTCCAGGGTCAGCACGAACTTCAGTATGGTACAACGGCGCGCGGAGATCTCAAGCACGTGCACAACGCGCAGTACTACCACTTTCTCTACTCCCCAGACACCCATGACCCGATCTTGACTCTTCGACTTCATGTAACGCGTGGCGAAGCCGAGATGTTCGTATCTACCGAGACGAAGGCGCCATGCTCCTCTGATTTCATGTGGCGATCGTCACTCGCGCCTACGATATCAACAGACCCGAACGAACTTCATCCTGGCCAGAAGATTGTACTCTTCCCTCACGATCATGCGCGAGTTCTGTCAGACGCCGCGACTGAGGGGACGACAAGTGTCACATTCTACGTGTCTGTTGTTGCCCTCGAACCACGCACATCATTTATGATTGGTCTTATGGCAAGTGGGCAAACGCCAGAAGCCTCGCGCGCCGTTCAGATGGTCGACAGTTTGATCGAGCGATTCAATCAACTTGCTCATTCGTTCCAGAGCACGCCCAGTGAATCTGGTCGTGGTGTGGCTCTGACTCGGCGAGCGAGTGGATTGACTCCGTCAAGCCGCGTATCTCGACTCAAAGCCCGCTTGGCAGAGTTACAACAAGACACAGACAATGAACAAGGTGATGATGACGACGACGACGCATCGGACGTGAAAGTGTCAACGGCGCCATCGCAGAGGAATCGAGATCAGCATGAGCAGGTGGATGAAGAGGGCGAGACCACGTCATTCCAGCAACTGCTAGAGTCAATGAGCAAGCGAAACTCTGTCGATCAGGATCGCAATGCTGCACACTCTACCCCATGGTCTTCACAAGTTGAGACCTCGACTGCGCGGGAGTTTCTCGAGGATGAAGTGCAGCGCCTCCAGGAAACCCAAGCGCGACTCTCTCCGGTAAAGATGCAAACCGTTGTAGCATTAGAAACGAGCAGCACTGATGTGGATGGCGTGACCGATGCGATTGCTGCTGCTGCTCATCGAAGGCTTTCCTCAGGCAGTCGACGACGACTTGCGCGCTTGCAGCAACCGCTCTCACCGCTCAAAGCGAAAGCACAGCGTGCTCATCAACAGGAAGACGGACAGAGTGCGAGCCTCAAGGTGGCAATGTATGAACCGAAACGCGTTGCGTACAGCTTGAGCAGTCTGCGACCACGAGAAAAGCGCTAGCGGGGGAGAAACACTATTGCTGGTACAGCTTATGCGGTTATGAACACAAAGCTACCAGTGCCTAATCGGATCCGGCTACTTTTCAGCCTTGATGTCGCCTTCTGGGCCTGATCGAGCACGCCACTGCCCCTTCGGCGCAGATCGTGGCTTCCGCTGCGTCTGGCGGTCTTGGGTTGGGTCAGACGAGCGTGAAGCGGCGTTTTCGTACTTCTCGCGACTCTTTCTTGACTTCTTGTGGCCATCACTCGGCTTCTTCGTGGTGGGCTCTTGCTGTGGCTCTGTCGGGGATTGCTCTTTGTGTGCTGCCTTGGTTCGTTGCTGTCCTTCCTTGGAGTTCTTTCGACCGTTGTCGTTCTTCGACGTCGACTTTTGCTGCTGCTTTGGCTTTGGATCCGCTTTGCCTTTTCCTTTCTTTGGTCCGTTGGCATTAGCAGCAGCCGCCGCCACCACTTCTTCAGGGACTGCACACACCACATCCGCAAAGCTCTCTCCCTTTTGCATTAAAGCATTCGCTCGTGCAAACTCCTTCAAGATACGCTGCTGGGCCGATGCTTGCAACACACACCCAAGGTCGCGCGTGATCTCCAACGGATCTTCAATGCTGATGCGCCACGACTTCATCTTGCTGAGGCCCCACCGAGTCTTCTTGGTCTTGCGCTGCTGCGACTCTGGTGAGCGCACACTCACAACGTACTGCGCAAAGTCAAACTCACTTGCATAGAATGCAAAGAAACCTTCGAGAAGCTCTGCGACCGTGAGGTTCTGCACGTTCTTGGCGGCGGCTGTCGTCGAATGGAACGCACGAGCAGCGTGGCGGTCGTCGCAGAATGAGATGTCGACCTTGTTAAAGTAGCGAGGAGAAACATTGGCTTGTTGAAGCAGCTCTGGGTTTTGAAGGTTCGGAAGAAGGCCGACGCGAGCCTGAAGGTAATAGATCACCAGTAGAATGTAGCTGTATGAGCTGAGGTATCCGAGCGAGGCATCACTCACACCACGCCGCTTGGCCCAGTGCTTGACTACGAGTCCAAGTGCGCGAGTGCGGTCATCGTACTCGGCGTAGGCACGCAGGAGCATCGTGTTGATAGCTGCCAGGTAGTTGTCAAAGCAGAGATCGCACTCATAATCACTGGCTCGATGGGTAAAACGAATCACAGGCACGCGTGCATGGGCGATGACCAATTTCACGTCACAGCCATTGCGTTTTAGCAACGCCTCGGCCATGTAAATGTCCTTTTGGCGACGCTTCTGGGCAGCAAGTGCTTGGGCATGAAGTTGGCGAGTCGAGTCCGCTTGTTGTTGGGTACTCCTGCCCTCGTTCGACATGGAGAAAGCGTCACAAGTGTACTGCAAGGCCTCCACAAGAGCTTCCCAGTGCACTTTGAACACTGCGAGGGTTTCCTGCTTCTTGGCATCCTTCTTCTTGGTCTTTTTATTCTGCTTGGCCAACCCATTCACCACAGCTTCAAGACTCTTTCGAGACTTTTCCAGCAGCTCCAGCAGCAAAGCGTGGTCTTCGTCGGTCGTCTCCGCGATCGAGTCGCCGCCGTTCTGAGCGCGACGCATCCGCAGTCGAAGCTCACGCGAACTCATGGCCACAGTGGCCCCTTCAGCGGCTCCCTCGCCTTCTTTACTGCCGTCGGCTGGCTGCGAGCGAAGGCACAGGTCCAAGTCCGAGCGCTTGGAGCCAAACTTGGAGAGGGAGCTACCGAACAGCAACACCTGGCTCTGTCGCCACTGCCCATGACGACGGAACGCCGCCTCCAATTCCTTGGCCACTCGCTGTCGATGGGCCTCATCAGCGTCTTGCACACAGCTCTCCTTGTAGATTTGTTGAATCTCTGCGCTCCACTGGGATCGCTGGGCTGATTCTGGAGTCATTGACGCGAGAGAAGCCAGTGCTGCTTCGTCCATATCGGCAGCGCTGTGTCCGCCTGAGCGTAGGAACACCATGACTTGCTCACACTGATGCAGCGCATGCTCGGCGGTCGCCTGACGCCACGCCGCAGCCTTTTGACGACTCTTACCCTTCTGCTTGGACTCGACTTGCTCCTCTGGCTTCGCCTCTTCTTCCTGTGGCTTCTCTTCGTTGGCATCCTCGACCGCCAACACACTCATCCACTTCTCCAGCACAGCGATCTCGTCACGAGTCGTGCGACTCAGAAGCAACTCGGTCGCCGCCTCGATCAACTCGTGCGTGATGGCCTTAACGACAGGACTCGGTGCTCGAGTGTTCGCTTCTGTGCGTGCGTTGGCCAGCACACTCGAGACGTCATCGACGATAGCCGCCACCGTCCACTGACTGGCCTCGTTGCTTTCGTCGTTCGTGGGCAATAACTCCATCTTGACGCGCTGTACCAATGCCTGCAGGTTGCGAATACGACGCACACACTCGACGTCGTGGATGGCCATCGTGTCGTTCGACGCCGAGCACCGACTCAGCAACGTATGACTCGTGATGAGATCGCTGTCGCAGCCCACGTACCACGCGGCCTCGCGCCAGTTGACCGGATCCACGACGGGCAGCACCACCTCCACGGCGTCCGACTCGGTCTCGACGCTCTTCTTCTTCCGCTCCTTCTTCTTGCTATCCGTCGTCTTCTTCTCGTCGTCTTCTCCAGCTGTCTCTGCTGCTTCCGTCGCCACGACGCGGTCTTGGGACATCCCCTTCTCCTTCTTCCGCGACTTGGTCTGCTGCTTGGGCTTCCCACCCTCCGCCTCGTTCTCCGGCGCCTTTGCTTCCTCCTCCTCCTCCTCCTCGTCCTTGCTCTTGGGCTCGTGCTTCTTCCGTGGCTTCTTCTCCGCTGTCACAGGCGCTGGTGGTGGCGTAGCATCTGCACTCTCTGTCTTCGACTTTGTCGTCTTCTTTGTCGAGTGCGGCTTCTTCTTCTTGGCCGGCACCGTCGAGTCTTCCGTCGACGTCGTCGCCTCCACGACGTTCACCACCTCGACACGCGCCATCTGCCCACCGGAGGCCTTGCCGCCGCGTCCTCCTCGTCGCGCACGGCGCTTGCCGTCGTCTCCACGCGCGTGGCTTCCGTCCGTCGTCATGCTCGTTGCGTCCGTCATGACGCGTACCCCGAGCTTTGGGCCGGCGAAAGAGACCATCGCTGATTGGTGGAAACTAGATTCACTAGGATTTATTATTTCAGCCAATCAAGAAGCGGGTACATCGTCTTTTCTACCAATCCAAATGGGAGATAGCGATCTTCTCATGAACCAATAGGATTGGCTGTAATAGATAAGTAATTTGGACCAATCACTCATGAGCAAAGTGTACCCATCTGACCAAGAGCTCACTTGCTCAGGACGGTGCCGAGTCGTGCGCCAGCTCGTAACAACTCGTACCCACGACGCAGCTCGTCGTGAATCTTCTCCTGAGCGGCCTGATTCACGGTCCGTCCGAGGTCGTTGTCCGTTTCCACCGGGTCTTCGAGGCTCATTCGCCAGTGCTTGGCGTTTGCGTCGCCCCAGCGCAGCTTCTTGGAGATTCGTCGACTTGGAAAACGAATGCTGACCACGTACTTATCGAATTGAAACTCGGTGGTGTAGAACGCGAAGAAGCCGAGAAGCATTTCTACGACATTCTGGTCACAGTTAACGTGATTGCGTTGCGTTGGATGCTGGAGGTTTGGAACAAGCCCAAGACGACTCTGGAGATAGTATATCACAAGCAACACATACCCGAATGGCTTCAAGAAACCGCGGGAAGCGTCACTGATCCCACGCTGCTTGGCCCATTGCTTGATTAGCACACCCAGTATTCGTACCCGCTCATCGTTCTCGGCGTACGAACGGAGTAATGTCGTACTGTGCACCATTAACTCGTTGTCGAAGCAGAGATCGCACTCGTATGGACTGGAGGGGTGAGCAAATCGAATCATGGGGATCCTGGCGCCTGTCACTACATGTAAGACGCTAAAACCTTCGCCTGCAAGAGTCGACTGAGCGATTTCCAATTGGTTCGTGCATTCGTTTCCATCCACTGCGGTCCCGAATGACTCGTTTTCAGCTTCCAGTGCTTCGAGGATAACCTGAAAGTGCTCCTGGAAATCTTGCAGCAATAGCACACGGTGCGAATCTACTGGATTGGCTCTCTTCTTGTTGAGCTTTTGCAGCCCAACGGATATCGTAGCGAGTGTCTTCTTGCTCTGGTCAAGCGTATTCTGAGTCACTGAAGCATGATGAGACCTGCGTATGTGAGACCTGTGTGGGTATCGTTTGTCACCCGTTGATTCGCTTGTGCGGAAGCAAAGGTCGACGTCCGAGTGCTTCGAGCCGAACTTGGAGACAGAGCTACCGAATGGAATTACTTGCGCTTCTTCCCACGGAGAACTACGTCGAAACGCGTTTTCAACGTGCTTGGCCAGGGTCATTCGCTGGCGTTCGTCTTCGTCATCGATGATCAGCTGCTGATATACTTGCCGAATCTCGGCATCCCATAGCTGGAGTATCTCCAAAGCCAAGACGGATGCCGCCCCACTGGAATGCACAGAACTTCCTACAGGTACAATCTCGATCTCTTGAAGAGCCTTCGTGACAACAGCTCGACTGACCAACTTGCAAGGAGGTCGAAACTGAAGTTCGCCTTCTGGCTGCCCTCGCAAGAGCCCCACCCATTTGTCCAGCACTGTTGACGATGGTTGGGTTTTGTCATTGATAAGGAGCTCTGTCGTTGCCTCAAGCAGATCACACAAGGCCGTCTTCTCGATGACACTTGATGACTGCTTGTGTCGATCATCGGAATCGTCACCCCTCAGCAAATGAATCGCATCGTCAACGATGGCTTCGTAATTCCCGACTTCGAAAGAGAGTATCAATCCTCGCACTCTATCAATGAGTAGCAGTGCCTGATGGATGCGACGTACACAAGCCGCGTCCTGGATCGTAACACGGTCCCCCGCGTTATAACACCGCGACAACACCTCGTGGGTCGCACTGAGATCACCATCACAGCCCACAAACCACGCATACGAACACCACTCAACACCCGCCATTTAGGCTTTAGTGAGATTGATTGTGCTACTTTACGTGTGGGTGCTTTCTCGTAGCGTTGCGCAGTCATACGTCGCCGTTGCCTTATGATTTTTCCTGTGGTCCCCATTTTCAACCCATCTCAGTGTCAAAAGTATCACAAGGGGAAAAAATCGTACTGGGTCCAACAATTTACTTTATCTAGTCTCAATCGAACCTATCTCAGGTCTCAACTCGAAGCGCAGACTGATGCGAGGAAGCTTTCACCTTCCGTGAGCAGCTCATACGAGCGCTGGAACTCGTCCAATGTCTTCTTCTGCTTCTTTGGCTCAAGAATCGTTCCTGCGTCACGATCAGGTTCCACGGGATTCTCGATGCTAATTCGCCAGTCCTTGAAAGAAGAGTTATACCATCGGAGCTTTTTGCTGATTCGTTGATCTGGCGCTCGAATACTGACGACGCGCGTCTCAAAGTCGAATTCAGTCGCGTAGAAGACAAAGAATCCATAGAGAAGCTCGGCAATCGACAAACCAGTTGCTCTGTCGGATGAGCTTGTTGCTTTGTGGAACACTCGGGCTGCTTCCACGTCCGCACAAAAAGAGACCTCTCCTGCGTTTGCGTTCCTCTGTGACACTTTCGACTGCTGTAATAGCATTGGATGCTGGAGATTCGGGAGCATGCCGACTCGGACCTGGAGGTAGTAAACCACTAGCAGGACGTGTACATACGAGCTTAGGAATCCTTTGGAGCCATCACTAATTCCGCGTTCCTTCGCCCAGAACTTGATCAGCACGCCGAGAATACGCACGCGACCGTCAAACTCTGCATAGGTACGGAGTAGCTCCGCGTTAATCAGGCCATCCCGATTCCCCATTCCAAGGTCGCAGCTGATGTCGCTTCCTGGCGGAAAGAACTGAATGATTGGGGCGTTTGAACCAGCATTTACCAAAAGAATCTCGCATCCACCGCGCTTCAGCAGCTGTTCAAGGTCAAATATCTCTTTGTTCTTGTGTCGTGACGCCATAGTAGGTGCTGTTCCCCTTTTGACACCCCTGGATTGATCATGCTGGTGCTGTAGTGCTTCCACCAACGACTTCCAGTGTGATAGGAAGGTGGCCGTGAGCTTGACTCGATGATCAGAGCCTCGTTTCGTCTGGGCAACAAGACTGTTGGAGACACTCTTCACCGACTTGGAACTCTTGTCAATCAATTCAAGTAGACGGAGGTTCTTCAGCTGATTCTCACGCTGTTCGTCTGGATCCCCTTGTTCAACGTACAAGCAGAGATCAAGATCGGACTTCTTCAATCCAAACTTTGTCGCCGTGCTGCCAACAATCTTGATCTCGCTTTCGTTCCATCGAGGATCCGTACGAACCAGGGCTTGAATTTCTTGAGCAATTCTCTGGCGGGCGCTTTCGTCGTCGGGATCCACCGCATAGGTCACCAGAAACTCTTGAATCTCTCTTTCCCAGTGCTCAGACTGTGGGCGAAGAGGCAACACTTGCGTTTCGGTACGTTCACTTGGCTTGATCATGTCATGTAGCTGGTCGTTTAGCCGATTGAACACGGCGGACTTGATCGTCTTCTGTAGTACGCGCGTAGGACGTGTCGTGTCAAAGACGGTCGCCCATTTGTCCAATATCAAAGGCGACACACGCTGACTGCTCAGTAGCTCAGTGATTGCCTCCATCAGATTCACCGTCTCTGCCTTTTCAACAGGACCAATCACAGTCTGCTTCAACGGCTCTTCGTCTAGTGCCGTCACAATTGCAACAGCGTCTTCCACGATCGCCGTCAGCGCAGTTTGATGCGCTTCCTCTTCATCGTATGACAAAACACAGCTTCGAACTCGGTCGATTAAGGCTTCAATGCGACGAATACGACGAACAGCATCAGCGTCTTGAAGTGCACCAACATCACCAACCCCAAAGCACTTGGCAACCATCTCATACGCAGCGCAGACATCGCCATCGCACCCGACAAACCACGCGGCCTCGTGCCACTCCACAGTCGCCACTTCCGGAAGCCCCTCCGTCTTCGTTTCTTCGTTGATTCGGCTCATTCTTGCGCGGTCGCCTTCCTTGTTCATTATGGTTTAGCGGATGAAGCGCAGAGCAGCTCACAGAGTCGTGTTTGGCATGCACACGCAGCGATCCATCGACGTTTCCACCAACCCATTGGCATTCCCACAAGAAAAATTGCTTGCTTCCATCTCCCTCTTCCTCATTGGTCCAAATACCACAGATAATCAGCGAATCATATCCTTTCTATTTAGGTTTTACCCAATCAGATGCTTGTTGGTTGGAAATTCAAAACTCGGTCATTCTGGCGCGAGAAGGGCCGACCAACGCAACCAACACCAAACCAACGTCCCACGCCCGAACCAACGCGCGCGACCAACATCCAACACGCGCAACCAACGCTTCCGCGCACACCATGAACGGCAATGGCGCGCAGCAAGTGTACTCGTTCCCGCTGCTCAAGCCCAGCGAACTCATCGCGTGCATCCGCGAGATGCAGATCCCCGTGACGGACGACGAGATCCGCAACTGCGACGTGGCCGCCATCCGCAAGATCTTCGAGGTCTTCATCGAGAACATCATGGGCGTCGGACGCGAGGAGATGAACCAGCCGCAGTTTGCCGGACTCAGCGTGCTCAGTTATCCGGAACTGCACGAAGACTCGATCCCCGAGATCACCTTCTTCCGACAGGCCACCAAGCTCATGAACGCCTGCGGCGTCTACGACTTTGGCCTGAAAGACGTCTTGACGCCGAACCCCAAACGCGTGCGGCGACAGCTGAGCGCGCTCATCAACTTTGCCAAGTTCCGCGACGAGCGGGTGGCGGCGTTTGGGGAACTCACGCGCGAGACGGTACGGAACCAAGTGTGCGTACACGTTGTGATTGATAGTGCTGACCGAGGCATTTGTTTTTTGTTTGGTTAGGACATGCTGGTCAAGCAAAAGACAGCACTGCAGGAAGAGAATGAAGCGCTTCAGCGTCAGTTGCAGGAGCTGTTGAATGAACAGGCGGCGGAACAGCCAGCGATTCAAAAGCTCACGGAAGAGAACGCTACATTGGAGACCGAGATCAATGTCCTCAACAAGCAACAGGCAGTCATGCGTCACGAGAACAACGAGTTCAAGGCCAAGTACCAGGAGCTCAAGGACGAAATGGCGTCGTACCAGTTCAACATCATCGAAGGCGATAAGCAGATCCAGGATCTGCATGGCAAGATTGTGAATTCGCCCGAACGAGTGAAGGGCGAGATCTCAGACATCGCCATGTCCCTGGAAGATGCCAAGGAGGAGATGAATGCCATGGATCGTCGTCTTCGCGAGCTGCAAATGTACTCGGACACGTTCTCGCGCTCGGAGAAGGATATGCTGAAGACGATCGAGCTCATGGAAGAGATCGAAGGTGACATGAAGAAGTGCAAAGACGCCAAGGAACAGGTCAAGCTTCAGAAGAGAGAGATCGAAGACAACCGCCGTAAGGCACTCGAGATCATCTCACAACGCAAGCGTCTGGAGAAGCTGGCGGAGCAAAAGCGCGAGCAGTTTGAACGCTACAAGGAGGAGGCGAAACTCAAGGATCAGGCGGCTGGCCACGCGCTCAAGGCTGCCCAGGCAGAACTTGCTCAGCTTGAGAACTCCCATTCAGACGCACGCCAACGAATCAACGCCCACAAAGATGCGGCGCGAGAAATCGAGCGCAAGATGCGTGAGGACGAGTTGCAATTCCAGAAAGAACTTTACGATCTCCAGCAAATGTACTCTCGACTACAGATGGCAGCACAGTACTACAACACACAGCTCCGCGACGCCATCCGAAGCGAGTAAGCGCCTACGAGGTATTTTTTTAAAGTATATATGGTATTTTTGTGCGGATATGTGTGCGATTCATGCGTGTGAAAGGTCACGACGGTTCACAGGCCACAGAAGACATCTAGGAGCAATGAGTGAAAGTATGGAGGGTGTAGAAACTCATGAAGAGGAGGAAGCTGTGCAAGAGCCAGAGGTCCAGTCGACGCCAGAGAATCCTGAAGATGCTGATGAAGAGACTGAAGGCTTCGTTGTACCAGCACCAATGGATGATGACGAAGACGACGATGACGACGACGAGGAAGACGAAGAAGTTCCAGTCGAGGTGCCCTCTGCACCGTTGCCGCCGGGTGAGGATCCTTTGCTGCTAGAATCTTCCGCGTATGACGTGTTCGACTTGGCGAGACCACTCCAGCGTTGGGAGATTGCTCGCGATCATGTCGTCTTCGGAAGCATGTGCAGTCTTGACGCTGGCAAACGACATGTTTTGCACCTTCTCGAGCCTCCTGTTGAAAGTGTCCATGGTGGTGTCGTCCTCGTAGCGGCTGGCAACACCATTCAAATTCTCAAGCTTGGAACTTCGTTGGGCACGAACAATATTGTCGATCGAAAGTATCTCTTTGGAACCAGCGGCAGTGGTATCGGAAGTCTTGCTGTTCATCCGTCGCGTCGGTTCTTCGCTGTTGCTGAGAAAGGAGTCAAGCCTAATATTTGCATCTACCAATATCCGTCAGCACGGGTCTGTCGCATCCTTCGCAATGGCACAGAGCTTGCGTACAGCAGTGTGACGTTCAGTCAAGATGGCGAGACGCTGGCGTCGGTGGGATGTGCCCCAGATTTCCTTCTGACAGTGTGGAATTGGCGGCAGGAGCAGACGATTCTTCGCAGCAAGGCTTTTGGTCAAGACGTTTTTAGCGTTCGCTTTGCTCCTCAGGACAGTGGATTTCTCACGACGAGCGGTGTGGGGCACATCCGCTTCTGGAAAATGGCGTCGACCTTTACAGGTCTCAAGCTCCAGGGCGACATCGGAAAGTTTGGCAAGAGTGAGCTGAGCGATATTGAGGCTTTTTGTGTGCTTCCTGACAAGAAAGTGCTCTCGGGAACAGAACGTGGCGTGCTTTTGTTGTGGGATGGAAACTTCATCAAGTGTGAACTGCTCACGTCGCGTCGCCACTTACCCCACAACGGTCGCATTCATGTTGTGCAGTATGATGCCGAAAGTTCACTAATCGTGACTGCAGGAAGCGATGGGTTTGTCAAGTTCTGGAGCTTTGAAGCCATCGATCGTGCTGATCTACCACCCGACGACACGGTAGCACTCGTTCCAATGAAGCGGCAGATGCTGATCCATCCTAAGATGGATATTCGCGCCGTCGTGAAGCTCAGCACTGCGCGATATCTCGTCCAGGATGCGTGTGGGTCTATTCATTTGCTCGCTCTGGATGAAAACGACGACACAGCGTTTGAAGTCTTGACGGATTATGTACCAAATGCTACTGGAAGGACGACGGGCGTCGTGGCATCACCGTACGAACATCTTGCAGCATCTTGTGGGATCGATGGTACAATTCATGCGTGGGATTATACTACAGACAAGTGCTTGTTCTCTGCGACGACAACAGTATTCTCCAAGGACAGCGATGGGAGCCCGCGTGCATCCTCAGCTGCAGCCACTGCAATCAGCTGGGTGCCGAATGCAAGTGCGTTTGTGACAACGGAGAATCAGCTCGTCCCGAAAAGTCGACAGGTTATCGTTGGCTTTAGCGATGGTGTCGTACGCGTTTTCCTCATGGACCTCATCAAGCGTGCTTGGGTCCGAACAAATGTATTCAAGCCACATCGCGCTCGTGTGAGTACGCTTGCATTCAGCCCGTCGGGAGTCTACTTTGTTTCGGCGAGTGACGACGACGCCACATTCTTCCTTTTCAAGGTGGTTCCGAGTGGCAAGACGTCCAAGTTCACCAAGTTTCCACCCGACTACCTGCCTCTGGGGTTCCAGCGAGTCGGTGAAAGCGGAGTACGCGCCGTTTCGTGGCGTGAAGATGATGAAGCGTTGCTAGTCACGCTCACAAACGGCCGTGTGATCGAATACTCGATACCTATGGATGGAACGCTAGAAGCACTGGCCGAACTGAAGCAACGTCATGCCGCAGCGACAGAAATGGAGACGGAATCCCGTGAAGATGACGATCAAGCGAAGGAGAACGAGACATACGAGCTCAAGTTGACTTCGCGGGAGTTTCCAGCTCTCACTCGGCGCCGGCCAATGGCAACCCCAGAGCTTGATGCCCTTGAAGCACTCAATCCGAACGGGAATCCACAAGTCGAAGACAAGATCCGCTCTGACTTTCATGTGGAGACGCGAGTTGCGCCTGTCATGGCATGGACAGCGCAGTACCAGACGAAGGACACCTTCTTTCTTAGCTTACAGGGTGGGAATGCATTACCATCGGCTTCCAATGCTCTGCTTCTGTGTCAATGGGGGTCACTGACGCCCCTATTGGAGCACGCCACGGAAGACACCACCCCGCTCACAACACTGGTGACTTCCTCGAGTCGCAAGTATATGCTGTGTGGTCTCGGCAACGGCAAATTCCAGCTGCGCTCGCTTCCTCGGCCGTACGCTTTTCTCACAGGCGAGTTCCATGACGTCGCATCGGATTCTAATGTGCTCTCAACGCGCGTGGTTATGTCGTTTGACGATTCTTACGTACTCACGGCGGGCGGTGATGGAAATCTGAGCATCTGTCGTGTACACAGTGAGCAATTGGAGCTGGCCGCTCGTTTACTAATGGAAAAATACGAGACGCTTCAAGTCGAAGGGAAAATTGCCGGTGAGCAAGCACAGCAAAAGCAGCAAGCACAGTGCGATATGCTACAGAAGGCTGCATTGGATGCAAAGAACAGCGAAGACGGTGGTGGGAGCACGCTTACTGCACCGGGTAACGAGCTCACGATGCTACCGAAGTATCAGCGAGCTCGAGCGTACGCAGCGTATATCGAGACCCATGTGGACGAGGTTGCGAAGGATGAAGAGAGCTTCCGAGGTGTTGTACGACTGCTGACAGACACCAATAGCACACTCGGAATGTCTCTTGCTGGCATGCCACGCGTCGAAGAAGGCCAGTCGACTGCATTACTCGCATTGTTGGAGACCCTAGACCTTGCCAATCCTAGTGAAGCCTATACGATCGAAGACGCCAAGCGACAGAGTGAAGTGGATGCCAAGGCTCGCGCGACTCAGTCCAAGCAAGACCGCACCCGTGACGTGCTCTTCAAAATGCGTGCACAGTTATTAGAACTCCAAGCACAGGATGCGTCATATCCACCGGAGAGTCGCTTGGATGACGACGAATGGGAGATTGACTTGGATTATGGCGAGATCTTGGCGCAGCAAGGTGAGCAAGCATGTGAGGAAGTGCGTCGCGAACTTGCATTCGCAGTGGAGAAGGAAGAGCTCTTGCTTATGAAGATGCGTGAGACGTACGTGAACCAGCTTGCGGTGGAGCTTATCACACTCCGAGCGTTTGAAAGTGGTCTCTGCGTACAGTCATTCCGCACAATGAAGATGCCACCTGTCCTCCAGAAACGATTGAATGAGATCTACACAAGTGAGGCTGGTGTATCGAAGGGGGAAACCAGTGCTTCCTCGACGATATCGCGTCGTCCTTCGGTGCTTCAGATCATGACCAAGGATTCTGCTCTCGACGAGACGTTTCCACTCAAAGAGGACGAGCGTATGATGATTCTAACAGCCAACAGTAAGGCGCAAGGCGCTCATCCACCTGGTGCTCCGATGCAGACAGATGGATCACATGCCAGTGGGTCAGTTCATGGCTTTGAAGCTAGAAAGAGGCTTCGTGCCGAGCGCAAAGACCGCCTTCAGCAGTGGATGACACACAAACCCGGTGAAGATGCTGACGACCCTCGAGATCTTGTCGCCATTGCGTTCGCACAGCGCAATATGGGCGACTACAAGCTCAAGACAGAGAGCAACTACGTCGTTCCAGAAGATCAGCGTGTAAATGCCGCCAAGAAACGTCGGCAAATGGCGCTTCTCGAAGAACGGATCTACGAGGCTCGACTGACGTTTAACGCCAAAGTGCTCGAGCTGCGCGAGCTGAAACTGTTGCTCGTTCACGAAATGAAGCAGGATGCCGAACGCCTTGAGGCACTAGGAGTCGCCATGCAACGCGAGGATCACGAGGCTTCGCTTGCAATGGATGATGAGAAGACGGCAGCCAAGACTACTCCAGTCGACGTGGATCTTAGCGAATGGCCCGAGCAGCGAGAACGCGTAAGCGACGCCGACATTGAGCTCTATCTCCGTGAAAAGAAAGTTCTCTCGGTTTCGACGGCTAGTCAGCAGCAGCAGCACCAAATGGCTAGTAATCTGACACATCGTCGACGAAGCAGCGTTCACCAGCCTGTAAAGATCGACGGCAAGCGTGTTGACGCCGTAGATCCGTCCATCACTGCCGTATCCCGTCGATTAATGCACCAGCAAAGCGACAGCGGTGGACAAGACACTTCTTCTCTATCGACCTCTTCGTCATTCCGAGTGCGACACATGCCCATTGACCCCAGCGCGATCATAACGTCGTCGCCTCAAGCCAATAGTAGCAGTGGACGGAAGCCAACGGGAGACTCGGAAGCTCGAGCGATTCGGATTTATCAGATCAAGCAGGAAATTCATCGACTTCAGCGCAAGCAACGCGATGAGATTCGTGCTTTTGATGACGCAGTCGCGCATCTCCGACGCGAAAAGATGCGTTTGGATGTGGTGTTCAAGCAGTGCGAGCTTCGTTTGTTCACGCTTTGGCATGAGCTCTCACTCCTCGAGCAGTTCGAAAGCCGTAAGAATCTGCTGAGTTCGAAACTGGACAAGAGCAAGAGCGAGAAAGCGTTGATTGTGGCCGAGATCCGCGATATCCAGGAGAACATGAGTCACAAGAAAAAGGATGTGGAAGAATGGGGCAAGCAGGAGAGAGCGATCCAGACCGAGTTCCTGACCCTCGTCAACGGTGCAAATGGCACGACTCCGCATCCGCAGTTCCTGGCTTTGCAGAAGATCTTCAAGAAGAAGATCAAGCGTGCAAAGAAGAAGAACCAGGGCGGAAAAGATGGTAAGGATGGTACGGGTGGTGATGGAAATGGGGGTAGTGGAGGCAACGGTGAAGGAGACCCAGCTCAAGACGATGACGACGACAACGACGATGACGAGGAGGAAGAAGATAGCGACTACGATGACGATGATGATGACAACGACGATGATGATGAAGAGGACGTGTGTCCTCTCGGTTGCGATCTCCAGCTGTACGAGAAGGTGCTAGCGCTTCGTGAAAAGCGCGCTGATGTGGACGACGCGCTCAGTGACTTGGCCAAGGCACTCGAAGAGCTCAAGAAGAGCAACGAGCGACAAGTCGCCAAGCAACGTCAGATCGACAAGGAGCTCCACGCTACCGAGCAGGACATCCAGCTCTTCCAGAGTGAGAAGCAGACGCGATTCAATCAATTGGATGTGGTGGTCGCACTAAGCAAGCAACAAATTCGAAGTCTCGTGCCCAAGGCCACCAGTCAGCCGTCGAACGCCAGCTCACGGTGGGAGCTACCCGAGAGCGCAAGTAACTGTCTCGTGTTTACGTCACGATCATTTGAAGCGCTAAGCGAGCGCATCGAGAGTCTCCAGCGCGAGAACAAGAGCCTTCGTCAGCAGTTCAAGGATCTGCACAAGCAGCAGAACCTCCTGGCCAAGGAGAAGAAAGTGCAGCAGGAAACGATCGCGCAGATCCAGCACAAGTGCGAACAGCTGCAGATGCTCAAGTTCGGTCAGCTTGTGGACATTGAGCTCCTGGATAAAGCCTGTGACACCACTCGGGTGAGTGAGCTGCAAGCCAAAGTGCGCGCCAAGGAGATGGACACTGAGCGCGAGCTCTCTCGCGTCAAGCAGACGCAACAGCAGCTGAAGCTCCGGATCCTACAGGCAACAGAGCAGAACACGGCGCTCTTATCGCGGATCGCTGCGCTCAACGAGCGCCAGTTTGCGCTGGAGAAGGAGCTGAACCAGGCCAATGTGGGGCAAAGCGTCCTCAATGACGACGCGGAGCTGCTCGAGCAGGAGCTCCGCGAACGCAACAAACTGGTCAAGATCGTCAAACTGCAGGCGCGTGAGGTGGAGGCGCTCAAGCAGGAGATCGGGCTCTTGCGCGGCAAGGACGGCAAGGTCTACGCGCCCATGTAGCATGTTGGCCATGGGAGCTTGAAGCTACCAGTATGCAGTTTGAGAGGGCTTGTTTTCAAATTTCCAAATTTGTAGGTTACAGTTCGGCCACCAGTGTTTGTAGGTACCGTAGATTCTGGATCCGGCGATGAGATCTGAGACACCCACCACGTCAAACTGGAATCTGGAGATCCACAGTGTGGACGGCCCACGTGAAAAGTGCTCCCCTACCCCGTGATCCATCCTTTATGTCAAAACCTTGCGTGTTTCACCAATCAGACCGCGCGAATGTGGGAAGCCGTGAGGTTTTTCTCCGCGTACCCCTGATCCCCCAGCGCGGAGGTCCGCTTGACTCGAGCAAAGAGTGCGCAAGAAGTGGTGCGCGTTTTTTGTCTGGCGTGTGCAGGAGCGACTGTGTGTGGGCGGAAGCGGCCCTGTTGTTGGCAGCCGAGCGAACGCAACTCAACCAACAAATAAACCGCCGACGGCGTAACTCGCGACCAAGACGGCAAGCAAGGAAGCAAGGAAGGAAGCGACGCAACCAACAAACCAACGCGTGAACCAACAACCCAACGCGATCCGCCATCTGCGTCCAACAAAATCCACCCAATCCGTCGGTGAATGAAGGTCGTGCAGTAGCGAGAAGCAAGCCGAGGAAGGAGCGAGACCAAGATGATGCGCGCCAAGCGACCGCGTACGAGCCATCCGCGCACCCGCGCCATGAGCGACGACATGGGTGACGACCACCTCCTCAATATGGACCCAAGTCTCATGACAGAACGCCAGCAGCTCGCGTTTCTTCTGCGGAAAACGGCGCAGGAACAGTCAGGCGCCGAGTCCATGTCGCAGTCCAGCTCGAGCTCCGAAGACGAAGGCCCGTCCCGAAAAGCCGCCAAGACGACCAAGAAGCGGATACCGCGTACGTGGCTGCGATTGTGCGTGGAGGAGGCGAGTGGGTGCTGAGTTGTGTACTTGTGTGCAGGTTCCACGGCGACAATGGCCAAATCGTCGCCAAGAAATGCGCGGAAAACGCCAGTTCACGACGAAGCCAGCGCGAACGCAGCGCGAACAACGCATGGCGTCGTGATATACAGTGGTCGCGGCAGGCCACCCAAGAACTCGATCAAACTCGCGCCTGGCCAGTCGGCAGCCGACTACGAAAAGATCGTGGCGAAAAGCCCCACCAACCGCCTGTTGACGGACGCCGAGGCAAGGCAAGGCGACTTGAAGCCTACCAAGAAGCTGCAAGTCAAGACGTCGACTTCCCCTCGCACAACCAGCTTGAAGGAAGAGCTCGAGCACCGATTCGATTTCAAGTCGGACAAACCGGTCTCCAGTAGTGAGAAGACCAGTCCGTCGAGTACGAGCGATGTCGCGCATATGGACGTGTTTGAAGATCACGCCGGACAGCCCGACTTTTGGAGTCTCCATTGCGCGTTGTGCTGCCAGTCGACGAGTCCGTTTGCCGCCTCCTCGGAAGCCTTGTTCCTCTGTACGTCGTGCGACAAGAAGTACCCGACTCAGCGTGCGCTTGGGCGTGTATAAGCTGGAGATCGGAGAAGACGTATGCGTTCCGTTGAAGCCCAGTGAGCAGCCTGAATGGTCCCGCGCTGAAGGTGATCAAGGCACGACTGATGGAGGAGTCCCCCAGTGTCGCGACTGTTGAGTATTTATTTTTTTTCTTCTGCTACTTTGATTGCTTGCTCGTTCTATCGCTAACTCCAGTAACACGGTGGTGAGTAGCTGTATAAAGGAGTTGTGGTGTCCCTGTTGTTGTTTCACCCATAGCTTATACGCCATAATAGCACGAAGAAAACCACCTTGTATCATGAGAGAGGAACTCGGATGATCTGATCACATCTACAGCTTGCAATTACAAGAACATATTCTGTTTCCTTGGCAAAAGCGCACGCCTTGTTCAAACGACAAGTGATACGAAGGCAAACGACGTCTCATTTTCTATATCTATGATATCACGACTTTCGCCGACGAGATATCTTCCATCTCGTCGTCACTCTCATCACGCTCGTCGCTCTCATCACGCTCGTGCTCGTCCCAATCTTCTATCTCCACGTATTCACTGTACGTGGGTTGAACAGCACGAACCCTTCGCTTAACCTCATTGCCGTTTCTGTCGACGAGATATTCTCCCACCACATCCAGTTCGTAGCTCGAGCAAGAATTGTTGTGACGTACATGAATCACATATCCTTCGCATGTTGGCTCCTGAACGTCGTGTTCCACCGAGACAAAGTTCACCACCACAACTTCATCTACGTTCAGGTCTTCAATACCTGCATATCTTTCTGCCTGGTTAAGCGCCTTGTCAATTCGCGACCAGTGGTTTGATGGACCTTGAGCTCATACCCAATTCGAGTCCCGTTGGCGATGATGATGTCAACTCGGGCTGAGCCATCTTGAGGCTTAGCTTCAGCGCATGACACCTTTGCATAGGGCAGTCCCCACAAAGGTTCCCCATGCATCTATAAAGCTCGTGATGGAAAGAAGCTTCGCTTGGAGAGTTTTTGTTTTGCACTTCGACCACCGTAATGCTGGCTGCACGCATCAGTTTGAGGGCCGAGGAAAGAATCACGACAGGCTTGGTCACATGATCTTTCTCGAGCAGAAGTAAGCGCTTGGCAAAGAATCTCATTGCGTCCGAGAAAAAGCACAACTTATCGTCTGGCTCCAGCACCAACACCTTCAAACACGAAAGCCGCTCGACTAACTCGACGTCCCCGCAGCTGTCTTCGATATCCTGGCGAGTTTGATTTCCCACCAAGACGAGATGAACAAGTGCCGAAACCTCGTCCTTAAGTAGTACCGCTTCTGAGGAGCCATCCATCGAACCGCTTGCTGAAGACCTGCGCGATCTTTTGCCTATGAGATCAGACAGAGCGAGTTGCAGATTCTTGAAGAGAGGTAGCAACATGGAACCATCCTCGAGACCTGTTGTTTCGATCCACTCTTCCCACTGAGACCGGCCTGCTCCCGACATACCACGTTCCTTCGTCATCTCGACGAGAGCTGAAAAGACACCAGGTGCACCACTCGAGTAGTGGGAAATATGAAGTTGGAGGTCTTGGGTGGAGACATCGAACTCCCGACTGCGGAAAGACAGTGGCCATCTGCCCCAATCCAAAAGGTTGAGCTTCGAGAAGCGTCAATGCAGCATCTTGGATTTGGTCTTGATATTCGGCAACAAAGTGGCTTGTGGCAGCACACAACAAACCACCAAGATAGTTTTCGAGATGAGTGAGCGATGCCACGAAAGCTCCCAATATGCCATCACCGCCGCTGAGCAATGCATCCAGCTCATCCACAAGAAGGTAAAACGAACCCAGAGGTTTCTCAGCAACCAGGCGCAAGAACAATTCTTCGCTCGAGCATCGGTTGAAGCAGCCAAATAGAAGCACACTCAACTTCTGCCAGAAGGACGGCACATCTGATACCGCCCAGACCTGCATGTCCACCTTGTAGCATGGCTGATCTGGGGGGGGGGGGGGGGGGGGGGTTAACTTCATGATACCGTCCAAGATTGTCGTCTTTCCGAAGCCAGGAGGGCTGTGGAGCAGGATCCTGGACTTGGCAGAGCTCTTCCATGCTTGTGTGATGGTTGTATACACCGCAATGGTCTCAAGTGGAACGCCCATGTCATCCGACATGTTCTGGCTCACTCTCATTTCACAGCGAAATTGAGGGCTGACTGCCAGTGTTCTCAATCATCTCACTTTCTGGGGGCGAATGCTTATTCCTGTGGCGTGCTCGGGTCCCGTAAATCGTAGCAACTTCATGGTACCGCTACATTTGTTGAGCTCTTTGAATGTGGTGCAGCATGGCTTTTTTAGAAGCGGTGGGAACACCTGCTTCGAACTCTACGGACCTCGATCAAGCGGCAAAACGACAATCGCACAACATGTTGCGCAGTGGATGGCGATCGATGAATCCATGGCCCAGATGAACTGTGTCTATTTCCAAGTCAGCAAGTCAGATGTACGTGATAAAGCGTCTTTGTGGGCACGCTTGTGCCTCGTGGTCGGATGCGATAGCTCGTGTGCAGATGCGGATTCGTTTCTACGAGGAGCAACGCGTACTCACGAGAAATTCGTATTAATCGTTGACGACGTGGACAACCTCTTTGCGAACGGTGAAGTAGGTCACGATTTCTTCGTCGAAGTGCGTGCATGGTTTCAGAACTCGCTGACTAAATTGCTTGTTGTGGGGTCCGGCTGCGTGTGGCATCGGATCCATCGAATCGGGCTTGACTTCTGTCCGTTTGTCGGCATCAGAGTACGTCATTTCTCCGACGATCAAATGACCGCGTTTTACGACCAAGTCGAGACTCGGTATTCGTTTCCAGAATCGTTGCAACGTGGGATCATGGAATACTCGCGTGGTGTAGCAGGAGAGCTATCGTCCAGAACTCGCTTCACGATAGACCACAGCTATGGGGACTCGCACGGTCTGAATGGGAAGCTTGGTTCAAGTTGGAGGCATTCTCGTCGTATCTCGAGAGTCACAATCGGACGTATCTCCACACGGTGAGCGAGTTGCAGACGTTGAGCAAATTTGAGCGCAAGGTTCTGGCATTCGCAATCCAGAATGACGGACTCGTTGGCTCTTTTGATATTAAAGCATATTTTCGTAGATATGATGGAAGAGTGGGCATTTGCGAGAAGATGGTACGAATGGGACTCCTGATGAAGTATCAAGGGCGCTTGGTGTCGGTATCTGCCATGTTGCATCGGATTTTCATTGAAAACTTCCCTCCGCGACCCGTGACGCAAGGCGTGACAGCCGATGATCCAGTTCGATTGCTCAAAGCTGCCATCAAGCATCTGAAACCGAGGCTTTTGCGACATCGTCAGCAATGGCAACCCAAACTGGGAAGACCAGCATTCTATCTCGATTTGTACTTGCTCGTCCGTGATCTCCTGAACAAGGCAGCATCCGAGACTGGCAGCGCCCCTGTGGAAGTCAAGGCTCCTTGCAGTCGTGAACACGCCGACATTTTTGTTATGACCGAGTCGCGACTGGCGTACGTGATTCAAGCGAACTTGCTTTGCAGAGCAGAAATGGAGGCAGCCGTCGAGAAAGCTGACATATATCGCCAAAACTTCGCGGTGGATCGCACGGTGTTGGTGAACTTTGTGCGCGAGGAAGACATGAGGGACGATGAGTTGTGTCGAATCGAGAGCTTTCCTCTGGTACAAGTGATTTTGGTGCGCTATCGACCAGAGTGTAACCACTTTGAGCTGCAGTACGACACCGCGAACGGTGTGAGGACTGTATCGTTTATTCGGCGCGAGAAGGATGGAGTTGAAAGTAGCGATTGGGTCCTCGTTTGACGGTTTGGTGCTTGAGGAAGCAACTGCGAAAGCTGACAAGTTATTTTTCATATGGTTTTGTTGAGTGTGTGACGTCGCTCGTCTGTTGTCTCAGATGGATACATTCCGTTGATTACAGATGACACGATGGGTACATTCCGTTACGTGTCTCAGATTGGTTTAAATGGTACTTCATGACATCTTTTCAACGAACCGTTTCACGGGAAGACCTCCGTGTTTCTTTCTAGCATCAGCTCAGTTTTCCCCAAGCACAGTCAGAGTACTGGTTACATGGCAGATTTGATGATGCTGCTTAGTACGATTGTCTGTGTGTGCTGTTGGCGGTTGACCCTCCGTATGCAAGCCAATCAAAGTGAAAGGTGAAGTCCACGCCTACGAATCAACAAAAGTATCATCAGCATCAGCATTATCGCGAACAAGAAAATCACCATCGTCGACATGATACGAGCACACACAGACACGTACCGCAATGCGCCAACGAGAACTGCAAGATGAACGGAACCCGCACCAACATCTTACCCTGGATCATCGACCACTGACTCTCCAACACAAACGGCAACTTCTCGCGGTGGCACGTCGAGCAGAGCTTGCTCATCTTGAACTCGTCCATGATGACCACTTTCGCGCGCTTTGCCAACGCCTGACGTAACCCCTTGACTGGACTGGACGCGTGACCCTTGATTCCAAGTATGAGATTCGACACGGTACTCGCATTCCAGCGTTCGCGCGAGCACAAGACCGATCAAATTGAAAAAAATATGGGCTATGATATAGTCCATCGTGGAGACGCGAACCTCTCCACCCAGGTGTTAGCGCGAGAAGACATCGTTGACTTCTCGCAATCAGCTAGAGTCCTGTATATTACGGATTAGCCAGTTTTTGACAGGTGACATTCTCACTGATTTCCGTTCTATATTACGCTTGCCAAAACCTGGCGCACTGATCCTAGCTAACACCTGGGTGAAGAGGTTCGCGTCTCCACGATGACACTATATATCTTCAAATAGCAATCAAGTCAGTCCTAAGCCTGATAAGCGCACAATGACCACGTGTTCACCAAGACGATTATTGATTCAGGTGTCTTTGAAACGTGGGAATCGTTCGGACAATTTGTTGAGCCACAGAACGTGCCATGTCAATGTCGGGACCAAGCACGCTTGCGATATCATTGTATCGTTCGATGGCCGCACGTATACCACTCCCTTCATTCATAGACGGCAGCAATTGAGCCAACTTGCGTCGTTTCATGGGTCCTTCAAAGCATGGAAGAGTGATATCTGCATCACCAGTTGGTGGCTGCGCAAGTAGCGCCCTGATCACGGCAAACGCAGCGCTTGGTTCGGTTACTGTCATTGTCCATATCCTTGAGATCGAATACTTTCACCCCGTCGCCAATCATGTAAACAAAGAAAAAGTTGATCCACTACCTGTGGAAACGAATGAATGCAGGTGCTCTCTTCGAAGTCTGAGTCAGAGTCATCTCGTAGCCGGTGATGACGATTGCGCAGGCTTGGGAGTCTTGGTTCAAAATCAGAGTCGGAGTCGTCTGGGGGTCTTCTTCGCTTTGTTGCCATGGTGGCAAAATAAGAAATGAGAGACTGGATTCGTGGGAAGAAAGCCTTTGCCCATTCGATAAGAAGGTCTAGGTTTGAGTTTTTGAATCGAGGTCAATTCATTTTGCAGTCGTTGGTAGAGATTTCAGGTGTAATAGTTGAACGTGGGAATCGTTCGGACAATTTGTTGAGCCACAGAACGTGCCATGTCAATGTCGGGACCCAGCACGCTTGCGATATCATAGTATCGTTCGATGGCCTCACGTATGCCGCTGCTTTCACCTCCTTCACCAATAGACGGCAGCAATTGAGCCAACTTGCGTCGTTTCACGGGTCCTTCAAAATATGGAAGAGTGATATCTGCATCACCATTTGGCGACTGCGCAAGTAGCGTTCTGATCACGGCAAAAGCTGCGCCTGGTTCGGTTATTGTCGTTGTCTGGATGTTGACATAATTGTTGTTCTTCTCGGAAACCCAGAAGAACTGCCAACGGTCAGTCAAGTTGGTTAGCAGTGCCATCACTGGGTCAGCGACGAGGATATCCAGTGCAATCAGTTCCGACAAAGCCTGGAACATGGAGCCTCCTTTTACGTTCCTCTTCACTTCGATCAGCATCTTCACTTCAGGCAACCCCTTCACATAATGCGGGAATTGCTTTGCGAGAGCACTCAAAACGAGGATATCCGTCCGTCCAACAAGATCAATGTCGTGACCAGGGACTGTAGCAGTGAGGATGTTCTTGCCTTTTTCCACACCGAGCACGCAAAGCTTCTTCTCCGCGAGCACATCGCCAATGTTGTCTTCCACGTACGTACGATATCGCTCTCGTTGCTGCTCCTCGGTGAGCGCAATGTTTTGACCACGTCCATCGTCAATGCTTTCCCACTTGAATCCTTCAACCGGAGCTGGGTATCTAGCTGTGAATGGAACCGTGCCAACAAATTTCAATCGAATATTCAGGTCTTGTAGAAGCGCGTTTCCCTTGGTTGAGCTCATCTCGGAATGGACGTATCGCTTGCGCTTAGGCTGCATTATATGCTCGAGCACCTTGTCGAGTTTTTTGTCCATTTCCGCTGTCACGGATTTCTCACCGGCCGCAGCTTCTGGGAGTTCCACCAGCACGTGAATCTCTTCTTCTCCGGGCGTGAAACTCGGACCAAACAACTCCTCCTTGTTGAGCTTCCACAACGGTCGCATCTCATCATACTCAGCACTTTTACCAGCTTGCAAGAAGTTCTTCACATGGCGGTCGTCCTTCAACCATGTATCGTTCTTCCGCGCCACGTACAGCGTCAATGCGCTTGGCGGAAACGAGAAGCGCTCGTGGTACCGTTGATCGTCAAATATGGCCTTCTGCAGTGCGCTCACTTTCGCATCACGTGCGATCTTCACGGGGAACACGCTCCCTTCGCCATACACCGCGCAATTCAGCTCCACCTCGTCCATGTTTCCTTCTCACCAGACAGATTGATACTTTTGTTGGAATAAACCTCAATTTTGTGCCTATTTCATATAAGAACGAAATCTCTATAGAAGAACCGATTGCGATCTGACGATTGATCGGGATGTGAACGCGGCGCGTAGTCGCTTGCCATATCCAGCTTGATTCGCTTGTTCGATCGAGTGTTCGCCATGACGAAAAAAAATGTGCTGGGAGATCCAGCAAGAGCGCGATGATGAAGAGTCGGCATCTTGCATCTTGGAATACTGAGTTCAAGTGCGAATTGTCGAAAGACCACAACGCTATTGTAGGTAGGCACGTTCTTTTATAGAGATGTTCTAGGGTTTTTTGATGTCCGCCTTGGCGGAATATACGTGCTTGATGTTGGCCATGCTTCCAGCAAAAGCTCATCAACTGGGAGATGCTCAATCGTGAGTGATGAATGAGTAGGATGGATGCGTTGGATGCTAATGACTATGGTTCTAGGTCGAGTCCTTGCGCGAATGCGTTGCGAGATCTCGAGCAAGCACCAGGAAGACTTGGCGAATGCTGTGGTCGGCGCGATCGAGTTGCTACTCATTCGGATCAAGAAGCAGGTGAGCATTGAATGGATTAATCCAGTCAATAGCTGGTGGATGACCACATTCTATGCAGGTTGAACTTGAGATTGGTCTATCCTCACAGAAGAACTCATCACCTGGACCTTCCCCACGGAAGACCGAGTCTCAGCGCCAGAAGAGGCATTTCTCGCCTCCCAAAGGCGGAAACTCGCCAAGCATGTGGACATTCTCGCCCCCACCCATGCTTCAGTTGAAGCTTTCATCACCTTCTCCACAGCAAGCTACACGACCGTGCCCAAATCCCACCTCCTCCACTTGTGTTGCTTCGAGACGCACTTCCGTCTCCTCGCGACCGACCAAGCCTGGATCACCTCGCTAGCACATTCGCGATGGTCGTGAATGTCACTGACGACCGTCGACGCGGAGTCGCCCGCAGAATCTGCTCGAAGAAAGTGCAACCTCGCCAGAACGCTCTCACTCTCCGTACCAAGACCCTCAAGTCTAGATCTCAGGCGAAGCAATCGGCTCTCAGCATGTGTAACTCTCAGGACTCCTTCGTTTCCTCTGCATGCCGGATAGCGGCAAAGTATGGAGAAGCCAAGCATCTTATGGAGTTTCGGCGAGTGTGGCCTCGCAACTTGGCTCGAGGACCTCCAGCTGACGCGTTTGTAACTAATAGAACCGAGGCCATTCAACGCACGCAAGCGGATCTTGCTGCACCAGTCAACAGCACCTTTGATCGAGAGTCTGACGTCAGATCGAAGATGCCATTACTAACCAGTCGCCTCCAAGAATCAGTCGAGTTCGAACCCATCGCCACACCCTCGGTCTTCACACCGATCGCTCTAAATCTCAGGCGCGTGCTTGAGACATTGCCGCCAACGTATCCATCCCAGCGAAAGCCCCGCCATTCTCTATCGGATCTCGAGTAAATATTCGAAATCGAATCTCTGAACTGCCTTCTTTGACTGACGTTGGCGATCTTTCTCTGATATGGAGAAACTTGGAAAGCAGGTGTTGAAAGGGAATGCAATCCCAGCGGCAACTCGGACCAACAGCCAAGGCTGTCCGGTGATTCATACTCCAATCTTCTGGCCACCGCTCAGGATGAAGCCCTCTGTGTCATTCGTCTTCCTCTTCGTCGTCGCCGCCGCGATTCAGCTCGTCTGTGCAAGCAACATCCGTCGATATCACTGGCGAGTTACCCAGTTTCCTGCGGCCTACGACGGAGTCACACGTCTTGTGTACGGCATCAACAATCGTCCCGGCCATGAGAGTCCCATTGAGATCACTCTGGGGGATACTATCGAAGTTCACGTCGTGAACGCCCTCCAGGAGCCCACGTGCATCCACTGGCACGGGATGAAGCAGTATGGAACGCCTCAGTATGATGGCACATCGGGTATCACGCAGTGCAGCATCAAGCCTGGTCGCAGTATGGTGTACCGTTTCAAGCCAAGTGAGGCGGGTACCTTCTGGTGGCACGGCCATGACGACACCCAGTACACCGAAGGGCTTCGCGGTCCTCTAATTGTTCATGACCCGAAGAACCATCAATCTCAGTCGCAGTCGAGGCCTCGTGTGGATGAGGAGTACACAGTTCAGATGGCGGACTGGTACCACAACGGCGGGCTTGTGTGGGATACGGTGCTCATCAACGACCGCGGACGCTTCAACTGCTCCGAGCTGAGCGAACCCGTCGCCTCGTTGCCTTGCACCGACGTTCAGCCGCTGACGCGATTCAAGTTCCAGCACGGCAAACGCTATCTCTTGCGCTTGATCAACGTCGCCGCACACGCTGCATTCGAGTTCAGCATTGACGAGCACGAGTTCCGCGTTGTCGCTGCCGATGGAAATCCAGTCCAACCGTCTGCTACCATCAACTCGCTCATTATCAACGTCGCGCAACGTTACGAAATCATTGTCGATGCGCACCGTCCAAACAAGTGTGGCAGCGATACTGACCGATTCTGGATGCGAGCCACATCGTTGTTCAATCCGCCTTGGACACCGCCGCTTAATCCGCCCCTAGCGGCTTCAACCCGAACGGTCTCGCGATTGTGGAGTACGGCAACCAGCAGCAATACCATCTAGAGCCGACGTCTTCTCCGTGGGATGACGCCGCCAAAGTGACGATCCCAGAGTTCGGTTTCAAGCCACTTCAAGCTCCAGAACTCGTGGCCGATCCCGAACGCCACATTGTTTCTTTCACAATGACCACCACCGAAGAGAACCCCGCATTTCTTGCGTATATTTCGATCGATGGATCTGCGCAAGAATCTTTTGTGATGCCGCCACGCCCGACGCTGTTCGAGATTGCGAGTGGACTGCCAACCTCTAAACTCCCAACCAGCTCCAATGCGCTGGCAATCAAACTGGGTCGTCAGATCGAGGTTGTTTTGATCAATCGCAGCAACTCTGGTCAGCACCCATTCCACCTGCATGGTCACGCCGTGTGGGTGCTAGGTTCAGGCACGATGCCAAGTGCCGATTCAGTCCCAGAAGGTCTCAATCTTGTTGACCCTATGCTACGTGATGTGTACACAGTGCCACCGTGCCCAGTCAACAGTTCCAGCGGTGAATGCGACGGCGTTGGCTTCCTCGTACTGCGCTTCAACACCGATAACCCAGGTGTTTGGATGCTTCACTGCCACATCAACCAGCACTTGGAGTTGGGGCTAGCGATGCTGATTGTCGAAGGAGAGAGCGAACTTCAACGTCGTGGCCTCCGCCCGTTCAAGCAAGCCATCACAGAGACCTGCAGCGGTCTGTACTGAAGGCCGAAAAGCTGACGCGTTAACAGCGCCTTTTACAGCCCACCCTCGAAGGGTTTCGGGGCGAACATCATATCTCTCTCTAACTTTGGCTGAATACACGTACTTGGCATTTCGTGATGGAGTCTTACCTCGCGTATACGAGCAACTCCATCGGGGTCGGAGAGTGTGCGCTCGTGTACTAGACTCGAAAGACGTGTCGCCGCCAATGAACATCACATCATCTTCATTTTCTTCTTTTGCTTACTCTTGTGTTAAAGTTGTGCCTGATCGGTAGACACACGGAGGATTCTCGCTAGGCACCAAACGGACATTTAGGTGCCATGAAACTCCTTGATCCTTCGTCCCGAGCGTGGCAATCACCCGAAGCGGCGGCTGGTACACACAAGCGTCTAGTTGTTCGTGGTTTTCTCGTTCCACGCAGTACGGAGGTGCGACGGAATCGCTGACCAAACATGCAGAGAGCGCTTGTTCTTAGAGAGCAGTTCACTGACGACCGTCGACGCGGAGTCGCCCGCAGAATCTGCTCGAAGAAAGTGCAACCTCGCCAGAACGCTCTCACTCTCCGTACCAAGACCCTCAAGTCTAGATCTCAGGCGAAGCAATCGGCTCAAGTCTAGATCTCAGGCGAAGCAATCGGCTCTCAGCATGTGTAACTCTCAGGACTCCTTCGTTTCCTCTGCATGCCGGATAGCGGCAAAGTATGGAGAAGCCAAGCATCTTATGGAGTTTCGGCGAGTGTGGCCTCGCAACTTGGCTCGAGGACCTCCAGCTGACGCGTTTGTAACTAATAGAACCGAGGCCATTCAACGCACGCAAGCGGATCTTGCTGCACCAGTCAACAGCACCTTTGATCGAGAGTCTGACGTCAGATCGAAGATGCCATTACTAACCAGTCGCCTCCAAGAATCAGTCGAGTTCGAACCCATCGCCACACCCTCGGTCTTCACACCGATCGCTCTAAATCTCAGGCGCGTGCTTGAGACATTGCCGCCAACGTATCCATCCCAGCGAAAGCCCCGCCATTCTCTATCGGATCTCGAGTAAATATTCGAAATCGAATCTCTGAACTGCCTTCTTTGACTGACGTTGGCGATCTTTCTCTGATATGGAGAAACTTGGAAAGCAGGTGTTGAAAGGGAATGCAATCCCAGCGGCAACTCGGACCAACAGCCAAGGCTGTCCGGTGATTCATACTCCAATCTTCTGGCCACCGCTCAGGATGAAGCCCTCTGTGTCATTCGTCTTCCTCTTCGTCGTCGCCGCCGCGATTCAGCTCGTCTGTGCAAGCAACATCCGTCGATATCACTGGCGAGTTACCCAGTTTCCTGCGGCCTACGACGGAGTCACACGTCTTGTGTACGGCATCAACAATCGTCCCGGCCATGAGAGTCCCATTGAGATCACTCTGGGGGATACTATCGAAGTTCACGTCGTGAACGCCCTCCAGGAGCCCACGTGCATCCACTGGCACGGGATGAAGCAGTATGGAACGCCTCAGTATGATGGCACATCGGGTATCACGCAGTGCAGCATCAAGCCTGGTCGCAGTATGGTGTACCGTTTCAAGCCAAGTGAGGCGGGTACCTTCTGGTGGCACGGCCATGACGACACCCAGTACACCGAAGGGCTTCGCGGTCCTCTAATTGTTCATGACCCGAAGAACCATCAATCTCAGTCGCAGTCGAGGCCTCGTGTGGATGAGGAGTACACAGTTCAGATGGCGGACTGGTACCACAACGGTGGGCTTGTGTGGGATACGGTGCTCATCAACGACCGCGGACGCTTCAACTGCTCCGAGCTGAGCGAACCCGTCGCCTCGTTGCCTTGCACCGACGTTCAGCCGCTGACGCGATTCAAGTTCCAGCACGGCAAACGCTATCTCTTGCGCTTGATCAACGTCGCCGCACACGCTGCATTCGAGTTCAGCATTGACGAGCACGAGTTCCGCGTTGTCGCTGCCGATGGAAATCCAGTCCAACCGTCTGCTACCATCAACTCGCTCATTATCAACGTCGCGCAACGTTACGAAATCATTGTCGATGCGCACCGTCCAAACAAGTGTGGCAGCGATACTGACCGATTCTGGATGCGAGCCACATCGTTGTTCAATCCGCCTTGGACACCGCCGCTTAATCCGCCCCCTAGCGGCTTCAACCCGAACGGTCTCGCGATTGTGGAGTACGGCAACCAGCAGCAATACCATCTAGAGCCGACGTCTTCTCCGTGGGATGACGCCGCCAAAGTGACGATCCCAGAGTTCGGTTTCAAGCCACTTCAAGCTCCAGAACTCGTGGCCGATCCCGAACGCCACATTGTTTCTTTCACAATGACCACCACCGAAGAGAACCCCGCATTTCTTGCGTATATTTCGATCGATGGATCTGCGCAAGAATCTTTTGTGATGCCGCCACGCCCGACGCTGTTCGAGATTGCGAGTGGACTGCCAACCTCTAAACTCCCAACCAGCTCCAATGCGCTGGCAATCAAACTGGGTCGTCAGATCGAGGTTGTTTTGATCAATCGCAGCAACTCTGGTCAGCACCCATTCCACCTGCATGGTCACGCCGTGTGGGTGCTAGGTTCAGGCACGATGCCAAGTGTCGATTCAGTCCCAGAAGGTCTCAATCTTGTTGACCCTATGCTACGTGATGTGTACACAGTGCCACCGTGCCCAGTCAACAGTTCCAGCGGTGAATGCGACGGCGTTGGCTTCCTCGTACTGCGCTTCAACACCGATAACCCAGGTGTTTGGATGCTTCACTGCCACATCAACCAGCACTTGGAGTTGGGGCTAGCGATGCTGATTGTCGAAGGAGAGAGCGAACTTCAACGTCGTGGCCTCCGCCCGTTCAAGCAAGCCATCACAGAGACCTGCAGCGGTCTGTACTGAAGGCCGAAAAGCTGACGCGTTAACAGCGCCTTTTACAGCCCACCCTCGAAGGGTTTCGGGGCGAACATCATATCTCTCTCTAACTTTGGCTGAATACACGTACTTGGCATTTCGTGATACTGTTAAACGAGATGCCAATGTTAGCTATATTACCAATATTGAACATCAATGTGACCAATTTTGAGCATGTTTGTCAAAAAAAGTACACAACTTCGTGCAAAACCGTGTTAAATTGGTATCTCCCAAACGGCAGAGTGAACCAAACGAAGTGCTCGTCGTCGTAGAAAGTATGCTCTAAGCCTACGCTTCTACGTTGATTCGGACCACACATGAAATGTAATATCGTAATTATTAGCATTTGCTAGATTTACATATTTTGTCGCATTGCTTACGCACCTATTGGAGCCGCAGATAAATACACCAATATCTTTATTGGCACTATTCTTCAAAGCCAATATTGCTCTTGAGAGAACTTGCGTAAAGTCCACTCTTGCAAAAGCACAATATGCGCAGCTTGGTGCACCAAAGGCAATATCAATAGAATTATAACCATGGATTATGCTTTGTAAATATACAAATCGTGTTCTGGTCTGTTCTGATACGTAAACGATGCCCTTACTACTATTTGAATAATAGATTTCAATCTTTATTCGAGGCATCTGATTAGATAAATCATTTAAGTGTCGTGTAAACTCTTGAACAATATCCATACTTGAAACACTCCAGATCAATACACTTGTGTATTTTTTTCGTATGCGTTTACGCGTATCTGCCATTGCGGAAATGAATGCAGTAATACCTATTCCGGCACAAAAGAAATATCTAACATTGTACAAGTGGTGAAATCTAAACTTGGATAGCTTATAGTGCCCTAGTCGAATAAAATGACTAGCTTGAACTTGAGTCTGTAGAAGATTCCCAAATCGACTAGTCCAGAGACCAAGTCGTTGTATTGAAAGAATCGCTTCCTTTCCTCCTCTAGCAAGTGTAAATGGATGCCATTCTAGATAACTAATTTTTGGATTATTCACAAGTATGGTAACGGTACCGAATGAATTGAGCATTTTATCGAAATAGTCATTATCTTCTAAGTATAGACGGATCAAGGATGGGGTAACTACCCATCTAGTGATACGTACTATCTGTACAAGTAGTTCATAACGATGGAACCACAAGTAGAATATTAAGAATGTAATGTTAGAACATAAGAGAAATTGAAACCAATCAATTTGGAACCACTATGTGCGATCGTAAGAGCAATTCCTAATATTGCACAATATTTATGCAACATCTGATTTGTAGAAAATCGAAGTAATCGAAAACGATTTAGTAATAACCATAATATTAATAATCCAAATATGCCAACTAATACAAACCCAGTTACGTAAGCATTTAACGAAAAGAAGTATTTGTAAGATATTTTAACGGTTGACGTACTAGGAGGAACAACATAAATGGAACTTCTGGAACACCCATTTACACATAGGGCAATGGCATAACGGATATGTAATATATGCGCGATTGTGTGTATCAATCCCGCTATTAGTACTCTTGTTCCAAACACGATATGATAGAGAGCGGAATACTCGGACGGGAAAACGAATACAAGAATTCTATCAGGAATGCTATGAGATACATTTGTATGAGGTAGTAATATGTATGTGATATTTGTAAGAATCATCACTGCCCCACATCTTGCTACCAACAGCCATGCTGGAAATGTCGGTTTCGATAATATCAATAAACCAATCGATATCAGATCTATGCATTGAGTCAATATTATTAATCCATACTTTGACCAATCTGTATACTTGTATCGTTCGGGATCAATGTATTGCCCGGCGATAATTTTGGTGCTTGTGATCGTCTATCTCTAGAACACCACTTCAGTGATCGCGTGTATGCTCTGTATGATATTCTATTTGAACCTATTTGATACATGAACATCTCGTCAAGATAATTTACGATTACATTTTTTTGCATTGGAGTCAATCCATATGCATTCATAAAAGTTTCGTATTCACTTATCAATAAATCGATGTTTATCTGTTGGGTATATCTACTAAAGTCTTGTATATGGTTACCTCTCATGGCAATACAGTAAGACCCCTCTCTATTCTTGATGGAGTATTCAACATGGTACTATATTCTTGGTCTATCAATCTCAAATCTTAATCATCGGGATAATATATCCAAATGTCAAAACGTAATAAATCAGTCGAGCAATCTGGTGGGACATCTCTTGTCAAAAAAACAATATTAAGCGTATGCTTAGTCGTCATTGTGGCGTGGATATCGGTTGCCGTGACCATTTCCACATCCTTTGATTACGACATTTGGGGTGGTGAAAATAAGGCATTCAATATTTTCACTATTGTAGCAGGTATTTCTGTCGTCCTTGGGTATGGTACATACTGTACGATGCCCTCAATCAGAAACAAAGTTCGCGTCGCGTTAAAGCGCATTCCACAAGGATGGTACACTATTATGGACTCGGGCATGACCCCATACTTTAAACCCGAATATTATATCATTAAGAATGGAAGATATGTTAAGGCATTGGATACGAGTATCAGTGCAGATCCATATGGTTTACCCGTCCTTAAACAAGGCGGAGGATTCAACTTAAGAGATATGCCGCTTTCATCATTCAACATGTCCATCTATCGTAGATACTATAAACCATTGTTGAATTGGATGAATATTGTTAAACAAGATACAATTAGACGTGCACTTGACGATAGCAGGTTGAGTACGCTTTCACGACTAGATAGAAAGATCTCAACATTCTTTGATAATATCAAAGACTCTACTAGAGTGCAATTGATTGGTGCGAACTGTATGATTGTTAAACCATTCCATAAACCACATTTGTTGATTCATAAAGATGCGTACCTCTCATTCATCAAAGATGTAAACAATGATAAGTATTGGGAGCTTGAAAAGCGACGAGTCAAAAAGACGATGAATATGATATAGGTAAACTATCCGGTCTTCGATGGTTGTTATCGCGTACTGTTGCAAGTAGTCCATGCGATAAGTTTCCAAATCAATCCATGTATGAACACGTATAGAGAGAAGTATGGGCTTTATCTAATATCTTCAAAGATGAGCCCGAGGTCGCATATTACGCATTGTATGATTTTGTTATGGATAAAAATAATAAACTTGGCTATCCTTACCTAGAAAGCGCTGCTACAAGATATGCCATTAGAAATGAGATTGATGAATATCAATCGGTGATTGTTCAGAGTATCAATTCTAAACTGAATACAGATAACGTTGTGAATATGGTCGAATTATACAAATATCTGATTGATGAAAAACGCCAATTTAGCATTCCGATGGTGCAAATTCTTTTGAGTTCTGAAAAAGGAAAGGAAATAGCAGAAACTTTGCCAATGATCAAGTTATTGATACCTGAATCAATTAAGAAGATGGGAGCGTCGTTACAGACTTATGAACTTCCTAAGAAGGTTCTCTATACCGAAATCCAGATCAAAACATTAATGAAATATATTCAAGGCAATGTTAGAGAAACCGTTATTCACCACAATCGAGAAACATACAAAAGTGTTAAGGCTTCAAAGCGAATTGGTAAGGCTTTAAGTGATATGCGAATGCCCTCTGTGTCTATAGGGCATTTGAATATTCACAATCCGATTAGTTCACTTATGAGGTCGCAGCTGAAGTTTCACAACCTGTTTTCATCAGAAGACAAACAGGCAAAAATCAAGGAGAATGTAGATATTGAAACAAAAACAATAGCAGCACAGAAAGAATTGAAAGAGATTGATCAGCTATTAGAACTTAAGGGTGACTTGGGCGACCGTACAGAAGAACGTCAAAAGGAGCTACTCAAGGTTATTGAGCTACATAAGAAACGTAGTACTATCAAGGATAAGATAAATGCGCTACGAGAGAAACTTATCAATCTGAACAACCGTAGATATCATCAGCTACGATATGGGCAAACATCCATTAAGGACAAAGATATCTCCAAATTGGAGTCAGAGATTGAAAAGGAAGAAATGAATGTTTCAGAGATTGAAACAGATATCCAAAATGTAGAAGTAACCGTACTAGAAAGTCAAGATAATGGAACGATAGTAGCTGATGCAGAAGTGGCAAAGGACATTTTAGATGAAGCCGAAATCAAGTTTTCAGTCATTTGGGACCATATGAATGAAACGTATCCGGTACCCAATGCTAATCATGAGCGTATACAACAACTCGAAAGCGACAATGACCAATTGCGTAAGCAGATTCTATCTACACATTTTACCGCTTCTGTACGGAATAAAAAGCTTCAAGCTGAAAGATACGAAATTCAACAACACTATTTGAACACTAAATCTGAATTGAGTGGATTAAAACAATCATTAGATGATCAACTTGAAACCAATAAACGATTATCTACTAAATTGGAGGAGTTACAATATAAACAAACTATACATAATGCCGCACGTGACACAGTTGATGAAGCTACTAGAAGAGCTTTACAACAACAAATATCTCAAAAGGAAAAAGATCTAGTACAATCTAAAGAACGTATCAAGGAACTGGTCGACAAGATGTCAGGTATGACAAATCTACTCAAAGAGTGGGAAGAGAAGATTTCAACTATCACAGATGAATTAAGAGAACTCCACACTGAAAATGCCGATTTACATAAATCGCTTGATGAAGTAAACCAAGAACTAGTAAACAGCAATCATACTAACGAAGAGTTGAAAGAACAGATGCGTCAAGAATCGGAAGTAATGCAGGAGCGGTTGAACGACACAATCGAGCTGACAAGGGAACAAAGAATTGCCCATATCAAAACCAAGATATTGAAAGCTGTAGAAACGGATAAACGAGAGAAATTGGCAGAACAGTCTAAGAAGATTAAAGAACAGTTGACTGAAGAAAATAAGCGACTTCAAAGCTTGACCAATGAAGTTGGACAGAATTTCCTAGAAGCAAACAATGTACACTTGAACGAAATGGCAAAAGTACCCAGAGATATTGCAGAATTACAAGGTCAGTTCAATTTCGCAACAGATCAAATCAATATCTTAGAAGCTCAACCAAATGCGCTTGAAAAAGAAAAGGCTACATTGAATAGTATCAACGAAGAAAGTCAACGCGAAATACTTCAGCTCCAAACTCAATTGAATGACCTACAAACATCTCGAGATGCTAGGGCAACGATAAAGATACAAGAATTAACGGAACTAGTAGATAAACGCGAACAAAGATATCCGAGATCAATGACAAACTAAATGCAGCTAATGAGAATAGTGCAAATATTGAACAGAAATTGGCAAATGCTATTGAACTCAAAAATAAGCAAGACGTTGAATTAGAAGTTCTAAGACGGCATAATATTTCATTGCAGAAGAAAATCAACGAAATTGATACTAGAAACGAAACAAAAGCGCTACTGGATAAACTAAATGTTGCAAATGCTCAAACTCAGCATTTATCTGAATTACAAACAACATGATGATATTCAAACCCAGCTTAAGCAAAAAGCCTATAACGAGAAAACGCTTGAAAATCAGCTAGTAGAGCAAAAGAATACCATCAAGGATCTAATCGAAAATCTAAACCGTTCCGAAAACAAATAGAGTCAATGGCGAAGGAACATGATATTATCATTAAGAATATGAAAAGAAACTATGAAGGGCAACTATCTAATTGCTTGACCCTAGGCGCGTCAGGCGTGATGAATATCAAAGATTTGGTACCACGCAATACTACAACTAGTGCGTTTGGTAAACCGACTAACTTTGTATTAACTAAGGAGCATTACGATGAACTGAATACTCTTTTAACTAATTTGATTTATCGTAAGATCCCAGCCAGTGTTGACACTGAGAAAAAAATACTCCCGACATTCTATGCAGATTTCATCAACTCGAAGGCGATTGAAAGAATTTTACCATCTGCAAATCAGGCAAATTCGCCACTTGGGATAAATTTAATTAAGTTTGCTTCCTTTATGCTATCCTTATATGAATACCATAATGAAGATAAGTCGCCTTATAGAGCTAAGATCAAATCCATCTATGAATGTAATGCCCAAACAGAAAACACACCAATTGGATCCGTTGAGAAAGACAACAAGAAAACGCCAGCAGCCACTGACTTTGTTCACCGCCCCAAGCAGTTTGTTAGTTCCCTCGGTGGCCATCAGCAGTCTGTCCGCGCCGCCCTCGCCGCTTGCTCGCCGTCCGTCCTCTCCACGAGTCCTCGCCTCCGCCTCCGCCTCGTGCCTCTCTCCGCCTCTCTACGTGTGCTCCTGTCGCAACGCCGTCGATAGGAGTGACCGAGCCAGAAAGCAGTGACCCTGGGTTCAGATCCGCGTTGTCGTTTCGATTGGTTGTGGGGGCGTAAAGCTGCACCACACTACTTGCTTTCGGTGAGCAAGCGCCGTCAGCGAACGATCACGTAGTCGACGCGTCGTCTGCCGCGTCCAGAACCCCTTCGGTCCCACCCAGCCCAGGAGCAGCCATTGCGGATCTGCCTTCCTCACAATCGCAACGGATGGGATAAGTTTTCGCTCTCAGTGAGGAAGAACGGAAACGAGTCTCGAGAAGCAAGCCGACGTCAAGATCTCGAAGCAGCGATGATTGCCCAAACTAACAAGCCAACTCTCGTGCAGTGGGAGGAACTGTCCTTCGTCATCATGGATGCGCCGAATAACAGTAACCTCCACCTGTATCTGAAGGAATTGAAGAAGTACAACGTCACCGAACTGGTGCGCGCGTGTGAAGTGACCTACGGCCGCGAAGGAGTCGAGGCGGCAGGCATCCGCGTCCACGAGATGGAGTTTCCTGACGGAGAACCACCGGACGCTGAAATTCTTGTTCGATCGAGTGTTCGCCATGACGAAAAAAAATGTGCTGGGAGATCCAGCAAGAGCGCGATGATGAAGAGTCGGCATCTTGCATCTTGGAATACTGAGTTCAAGTGCGAATTGTCGAAAGACCACAACGCTATTGTAGGTAGGCACGTTCTTTTATAGAGATGTTCTAGGGTTTTTTGATGTCCGCCTTGGCGGAATATACGTGCTTGATGTTGGCCATGCTTCCAGCAAAAGCTCATCAACTGGGAGATGCTCAATCGTGAGTGATGAATGAGTAGGATGGATGCGTTGGATGCTAATGACTATGGTTCTAGGTCGAGTCCTTGCGCGAATGCGTTGCGAGATCTCGAGCAAGCACCAGGAAGACTTGGCGAATGCTGTGGTCGGCGCGATCGAGTTGCTACTCATTCGGATCAAGAAGCAGGTGAGCATTGAATGGATTAATCCAGTCAATAGCTGGTGGATGACCACATTCTATGCAGGTTGAACTTGAGATTGGTCTATCCTCACAGAAGAACTCATCACCTGGACCTTCCCCACGGAAGACCGAGTCTCAGCGCCAGAAGAGGCATTTCTCGCCTCCCAAAGGCGGAAACTCGCCAAGCATGTGGACATTCTCGCCCCCACCCATGCTTCAGTTGAAGCTTTCATCACCTTCTCCACAGCAAGCTACACGACCGTGCCCAAATCCCACCTCCTCCACTTGTGTTGCTTCGAGACGCACTTCCGTCTCCTCGCGACCGACCAAGCCTGGATCACCTCGCTAGCACATTCGCGATGGTCGTGAATGTCACTGACGACCGTCGACGCGGAGTCGCCCGCAGAATCTGCTCGAAGAAAGTGCAACCTCGCCAGAACGCTCTCACTCTCCGTACCAAGACCCTCAAGTCTAGATCTCAGGCGAAGCAATCGGCTCTCAGCATGTGTAACTCTCAGGACTCCTTCGTTTCCTCTGCATGCCGGATAGCGGCAAAGTATGGAGAAGCCAAGCATCTTATGGAGTTTCGGCGAGTGTGGCCTCGCAACTTGGCTCGAGGACCTCCAGCTGACGCGTTTGTAACTAATAGAACCGAGGCCATTCAACGCACGCAAGCGGATCTTGCTGCACCAGTCAACAGCACCTTTGATCGAGAGTCTGACGTCAGATCGAAGATGCCATTACTAACCAGTCGCCTCCAAGAATCAGTCGAGTTCGAACCCATCGCCACACCCTCGGTCTTCACACCGATCGCTCTAAATCTCAGGCGCGTGCTTGAGACATTGCCGCCAACGTATCCATCCCAGCGAAAGCCCCGCCATTCTCTATCGGATCTCGAGTAAATATTCGAAATCGAATCTCTGAACTGCCTTCTTTGACTGACGTTGGCGATCTTTCTCTGATATGGAGAAACTTGGAAAGCAGGTGTTGAAAGGGAATGCAATCCCAGCGGCAACTCGGACCAACAGCCAAGGCTGTCCGGTGATTCATACTCCAATCTTCTGGCCACCGCTCAGGATGAAGCCCTCTGTGTCATTCGTCTTCCTCTTCGTCGTCGCCGCCGCGATTCAGCTCGTCTGTGCAAGCAACATCCGTCGATATCACTGGCGAGTTACCCAGTTTCCTGCGGCCTACGACGGAGTCACACGTCTTGTGTACGGCATCAACAATCGTCCCGGCCATGAGAGTCCCATTGAGATCACTCTGGGGGATACTATCGAAGTTCACGTCGTGAACGCCCTCCAGGAGCCCACGTGCATCCACTGGCACGGGATGAAGCAGTATGGAACGCCTCAGTATGATGGCACATCGGGTATCACGCAGTGCAGCATCAAGCCTGGTCGCAGTATGGTGTACCGTTTCAAGCCAAGTGAGGCGGGTACCTTCTGGTGGCACGGCCATGACGACACCCAGTACACCGAAGGGCTTCGCGGTCCTCTAATTGTTCATGACCCGAAGAACCATCAATCTCAGTCGCAGTCGAGGCCTCGTGTGGATGAGGAGTACACAGTTCAGATGGCGGACTGGTACCACAACGGCGGGCTTGTGTGGGATACGGTGCTCATCAACGACCGCGGACGCTTCAACTGCTCCGAGCTGAGCGAACCCGTCGCCTCGTTGCCTTGCACCGACGTTCAGCCGCTGACGCGATTCAAGTTCCAGCACGGCAAACGCTATCTCTTGCGCTTGATCAACGTCGCCGCACACGCTGCATTCGAGTTCAGCATTGACGAGCACGAGTTCCGCGTTGTCGCTGCCGATGGAAATCCAGTCCAACCGTCTGCTACCATCAACTCGCTCATTATCAACGTCGCGCAACGTTACGAAATCATTGTCGATGCGCACCGTCCAAACAAGTGTGGCAGCGATACTGACCGATTCTGGATGCGAGCCACATCGTTGTTCAATCCGCCTTGGACACCGCCGCTTAATCCGCCCCCTAGCGGCTTCAACCCGAACGGTCTCGCGATTGTGGAGTACGGCAACCAGCAGCAATACCATCTAGAGCCGACGTCTTCTCCGTGGGATGACGCCGCCAAAGTGACGATCCCAGAGTTCGGTTTCAAGCCACTTCAAGCTCCAGAACTCGTGGCCGATCCCGAACGCCACATTGTTTCTTTCACAATGACCACCACCGAAGAGAACCCCGCATTTCTTGCGTATATTTCGATCGATGGATCTGCGCAAGAATCTTTTGTGATGCCGCCACGCCCGACGCTGTTCGAGATTGCGAGTGGACTGCCAACCTCTAAACTCCCAACCAGCTCCAATGCGCTGGCAATCAAACTGGGTCGTCAGATCGAGGTTGTTTTGATCAATCGCAGCAACTCTGGTCAGCACCCATTCCACCTGCATGGTCACGCCGTGTGGGTGCTAGGTTCAGGCACGATGCCAAGTGCCGATTCAGTCCCAGAAGGTCTCAATCTTGTTGACCCTATGCTACGTGATGTGTACACAGTGCCACCGTGCCCAGTCAACAGTTCCAGCGGTGAATGCGACGGCGTTGGCTTCCTCGTACTGCGCTTCAACACCGATAACCCAGGTGTTTGGATGCTTCACTGCCACATCAACCAGCACTTGGAGTTGGGGCTAGCGATGCTGATTGTCGAAGGAGAGAGCGAACTTCAACGTCGTGGCCTCCGCCCGTTCAAGCAAGCCATCACAGAGACCTGCAGCGGTCTGTACTGAAGGCCGAAAAGCTGACGCGTTAACAGCGCCTTTTACAGCCCACCCTCGAAGGGTTTCGGGGCGAACATCATATCTCTCTCTAACTTTGGCTGAATACACGTACTTGGCATTTCGTGATACTGTTAAACGAGATGCCAATGTTAGCTATATTACCAATATTGAACATCAATGTGACCAATTTTGAGCATGTTTGTCAAAAAAAGTACACAACTTCGTGCAAAACCGTGTTAAATTGGTATCTCCCAAACGGCAGAGTGAACCAAACGAAGTGCTGACGGCTGTCAAAGAAGGCAGAGTGAAGGTATCCGCGGACTGTTTTTCCTCACGTGAGACGTTGAAGAAGCGCAGGATGCAAAGTAGTAAACGAATTCCATTCGCGCTTCTACTATCTTTTGTACTCAAAACACAGAGGGTTGTCTCATGCGGACTTAACGAGGGCGGATGGCTTCACTGACTTGCCTTGGACGAATACGGCCTCGATGTTGCGATCGTCGCCAAGGAACAAAAACTTCTGGAAGGTTTGAAGTACGTCCTGTGTGTCGGTTTCTTCGTCGAAGAAGTCAATGGGGCTGTTCTCGCCGAATGGGTCGATCACCAAGGCGTCAAACTCCTTCCCAACCACAAAATTGCCGACCGTGCCACTGAGACCGAGGGCTTCAGCACCGCCGACTGTGGCCAAATGGAAGGCCTCTGCGTACGTCAATGCGTCAGGTGTTGTCTCGCCTTCTTCCTGTGCACTGCTGTTGCCGATGGATACGAGCTTCGAAGCGATGACTGCTTGTCGGATGGCATCGAGCATTGATGGGGAATAACCGCCCGACACATCCGTGCCAAGACCGACCTTGATCCCTTCTTGGAGCATCCGTCGCACGTTCAAGACACCACTACTGAGGGAGAAGTTCGAGTTCGGACAGTGAATAATACCCGTCTTGCGGTTGCGAAGGATATCCCGCTCGCTCTTGGAACACCAAATGCAGTGCGCCATGTATGATCGATCATGGAGTAGACCGTGACGGTCGTAGACATCTGTGTAGCTGTCGCAATCTGGATGCATGCTCTTGACCCATGCAACCTCAGCTGGGTTCTCTGAGAGATGAGATTGCACTGGAAGAGGTGGGTTGTGTTCGCGAGAAATATCAGCAAGCGCATTCATGAGCGTTGATGTCGTGCTTGGTACGAAGCGTGGGGTGAGCACGGGTGTGATCAGCGAGCTGTCCTTCTTGAGCACGTAGTCCACAAACTCGCGTGTGTGAGCAATGGACGTCTCGGTCTTCTCGGTGAGTTCGGTTGTGGCATTGCGATCCATGTTCACCTTGCCCACGTAGCCGCGTTGGCCGACTTCCTGGATGATGTCAGCGAGCGCCTTGCACGACTCCAAATGGATCGTCGCGAAGTACGAGCAGGTGGTCGTACCGTTGAACAAATGACGACGCACGGCCTTGGAATACAGCGACCTAGCATACTTGACGTTCTCAAAGCGAGCTTCGTACGGGAATGTGTATGTCTGGAGCCAATCGAGCAGTGGGAGGTGCATGCCAACGCCGACAAACGAGTGCTGTGGGGCGTGTGCGTGGCCATCGACGAAGCCCGGGATGAGCAGACGATCACCGAGATCCACAAGCTCATCGTACGTGGCGTCTTCGAGCGAGTGTTTCTGAAGATCGAGGACGTACGCGATGCGTCCGTGCGCATCCACGCCGACGAGGCCTGGCTCGAGGACTTGGAGCTGGTTGAGGGCGAGCGAGTGCACGACGTTGGCCTTGTACGCCGTGATGCGTTGCGTGGCGGTCCGAGACATCGCGAGGGCGGAGGAATTGGCAAATGACGCATGCAAAGGCTCTTGATGGGCGTCGACGAGCATTCACTCACTCCGTTGAACTCCGTCGCTTCAAGATGTCGCGCACGCATTCAGCTGACTGACGCATTTGCATTCAGCGGATGGGGACCAATCATCGGTCGAGAAACCCAGAAGACGATCGATGATTGGCTGAATCAGGTATCGTACGGCAATGTAACGGTCGTTCACATTCACGCCAGCTCAGCGGGAAGATCTGCCTCCTCCTCGTGCCTCTTCGATGGCGTACTTTGAAGGAGGAAGAGTCGATGGAAGCATCCCTTCCGCAGCTAATCATCACTACATGAAATTTCCATCGACAGCTCAGCGCAACGTTCTGTGACAAGATGTCGCTGGTCTCGGCGGGCAGCCAGCAGGGGTGGACCCACAGAACGAGATCAACCCATTGATCAATCCCATTGGTTGAAAATTTGGACTAGCACATGTGATTGGTCAGTATATTTAACGGATGAGATCTATTCCTTTTCCTGCGCTTCGCCTGTTCTGAAACACGAAAAGCTAAATTCTTCTGTGTAATTTACAACGTAACTTTCCATCGTTCGCCCAGCCATCCGTAAGCTACAAGGTCATTTCTACAGAATTGGCAGTTGTGGGATTGTGCAACCGTGAAAGCTAACTCGTTAGCTAACCAACGCGGTGCCGTCACAAACGGCGGCTGCGAAAGACAACAAGAAAACGCCAGCAGCCACTGACTTTGTTCACCGCCCCAAGCAGTTTGTTAGTTCCCTCGGTGGCCTTCAGCAGTCTGTCCGCGCCGCCCTCGCCGCTTGCTCGCCGTCCGTCCTCTCCACGAGTCCTCGCCTCCGCCTCCGCCTCGTGCCTCTCTCCGCCTCTCTACGTGTGCTCCTGTCGCAACGCCGTCGATAGGAGTGACCGAGCCAGAAAGCAGTGACCCTGGGTTCAGATCCGCGTTGTCGTTTCGATTGGTTGTGGGGGCGTAAAGCTGCACCACACTACTTGCTTTCGGTGAGCAAGCGCCGTCAGCGAACGATCACGTAGTCGACGCGTCGTCTGCCGCGTCCAGAACCCCTTCGGTCCCACCCAGCCCAGGAGCAGCCATTGCGGATCTGCCTTCCTCACAATCGCAACGGATGGGATAAGTTTTCGCTCTCAGTGAGGAAGAACGGAAACGAGTCTCGAGAAGCAAGCCGACGTCAAGATCTCGAAGCAGCGATGATTGCCCAAACTAACAAGCCAACTCTCGTGCAGTGGGAGGAACTGTCCTTCGTCATCATGGATGCGCCGAATAACAGTAACCTCCACCTGTATCTGAAGGAATTGAAGAAGTACAACGTCACCGAACTGGTGCGCGCGTGTGAAGTGACCTACGGCCGCGAAGGAGTCGAGGCGGCAGGCATCCGCGTCCACGAGATGGAGTTTCCTGACGGAGAACCACCGGACGCTGAAATTCTCGACAAGTGGCTCGACCTCGTTTCCGAAACTTTCAAGGACAACAAAGCGGGATCCCGATCGAACAAGTCAATTGCTGTGCACTGCGTCGCGGGACTTGGACGGTGAGTGTTGGTGGAGTTGAAACAGCTATCTGTCGCACGTGACTTAACGATATATTGTTTTGTAGTGCTCCGGTTCTCGTTGCTATTGCGCTCATCGAACATGGGTTGGACCCGATTAACGCCGTTGAGCATATTCGCAAACATCGCCGTGGGGCGATCAATCTGCGCCAGCTCAAGTATCTCGAAAAATATGAGCCAAGTCGCGGCCACAAATCCAAGTGTTCGATCATGTAATGTGGGCATAGGTCTCGCTCATCATCAAAGACAAAAAGACTCAAGAACTCGCTCGCCTGACAGAATGTGAGCTACTAGCTGGATTGGCGATACTAATCGCTGTAATAGGATGATTTTTGCATGTTTTGTCGTGGTGCCGATCCTCAAAGCTTCACCTGTGCTACCGTTCCAAGCGCAAGCTGGATGAGAGGGACGACTTGCTTGCGCGAAGCGCCAGTGTTGTGCTGCTGGAATGCCGACACGCGCTCGTCAAACTCGTAAGGAAGGCCAGTCGATTCGAGCTGCAGCACATCGTTGCTTTTGAAATATTGCAGACATCTCTTGGTGTGCGCTTGGTCGTTGGCTTCGTAGAAGAGAATCTGACGTTTGCGATCGCCGTCCGAATTCACTGTCATTGTCATGACAACAAGAAATGCCAGATCATCCTTCTCGCAGTAGGCCTGAAGCTGCTCGACAAAGTCATCTCCAGTCTTTGCCTTGGTGACAAATGCCTCGAGAGGAATGAGGATAGCACTCACTCCGTATTTGCCTGACGATCCTTCAGGCAACTGGAACTCCTTGTAATCGCACACGAGGCAGTTATTGAGAGAGAATGCGCTCCAGTGCGCGACGTTGAACTTCTCGGACTGAAGCCAACGGAACAAGTCTCCTTTCTGTGCGAACGAGGCAGCTTCTAGATGATTAGCTGCGGCAACATCACGAGGAGTCACTTTCTTGGCGCTTGGATCAAAGTTGATAGAGTCCAGAGCGATAACACCGAGCAGCATGGTCGCACTGAGAGCCAAAACTTCCTCATCAACCTTCTTCGTCGCCGAATGAGCCAAAATCTTCTCGGCGATAAGGGTGCAACTCGACGCGACCAATGCTTGATCGTGCTGGAAGGCGATCTCACGGGCGGGGGCTTCCAAGTGCTTGCCGAGGTCCATGTGATGGTCCAAGATCTCCATGATGCGTCCAATGTCCTCGGCCACAAGACCTTCCGCGATGCGCTTGGTGTTGAGGGCGTTGTGGTCCAGTAACGTCATGTGCAGCGAGCTCTCCCCCTCCTTCGACTGAAATGCTTCGTGGCGCCATGGAAACTCATCAACGAAGAAGATAGAGGAGGTGTCGATATGGAGTCCCTGGAAGAGCGCCACGACGTCACATCGCAGTGGGAGCTCGTCGCGCGGGATCGGAAGAACTGGTACGAAGAGCTTCGACTCGCGCTCTTCCTTGGCCACGTAGTCTCGAAAGTACGCGTACACGAGCGAGCTCACAATGGAGTCAGCGTCGGCCGCTTCGTTTCCGATCATTACGTGGACACGCGTTCCCTTGGCCACGCCGCTCACTCCTTCTCGCACCCGCTGGAGGAACGCATTGAAGCGCGCGACACTCACTTCCCGCACGCCCTCGCTCCCTTCACGCCACTGGATACTGGAGCTCATCGTACGCACAAGCCCCCACCTTCGACTGATGCGACCAACTCCTCCTCTCAGCATCGACGTCGGCAGCTTCAAGCTCTCTGGGGGGAAGAGCTGAACCGTCGACGCACGGTTCAAGTGAACCGCCAAGTGCACGCACTCTCGTGACCCGGTGGCAGTGCGTCTCCGAGGGACGTCAATGGGCCTCCGACAGCTGCGCGAGGGGCGTTAGATACGGATAGACCCATGTCGTCCATCCATATCCCCCTCCGTCGCCATTTACCTCGAGCATCGCCATCTCGCGCGCGGTCCGCCTCCATTTGCCAGCATGGCGCCAAGTTTCCGTACAGAGTGATGGTCTTTATGTCTATTTTCAGCCAATGAACGTCGTCGAAGGCACTGGAAGTCTCGAGCAAAGCAGCACTTGGGGAAAATGACCGAGCGTGGGAGTCTCCGTAGTGAGACGCGGGCGGCGGCGCTGGCGCTGCGAGGCCAGCAGCGTGTGGGTGAGCAGCTGCAGGAGACGCCGCCGTCGTCGCCGCCCAGCGCGGCGATGCTCGCGGCGTTTGGATTGGATGTGGACGAGGAGGGCAAGGACGACGACGACGAGTGGCAAGAGGACGCGAAACGAGCGCTTTCGGACTCGGACGACTCGGATTTCCAGCCGAATGGGTCGAAAAAAACCAAGAAGAAGCGGCGGCTGCGTCTGAAGCAGAGTCCGTCGGGAAAAGCAAAACTGCAGAAGACCATGGTGAAGAAAGAGGGTGAAGAAGTGAAGCCAGACGCGTCCATGCTTGACGTCGAGGGAACCAAGTTCAGGTCGTCGACTCGCGGTCGAGGCGAGCAGAACTGGGTCGACGATGGATGCGTCGCATCGTATGAGAAGCGTATCCACGAGTTCCGGTATCAAGTGCGACAGAGTATTCGTGACGACATGGAGACCTTCTATAACAAACCCAAACCGGATCGGGAAGAAACGCTTGGAGCCAGTGACGACTTGGACGACGGCGGCTTCAACGACGAGGGCGACGCCTCGATCCAGAGCGTTGACGCAGAGCAGTCGGTGACTGAAGACGAGACATGGTATTCGCCCGATGATGTGCTCGTTATGGACTCTGGCTTGGCTGTCCCCACGTACATCCACGCGCATCTCTATCCGCATCAGAAAGAATGCCTCGACTGGTTGCATCATCTTCACGAACGAAACACAGGCGGCATTCTCGGTGACGAGATGGGACTGGGCAAGACTGTCCAGATTGCGTCGTTTCTAGGAGCCATGTATCACTCTCGACGGATACGCACAGTGTTACTACTGTGCCCAGCCTCCGTGCTCTTGCAATGGGTTCGTGAGTTTCACAAGTGGTATCCTCTTGTTCGAGTCGTTCTTCTGCATGCTTCGGGCACTGGTGTTACGCGGGCGAGTCGAACCTACACCCAGTTGATCGATGAAGTCACCCAATTCGGCGACGGAGATGAACAAGGCGGCGGTGTCATCATCTCGACATACGAGAACGTGCGTCAGTATCAAGAACTATTCCTCGATTCTGAATGGGACTATGTTGTCCTTGACGAAGGCCATCGTATTCGCAATCCTGACGCAGAGATCACGCTCGTCTGCAAGCAACTCAGAACAGTCCATCGGATCATTCTCACCGGAACCCCAATTCAGAATCGACTGCGCGAATTGTGGTCATTATTCGACTTCGTCTACCCCGGAAAGCTAGGCACTCTGCCAACGTTCGAAGATGAGTTCGTGCTTCCGATCCGCACTGGTGGCTACTCGAACGCGTCCAAAATGCAGGTTGTGATGGCTTACAAGTGCGCGCTGGCACTAAAGGACATCATCAATCCGTTCATGCTAAGACGAACCAAGAAGGAAATTCAGCATGTCACGAAGATGCCTGAGAAGATGGAGCAGATTATCTTCTGCAACTTGACCAGTCGGCAATACGAGACATACGAGTCGTTCCTGTCTTCTCCTGAGGTTGCGGCTGTCCTGCGCCAAGACATTCGCCCATTCCGTGCGATTTCCATCCTTCGGCACATCTGCAACCACCCAGACCTTCTCTCCACTGTTGGTGAGTTTGGTGTTTCTGGTTTCCCGATGCCAAAGCGTTCTCCAGATGAGCCGTACGGGAGTGTTGAAGCGAGTGGGAAGATGATGGTTCTTCAAAAGATTCTGGGTTTGTGGAAACAACAAGGCCATCGCGTGCTTCTCTTCACTCAAACTCGGAAGATGCTTGACATCTTGGAGAGTTTCATGGCCAGTTTGGGCTACATCTATTGCCGACTTGATGGTACGACTAGTGTGAAGGAACGCCAGACGCTGTTGGATGCGTTCAACCAGGATGGAAGCCAGATATTTATCTTTCTGCTCACCACTCGTGCTGGCGGCATTGGGGTGAACCTTACTGGAGCAGATCGCGTCGTGATTTTCGATCCGGACTGGAATCCATCGACTGACTTGCAGGCACGCGAGCGCTCGTGGCGACTGGGGCAGACAAAACAAGTCACGATCTACCGGCTGATCACTAGTGGGACCATCGAGGAGAAGATCTACCATCGACAAATTTTCAAGCAATACCTGACAACCAAGGTTCTTCATGACGCGAAGCGAAAGCGATGCTTCAACAAGCATACCCTTCGCGACTTGTTTATACTGGGAGATCAACGAGTCGATGGCAATGTTGAGACAACCGAACTTCTTGTTGAAGGAAATGTGGAGCGGCCCGGCGCTGAACTTGATGCGGATTCCATTGAAGAAGGAGAGGTTGAGGATGGCGCTGCCATAATTGAGGACGATAAGGAGACTGATGAAACGGTAGGAAGTCCCACATCGGGTGGAAATGACAACGACGCAATTCTCAAGCATCTCTTCGAAGGTGAGAACGTGAAAGGGGTATTCAACCATGACGTTGTCGAGTCGGACGGCGTACAGAATCAAGAAGCCGATTTGATCGAGCTAGAATCAAGTAAGATCGCGCAATCGGCGTTGAGTGCCTTACAGGCATCATGTGCAATGGTCAGACAGCAACGGCGCTCCCAGTTTACTCCAACGTGGACCGGTCGAAGTGGAGAGGCGGGTGATCCCAATCAACGAGCGCCCAACCGTTTCGGTAACCGTGTCGCTCGGGGCAGGCAAAATGGTGCAGTCGCTAACTCTGGACGACCAGCTAATGGCAATCCGTTTGCACAGTCCACGGTGTCCTCGCGCGAGATGCTCTCTCGTATCAAGAACAGAAAGAGCGGCGTCGCCACTGCCGCAGCACGTGCCCCTGCGCCACATTTACAGGCGGATGGCTTCATGAGTGTGGATGAGATGACCAAGCAACTCCACGCTTTCCTTGTGTCTCGAAGCAACAGCGGGCAACGCCACAGAGGAGCGACCACCGAAGAACTTCTGGACGCCTTTGCGAATCTCGTCGCGCCCAAGGACAAACTCGTTTTCCGAAAGTTGCTTCGCGATATGGCTGTCTGCCGCGATCGACGATGGGAACTCAAGCCAGAGTACAAAACGGAGCCGGTCTAGAACGTTAGGTTCACATGCAAATGTAACAAAGAGCTACGCATTACACTATCATTCCATCCGAGTCGTTCGTCGTCGATGGCACCGATGCCATAGCTATATGATGACGCTTGAAGAAGCCTTGTTGCCACGACCACGTCGCCTGGAAGCTGCCTTTCGGCACACCGTACTTGTCTGCGATCTCGATGGCCTTGGTCTTGATCATCGGAGACGAGATCGTCATGCCACTTTGCCGTAATGCCACAATCCAGTCGACGAGTTCCTGCTCCGCCTCGTTACTAAGCGTCGTGGCCGTGCCCTTCTCTCGTCGTCGACTCTGTCCCGCCGTCGTCTGCTTGAAACACATCTCTTCGATGGTCTCGCGCTCTTTGACCCACTTGTAGATCTGTCGCTTGCGCGAGCCAATGTTGCTCGGGGTGAGATTCGCATAAAACTCGCGCACCGTGGCGTTGATGTCTTTGTCATGTGCTTCGTAAAAGTTGATCACCGCGAGCTTGTGGGCGTACGTCACTGGTTTCCGCAACGACTGGTTCTTCTTGCGTCCTGGTCCGTGCATCCGCGGACGGCCTCGCGTCGCTTTGGGCGTCGTTGCCGTTGCCTCGACCGACGGTGTCGTGGGCATCGAGGGCATGCCGAGTCCGAGCTCGAGCGCGTGCTGTGCTGCGATGACAGGGCCAGCGAGCACACCAGTGGGAGGATGGATACCCACGGGGATGTGCTTCATGTTGATGGCCGCGATGGCGCCGTAGAGCGCGCTCTCGACGTCCAACATACTCGCGTGTCGCTCTTCCTCGTCGTTCATGGTGCGTCGTAATCAGCCGTCACCAATACCGTGTGTCACGAAGCGGTTACCGTATATTTCCACTAGAGGGAGCTGGACTCTCTCTATAGTGACACTGCACAGGTTTGCTTGGACAACGGAAGATGGAGTGCGATGGCGAGCGACGCGGTGGCCTCCACGTCATGAGGACGGGCGAGCGCAAGCGCAGTCGAGACAGAGAGCGCTCACGTCGACGCAGTCGCAGTCGCAGTCGCAGTCGCAGTCACAGTCGCGGTCGTAGTCGTAGTCGCAGTCGCAGTCGTAATCGCAGTCGGCAGGCGCGGCGGTCCGAGGACGACCGGCGGCGAGACCGCAAGACGGAGCTCTTCCCACAGCAGTCCCGCGAGAAGGAGACGCCGCAGCGAGGATCGCTGCTGGGTCTGGATCGACTGGCAGAGACCAAGCGCAGTGAGCGGGAAGGAACGAGTCGTCGAGCGAGTCGCAGTCGAAGCCGCGACCGAAGGGATGCGAGGAGCTACGACCGACGCTCGACGGCGTCGTCACGCACGGCCTCAACGGCGCGCTCGGAGCGCTCCACGAGTCTGAATGCGAGCGACTGGGATGAGCCAGAGCAGCTGCGAAGTGTTGTTTCCCATGATCGTAGCGAGAGAAGTGGGAGAACCCCCAGCACGCAGCGAGGATCCATGTCTTCAACACGCTTGTCCAGAAGTGGTGGGGACTGGGATACTCCCACTCCAAGTCCAATGATCCGAGGACGCAGCACACCGAGCGAACGGGAACGCAGCACTCGAGAGGAAGGCGCGTCCTATGAACCAGAGTCCACTCTACGACAGAGTCGCTATAATCGGCGACCTGACGGACCGAAGAAAGAGTACGAGGATGAAGTCGAAGAGGAATTTGACCGCGAGTTCTATCTCAACGACGATGTCGGTGGCTATGAAGTGCACGAAGAGCATGTGTTCATGGGAAACCAAGAGAAGTTCCGTGAACTGGAGGAGAAACTCGCCAAGACACGTGCGCGAGGCGAGACCAAGTTGCGTGGTATGTCGGCCCGAGCCTCGGCACTGAATGCTGACCAAGAAGCGTGGGAGAACAATCGACTTTTGACGAGTGGCGTTGTTGCGAAAACACGCGTGGAGACCGAATTCGACGACGAATTGGATGCTCGTGTGCAGATTATGGTTCACAGTACCAAACCTCCGTTCCTCGATGGTCGAGTCTCCTTCACGACACAACTGGAGATGGTCTCGACGGTACGAGACCCGACGTCTGATCTTGCTGTCTGTGCACGCAAAGGCAGTGAGTTGCTCCGAGAAGTGCGAGAGCAGCGCGAACGATCCAAGATGCGCAAGCGTTTCTGGGAGATCGGTGGCTCGCGTATGGGCGATGCAATCGGTGTGAAGGCCCAGGACACAACAGACGAGCAGGACGAAGATATCGCGGAGCCTGATGACACAGATATCAACTACAAGGCAGACAGTCAGTTCTCGACACACTTCAAGAAGCAGAAGGCTGTGAGCGAATTCGCCAAGACCCGTACGATCCAGGAACAGCGACGCTTCCTCCCCATCTACCAGTGTCGAGAAGAGCTCATGCAAGTGATTCGAGAGAATCAAATTGTGGTGATTGTTGGTGAGACTGGATCGGGCAAGACAACGCAGCTGACACAGTATTTACATGAGGATGGATACTCAAAATACGGCATGATCGGCTGTACACAGCCACGTCGAGTTGCTGCTACGTCGGTCGCAGCACGTGTGAGTGACGAAATGGGCGTCACGCTCGGTGAAGAAGTGGGTTATGCCATTCGATTTGAAGATCTGACCTCGGACAAGACGGTTATCAAGTACATGACAGAAGGTGTGTTGCTTCGCGAATCGCTACGTGAGGCTGATCTGGATTCGTACTCGGCTGTGATTATGGACGAAGCGCACGAGCGTGCGTTGAATACTGATGTCTTGTTTGGCATTTTGCGCAAGGTCGTGCAACGACGCACTGATTTCAAGCTCATTGTCACGTCTGCTACGCTTGATGCCGACAAGTTCGCACAGTTCTTTGGTGGTGTGCCCATGTTCACTATTCCGGGTCGAACGTTCCACGTCGAGACGTACTACGCCAAGTCGCCGGCTGAGGACTATGTCGACGCTGCGGTGAAGCAAGTGATCCAGATCCACCTCTCACATCCTCCTGGTGATGTCCTCGTCTTCATGACGGGTCAAGAAGACATTGAGGCGACGTGTTACGTTCTAGCCGATCGCATGGGTAAGGTCGACGGAGCGCCTCCACTGATGGTGCTGCCGATGTACTCCCAGCTCCCAGCTGATCTCCAAGCCAAGATCTTCGACGCCTCGGACGTACGCAAGTGCATTGTATCAACCAACATTGCCGAGACTTCGTTGACCGTCGATGGTATCAAGTATGTCATCGACACGGGATTTTGCAAGGTGAAGGTGTACAATCCGAAGATTGGTATGGATGCGTTGCAAATTAGTCCAATCAGTCAACAGAACGCCAATCAGCGCGCCGGTCGTGCTGGCCGTACCGGACCGGGATATTCCTATCGCTTGTACACGGAACGCCAGTTCTGCAACGAGATGTTGGAGGCACAGGTCCCTGAGATCCAGCGAACGAATTTGGGCACCGTCGTACTGCTTCTGAAATCGCTTGGAGTGAAAAATCTTCTGGAGTTTGATTTCATGGACCCGCCACCACAAGATAATATCACCAACTCGATGTACCAGCTCTGGGTTCTAGGTGCGCTCGACAACACGGGCGAACTGACGGACATTGGTAAGAAGATGGTGGTGTTTCCACTGGACCCTCCACTTGCCAAGATGCTTCTGTTCAGCGAGCAGTTGGGGTGCTCAGCTGAAGTGCTCATCGTCGTGTCAATGCTTTCCGTCCCGAGTGTCTTTTTCCGCCCCAAGGATCGTGAAGAAGAGAGTGACGCGTGTCGTGAGAAGTTTTTCGTGCCTGAAAGCGACCACCTTACACTCTTGAACGTGTACAACCAGTGGAAGATGAACAAGTACTCGAGCCAGTGGTGCACGGAGCACTTCATTCACGCCAAGGGTCTTCGCAAAGCGCGAGAAGTGCGTGAACAGCTCGTGGACATCATGAAGCAGCAGAAGGTACGACTTGTATCGTGCGGTGGCACGTGGGACGTCGTTCGGAAGGCAATTTGCTCGGCCTACTTCTACAACTCGGCACAGATCAAGGGTATTGGTGAGTACGTCAACATGCTCACTGGTATGCCGTGCAACCTCCATCCAAGCGCAGCGCTGTTCGGTCTTGGTTACACACCAGATTTTGTTGTGTACCACGAGCTGATCTACACGACCAAGGAGTACATGCAGTGTGCTACAGCTGTGGAGGGCGAGTGGCTGGCTGAGCTTGGTCCAATGTTCTTCAGTGTCAAGGAGTCGTACAAGTCGCGTCTACTCAAACGCATGAAGGAGCAAGAAGAAAGCAAGTCGATGGAGCTCGAAATGAGTACGGCGCTCGCCAAGAATCGCTCCGACGACGTCTCTGATGTGAAGAAGCTGACGAAGAAGCAACGCATGACCATGGCGACGCCGGGTCGACGCGATCCATCCGTGACCAACGCCAAGACGCCGTTGCGGACGCCACGGCGCTTTGGTTTCTAGAGTGTAGCCATGTCATCGCTTAAGTACGCCTTTTCTTCAATCGCACTTACCACATCCACCCAAAAACCCAGCCTAATAGCCAACGAGACAAGTGCAGTTGCGCAGAAAGATGCAACGCCCTGTCGCAGTGCCGTCACGTGTCGCAGACACCCCTTCCTTCTGCTTCGGTCTGGTTTCTGCGGTGTATGGCAGTGCGGCGGGATGTCATCGCACTCGACATGGCCCTGTTACCTCTTGTGTCACGCGAGTGGCTTGTGCTCACACTTGCATTTGCAGCCAAGCCCCCAAGCCCATCAACCCAATCGAACTCTTTACACGATGCCCCACAGCCGCGAGCTTGCCAACAAGAAGAACGACCACAAGGACCGTCAGTCGCGTGGACGAGCAGGCTCGGATCTCACCAACGCCAAGAAAGGTGAGCCCGTGTCGAGTTGAAAACAGCTCGATGGACTATGGTATTGATTAAGTACTATATCGACAATGCAGGTGGCGCTGGAGCGCACAATTGGGGAGTGAGCACAGCCGATGAAGGCGCGATCCAGGCAATTGACCGAAAGGATCCTAATTACGACAGCTCGGATGAAAGCAACGAATAGGTCTGAACCAGCAAGAACACAGCAATACCAGGACGTCTTAGGGATACGCCATGTAACGCGATGAAAATGTAAACTGATTAAAAACACGACGCACAGCGCAAGGCTCGCGATCTTGTCATGCCCATGAGCATGAGCATGTTGCGTGTCTATCGCGAACATGGGTCTAGTTGAAGTTGGTCAGTCCGCACTGAATATCCACCAATCAAAGGCTTCTTTCAGTAAAAAGAAGCCAATCAGATGTCCGACATCCTCGACAAGCCATCCAATAGCCAATCAGACACATGGCTTCATTTATTCCGTTAGACAGGTATCGTCCTTAGTCCCTCCTTACGTCGAATCATCTGATAGTAGAGGTTATGCGCTATCGCAGGAGACGTGTTTGGCGGCGAAGCGATACGGAAACAAATGGCGGACACGACGACGATGGCGACGACGGCGGCGACGGCGGCGACGACGCCCAGCGCCACGGAGACGACGATGGCGATCCCCAACTCCATGTGGAGCAGCCCCAAGATCATCGAGGACGGCGCGCTCGTGATCCTCTTTGAAAACCACACGTCTGTCACGTACTGCTACGCCAAGAAAGGCGAGGTCTTTTACAATCGCCATGGTGCGTTCCACCACAACGACATGATCGGCCAGCCCTTTGGCTCCAAGATTGACTCGCGCGACAAGAAGCTCAAGGGGTACATGCTGCTCTTGGCGCCGACGCCTGAGCTCTGGAGTCGCGTCTTGCGTCATCGCACGCAGATCGTGTTCACCCTCGACGCCAGTGCCATTCAGTTCGCGGCGGCATTGCGCTCGGGACACCGCGTCGTCGAGTCTGGTACGGGCAGTGGCGCGCTGACGACGTCGTTCGCACGAACGGTGGCTCCACATGGCCACGTGTTCACGTTCGAGTTCAACCCCACGCGTGCACGCATTGCTACGGAAGAGTTCCAGCGCAATGGACTCAGCGACGTCGTGACGGTCGACTGTCGGGATGCGTGCGAGAAGGGATTCCCAGAAGAGCTGGCGGGTACCATTGATCTCGTGTTCTTGGATCTGCCATGTCCGTGGAAGGCCATCGGCCACGCAACCAAGATGCTCAAGCAGGGCGGCTTCTTTGCCTCGTACTCGCCGTGCATTGAGCAGGTTCAGAAGACATGCGATGGACTGAGAGAAGCTGGCTACGAACGTACGTGCTGCTAAATCCGTTGAACTCCTATCACAGTCCGCTCATCTACTCCGTGATTTTGTAGAGATCAAGACGATCGAGACGCGTCTCGTGCCCTTCAGCTCGCGGTCGGTTGACTTGCCAGTTCCAGACTTTGGTTTTGACACCGCGGCCTCGTCGTCCACAGAGTCCTCCAAGCCAGCGACCGACTCGGCAGAAAGCAACGGCAATGAGAGTGCCGAGTCTGCATCCCAGCCGAGCGCCAAGAAGCGTCGCATCAACGGCAAGAGCGTCGGCGACAACTTGGTGGCACGCAAGGACAATGAGATTCGTGGTCACACGGCCTTCCTCACGTTTGCGTCCAAGTTTTTCGCATGAGCGAGTTTGAATTAACACAGTAGATAGATTGAGAGGGAAACACGAAGCTCTATTCAAAGGGCTTTAACGCAGAATAGACATGATGCATTTCGGCATTTCGTTCTGGAATTACTTGCGATTGAAGAAGCCGAGGATGTCTTTTAGAATCATGTTCCACCCCACCGAGATGAGAACACCGACAACCAACAACCAGATAATGATCCACTCGAGCTTCGTGCCGTGTTGCTGTGTCAATTCTTGATTCAACACCTCCACCCTATGGGTAGTAATTTCGGTGAGCTCTTTCACAAGGTCTCATCAATACACAGATTACTTACAACTCGCGTAGGATGTCCAGCCGCTTGTTGAGGATCTTGACGCGGTTGTTCACATCGAGGTACTTGGTCATTTTCTTGTATAATGGCTCGTATTCATCGTCTTCCCAAAAGAAGTCGGGCTCGTCCAGGATATCCGAGTGCAGGTTCACGTCAGCTAGTTCAATGAAGAGCTGTCCAATGAGCTTTGATATGTCGGTTTGAGAGTGCTGGATCGAGCCAGTTGTGGCCAGATTGAACGGAATGTGCTTGGTGTTTCGTATCCGATCTTCCACTCGTTCTTCAAACACATCGAGCTTCGCCGATTGCGCCATCGCAAAGGAAATGGCCAGTTTCTCTTCGACCTTGTCCGAGTGGAGGACGATCGCGTCATTTGCCACACGACTAGTGTCGCCAAATACAAATTTCATATCCTCGGCTTGAATCTCAGCGACAGGACCGGTCGAGAAGGCGGTCAGAGCCTGAATGTGAAAGGCTTCCTCTTCTCTCGTAAGGCCCCAGAAGACACAACACCCCGTTCTACACGACCAGAACACGTATCAGAGGCTAGTCACGTTCGTGATATTTGCAGTTGGTACGTACGCAAAGTAAAACGCGTCCTTCCGTTGGATCGCATGGCTTTCCTCCTGTGGCTCTGTGTCTTTAGGGGATTCAAAGAACGAATGGACAACACCCATGTACATTTTGTTCTTCCAGCCCGAGAGATGGAATCTCGCCGAGTCAGTTTTGTTCTCCTTGACGGTCTTGTCCAGCCATTTCAACAGCTTGAAGAGCGCGATCTGATCGCACGTGCAATACGCGGCAACTCGACCCTTTAAGACACCAGTCGGTGGCTCACGCAACGAGCGGCTCGAGGTGAGCGCTTCGTCGAAATCCGACGAGCGGAATCGATTTCTCCTCGTCTTGACTCGTGGCACCAGGTCTTCGGAGTCGGGCTTGGCCATCGGAAGCTACAATAAGAAGCAAACGGTCACTGATCTGCTGCAAAGCGCCCGATCCCAACGGCGGTCTACTGTACCGAGCTGATGCGAGATCGAAAGCCCGACCACCGCGGCTTGCGCTTGAGCATGCCCATCGAAGTCAACGGCGTCGCGGAGCTATCGCTATTGTAGCTCAGTGGGGCAGGGCGTCGCGAGGGCTTGCTGATGACCCCACGCAGCCCTCGCGTCCGCTGATAGAGCTCCTCATCACTGCTGCTCTCGTCGTCGTCCGAGGCGTCGTTGTTGTCGCTGGCGTCGTCTTCGTGCACAGGCGAGGGGATGTTGCGCTTGTGACGCGCGCGTCGTCGCACAAAGCTCTCGCTCTTGGTCTCGAGCGTCTTGGGCAGCAGCGGCGAAGTCTCCGTTGACGGCTTCATCTCCAAGTGACATGTACCTTCAAGCGTCGCACTTGGTCTGTTTCTTTCTGCGGACCACCACCCAAAAAAACAAACACCCAGTAGTCACGCTGGGTTTTTGGTCGAATATGATACGCCATCCTTCCGAAATAAGTAGCGCCAAAGGAGACCGTCAACGTCAACTTGCTCGTCATTCGCTACTCACTTCCTGTGGATGCTATCAAGTGGAAGCAACGTGCCGTCAAGGCGTTTTGTACGAGCCACGTTGAGTCACTTCATCCAGCCAGCCATCGACACCAAGCGGACGGGCTCTCGACAAACGTAGTAAGACAATAGGAATTAGAACACCACCTGGACGCACCTTGGTGGGCTTGGCCACGCAACTCGATGGCGTCAGCATAATAGTACGCACTGCCAATGCAGCCACCGCATGAGACCACTCGTCGCCTTGGGCATCGCGATCTTTCGGCGCCTTCCACGAAGTCGCTTCCATCATGACGCACTCTCCTAACTCAGTACCGGATCCATCCACTTCGTGGGCCAGTCGACCCGTCGACCCGTTGTCGGCTGAAGAACTGCGATTCAGACCGACGAGCGTGACACACCATGGCCATGGAGCTCTTCGCCTCGCTCGTGCCCGCGAGCGACGACACGGCCAGCGTCGAGGCGCTGAGCACGTCCAACCGCGTCTTCCTCATCGCCACCATCGCGCTCTTTGCGCTTCTCAGCGCCGTCTCCGGCCGCGAGATCTGGAAACACCACTACGGGCGACGCAACGGAGGCGTGCTGCGCAACCGCGCCGCGAGTCCCAGCGCCACGGCAAACACCAACGGTCCGCTCGGTGCCCTCGGCCCCGGTGCACTCAACAAGAGCCACGCGTACGCCACGCCCAAGCACGGCTACGGAGGCATCCCCACGCCGTCCACGGGCGCGCTCAACTCGAGCGGCTCCGCGAACGGCGTCTCGGTCACGACCAATCTACTGGAAGATGAATCCGGCGCCTCCATGTCCACTGGTGCCGAGATGCGTCGGCGCTTCTTCCTCTTGCTCTTCGTGGCCTCGACCATCCGCGTGTGCTCCTTGATCGTGGAGATTACGACACTAACGGCGATGGAAGCGTCTCCGGTCGCGTCACTCTACGGACGCTTGCTCGCGCTTTTCTTGTGGATCCCGTCGTTGCTCTTCGTGTCCATGTATGGTCTCGTGTTGCTCTTCTGGGCGCAATTGTGTTACGCATGTTGGGGCAAGGCCTACCCATGGCCACGACGCATCTTCTTCCTCTTCAACGTTCTCCTCTACGTTGCGTTTGTGGCCTTGCTTGCTACTACCAAGACATCCGGAGGCTTCTGGCGCGCATGTGACATCATGCTCGGCTCCGTCTACGTCGTTGGGCTCGGTGGCATTCTCTACTACAGCATCCGATTGATCCGCTTCTTCCGGAATCAAGGACCAGACGAAGAGTTCTTCTTCGATCTCCCGACCAGCACACTCTCGCCACGACAGATCGTCCTGCGCCGTGTAAGTACCATCAAGCCAGGGTTCGAGACAACCTTCATCTGACCGATAACCACCTCTGTGTAGATCACGGCCGTGTGCGTGCTGCTGAGTCTCCTCTTTGTGGGCAAGGCGGTGTATCTCTTGGGAATGGGCACTGGTTTTGTTCCTTCCGAGGAATCTCGGTACCGCTCTCCTATCGGCGTGCATCACATCGCGTTTGAGTTCACCATGCATTTTTTCACCGAGTTCGTGCCGTGTGCGCTTCTCATTTTCTTCACTCGCAAGCAGGGCAACAAACCCGAGCTCATGCGCTCCCACTCGGGCAACTCGACCACGCAGCTACCAGGAACGGCGACAAGCCACTCAGCCACGCCAAGTTACGCTCTGCGTGGGCATATGCTTGGGGGTAACCAGGGCATGTACCAAGACGACTCAGTCGGTTCAGGATCTCTCACTGGGTATCAGTACCAGGTATGACGCAAATCTTGACATGGACTCTTTGTGGCGACTCATCTGTGTGTCTGTCTGCCAGGCTGCCCTCCGTGCGTATGGCATCACATCAGCGGCATCGTCAACAACAACGAACGCCTCGAGCTACCGCGGGCCAGGCAACGGCAACTCGCTGTATGCTCCTGACAACACTAGTTCGAATACGTCTGGAGGTGGAGCATCCTACGTCTAGCGTAATAAATGAGACACAAATTATGGTTCAACCTCCTCGCCCACCGCAACCGCGCATTTGATTTGTTTTGCTCTATCATGTCGCACTACTTACAGTCATAAATGTAGCATCCAGCTCTTGGTCAACTTCTTCGAGCGTTAATGCGTGATTGCCGTCTTCGTCGACTGAACTTCCGCCCAGCAAGTCATCCACTTCTTTCGCAACGTCTGCCACTGATATACTCTCATAGTCATCTAGGTCGCCATCCAAGCCGGTAGAGGATCGGGGGCTATCAACACTTGGAGTGCGGGATTTCTCCAGTGCCTGATCAAAGTCAAAGTCGTCACCATCACCACTAAAATCACCGGACCCTAACGTTGAGTCATTAAGCATTTTGTCGAACTCATCATCATCAAGGCCCGACGTTTCACCATCCGTCCTTTCGATATTCACAGCCGTCGTCTCGAACGATGCACTACGAGAACCACTGGCCGACACCGTCGTCTCCGCCGCAGGAGCCGCCTCGAACGAACCAAAGCCACCGCTCACAGCCGTCGTCTCGAACGATGCACTACGAGAACCACTGGCCGACACCGTCGTCTCCGCCGCAGGAGCCGCCTCGAACGAACCAAAGCCACCGCTCACAGCCGTCGTCTCGAACGATGCACTACGAGAACCACTGGCCGACACCGTCGTCTCCGCCGCAGGAGCCGCCTCGAACGAACCAAAGCCACCGCTCACAGCCGTCGTCTCGAACGATGCACTACGAGAACCACTGGCCGACACCGTCGTCTCCGCCGCAGGAGCCGCCTCGAACGAACCAAAGCCACCGCTCACAGCCGTCGTCTCGAACGATGCACTACGAGAACCACTGGCCGACACCGTCGTCTCCGCCGCAGGAGCCGCCTCGAACGAACCAAAGCCACCGCTCACAGCCGTCGTCTCGAACGATGCACTACGAGAACCACTGGCCGACACCGTCGTCTCCGCCGCAGGAGCCGCCTCGAACGAACCAAAGCCACCGCTCACAGCCGTCGTCTCGAACGATGCACTACGAGAACCACTGGCCGACACCGTCGTCTCCGCCGCAGGAGCCGCCTCGAACGAACCAAAGCCACCGCTCACAGCCGTCGTCTCGAACGATGCACTACGAGAACCACTGGCCGACACCGTCGTCTCCGCCGCAGGAGCCGCCTCGAACGAACCAAAGCCACCGCTCACAGCCGTCGTCTCGAACGATGCACTACGAGAACCACTGGCCGACACCGTCGTCTCCGCCGCAGGAGCCGCCTCGAACGAACCAAAGCCACCGCTCACAGCCGTCGTCTCGAACGATGCACTACGAGAACCACTGGCCGACACCGTCGTCTCCGCCGCAGGAGCCGCCTCGAACGAACCAAAGCCACCGCTCACAGCCGTCGTCTCGAACGATGCACTACGAGAACCACTGGCCGACACCGTCGTCTCCGCCGCAGGAGCCGCCTCGAACGAACCAAAGCCACCGCTCACAGCCGTCGTCTCGAACGATGCACTACGAGAACCACTGGCCGACACCGTCGTCTCCGCCGCAGGAGCCGCCTCGAACGAACCAAAGCCACCGCTCACAGCCGTCGTCTCGAACGATGCACTACGAGAACCACTGGCCGACACCGTCGTCTCCGCCGCAGGAGCCGCCTCGAACGAACCAAAGCCACCGCTCACAGCCGTCGTCTCGAACGATGCACTACGAGAACCACTGGCCGACACCGTCGTCTCCGCCGCAGGAGCCGCCTCGAACGAACCAAAGCCACCGCTCACAGCCGTCGTCTCGAACGATGCACTACGAGAACCACTGGCCGACACCGTCGTCTCCGCCGCAGGAGCCGCCTCGAACGAACCAAAGCCACCGCTCACAGCCGTCGTCTCGAACGATGCACTACGAGAACCACTGGCCGACACCGTCGTCTCCGCCGCAGGAGCCGCCTCGAACGAACCAAAGCCACCGCTCACAGCCGTCGTCTCGAACGATGCACTACGAGAACCACTGGCCGACACCGTCGTCTCCGCCGCAGGAGCCGCCTCGAACGAACCAAAGCCACCGCTCACAGCCGTCGTCTCGAACGATGCACTACGAGAACCACTGGCCGACACCGTCGTCTCCGCCGCAGGAGCCGCCTCGAACGAACCAAAGCCACCGCTCACAGCCGTCGTCTCGAACGATGCACTACGAGAACCACTGGCCGACACCGTCGTCTCCGCCGCAGGAGCCGCCTCGAACGAACCAAAGTCACAGTCGTCTCGAACGATGCACTACGAGAACCACTGGCCGACACCGTCGTCTCCGCCGCAGGAGCCGCCTCGAACGAACCAAAGCCACCGCTCACAGCCGTCGTCTCGAACGATGCACTACGAGAACCACTGGCCGACACCGTCGTCTCCGCCGCAGGAGCCGCCTCGAACGAACCAAAGCCACCGCTCACAGCCGTCGTCTCGAACGATGCACTACGAGAACCACTGGCCGACACCGTCGTCTCCGCCGCAGGAGCCGCCTCGAACGAACCAAAGCCACCGCTCACAGCCGTCGTCTCGAACGATGCACTACGAGAACCACTGGCCGACACCGTCGTCTCCGCCGCAGGAGCCGCCTCGAACGAACCAAAGCCACCGCTCACAGCCGTCGTCTCGAACGATGCACTACGAGAACCACTGGCCGACACCGTCGTCTCCGCCGCAGGAGCCGCCTCGAACGAACCAAAGCCACCGCTCACAGCCGTCGTCTCGAACGATGCACTACGAGAACCACTGGCCGACACCGTCGTCTCCGCCGCAGGAGCCGCCTCGAACGAACCAAAGCCACCGCTCACAGCCGTCGTCTCGAACGATGCACTACGAGAACCACTGGCCGACACCGTCGTCTCCGCCGCAGGAGCCGCCTCGAACGAACCAAAGCCACCGCTCACAGCCGTCGTCTCGAACGATGCACTACGAGAACCACTGGCCGACACCGTCGTCTCCGCCGCAGGAGCCGCCTCGAACGAACCAAAGCCACCGCTCACAGCCGTCGTCTCGAACGATGCACTACGAGAACCACTGGCCGACACCGTCGTCTCCGCCGCAGGAGCCGCCTCGAACGAACCAAAGCCACCGCTCACAGCCGTCGTCTCGAACGATGCACTACGAGAACCACTGGCCGACACCGTCGTCTCCGCCGCAGGAGCCGCCTCGAACGAACCAAAGCCACCGCTCACAGCCGTCGTCTCGAACGATGCACTACGAGAACCACTGGCCGACACCGTCGTCTCCGCCGCAGGAGCCGCCTCGAACGAACCAAAGCCACCGCTCACAGCCGTCGTCTCGAACGATGCACTACGAGAACCACTGGCCGACACCGTCGTCTCCGCCGCAGGAGCCGCCTCGAACGAACCAAAGCCACCGCTCACAGCCGTCGTCTCGAACGATGCACTACGAGAACCACTGGCCGACACCGTCGTCTCCGCCGCAGGAGCCGCCTCGAACGAACCAAAGCCACCGCTCACAGCCGTCGTCTCGAACGATGCACTACGAGAACCACTGGCCGACACCGTCGTCTCCGCCGCAGGAGCCGCCTCGAACGAACCAAAGCCACCGCTCACAGCCGTCGTCTCGAACGATGCACTACGAGAACCACTGGCCGACACCGTCGTCTCCGCCGCAGGAGCCGCCTCGAACGAACCAAAGCCACCGCTCACAGCCGTCGTCTCGAACGATGCACTACGAGAACCACTGGCCGACACCGTCGTCTCCGCCGCAGGAGCCGCCTCGAACGAACCAAAGCCACCGCTCACAGCCGTCGTCTCGAACGATGCACTACGAGAACCACTGGCCGACACCGTCGTCTCCGCCGCAGGAGCCGCCTCGAACGAACCAAAGCCACCGCTCACAGCCGTCGTCTCGAACGATGCACTACGAGAACCACTGGCCGACACCGTCGTCTCCGCCGCAGGAGCCGCCTCGAACGAACCAAAGCCACCGCTCACAGCCGTCGTCTCGAACGATGCACTACGAGAACCACTGGCCGACACCGTCGTCTCCGCCGCAGGAGCCGCCTCGAACGAACCAAAGCCACCGCTCACAGCCGTCAGGAGCCGCCTCGAACGAACCAAAGCCACCGCTCACAGCCGTCGTCTCGAACGATGCACTACGAGAACCACTGGCCGACACCGTCGTCTCCGCCGCAGGAGCCGCCTCGAACGAACCAAAGCCACCGCTCACAGCCGTCGTCTCGAACGATGCACTACGAGAACCACTGGCCGACACCGTCGTCTCCGCCGCAGGAGCCGCCTCGAACGAACCAAAGCCACCGCTCACAGCCGTCGTCTCGAACGATGCACTACGAGAACCACTGGCCGACACCGTCGTCTCCGCCGCAGGAGCCGCCTCGAACGAACCAAAGCCACCGCTCACAGCCGTCGTCTCGAACGATGCACTACGAGAACCACTGGCCGACACCGTCGTCTCCGCCGCAGGAGCCGCCTCGAACGAACCAAAGCCACCGCTCACAGCCGTCGTCTCGAACGATGCACTACGAGAACCACTGGCCGACACCGTCGTCTCCGCCGCAGGAGCCGCCTCGAACGAACCAAAGCCACCGCTCACAGCCGTCGTCTCGAACGATGCACTACGAGAACCACTGGCCGACACCGTCGTCTCCGCCGCAGGAGCCGCCTCGAACGAACCAAAGCCACCGCTCACAGCCGTCGTCTCGAACGATGCACTACGAGAACCACTGGCCGACACCGTCGTCTCCGCCGCAGGAGCCGCCTCGAACGAACCAAAGCCACCGCTCACAGCCGTCGTCTCGAACGATGCACTACGAGAACCACTGGCCGACACCGTCGTCTCCGCCGCAGGAGCCGCCTCGAACGAACCAAAGCCACCGCTCACAGCCGTCGTCTCGAACGATGCACTACGAGAACCACTGGCCGACACCGTCGTCTCCGCCGCAGGAGCCGCCTCGAACGAACCAAAGCCACCGCTCACAGCCGTCGTCTCGAACGATGCACTACGAGAACCACTGGCCGACACCGTCGTCTCCGCCGCAGGAGCCGCCTCGAACGAACCAAAGCCACCGCTCACAGCCGTCGTCTCGAACGATGCACTACGAGAACCACTGGCCGACACCGTCGTCTCCGCCGCAGGAGCCGCCTCGAACGAACCAAAGCCACCGCTCACAGCCGTCGTCTCGAACGATGCACTACGAGAACCACTGGCCGACACCGTCGTCTCCGCCGCAGGAGCCGCCTCGAACGAACCAAAGCCACCGCTCACAGCCGTCGTCTCGAACGATGCACTACGAGAACCACTGGCCGACACCGTCGTCTCCGAACCGAGAACCACTGGCCGACACCGTCGTCTCCGCCTCGAACGAACCAAAGCCACCGCTCACAGCCGTCGTCTCGAACGATGCACTACGAGAACCACTGGCCGACACCGTCGTCTCCGCCGCAGGAGCCGCCTCGAACGAACCAAAGCCACCGCTCACAGCCGTCGTCTCGAACGATGCACTACGAGAACCACTGGCCGACACCGTCGTCTCCGCCGCAGGAGCCGCCTCGAACGAACCAAAGCCACCGCTCACAGCCGTCGTCTCGAACGATGCACTACGAGAACCACTGGCCGACACCGTCGTCTCCGCCGCAGGAGCCACCTCGAACGAACCGAAATCACCGGAATCAAACTCACCAAATGAAGTTGTGAATGCTGCGCTATCCACGTCCGTAAAGGAAGGTTCGAATGAATTGAACGTACCGAACCCATCGATCGGTTTTGTCCGTTCAGCACTATTATCGAACGATGCTCCAAACGCTCCGAAGTCACCAAACGAAGCTGATTCCTGCTTGTCCGAGCCCTCAAAAGTATTGAAACTCTCTGGAGATTTCGGTATGTCGCTTGCAGTTGGTCGTTCATTATCCCGCTGCACTTCGAACGACCCAAAATCCCCAAAGCCGGTGGCGTTCTCAAAACCAGGTGACGAAGACATGTCAAACGCTGCGAAGCCAAAGGAAGACTCAGTCGAAGCATCGTCTCCCATGACATTGGAGAAGTCGGTGGCGAACTCAAACGTCGTGCCACTTGATCCGTTGGCGAACGCAGATCCCGCGATAAATTCGGTACCAGTTTGCGTAGCCCCGGACGATGGCTTCGAAATCGTTTGCTCTTGCGACAATCGAGCTTCGCTACTCTTGTTCGCGAGATCTTCGGTGAATAACTGGTCCTTCTGTTGAGACATGGAGTCGGAAAGCTCAGATCTACCTCCGAGAAGAGATGGTACGTCGCCATTGCGATCTAACTCGTTGCCAGCATCGAGTGCACTGAAGTCAGAACTCTCACTGAGGGCAAAGATATCGAAGGCTGGGACCGCACTGCTACTCGATGACACCGATAAGTCGCTCAAAAAATCCAATACTGATGCAACCGAAGCATTTCCAGCGCCTTCAACACCGATCGAGAGATCACTGGTCGATTCTGAGCCGAAAAATCGCGATGATGTCCGAGCCATCGAGTTTTCGCTCGCCGAGTTGGCAGCGGTTGGCGAAAACACCAGGAGAGAAGGGGAATTTGGGGCTGCACTAGGTCCTGGCTCACCAACAAAGTCACCGAATGCGGTGGTCGCCGAGCCATCTTCGTCGCCAAAGTTTCCCCATCTGGCTTCTGCCGGGCCCTCCGAAGGCTGGCCGAAAGCGACTGGTTTCTCAACTTGGAGATCGGAAGCGTTACTGTCCCACTCGCTTCTGATGGTCTTGGCAAGAGGACTGGGGAAGATTTGAGATTTCCCTAGCTCATCAACTGTAGGGGAGAATAGACTTCGAGCTGGCGCATCGATTCGTGGAGACTCAAATGCTGACTGGGGATCTTCCGGTGGGAAGACGTATTGTACTTGATCACTGGAACCAAACTGCGCGGATTTTGAGAACAAAGCACCGCTATCGTCGTGCGAGATTGGCGGTGGCAGTGCAAGTTCTGGTCGCACTGGCGCACCACCTGTCTGGATCTTGAGACTATCATAGCGACTACCGACCCGGCTTGATTGCGGTAAGATAGCCTTCGAAACTACTCGACTCCTCTTCAGCGCGTTAGCTTTGCGTTGCGATGAGACTTGGTCGATGAGTGATGCACGTTGGTTTTCTAGGATGCGCCGCTGCTTCGACAACTCACGAAGCTCTTGCAGAATTATCTGGACTTCTCCCATGCCTGATTGTGGACCCAGTCGTTCCTTACCCGAAGCTGTTCGAGTCATCTGGACGACCTCTCCATGAACGGACTCGATTTGAGTGCGTAGAAACTGAACAAGATCTTCGATCTTCACATTGTCCACTCCGGCTGTCAACGCTGGAGGGACCGTGATGGACAGTCCTTCCAGCTGACACACCAGATCTTCTACGAAGCGATCGACGTGACGCTTGATGCTAGTCGCTGAAGAGTTCATTTCCCCCACAGCTCGGGCGATCCCCTCTCCGTTTTGGACCTGTCATTCAAGTTGTGAGCCACCACGGACGATATGCCGTAGGCGAGGGACTATACCTGCTTCGCCAGCATTTCCGAGAAGGCCGTAGATCCCACAAGCTTATCAGAAATCATCACACGCGATTGAAACGAGTAGTCGCTCATGAAGTAGCGAATGTCCGGAGAGCTGGACTGCCCGGATGGCGATAGACTGTAGACCACGTTCGTCACTGAGCCTTTCTGTGAAGACATTGTTACACGTGTGAACAAGTAGCGAGGAAACACTAGCGGCAGCTTGGCGAGGCCGCGCTTGGTGCGGCACACAATAAGGTGCATAGCAACGGCAAACTCAGCACGATCGACAGTATCGATACGCTGCGGTGAGACTGTCTTGACAAGGAGGTAAAGCTCCTCTAGCTCAGGTGGTGCAAGTCCTGACTTTGCGTAGAGATCCATTGCATCCGCCCTCGACACGCCTCCATCTTGATCCCCGTCGATCGTTTCAAAGATGGCATTGTATCGTTCTTCGTCCGCTTCGGTCATGCCATAGAGAGCCGTATCGACGTGCTCTTTTGCATAACAAGCCAATTAGCAGGAGTAACCGACACACACGACGTCCAGATTTCACTCACCGAGAAAGTGCGGCGGCGGTAGTTGCAAGGTCGCTGTGCGCTCCAGTACACTCGGCGCAGAGAGATCATGACCTTGCTGAGCGAGCGAGACCAGTCGGAGCGCCGTGAAGAAGTCTTCTTGCGCGAGGAAACGCTGCTGCTTGGCGTCTGCGAGTGTCCACACCTGCTTCAACGTGGCCACGGGCAGCTCGGTCTGGCCGAAGAAACTCACGGCTTGCGCGCCTTCCACACGACCCTGTCGTTCCGTGTCTGCCGCGAGGAAGAGTCGCTCATAGAGCACACGGTCTTCCGGTGCCAGCGTGTCCATCCATGCGCCCGCGACGCTCCGCCGCATCGTGTGCTTCTCCCTCGACGTCACGGATTCAGCCGAGCCCCCTCCTGCACCTGCGCGTACTGAGATAGTGCGTCACGTATATTCAGCCAATCATCGTCACGACAGAATATGGCGCTCTTGTGTTGCGTTAGCGCACGTCACAGAGGCAAGTACCGTGTGAGACAGTTTTGGCTTTTTCTGGACTCGGCTCCTGGCCAGTGGTTCCGACCAGACGGCGAGGCAAAGAGCTCCCCACCGGCCCCAGCGGTTTCATCATCATATCGGAAACGGACAAGTCCCGAGCAATCGACAACGTGTGCGTGTGTTTCGACGTATCGAGATGATAGGACAAACTTCTTTCCCCATAAGATCGACGCTGATTAGATCTGAAAGACCCGACGTTCTTGCCAGGGCGTTGGTGCTAGTTTGATCGATACGATTATCCAGTTGCGGTGCGTGTGTGTGTGTGCGTGTGTGGTGTGTCTGTATGCGTTGTATATCTTGTGTGAGTTTGCGTACATGTGTGGAGTGAGAAAGTTCACAGCACATGGTGCGGCGGATATTGATGACAAGCATAACTTAGGACACCTTCCGAGAAGCTTTTTGCTCGTGTGGACTGCTATGTATTCATACTGCCTGAATCCGTTGTGCATGTGCCTTGTATTGTATGATTGCGTTGCGAGCGTTGATGAAAGAAAGGATATGTGTCTTGTTTGATGAGTCCTTGTGTCTCAGTGAAAACAAAATCACTTTCTGCTGCCTTCCAACTGAGCTTGTATGTTCGTCTGTTGTCTTTGGATGAGGAGGTGATGAGATACCAATATGCATAGTTCAACTGAATAGCTCCCAAAGCTGCTGTTGAAACTTTACCATCGTCTTTCGCTCCTATCTGATTCTCATCCGAAATGCTGTGTGTTGTATGTGCGTGTGAGAGAGGTTGATGAATGGAATGAAAGTGGGAATCTTTCTGAATGGCAATCTCAGCCATTCCGTGTGGAGAAACTCATCCAAGTCATCCTTGCCCTGACTCTCTCGTCTTTTGAAATGCTTGTTGTATTGTGTGTGACGGATTGAAAGGATGACTGAAAAGATAATCCAACTCTGAAGCCTATGTGTTGAACAAACTTAAGAGCTTTTTAACCCTGATCAATCCGTTCTGCATTTGCATGTTTGCATGGCTTGTCAAGCCATTTGGCAACAATTCTTCAGAAGATTGTGTGCTTAGTGCAGTCTCAATGCTTCTTCTCTAGTTGCCAACAGTGATTGCATCAGGACGACCGGTGTTCGGAGCGCGCAAGCGGTCAACTCTATTGGGTTCTACGGACGAACGGCGGCCTTTTGCTACAGAATACATCCATCTATCAGCGTGTTAGGTCTGTAGCAATAACTTTGAGTTCACTGCCTTCTTCATCAAACCTTGGCTTTGTTTTCATGAATGGTCCGCTTGCGGAATGGTCTGCCTCGTACAGGGCACGTCTGGCCGTGAGCCACGCAGACGCGTTCAAGAAAACGGTCTCGAGCACTTGTCTCGGCACTGAGGTTGTTTGGGTCGTGTCCTTTACCCTCGTAATGGGAACATAAGTGACCTATGCAGCAGTACACAACGGTTCGCGCAATGTTGAGAACATCAATTACTCATTCTGGTCTTGTAAGAAGAGACCCACGATCAACCGCTGTCCTCCTAACCTACTCGAGACTGCAAGTTTACTGCGACTTCTTCTTGTCCGAGACCGACTTGCGAGGCTTGACGCAGTACGAACGGATGAAGAAGTTCATGAAGAGCCAGAAGAGCGACTGAATGTACACGAGGTACATGAGCGGGATCTTTGGTGGCATACCCTTGCAGCTGCGCGAGACGGTCAAGTAGCCCTGCACATTCATGGTGAGGAACTGGATCATCTGCATCGCCGTCAAGTACTTCTTCCACCAGATGTCACGCGTGTGGGCGCTGACGAAGTAGTACATGTACATGATCGTGTGGATGAAACCGTTGAGGATGATCGTAGCGTAAATGTCACCATCGTACGAAGTACGGAAGTTCATGTAGTAGATCTACAAAGAATCGTAGACTACGTTAGAACACCAGTTCGTTCACGCATGAAACACATCCAAGTACTTACGAAGAAGATCGTCAAGTGGTGGTACACGTGGAGGAACGAGAGCTGCTTCCACTTCTTGCCCACGATGATGAAGAACGTGTCCATGAAGTCCAAGACCTTCGACAGGTAGAAGAGGTAGAGGACGTTGCCCATGACTGGCTTCTCGGCATCGTATGGGTTGCAAGGCGTCGCGGAGTAGCCCTGCAATTGAGAAACAACACATAGAGCATGTCAGACAATCAGTGGCAACATTATCCGTAATGAAAAGAGACTTACGTTGCGGTACGCCTGGAGACCAGCCTCGACACACATGTACGAGCACACAACAACCTGGAGAGGGTTGTACACAAACTGCAAGGCGCTCGTCTTGATAGCTGGAACACCGGCCTTCATGATGAGCTGTTCCATTCACACGAAATGAGCTTTCCGAAGGGCTGACGCAAGCGAAGACATTGGAACCTACCGTGCCAAAGACCACGAAAGTGACGTACGCCACGCAAATGGCAAAGACCGTCGAGAACTTGGCAAGCGGGTAGTCGGCCATTGGCGAGAGCTTGTACTGACCAGCAGGGTCAATCCAGTCGAGGAACTGCACCTCGGTGGCATCCGCCCATTGCGTGTAGCTTTCCCAGAGAGCGTCAGCCATTTTCCACTTTTCGTCGGCGAGCTACGTGTCGTGTTCTGCTCCGAAACTGGTTGTGTCTCCCGGTGGCTGAGCTCCAAAGGATGCTTCGGATTTGAATGGTCAAAGGATCACACGCATCCAAATGGCACCACTTTCGACTGTAGTGAGAATTCTATGTCAGAAGACTCTTTACACCACCAAATGCAGAGCTTGGATTGGTCAATAATGGATAGAATCTGCCACCCCAGCTGTCTGCTACCACATATTGAAACTGTGATGACATCATTTACGAACCCATGTCACTGTGGCGAGTTTGAGATACGACCAGAATGCAATGTTCCTACAAATGCTATTCTCTAAAGCAAGGGATACGCCTGTATCGGGTGATGCAACTGATGACGGCTTCGATTTTTGATCGATTCGATTGGTGCGAACACGATTGCCACGCTCGCGACGTGTTACGGTAGTCGGTGTTGAAGTGCCATGTGCAGACGATTGTCTGAGAGGCAATTCAATCCTTACTGATCAGGCCCTGCATGGGCTGAACTGCTCTCTAAGAACAAGCGCTCTCCGCATGTTTGGTCAGCGATTCCGTCGCACCTCCGTACTGCGTGGAACGAGAAAACCACGAACAACTAGACGCTTGTGTGTACCAGCCGCCGCTTCGGGTGATTGCCACGCTCGGGACGAAGGATCAAGGAGTTTCATGGCACCTAAATGTCCGTTTGGTGCCTAGCGAGAATTCTCCGTGTGTCTACCGATCAGGCACAACTTTAACACAAGAGTAAGCAAAAGAAGAAAATGCAGATGACGTGATGTTCATTGGCGGCGACACGTCTTTCGAGTCTAGTACACGAGCGCACACTCACCGACCCCGACGGAGTTGCTCGTATACGCGAGGTAAGACTCCATCCGTCGATCAGATCATTTCCAATTGAAACTCACCCTACCGACCGTTGTCGCCTCGTGCGACTGCATGAATCTCTTGGGTTACCTGGTGCTGAGTGTCATTGAGCTCATCCTGTGCGAAGCGCTTCTTCTTGATCTTGGCCACGCTGGTCAGCTTGCTGTCACTCCGCCTGGAACTGGAGTCTCGATTGCAACACCTGAGCCTCGAGAGGTTCGCTGTGTGTAGTCTGTACTGTAGCGTAGGTGTCCGTCCTGACCGGATCACTTGTGCATGTATTACGAGTGAGGACGGACACCTACGCTACAGCACTTTGCACAGAGCTCCATGACGTTCAACACCAGGCGGCGCAAGCGATTCCGTGCAGTCAGAGGCCGTGACTCCCAGCAGGCGAGGATCCGGAGCAAGCGCTTTCTTTGCGCAGACCTCCACGATGCTCAGCACCAGGTGAATATAGCTAGTCGAGCGATCGAGGCTGGCCGAGCCCAAGAACAAGTTCTCCGAGCTGAGCTTTAGAACGTGTACGACCGGGCTCTGCACGTATAAGCGTTGCGGTACGATGCCGTGAGTCGCAGACCAAGCACGAGCTCGGTCCACGCAAGGTGGCATCATTGATCGAGGCTGCTTATATTGAAGGTGGAATCCGTGCTTAAGCAAAGGAAATCTTCATCAAGAATGAAGGGCATCGAAATTTGAGTGTCGGGTTGGTGTTTCCATGAGCTGGCTATCATTGCACGGCAGATGCGCGAGTTTGAAACCAGGACGCACTCCAACGCGCTGTTTGTAAACCCATTGGAAACGCGGCTGAGTCGACTCAACCTTGACGACAAGGAGGGCGTGGTGACGCGCATGCAGACCAAGATCCAAGCAATTGTCACGCAGGTCGACCATCTATATCATCAAGTCAAAGGCGAAACGGACGCCCATGGCGTGTTTAACACTGCTGCAAACGATCAACGTGCAGCGCTGTCGACTTGATAAGCTACGGCATGACGCAATGCGAGAAATCCTGGGCTCCTCTGGCGAATACGACGACGACCGACTCTTGAGTCAAATGGAAGGCAGATTAAATCAGCTACTGCAAGCGAAAACCCTGGCCAGAGCCAAAGCCACTAAGGACGAGGCAGTCAAAGCGACTCAAGGCATGCGATCAAGGTCATCGACCAAGCATACAAAACGAGAACTCGGTACAAGCAAGCGCAAGATACCGGTGACGAGCGTTTGACTTTAGGAATGAATGAATCGGTACTGAAGGAATGTAGGAAGTTTCGGCCTTCGAATTTTGTGCTACTCAAATGCAGTGTTGTTACGAAGGATGATCAATGCCTGTGAGCCATTTGAATTTGTCTTCCTATTGCTTGCGATGGCTGGAAATACATGAGCAGCTTTTCTGTCATTGGCTCCGAAATTGCGCGAGTCAAGACGATCGCAGACACTGCGCACTAACTAACTGTTCAGCGAGATCGTCCGAAAGCCGCCTCTTGCATTCGTCTGCGATGTGTCGTTTCGTTTAGCGCTGCATGCTTTGTTCGCTTTTGTTTCAATGACTTGCATCGGTGTGCAAAATCTGCCGTAGGATTAATTGTTCGTTTAAGTTTGAGTTTCCGGCGCCAACCTCCAGATGCACTCTGAGAAAATGGTACACCTTGTTAACTAGTAGTCGGTCGAGCGAATGTTGACTGTCCGTCGCTCGTTCAACATCATCTTATGTGCCTGAGCTCGTTCGGCGAACTGTCGTGCTAGGGTTTAGGGTTTAGGGTTTAGGGTTTAGGGTTTAGGGTTTAGGGTTTAGGGTTTAGGGTTTAGGGTTTAGGGTTTAGGGTTTAGGGTTTAGGGTTTAGGGTTTAGGGTTTAGGGTTTAGGGTTTAGGGTTTAGGGTTTAGGGTTTAGGGTTTAGGG